>CM069087.1:27236953-28436953 GCA_035578085.1 Solanum pinnatisectum
TTAAAAAGATGAGAAATTTGAAGTTACATGCATAATGGGTTGTTAGATGTAGTTCCTACTTCCTTGTGATGCATTGAGTGTGCTTGAGATGGAGTTGATGTTTCCTCCTTTGTATTGTGCATTATTTTGATGTTGCATGCATGATGGGCTGCTAGTCTTGAGTCTTTACTTCTGTAAGGTTCCTAGATTGTCATTCGTGGACGAATGTTTCGAAGAGGGAGATATTGTAATGCCCCATAGTTTATTAGGCCAACTAGGGCTATGTTTGAGGGCTACAAGTCAAGACTTGAGGGCATAAGCCAAGGCAAAGGGGCAAGAGCCAAGGCTGCCCTAAGCTGCCAAGGCACTGCCCTTAACCATGAGAGCCTTCACGGCTCATGGTGCAACCCGTGATGGTGAGGTAGTAGCTCACCAAGGCTGCCCTAAGTTGGCTCACCTTCATGAGCCACTTCACAGCCAGTGGTGAAGACCACGGCTCGTGGGAAGGCTCATAGGGTTTCCTTCACCTTATGGGAATTTTGTCAAGGTAGCATAGCTATTGGTCAAGGGAGCATGGGAACCTTCAAGGGCCATGGTACCCTTGAAAGTTCATCATTTTAAGTCAGAATACACCCATTTACCCCATTATTTCCAAAACCCCAAATCAATTCCCAAAAGTTCATCTTCTCTAAAAAATTCTCTCTCTAGAAAACTCAACGAAGAAGAAGAAGAAGAAGAATATGAAGAAGAAGAAGGAAGTTGGAGCTAGGGTTGAAGAAGCTAGTTTTTCACACCAAATTCATTGGGTTTCATTGCTAAGGTATGGTAGCTCTTCATCCTTGGATAGCCTTCATCCATGGAGCCCCTTAAAAACCCCCAAAATCTAGGTTTGATTCCTAAGTCATGGGTTCATTTCAAAAATGACTTTTATGATTCAATTAAGTTACATTATGTATGAATCAATGATTTCTTATTATTTTTATGTTGAATTCCCTCAAGAACCCATGAAACCCCCATATTACTCAATTATGATCTTGTGATGCGGGTTTGTTGATGAAAGAAGAGTATTATGAGATTATGCATGTAGTGATTTGATTACTTGAATTATGATTTTATCCATGTCTAAAGTAGTGATTCTAGATGTGTTGATTGAATATGGTCCTTGATCCTTGAAGGGCAAAGTGTGAGATTATGCTTGTTTTGTGAAGTTTATGTAAATGCTTTTGTGATGCTTTGAGATTGAAGTGTTGATGATTAGGTTGTTATTGTGGGCGCTGATTGAAAGGTTTTTCTCACATGGTAAAGGTTCTAAGGGTAGAGGGTTTTCCTCACCTAATTAAATCAAAGTAAAAAATAGCCTTCATAACTAGAACATGGATGGTGATGGTTGCTCACACATGGCCTAGTGAGTTATTCTAGTGAATTAACTTGGATTGATTGTCAAGGACATTCTTCCATGAAACTTGAGTTAAGTAGGACTTAATAACTATCTTGTGGGATGTAGACCTAGCACCGAGTGGATATTGAAATGATGTGGAGGTTCACACCTAGTTGAGTTTGGACTTCCAAAATGGGAACTCTCACCTAGTAGAGTTTGGGACTCCCAAAGTATGTCTCATAAGATGAAAGCTTCACCTAGTGGAGTTTGGGTTTCTAGTAGCAATCACCGTATCCCATAACTATGTGCCCCGTAGGATGTTTATCTAGTGGATCCAACTAAGCTAACCAACCGGTTCTACCTTAGGAAAGTAGACCAACCCTTGACGGTGTGGGTAACATCAGGAGGGATCATGTGAAAGCTCACATGGTCTCATGTCGGTTAAGGTTATATCCCAACTACAACAAGATTAATAATGAACTAAGACATGCTTTAGAAAGCATCTCTAAGTGTTCAAACATAATGAACTAAGCCAAGCTTGAGAAAGCATCTTCAAGTGTTCAAACATAATGAACTAAGACATGCTTGAAGGAGCAACTCAAAGATTTCAAAAACCAATGAACTAATACATGCTTGAAGAAGTGTCTCAAAATGTTCAAAATAACAAATGAGCTAAGACATGCTTTAAGAAGCATTTCAAAGTGCTCAAAATAATAATGAACTAGGATGTGCTTAAGAAGTACCTCATAGTGTTTAAGAGTTTTTATGAGATGATGAACATGAGTGATGGCCTAAAGTGGTTTACTTAGCATGGGTGAGATTTATGGGGTCTTATTTGGGCCTTGCACAAGTATGGTTTGAGGTTATCATGAAGTGTTCCCTTTGTGTTGTGACGAGCTTTGTTGTCGATTGTGTGAGTTCAAAGGCTTAAATAATGATGATGAACTAAAAAGGTTTACTTAGCATTGGTGGGATTTATGGTGTCTCATCCATGCATTGCACAAATAGTCTTTGAGGGTGTATATGAAGTGGTTCTGTTATGCTATGATGATCTATATATGGGCTATGTGTATGAGTTATGTTTTCCAACTATCTCTATGATGATGTTTAAACATGGCATATTGCATGATTTATAATGAAATGTCCCTTTTTAGCATGCTTTAAAGGTTTTAATGCATCGCTATCATACTTAGTGCATCTTTGTACTAATGCCTACTTTTCCTACATTTTCCCCGAGTGTAGGGTACGATTCTCAAGGTGATCGTCGTTGTGGCTAAAGCTTGGATTTGCTTATTCTCCTAGCTTGTTGGTGAGTCCTCATGATTCAAGGATGGATATTATCTTATTGTAGTTTCTTTCTTGTATTTCCTTTTTGGACTATATTGTAAGGGTTGTGTCCCTATTTCATACAAGTATTGTAATAGATGGCTATATTGAGACAAGTCTAGACTTTTGATTTTTTTTAGAAAAAACTTTTAAGACTTAAATGTGTTTTACTCTTTATTGTTCGATTTATATGTTATGGTATGCTAAGTGGCTTACATGGTGCCTTTTAGGGTTCTATGTTCCGTGTTACATCTAGGGGTACCCTTGGGTCGTGATAAACTTGGTAATCAGAGCACAAGGTTTAGAATGATTCTAGGATGATGTCTCATAAGTCACGTCTAGTAGAGTCTTGTTCATAATGCTAAGAGCGCCACATTTATGAGTGAGAGGCTACAAGATGATTAGGAAACTTCACTTCTTCATTACTCTTAAGTTGTGCAATAAAGTTGAACTCTATAAGGTCCTTCTTCTAATCCTTACCCGGTGGTCTACATGACATGACTACTCAAGGAGCTTTCTCCGGTGGATTTGAAGGAGACAATGTTGATCAAGGAGTTCCTCCTCAAGTACCAGTTTTTCCTTTGACCGAGCAAGGGACTAAAACAAAGATAGGTATAGTTTTCAATTGTTGACTCAAGCCAGGATAGAAACTATGAAATTTTATGGGTCAAAGATGGAGGAAGATCCTCAAGAGTTTATAAAGGAGGTCTCTAAGGTGTTGGACTTAATGGGAGTGACTCCAATAGAAAAGGTGAAATTGGCCGCTTACCAATTGAAAGATGCTTCTCAACATTAGTTTAACCAATGGAAAGAAGTGAGGCTGGTGGAAGTGGCCCCATAGAGTGGGAAAGGTTCAAAAATGGTTTTCCTGATAGGTTTTGCCCTTTGGAGATGAGAGAGGCTAGGAAACTTGAGTTTATTAACCTTCAGAAAGGTGGGATGAGTGTTGAGGAGTATGCTCGAATGTTCACTAGGTTGTTAAATTATGCTCCACCCATATTAGCCGACCATAGGTCGATAATGAGTAACTTTATGTCGGGTGTGTCCGACTTGGTAGTGAAAGAATGACGTACGTCTATGCTTGATCAAGGTATGAATATTTCTCGTCTTATGGTTTATGCCCAAAGGGTTGAGGAAGAGAAACTCAAAGAGAGGTCTAGAGAGAAAAAGTGGTTTAGAATAGATGATGATAATTCCCTTCAAGGAAGGTTCTCTGGACAAGGTCCTTATAGGATTTCCCCTAGGTTCAACAAAGAAAGGGTATCCAATCCTAAGTTTCAAGGAAAAGGTAGTAGACCCTTCGTTCCTACTTATGCTAGGTGTGGAAAGAGCACAAGGGTGAGTGTCTAGCTGACACAAATGGTTGTTTTGGCTGTGGTAATGATGGTCACAAAATGAGGGATTGCCCGATACTTAAGGCTAAGGGAAGAGAGGGCAAGTAAACTCCTCAAAGTGGTTCAGGAACTAGTGCTCCCAAAAAGATATATTCTATGCACTCCAAGCTAGAGATCGACAAGAGTGTTCTCTGGACGTGGCTACTAGTATGTGTTTTGTGCTTCATTAAATTGCGGCTTAGCTTTGTCTTTTGTTAGTTGATAGACTTGATATGCTAGGCATTGATGTTGTGATCCAACCTTAATTACTTGAAAGAAGTGGTACTTAAGGAATTAGTAGAGGCTTCCTCCCAAGGGAGAGATGGTGTGCTTAGATAGCAAGGTTATATGATGTCCCGATGTCCTCATCTCTTTCCTTCAACTCCTATTTTAGCTTGAGACAAAGAGTTCCTCTTGATTTGCCTTACGTTTTTGAGTCATTGGTGTTTTATGTGTCCCATGATCTCCCTAAGCTGCATGTTCTTGAAATTTTATGTTTTGAAAGAAAAAGAGTTGTATGATTGATTTTCCTCATGTTGTTGTGTATTGAGAGTGATTTTCCTATTGACTTCATGAGATGAATTGTAGAACATGCTTAGTTATGATTTTTGAGACTTAAATTTCACATTGACTATATGAGAATGTGAAGTTCCTCCTTAAAAAGATGAGAAATTTGAAGTTTCATGCATAATGGGTTGTTAGATGTAGTTCCTACTTCCTTGTGATGCATTGAGTATGTTTGAGATGGAGTTGATGTTTCCTCCTTTGTATTGTGAATTATTTTGATGTTGCATGTATGATGGGCTGCTAGTCTTGAGTCTTTACTTTCGTAAAGTGTCTAGATCGTCATTCGAGGATGAATGTTCCGAAGGAGGAGATATTGTAACACTCGTAGTTTAGTAAGAAAACTAGGGCTATGTTTGAGGACTACAAGTCAAGACTTGTGGGCATGAGACAAGGAAAAGGGGCAAGGGCCAAGGCTGCCCTAAGCTGCCAAGGCACTGCCCTTGACCACAAGAGTCTTCAGGGTTCATGGTGACCACCACGACTCGTTGTTTCCCCCTGTGGTGGTGAGTTAGTAGCTCACCAAGCGTAGTGCTTCAGCTAACAGGACTTACCCAACTTGTCCAAATTGTGGTAAGAACTATCCGGGCGAATGTCTTACAGGCAAGGAATGGTGCTTTGGGTATGGTTAGTCTGGCAATAGGTTGAAGGATTGCCCTTCTTCCAGGCATGGGCAAGGAGGTAACAACAATAGGGCTCATTCTACAGCTCTAGCAGCACCAACAAGTTGCCCAACTCAACAGGGTTCTTTATTTGTCACAGGTGGCGGTCAGCGCCACAACAAGTTGTATGCTCTCCAAGCTTGCCTGGACCAGGATTCTGATGTGGTCACTGGTACGTTACAAGTCTTTCATTTAGATATTTATGCATTATTAGATCCAGGGGCTACACTCTCTTTGGTAACTCCCTATATAGCAGTAAACTCCGGTGTCAGTCCAGAAACTCTCTCAAAACCCTTCTGAGTCTCTTCTCCAGGTTGTGACCCAGTTATAGCTAGACGGGAATACAAAAATTGCCTTGTCATAGTCTCTCAGAAAGTCAACTCAGCATATCTTGTAGAGCTAGAAATGGTAGATTTTGATATCATTCTAGGCATGGATAGGTTACATTCATTTTATGCCTCAGTCGATTATAGAACTAGGATCGTTCGGTTTCAGTTTCCAAATGAGCCACTCTTAGAATTGAATGGAAGTAGCTCAGTGCCTATAGGACGATTTATCTTTTGTCTTAAGGCCAGAAAAATGATTTCTAAAGGGTATGTTTATCATCTTTTTCAGGTTAAGGATTCAAACTCTGAAGCCCCAAATCTTGAGTCAGTCCCGGTAGTAAATGCGTTTCCAGAAGTGTTCCCAGAAGATCTTCCTAGAGTTCCTCCTAAAAGGGAAATTGACTTCAGAATAGATCTCTTTCCAAATGCCCAACCCATTTTGAGTCCTCCTTACAGAATGGCTCCATCCGAGCTGAGGAATTGAAAGAGCAATTGAAATACCTTCTAGATAAGGGCTTCATCAGACATAATATCTCTCCATATGGTGCTCCAGTGTTGTTCGTGAAAAAGAAAGTTGGCTATCTCAGAATGTACATCGACTATCGGCAGTTGAACAAAGTCACAATCAAGAATAAGTATCCCATCCCCAGGATTGATGACTTGTTTGACCAACTCCAGGGTGCTAGTTGCTTTTCTAAGATAGATATCAGGTTCAGCTATCATCAACTCAAATTCAGAGATAGTGACATTCGAAGACAACTTTCAGAACTGGGTATGGTCATTATGAATTTGTAGTTATATCTTTTGGACTAACAAATGCTCCTGCATCTATTACGACCCAGGGGTACACCCTAGATGCAACATGGCATATAGAACCCCGAAGGACTCCATAAAAGCCACTTAGCATATCAGAACATAAGCAATAAAACAATAAGATTAAAAACACATTCAGAGTCCAAAATTTGTAATAAAGGAAAGAGGAAGTCTAGACTTGTCTCAATATAGCCAACTATTACAATATTGGAATCAAATAAGGTCACAACCCATACAATCATAATTCAAAAAAGAAATACTAGAAAAGAACTACTAATTAAACATCTATCCTCGAATCATGAGAACTCACCACAAGCTAGGAGAATAATCGAATACAAGCTTTAGCCAAATGGTGACCTCCTTAAGAATAGGACCCTACACTTGGGAAAAGTATAGGAAAATATGGGTTAGTACAAAAATGCACTAACTATGATAACCATGCATAAAAATCTTGAAAACATGCAAAAAGTTACATTTTAATTGAATGCATGTAATTTACTAATTTGAAGAATCATTTTGAAGATAATGGAGAAACATAAGTCATAAGCATGTTCATTACATAGATCATCATATCATAGGAGAAACATACCATAAGTACCCCCAAGCTTACTTGTGCAGTTCGTGAATAAAATCTCATAATCCCACCCATGATAAGTAAAGCTTCTTGAGTAGCCATAGTTCATAATTCATATTCTTATTCAGACTATCATAGTGGGGATAAGCCATAACTGACATAGACCATGTGAGCTTAACATGGAATCTGGTGTCTACCCCACACCGAAAATGGGTTGTCCTACTTGGCTAAGGTAGAACCATACTCCTAGCTTAGGTGGATCCACTATCTAAAGACCTATAAGGGCACATAGTTTATGGGATAAGGAGATTGCTACTAGAAACTTGACATCTACTATCGTGACGGCTTCTATCCCAAGAGATTGCTCCTAGAAACCTCGCCTCTAAGTAAGGGCTTCCATCTCATATCAATATCCACTCAGTGCAAAGAATTAATTTCCACGGAGTTCATATTAAGTCTTGACTTAATTTCATACTCATGGAAGAATATCTTGACACTCAATCCAACATAATTTATAAGATAGTTCCTAGATTCAATATGTAAGAATAAAATTTCAACCTTAGAATCATCATATTGTGAGAAAACCTTTCACATCATATAATATTGATACATAGGTGTGTGCATGAGAATAATCTTTAAACAACACACATCAAGACCATAATCATAATTACTTTACTCTCAAAGTGTTCATAAAGCATAAACATAAATCTCATAATCATGCATAATTCTCATATTTTGCCCTTCAAGGACCATAGAGCATATTCCATCAAAATATGTAAAAGTACTACATAAGACATGGATATAATCATAATTCAAGTAACCCAATTACTACATACATAACTTCATAATATACTTCTGTCATCAACAAACCCACATCACAAGGTCATAATTGAGGAATATGGGGGTTTATTGGGTTCTTGGTGATTCAACATAAAAACCATAGGAAATCATCAATTCATACATAATATATCATAAATCAACCATTAGTAACATTTTTGAAAAGAACCCATGAGTTTGAAGTCAAACCCTAACTTCTAGGGAAATCACTAGTTTTGAAATTGAATTTGGAGGGACTCTATGGATGAATTCTATCCATTGATGAAGGAATACCATACCTTAGCAATAGAATCAAAATAATTTGAGTAGAAAACCTAGCTTCATGACCACTAGCTCCAACTTCCTTATTCTTCTTGTTCCTTGATGTTCTAGAGAGAGAATATTTGGAGAAGATGAACTCTTTGGGATTTGATTTGGGTTTTGGGAAATAATGAGGTGAATGGGTGTATTTTGACTTAAAATGACTTATATAGGTGTATAAAAGTAAGGCAAAACGACTTCACTTTAGTTGGACTTAAATAGAAAATACCCAAAACACCCCTCACTTAAAGTGAGTTGCCTGGGTACCACGAGGGGCTCCACGAGCCCTAGTTATGACCATGAGTCATGGTCCCCTTCGTGGACTTGAGGCAGTGGCTAGGCATTTCATTCCCTTTAGCCCACACACCCAAGGCAACCTCAAGAGGGGCTCCACGAGCCGTGGAGCTAACCACGAGCCGTGGTCTCTCTCGTGGTCCTTGAGGCAGTGGCTAAGCCACCCTGACTCAACCCTTTAACACTATGTCCTGTCCAAGGCCACTCCCATGAGCTGTCTAAGGCTTTAAGAGCCATGAAGTGGCTCGTGTGGAGGGGCCACTTTTAGGGCAGCCTAGAGGAGGCTACTGCCTCCATCTCCACTAGTAGAACCACGACTTGTGGTAACCACCATTGGTCGTGAAGGCCCTCGGTCATGGGGCAGTGCCTTGGAAAGGCTTGGGCAGCCTTGGCCCTTGATTTGACCCTTGCCCTTTTGTCTTTATTCCTTGATGTTAACCCTCTCGTTTAGCTCTAGTTTAGCCTCTTTCTGGGGTGTTAAAATATCTCCCCCTTGTGAACATTAGTCCTCGAATGACGATCTAGACACCTTACAGATGTAAAGACTCAAGACTAGCAGCCCATCATGCATGCAACATAAAAAAAAAATTCACAATTTAAAGGAGGAAACTTCAATTCCATCTTAAACATAAGCAATGAATCACAAGGAAGTAGGAACTATATCTATCAACCCATTATGCATGAAAACTCAACATTTCTCATGTTCATAGGAGGAACTACCTTCTCCAACTAAAAGTATGCTCAACACAATACCATGGAACCAATATGCAATTACTCTCAAAAGCATACTAAGGCATGTTCATCAACTCATCTCATGAAGTCAAATATGCCACTCATACTAAATGCACAATAACATGAGGAACACATAAATCATAAAAACTCATTTTCTTACTAAACATGAATTTCTCAAGAACATGCATAACATAAGGAAATTATGGAAGAACACGCATAATACACATGACTTCCAAAACACTAAAATTCAAGGAACTACTTACGTCAAGCTTGAATAGCAGTAGAAGGAAAGATATGAGGATATCAGGACTTCATATTGGCCTCGACCTCCCAAGTAGCACCCTCAACTAAATTGTTTCTCGATAAAACCTTTACGGAAAGTATTTCGTTGTTTCTCAATCTCTTGACTTGTTGGTCTAGGATATTTACTGGAATCTATTCATAGGAAATACTTTCGTCAACTCCCAACCCTTCTAGGGGAATAATGGATACCGTATCTCCAATACACTTCTTAAGCATAGAAACATGAAATACCGGATGAGCCAGAGCCAACTCATTTGGCAAGTCTTAACTTATATGCAACTTTTCCAATACATTTCATGATTTGGTATGGGCCTACATACGAGGACTAAGTTTTCCCTTCTTGCAAAACCTCATCACACCTTTCATAGGTGATATTTTCAAATAGATCCAATCATTAATTTCAAATTCTAGATCCCTTCTTCTCATATCGGCATAAGACTTTTGTCTACTTTGAGCCATTCTCAACCTCTCTCTAATAAGCCAAACTTTCTCAATGGCTTCATAAATTAGCTTGGCACCTATCAAAGCAATTTCACACAATTCAAACAAACCAACTGGAGACCTACATCTCCTATCATACAAGGCTTCAAAATGAGCCATACCGATACTTGAGTGATAGCTAATATTCTAGGGAAACTCTATTAAAGGCAAGTGGTCATCCCAATTACCCTTGAAGTCTATAACACATGACCTTAACATATCTTCTCGTGTTTGGATGGTACGCTCTGCTTGGCCATCGGTTTGGAGATGAAAAGTCGTGTTAAGCTTGACTTTAGTGCCAAGCACTTTTTGGAATGACTTCCAAAACTGAGAAGTAAATTTAGTACCCTGATCCGAAATAATAGATAAAGGAACCCTATGAAACTTCACTATCTCCCTTATATACAACTTGGCATAGTCTTTTGCCAAAAAATAAACCTTGACGGGAATAAAGTTGGCTGATTTTGTCATCCAATCTATAATGACCCAAATAGAATCATGTTGCCCTCGTCAGTGAGGCAAACCCACAATAAAATCCATATTAACCTCTTCCCACTTCAAAAGGGAATATATCTTGGGATAAGCCTCCTGACATTTGATGCTCAACCTTAACTTGTTGACAATTTGGACATTTAGCCACAAATCCCGCAATATCCTTCTTCATTCCATTCCACCAATAGACTTTTTTGTAGATCATGATACTTCTTGGTGGTTCCCAGATGAATAAAATACCGAGAACTATGAGCTTCCTCTAAAATTTGTTTCCTTAAACCATCAACATCTGGAACATATAATCGACCTTGGTACCTAAGCACCCCATCTCCCCCTTGGGAGAAAGCCTCAATGGACTTCTTGAGTACGGACTCTTTCAACTTAACTAATATCGGATCAAGTCCTTGTTTAGACTTTACATCCATCACAAAGGACGATTCGAACCCGTTATGGACCATGACACCACCCTTGGTGGAATCCACTAGTTGAACACCTAGAACCAATTCTTTCTTTTCATCCTCAACATGTGCCACACTACCCACAAACAATCTATTAAGTGCATCCGCTACCATATTAGCTTTGCAGGGATGATAAAGGACACTCATGTCATAGTCCTTCAATAATTCTAACCACCTCCATTGGCAGAGATTCAAGTCCTTTTGACTAAACACATATTCAAGACTCTTGTGATTGGTAAACAGATCAACATGCAGCCCATATAGATAATGCCTCCATATCTTTAAGGCAAAAACAACTGCTGCTAAATGGGTAGGGTAATTCTTCTCATGGACTTTCAGTTTCCTTAAAGCATAGGCAATCACCTTACCATTTTGCATAAGCATACATCCCAACCCAACTCTAGAGGCATCACAATACACCATAAATCCTTTCGATAAGGTAAACACTGGAACGAAAGCAAGTCTATCTTTCAACTCTTAGAAACTCTTCTCACAAGCTTTCGACGACACAAACATAACTTTCTTTTGAGTCAAGACAGTAAAAGGAGAAGTAATGGAAGAAAAACCCTAAAAAAATCTCCTATAATAATTGGCTAAGCCCAAAAAGCTTCTAATGTCTATCAGTGATAAAGGTCTAGGCTAACTCTTAATAGAGTCTATCTTCTTAGGATCTACCTCAATACCCTTAGTTGACACAATATGACCAAGGAATGCTACGGACCTTAACCAAAATTCACAGTTGCTAAACTTTGTGAAAGGTTGATGGTCTTTAAGAACTTGCAGTACAACCCTCAAATGGTCAACATGCTCGTTCTCACTCCTTGAATAGCTCAAAATATCATCGATAAACACGATCACAAACATGTCAAGATATTGCCTAAACACTCTATTCATCAAGTCCATAAACGTCGCCAGAGAGTTAGTCAAACCAAAAGACATTACTAGAAACTCATAGTGACCTTATATTGTTAGGAAAGACGTCTTCGGAATATCAAACCCTCTTACCCTCAATTGGTGATAACCCGAACGAAGATCAATCTTAGAGAAATAACTACCCCCTTGAAGTTGGTCAAACAAGTCATCAATCCTTGGAAGGGGATACTTGTTATTAATGGTCACCTTGTTCAATTGGAGATAATCGATGTACATTCTAAGAGTCCAATCCTTCTTTTTAACAAACAACACCGGAGCACCCCATGAAGAGATACTCGGTTGAATTACCCTTGTCTAACAGATCCTTCAATTGATCCTTAAATTCCTTTAACTCGGCCAGAGCCATTCTATAAGGAGGAATGGAGATAGGTTGCGTATCCGAAAAAAGGTCAATACCAAAATCTAGTTCCCGCTCGGTTAGATTATTGGGCAAATCATTGGGGAACACTTCTGAAAACTCATTAACTACCAGAACCAACTCTAGAAGAGGGGTTTCGAATTTAACATTTTAACCCTAACTATATCGTAAAAACAATCTTTCGATATCATCTTCCTAGCTTTAAGCTAAGACGCAAATTGACACCTAGGCATAGAATTTCCCCCTTTCCACTCTAAGATAGGCTCATTTGGAAATTGGAATCTAACCACCCGAGTCCTACAATCAATAGAGGTATAACATGCATGCAACCAATCCATCCCCAAAATCACATCGAAGTCTAACATGTCAACCTCTATCAAATCAACAAGAGTAACTCTATAGGATAAGAAAATGGGTTATCTTCTATAAACCCTCCTTGCCACCATAGAATCACCAACTGGGGTAGAGACCGAAAAAGGTTCTAATAATTTTTTCAGAGGAACATCAAACCTCCTTACCACAAAGGGCGTCAAAAAAGATAAAGTAGCACCGGGATCCGACAAGGCATACATATCAATAAGGAAGACTTTTAACATACCGGTGACCATATCCAGGGAGCTCTCTTGGTCACCTCAGGATTGAAGAGCATAAAGGTGGATTTGCTTTGGGGCATTGGAGTTTAAACAGCTAGGAGGAGCTTGCCTGCCTTCTCTCCCTTTGGCCATGAGCATAGGGCAATATCTCATCTTCTAGCCACTCTTTCCACAACCATCGCAACCATCTATGCCAACTAGGCACTTACCATCATGATTTCTTCCACACTTTGGACAAGTAGATCTAGAAACATAAGAACCACTACCATTACCTCCGTGAGGTTTAGAGTTGGAAACCCTATCTTTGTTGACCCTTGGAGCGCTACAGGAGCCTTGGTCGGAGAATATTTGTTTGAACCTTGGTCGACCTTGTCCCTCAGACTTAGCATTAGAGAAATCCCTATCACCGATCCTCACTCTTTTCGCCTCTCTATTATTTTCTTTAAGCTTTCACTCCTCAATTTGTTGGGCATGCACCATAAGACATGATATATTCATACCATCGATTAGCATTGCCGTACCACATTCTTTCTCTACCAAGTTGGACACTCCCATCACAAACTTATTCATCTTAACCCTTGATTCAGCCACAATAGTTGGAGCATACTTGCATAGTTGGGTGAACTTAAGAGAATATTCCTTCACACTAATACCACATTGTCGAAGGTTGATGAATTCTTGTGTCTTCACTTCCCTCAACTATAGGGGAAAGAATCTATCAAGGAATGGTGATTTGACAAATTCCCATCCTACGAGCCTACCCTTATAGGTCTCTCTCCCTTCCATTGTTCATATCATACTTGAGCAACACTTTTCAATTAGTAAGCAGCTAACTCCACTTTCTCTACCGACGTCACCCCCATAATATCAAGTATTTTGTAATCCTCATCCATAAATTCTTGAGGGTCCTCCTCCACTTTGGAGCTACAATTCTCTATTGGCCTAAGCCGTCACGACTTGAGTCAACATTTTGATAGTACACCTAAACTCCGCATGAGTAACATTGTCAACCAAAGGATCAACCGGAGCTTGAGGAGCTTGAAGAGGAGCTCCTTGATTCACATTCTCATCTTCCATCCTTCTAGTGTTGGCCCTTCGTGTATTCATTTCCTGAAGACACAAGAGAAGGATTAGGAGAGGGACTTTATAGAGTTAAACTCTAAGGCACGACTTAAGAGTAATGAAAGAAGTGAAATTTCTACACTTCTTATAGCCTCTCATTCACAAATGTGGCACGCTTCACACTTATGTATAAGACTATACTAGACGTGGCTTATGAGACATCATCCTAGAATCATTCTAAACCTTGTGCTCTGATTACCAAGTTTGTCACGACCCAGGGGTACTCCCTAGATGTAACATAGCATATAGAACCCTGAAGGACTCCATATAAGCCACTTAACATATCATAACATAAGCAATAGAACAATGAGAGTTAAAATACATTTCAAGTCCAAAATTTTTAATAAAGGAAAGCGAAAGTGTAGACTTGTCTCAAAATAGCCAATTATTACAGTATTGTAATCAAATAGGGTCACGGCCCATACAGTCACAATTCGAAAAGGAAATACTAAAAAAGAACTACAAATGAAACATCCATCCTCGAATCATGAGGACTCACCACAAGCTAGAAGAATAGTTGAATCAAAGCTTTAGCCAAATGATGACCGCCTTAAGAATCAGACCCTACACTTGGGAAAAGTTTGGGAAAATATCAGTTAGTAAAAAATGCACGAAGTATGATAGCCATGAATAAAAACTTTGAAAACATGCAAAAAGGGACATTTTAATTGAATGCATGCAATTTACTAAGTTAAAGCGTCATTTTGAAGATAATGGAGAAACATAAGTCATAAGCATGTTCATTACATAGATCATCATATCATAGGATAAACATACCATAAGTACCCCCAAAGCTTACTTGTGCAATGCGTGAATAAGATCCCATAATCCCATTCATGCTAAGTAAAGCTTCTTGAGAAGCCATAGTTCATAATTCATATTCTTGTTCATACTATCATAGTGGGGATAAGCCTTAACCGACACAGACCATGTGAGCTTAACATGGAATCCGGTGTCTACCCCACACCGAAAAGGGGTTGTCCTACTTGCCTAAGGTAGAACCATACTCTTAGCTTAGTTGTATCCACTAGATAAAGACATATGAGGGGATATAGTTTGTGGTATAAGGGGATTGCTACTAGAAGCCCGGCCTCTACTATCCTAATGGCTTCCATCCCAAGAGAATGTTCCTAGAAACCCGGCCTCTACTATCGTGAGGGCTTCCATCTCATATAAATATCCACTCGGTGCTAAGCATAAATTCCCACAAAGTTCATATTAAGTATTGACTTAGTTCATACTCATGGAAGAATGTCTTGACACTCAATCCAACATAATTCATAAGATAGATCCAAGATTCAATAGGTGAGAATAGCTTTTTAACCTTAGAATCATCATATTGTGAGAAACTTTTTCACATCATATCATATTGATACATAGGTGTGTGCATGAGAATAACCTTTCAACAACACACATCAACATCATAATCATAATCACTTTACTCTCAAAGAGTTCATAAAGAAAATACATAAATCTCATAATCATGCATAATTCTCATACTTTGCCCTTCAAGAACCATAGAGCATATTCCATCAACACATCTTGAATTACTATATTAGACATGGATATAATCATAATTCAAGTAACCCAATTACTACATACATAATTTCATAATATACTTCTATCATCAACAAACCCATATCACAAGGTCATAATTGAGGATTATGGGGTTTCATGGGGTCTTGGGGATTCAACATAAAAACCATAGGAAATCATCGATTCATCCATAATATATCATAAATCAACAATTAGAAATTTTTTTGAAAAGAACCCATTAGTTTTAAGTCAAAACCTAACTTTTGGGGAAATCACTAGTTTTGAAATTTAATTTGGAGGGACACCATGGATGAATTCTATCAATGGATGAAGGCCTACCATACCTTAGTAATAGAATCCAAAGAATTTGAGTAGAAAACCTAGCTTCTTGAATCCTAGCGCTAATTTCCTTCTTCTTCTTCCTTGAAGTTCTAGAGAGAGAATATTTGGAGAAGATAAAATCTTTGGATTTGATTAGGATTTTGGGAAATAATGAGGTAAATGGGTGTATTTTGACTCAAAATGACTTATGTAGGTGTATAAAACTAAGGCAAAACGACTTCACTTTCTTAAACTGAAAATACCCAAAACAAACAACACTTCAAGTGAGTTACCCAGGTACCAGCGGGGCTCCACCAGCCATGGTCATGAGCACGAGCCGTGGTCCCCTTTGTGGACTTAAGGCAGTGGCTAGGTATTTCTAACGACACTAAAAATGAACTAGTGAAACTAGAGCATCACATGTGAGTTTGAAGTTGAGAACTTGATGAAATGATGAGAAATGGATTTTGAAGTCTACTTTAAAGAGATTTGAGGTCAAATGTCAAGACACGACTATGACATCCGTAAACTAGTCATTTGTACTAGTGTGTTGTAGTGTCTTCTCATTGAAGTTTGGAGTGTTGTTTGAGGGTGAAAACTTGTAGAAGTTACTCTCGTACATAGTAGACATGTTTAGGGGTTAAATGTCTAGGTACGACTCCCCAAGGACCACCCAATGGTTCCTTGAGGAGGACCCAACACTGCCCAATAGATATCAAAAACAGCTTGGTTAATGGACGCATATCACGCCCCGTAGACTAGTTCACGCCCCTAGATCATGGGCGTGGGTTAGGACTTAGCCTTGGCCTTCAATTTCAAGCCACAACCCCAAAACACGGACCACCAGGACGGTCCGTGAGTGGTGGGCGTGAGTCAAGGGCTGAAATGCTGTTAAGAAGTCGGCTAAGGTTAGTGAGGGTCAACTTCAAATGGTCAAATGTCATAGCTCAAAACGAATTAGGTGGTCTATTACATATCCAATTAAAGATCTCTGAGTCCTCTTTCCAACGCCACCGAGTTTGTCCAATTCCAATCTCGGAGTAAAACGTTATGCCCAAAATAGTGAAGCACTGTCAGTCCCCAACCATGAGACCAAACCACGGATAGTAGATCAATCTACAGTCCATGGATGGGGATCCGTAGATGCTGCCAGTTTTGGTAAGTTTAGTTTTAAGTTGGGGGTTTGGGAATTAAGTTAGCTAATTAATTAAGGGCTTAGGGGGTCGGTTAAGTGGTCAAATAGCCTCCTATAAATAGTTAATAGACCCCTAAACTAATGACTTTAACTCATTTAGATTTCATCTGTCAAATCAAAACCCTTCCCTTCCAAAAAGGTTCTCTCTTGAAACTCCATTGGAGCTCAAGGTCAAGTCAAGATAGGGTTGGGATTTCAAGGAGATTTCACTTCAATTTCGTGGGTTTCTTCAAGTATAAGGTATGGTGATCCTTGATCCTTGATTAATATTTCAATCATGGAGTGAAATCAAAAGTGATTTCAAAGCCTTTCAATGATCAAAAATCCTTTTTTCTAATCTAAGCATGGGTTCATTGTTAAAACATTTTCAACGTCATTCTAATGATGAATTGTGGTTTGATTAAGGATTCAAAGATGAATTTATATTGAATTCCTTCAAGAACCCATGTCCTCCCTATATCTCTTTATCATGGAATTTGATTTGTTAATTATGGAAGTATGATAAATAGTATGTGTTTATTTGAAGTTAATTGAGGAATTCATAAAAATTGTTATGCATTATTTTGGTGAATTATTGATGGGTTGGTGATGTGACAATCATGGCTTGGAAAGGTAACTTTCGAATGGAATCACGTTGAATTACTTATGTTGATGATGAATTGGGTATGGAATTATGTCAATTGTCTTATGTCCTATAGTATATTGAATCTATGGGTCAGAATGTAGTTGTATTGATATAGATTTGTGATACATTGATGTGTGACCCACTTATGGTGGAGGTGTTTACTTTCATACACTTTATGATATTCAATTGACGTATATCTCCCTATACCTCATATGTGATGGATCCATGTGTGATCAAAATGTGAATGTATGTGTGTGATCTTCATGAAATAAATAGGATCATGTATGAAGGGTAATTGTGTTGACTTGAAGGACTATTGCTAAATTCTACACTAATGTAAGAATGAATGTATACGATTGATATATTGTGAAAGGTTCTCCTTAGTAATGCAATGTAATGATGCACATTGGTTGTTAGGACTAAGGCATCCTCTCCTTGTGTAAATGAATGTGATGTGATTAATGTATCTTAGGATCGGTAGACCTAATGTTGGTATCCCTTCCATGAATGTTAATTGATAAACCATAAAATCGGTAGACCTAATGGTGGTAGCCCTTCTCATGTGTGAAATGATGAACCTTGGACTGATAGGGTTAAGGCACCCTTTAATGAAGAATCGGTAGGCCTAAGGTACCCTTCCGTGGGAATTTAATGAGTTATCCTTATAATGTACCTTGACTCGATAGGCTAAAGGGCACCCTCTCAAGTGTAATAATGTTAATGAAATGAACTACGCTGTGGGAACTAAGGCTAAGCACTGAGTGGATATGGTTAAGATGGTTGGTCTTCCCAATGTTAGGCTATGGGTCCAAAGAACATCTTTGGATATCCCATAAACTATGTGCATACATAGGATGTGCACTAGTTCTACCCTTGGCAAGTAGAACACCTTTCTTCAGTGTGGGGTTATAAGATACCCGATTCCATGACTTAGCTATCATAGTCTATGTCAGTTAAACACTTATTCCCATCATGTGAGATGTGCACTCTAGTTACTTGATAGGTACTACAAAGTGTAGGTAGTAGTATGCGATGCTACCTATACATTACACGAGTAGACTTTGAAGGTACTATGGTGAGTTCTCTATGCCTTAATGGCAAATGCATGAAAGTCATCTAAATGCATGAATGTGTCCTTAATGGTTCTAATGAAGATTGTTGACTTATTGTCTAAATGAAATGAGGAATAAATAAATTATATTGATGAAATGAGTTGCTTAGCATATTGTATTGAAATGTAAAGGTTCTTGTCTATTGTAGCCTTGAGGAATGCCTAGGTGTGTATGAAGAGGTTGTATGGGCTGCCACTTCATATCTTACTTAGGTGTGTCTTGGGTAACTTTAGATAGAGTTCCTAAGATGGTGAAATGACTTCTTGACGAATGTACTAATGTGTTGTATATTGGTACTAGTTGAGCACAATTTCTTGTAATGTGAAGCATGATGAATGGTAAGTCACTTTGGGTAGTCTTGATGTGGTACTTAGTATGGAGGGTGGTATGTGACGCCTTTCCTGCATTGCACAAAGTTTAGCATCAAGGGTTACTTGAGGTGAAGTCTAAATGTGAAGAAGGTCTTATATGTTGGTTATGATGTATTCTATGCTTTTATGCTTATGACTTGTGATAATTCTCAAAAGAAAGCATATGCTTGGTTATAAACCAAAATGTCCGTTTTAAGCATGTTTTTATATGGTCATCATACTTAGTACATATGTATGTGTTAATCCATATTTCTTCTATTTTCTACAAGTGTAGGTTCCGGCAAGTGATAGCATTCTCTAGTGAAACTTGGGATTAGAGTTCTCTCAAGACCTCTTTTGGTATGTCCTCATATGTCGAGGACAAAGACTTCTACTATTTATAGTTTCTTTATGTTCTAAGGCTTTGTCTAAGTTTTCAATTGTAAAGGGCCATGACCCTATCTTGTTAAGTTTGTCTAAGATGGCCATGTGAGACTTTGTTTTCCATTTGCGTATAAATGTTTTAAATGTTGAGACTTTTTTTTAATAGTTTGGCATTAAATAAGTTTTAATGCAGCACTATTTTTATTACTTATGCAATACATGAATGCTATGAGGCTTGTATAAGACTCCTTCGGGGTCGAGTACGCCAGTTATGACTAGGGGGTGCTCTTGGGTAATGACAAACATGTTATCAGAGCTTAAGGTTTTGGGAATGGTTCTTTAGGTTGATATCTCACAAGCTATGTCTAGTAGAGTCTTATTCATCAATGTGAGTTGCAACACATCTATAAGCGAGAGGCTAGAGGACGATAGAAAGTTACACTTCTTTCATATTCTTAAATTTGTTCCATAGAGTGTGGTTCTATAAGTATCCTTTTCCTAATCTTTCTCTTGTGTTTATAGGATATGAATACAAGGGATAACCCAAGGAGAAAGAAGGAGGAGAATGTGGATGGGGGAGTTCCTCCCTAAGGTCCCCAAGGCGACCAAGTTCCACAAGGTGATCAAGTGCCTCAAGAGAATGAAGTTCCGGTGGTTCCCCCGAACATGACCAATGAAGAGATTAGGATGGCTTTTCTAGCCCTAGCTCGAGCCTGACGGTTCAAGTGAATAGAGATGTGGGGCCTAGGGTGAATGCTTATGAGAGTACCATGGCCTCAAGGTTGAGAGACTATGAGAATGAATCCTCCTATATTTCTTGGCTCTAGAGTGGGAGAAGATCCCCAAGAATTCTTTGATGAAGTTTATAAAATAGTCAATGCTATGGGGGTATCTTCTAGGGAGAAAGCGGAGTTGGTGTCCTATCAATTGAAGGATGTGGTCCAAGTGTGGTTCATTCAATGGAAGAGCAATAGGCCTTTAGAAGCGGGTCCTATATAATGGGAGGAGTTTAAGGGAGCTTTCCTTGGTAGGTACTTTTCCCTGTGAGAAGAGGGAGTGTAAGGTTGAGCAGTTTATAAAGCTTAGGCAAGGTAGCATGAATGTGGTGGGGTATTCTTTGAAGTTTACCCTATTGTCTAGGTATGCTCCTTCCTTGGTGTCTAACCCTAAGGATGAGATAAGTAGGTTTGTTACCGGTGTATCCGACTTAGACAAGGAATAATGCCATACGACGATGCTTCATGATGACATAAACATTTCTAGACTCATGGTGTATGCCCGATCCATTGAGGAATCCAAGCTTAAGAAGATGAATAGGGATGTGAAGAGGGGTAGATCCGATGAGCAAGGTCAACCTAGGTTCAAAAAGAGAGCTCCTAACCAAGATTCTTCAAGTGTTCCTAAGGTTAACCTAGAGAGAGGTGGTCAATCTCAATTTTCTAAACCTACTTGCACTAATTGTGGGAAGAGACATTTTGGGAAGTGCCTAGACTGTACAAATGGGTGTTATGGTTGTGGGAAGAAGAAAGATTGTCCTACTCTTTCGGCTAGGGGAAGGGAGGCCAAAAAGCTCCTTATGTTGGCCCGGATCCTAATGATCCAAAGAAGAACCATTTCTATGCACTTCTAGCCAATGAGGGCAAGGGAGCTAATCTGGATGAAGGTACTAGTAAGTAGTAATTTCTTATGTTGTCTTAGGTTGAGCCTTAGTTGGGTTTTCTCCTAAGTAGGGGATGATATATGGAATAATAGGTTGTTGAGGGTGTTGATATCCTTATCTCTTTACTTCTATTATTATTCAAGCTAGAGACCAAGAATTCCTAGTAGCTTGTTACATGTTATGGTGTCATGTGTGAATTTGAGTTTCCATGGATTCCTTATGTTATGCATGTTATATTTGAATTCTTGTTTAGATTGAGGAAAAAAATAAGTTTTCATAATTGTGCTTCTCATGTTTATATGCATCTATGATGAGTTGCTTAAATATTTCATGAGTTGACTTGTTGAAGCATGCTAAATGTGGTTTTATGAAAAGTTGCATATTGTGCTTTTATGAGAGAATTGATTAAATGTGCCTAATGATGTTGAGATGAGCATGAGGTGATTTGGAGAAGGAAGTTTCTCCAATGAAATGAGAAATGTGAAGTTTTGTTGTATAATGAGTTTGTAGATGTAGTTCCTACGTTCTTGTTGTGTTTTGAGCTTATTGATGTGAAGTTGATGTTTCCTCCTAGTTGTGTGCATTTATGTTGATGTTGCATGCATGATTGTGGGATGCTAGTCTTGAGTTGTTTCCCTTAATGTGTTTTAAATGTCATTCGAGGACGAATGTTCCTAAGTGGGGGATAATGTAACGACCCTAAAAACAAACTAGTGAAACTAGAGCCTCACATGTGAGTTTGAATTTGAGAACTTGATGAAATGATGAGAAATGGCTTTTGAAGTTTAGTTTAAAGAGATTTGAGGTCAAACGTCAAGACATGACTATGACGTCCGGAAACTAGTCATTTGTGCTAGTGTGTTGTAGTGTCTTGTCAATGAAATTTGGAGTGTTGTTTAAAGGTGAAAACTTGTAGAAGTGACTCCCATACATAGTGGACATGTTTAGGGGTTAAACGTCTGGGTATGACTCCCTAAGGACCACCTAATGGGTCCTTGAGGAGGACCCCAACACTGCCTAAAAGCTGTCAAAAACAGCTAGGTTCACAGAGGCATATCACGCCCCGTAGACCAGTCCATGCCCCGTAGGTCATGGATGTGGGTTAGGACTTAGCCTAAGAAGGCTTAGCCTTCAATTGCAAGCTATAGCCCTAAACCATGGACCACCAGGACGGTCCGTGAGTGGACTCACGGTGTCAAGGGCTGAAATGTTGTCAAGAAGTCGGCCAAGGTAAGTGAGGGTCAACTTCAAATAGTCATATCTTATAGCTCAAAACAAATTAGGTGGTCCATTACCTATCAAATTAAAGATCTCTGACTCCTCTTTCCAACACCACCGACTTTGCCCAATTTCGATCTCAGAGTAAAAAGTTATGCCTGAAATTGTGAAGCACTGTCAGTCCCCAACCACGAGACCATACCACGAACAGTAGATCAATCAACTGTCCGTGGATGGGGATCCATAGATGTTGCCAGTTTTGGTAAGTTTAGTTTTAAGTTGGGGATTTGGGAATTAACTTAGCTAATTAACTAAGGGCATACGGGGTTGGTTAAGTGGTCAAATAACCTCCTATAAATAGTTAATAGACCCCTAAACTAATGACTCTAACTCATTTATATTTCCTCTCTCAAATCAAAACCCTTTCCTCCCAAAAAGGTTCTCATTAGAATCTCCATTGGAGCTCAAGGTCAAGTCAATGTAGGGTTGGGATTTCAAGGAGATTTCACTTCAATTTTGTGGGTTTCATCAAGTATAAGGTATGGTGATCCTTGATCCTTGAGTAATCTTTCATTCAAGGAGTCAAATCAAAAGAGATTTCAAAGCCTTTCAATGATAAAAAATGCTATCTTCTAATCTAAGCATGGGTTCATTGTTAAAACGTTTTCAACTTCATTCTAATGATGAATTGTGGTTTGATTAAGGATTTAGAGAGGATTTTATATTGAATTCCTTAAAGAACCCATGTCCTCCCTATATCTCTTTATGATGGAATTTGATTAGAAGTTGGTTAATTATGGAAGTATGATAAATAGTATGTGTTTATTTGAAGTTAATTGATGAATTCATATAAATTGTTATGCATTATTGTGGTGAATTAGTGATAGGTTGGTGATGTGACGATCATGGCTTGGAAAGGTAAATTTCGAATGGAATCATGTTGAATTACTTATGTTGATGATGAATTGGTTAGGGATTTATGTCAATTGTCTTATCTCTTGTAGTATATTGAATCTATGGGTTGGAATGGATTTGTATTGATATATAAATTTGTGATACATTGATATGTGATCCACTTATGGTGGAGGTGTTTACCTTCATGCATTTTATGATATTCAATTGATGTATATCTCCCTATACCTCATATGTGATCGATCCAAGTGTGACCAAAATGTGAATATATATGTGTGATCTTCATGAAATCAATAGGATCATGTATGAAGGGTAATTGTGTTGACTTGAAGGACTATTGATCAATTCTACACTAATGAAAGAATGAATGTATGAGGTTGATCTATTGTGAAAGGTTCTCCTTAGTAGTGTAATGTAATGATGCACATTGGTTGGTAGGCCTAGGGCATCCTCTACTTGTGTAAATGAATGTGATGTGATTAATGTATCTTAGGATCGGTAGACCTAATGTTGGTATCCCTTCCATGAATGTTAATTGATAAACCATAAAATTGGTAGACCTAATGGTGGTAGCCCTCTCATGTGTGAAATGATGAACCTTGGACCGGTAGGCTTAAGGCACCCTTTAATGAAGAATCGGTAGGCTTAAGGCACCCTTCCATGGGGATTTAATGAGTTATCCTTATAATGTACCTTGACTCGGTAGGCTAAAGGGCACCCTCTCAAGTGTAATAATGTTAATGAAATGAACTACGCTGTGGGAACTAAGGCTAAGCACTGAGTGGATATGGTTAAGATGGTTGATCTTCCCAATGTTAGGCTATGGGTCCAAAGAACATCTTTGGATATCCCATAAACTATGTGCATACATAGGATGTGTACTACTTCTACCCTTGGCAAGTAGAACACCTATCTTGGGTGTGGGGTTATATGACACCGGATTCCATGACTTAGCTATCATGGTCTATGTCGGTTAAACGCCTATTCCCATCATGTGAGATGTGCACTCTAGTTACTTGATAGGTACTACAATGTGTAGGTAGTAGTATGGGATGCTACCTATACATTGCACGAGTAGACTTTGAAGGTACTATAGTGAGTTCCCTAAGCCTTAATGGGTAATGCATGAAAGTCATCTAAATGCATGAATGTGTCCTTTATGGTTATAATGAAGATTGTTGACTTATTGTCTAAATGAAATGAGGAATGAATAACTTATATTGATGAAATAAGTTGCTTAGCATATTGTATTGAAATGTAAAGGTTCTTGTCTATTATAGCCTTGAGGAATGCCTAGGTGTGTATGAAGAGGTTGTATGGGCGGCCACTTCATATATTACTTAGGTGTGTCTTAGGGTAACTTTAGATTGAGGTCCTAAGATGGTGCAATGGCTACTTGAAGAATGTTCTTATATGTTGCATATTGGTACTAGTTGAGCACGATTTCTTGTAATGTGAAGCATGATGAATGGTAGGTCACTTTGGGTAGTCTTGATGTGGTACTTAGTATGGAGGGTGGTATGAGACGCCTTTCATGCATTGCACAAAGTTTAGCATCAAGGGTTACTTGAGGTGAAGTCTAAATGTGAAGAAGGTCTTATATATTGGTTATGATGTATTCTATGCTTCTATGCTTATCACTGGTGATAATTCTCAAAAGAAAGCATATGCATGGTTATAAACCAAAATGACTGTTTTAAGCATGTTTTTGCATGGTAATCATACTTAGTACAGATATGTGTGCTAATCCATATTTCTTCTATTTTCTATAAGTGTAGGTTCCGGCAAGTGATAGCATTCTCTAGTGAAGCTTGGGATTAGAGTCCTCCCAAGACCTATTTTGGTATGTCCTCATATGTCGAGGACAAGGACTTCTATTGTTTCTAGTTTGTTTATGTTCTAAGGCTTTGTCTAAGTTTTCGATTGTAAAGGGCTGTGACCCTATCTTTTTAAGTTTGTCTAAGATGGCCATGTGAGACTTAGTCTTCCGCTTGCGTATAACTGATTTAAATGTTGAGACTTTTTTTTTTAATAGTTTGGCAGTAAATAAGTTTTAATTCCGCACTATTTTTATTACCTATGCAATGAATGAATGCTATGACGCTTGGATAAGACCCCTTTGGGGTCGATTACGCCCGTTACGACTAGGGGGTGCTCTCGGGTCGTGACAATATTTCATTCCCTTTAGTGCACACACCCAAGGCAACCTCACGAGGGGCTCTACAAGTCGTGGAGCTAGACACGAGCCATGGTTCCTCTCGTGGGCCTTGAGGAAGTGGCTAAGCCACCCTCACTCAACCTTGAAACAGTAAGGCATGCCTAAAGCCCCTCCAATGAGTCGTCTAATTCTTCACGAGCAGTGAATTGGCTCTTGTGGAGGGTCCAATTTTGGGGCAGCCTAGAGGAGGCTATTGCCTCCATCTCCACAAGTGGCACCACGACTCATGGTGGCCCCCACTTGTCGTGAAGGCCCTCGTGATCATAGGGCAGTGCCTTGGCAAGGCTTGGGCAGCCTTGGCCTTTGCCCCTTAGTCCTTGGCCCTAAACTTTCTTCCTTGATGTTAACACTCACGTTTAGCTCTTGTTTAGCCTACTAGTTTTGGGGTGTTACTACAACTTTCATGGACTTAATGAACAGGGTGTTCAAACAGTATTTGCACTTGTTCGATATGGTCTTCATTAGTGATATCCTCATTTATTCCTGGAGTGAGGAGGTGCATGCAACTCATCCGAGAGTTGTTCTGCAAACCCTCAAAGATCGCTAGTTATTTGCTAAGTTCAGCAAATGTGAATTCTAGTTACAGTCCGTCGCTTTCCTTGGTCATGTGGTATCCAATGAAGGGATCCGAGTAGATTGATGAATCCACAAATTGGACTCATTTAGGGTTATATTTTTAATAGAATTAGTGTCCTCAAATGCATATTTTGTCTTAATAACTGATGTAAACCCTTAAGTTTCAGGTATTTGGAGTTTGAGGCAAAGCATGGATACTACTTGGCAAAAAGGAACAAGGCAGCTGAAAGGAACGAAGAAATGAAGGCCTGAAGATTGCTGAGCCCTATTCGCAAGTCGCCGATCGGCCTGGAGATCGCCTTTTGTTCCAGTATGCTAAGCTCTGAAGGAGAAGGTCAAGTCCGCGATGAAAAGGAGCAGTCATCGCATCACCGAGCAACTCTACGAAGTAGTACTTCTATCACCCAATCTCTCAAAATGCGAGAATGCTGAAGTAAAATACAAGAAGTCATTGAAATTGACCAAAAGGCAGATCGTCGAGCGTATCGGTGATCCCGACTAACTACGGTGAATGGTCCTCCGTAGCAAAAAATTTCAAACACTATAAATACTTGTTTTAAATTCCTAGTTTAGTAGGACTGCTATTATTCGAACTTTTTACAGTTTTTGAGAGATATAAGTTTTAGAGAGTTTTGAAGACTTTGCTCTAAGACCTTGAAGATTCAAAGGGTTTCAACTCCAAGAAATTGGAAGTGGGTCTTCAATATTCTTCACTTTTGACGTGTTTTAAGACTTAATTCTTCATACTCAGTTGATGGAAAATGATATTGGTATAAATTTTTATCTCTTTTACATGTCTAGCTAAAACCCCAATTCTTGGGGTGCGATTTTGTGAATATGGGCTAAATTATCTGTTGGGTCTTGCTTGTTGATGGTTTATTTGTTGTTTAAATATGATTTTGTTTAGTAGTTGTGTATGAACTTAATGGGATTGTAGTTGCAAATACGATTTCATCTTAGTGTTTTTAGCTTATGAGAGAGAGAGAGGTCGTAAAACTAAGACTACTAAATTGATAGCTGGTGGTATTGGGTCGAGATGGGTTCAGCTCGAGAGAGTGAATCCTAGAACTTCTCACACACATTCAACTCGAGAGAGTGAATGGTCTAAGGTGGAGGTTGTGCATAATGCGGCAACTCGGTGTTTGATAAAAATCGAGTTGATTCTAGATAAGTTGCTCAAGAGAGAATTTACCCCCACTGTAGTCTACCCTAGTCCCATATGCTCAAAAATTTACTATAAAAAGCATTTACCCGATATTCTAGTTTAACCCGTATTCCTATCACATCCCAAGAATCCCCTCTCCATATCCGGTTAATGGATTCCAATGAAGAAGGAGTAGTGGTGATGAATAGGGCTGAATCATCATTAGTGTCTAAAGTGAAAGAGAAACAAGACCAATACCCTATTTTGTTTGAATTAAAGGCAAATATTCATAAGCAGAAAGTAATGACTTTTGAACAAGGGGGGATGGTGTATTGAGGTACCAAGGTAAATTGTGTGTACCAAAGGTGGATGAACTTCAAGAGAGGATGATGGAGGAACCTCATAGCTCTAGATATTCTATTTATCCGAGTTCCACAAAGATGTATCATGATTTGAGAGAAGTCTATTGGTGGAGTAGTATGAAGAATGGTATTGCAGAGTTTGTTGCTAAGTGCCCGAATTGCCTAAAAGTCAAAGTATAGCACTAGAGACCCTATGGTATGGCTCATAATATTGATCTTTAGAAATGGAAGTGGGAGATGATCAATATGGATTTCATTACAGGTTGGGTGATTTTTGATCGGATGACTAAATCAGCCCATTTCTTACTAGAAAAGACTACTTTTTTCAATAGAGGATTATGCCAAGCTATATATTCAAGAGATAGTCAAACTTCATGGAGTTCTGGTATCCATTATTTCAAATAGAGGTGCTGAATTCACCACACAATTTTGGAAGTTTTTCCAGAAGCGTTTAGGTTCAAAGGTGAACCTTAGTACTGCTTTTCATCCTTAGACTGATGGTCAAGCAGAGCGTACAATTTAGACTTTAGAGGATACGTTGAGGGTGTGTGTGATCAATTTCAAGGGAAATTGGGATGATCACTTGCCTCTCATTGAGTTTGAATACAACAATAGTTATCACTCTAGCATCTAGATGGCTCCTTATGAGGCTCTTTATGGGAGAAGATGCAGATCTCCTATTGGATGGTTTGAGGTTGGTGAAGATAGGTTGATAGGACCAGACTTGGTTTACCAAGCTATGGAGAAAGCGAAGATTATTCAAGAGAGGTTGAAAATAACGTTGAGTCGTTAGAAATCCTATACTGATGTTAGGAGAAGATACTTAGCTTGAGGTAGATGATTGGGTTTATTTGAAGGTTTCACCCATGAAGGGTGTTATGAGGTTTGGCAAGAAGGGGAAGGTTTAGTCCCTAGTATATTCGCCCTTATAGGATATCCAAGAGGATTGACAATGCATCTTATGAGTTGGAGCTACCGTCAGAGTTAGTAGTGGTCCATCCGGTATTCCACATGTCAATGTTGAAGAAGTGTATGGGCGACCCTTTCCTATTATACCGATTGAATACATTAGTATTAAGGATAGCTTATCTTATGGGGAGATTCCTATTCATATTCTAGATCGTGAGGTTTGCAAGTTGAGAACCAAAGAGGTAGCATCAGTCATGGTCTTATGGAGGAATCAGTTTGTTGAGGAAGCTACTTGGGAGGCTAAGGAGGATATGAAGAAGAGATACCCATATCTCTTTGAGTATGGAGAAATTCCAAATTAAGGTACTAATCCTTTTCTTGGCATTTATTATAGTCTAAATGTTGTGTTATTTTGCATATTGAGTGTTTAAACTGGGTGTTAGATGTTACCACCTTAGTCTACTTAGATTAATCTCATTCGAGGACGAATGTTCCCGGGGGGAGATATTGCAACACCTTGGCATTTGAAAGAACTAAAAGTAGAAAGAACTAAATTGGAAATAGCAAAATATGATATTTTGCAAGCTATGCATAACTTATGAGTTTTGGATCAACTTCAAGTGACCATAACTTTCAGTAAAGAATGAGTTAGGTGGCCCATAAGATATCAAATGAAAGGTCTTGGAATCCTCTTTCCAACACCACTGAGTTTGCTAATTTTTGAGCACGTATGAGGGAGATATGCATGTTTGAAGTCAGGCTGTCCATTTAAGGAAAGTTACCCAAAAATATGAGGGGTATTTTGGTCTTTTCCTTACCCTTTCCGCTTAAGCATTTTAGTAAATAATTAGGGGTCTAAACTGATTTGGTTCAGTTTTCCCAAATCAATTTACGCCTAGGGTTTTGAGAGGAGTTCAAGAAGAGGAGAAAAGAGAGAAGTCAAGGCTTTCATCAAGTTTTCTTGCGAATTGAAGGTTGTTTCACCAATGGTTTAATACCTAAGAGGTATGTGAGTTCTCATAGTGTTGGGTTCATTCACCCACATGCCAATCATGTTAGTTTAATCCAATTTCATTCAAAGGATTGAAGTATTTGAGTTCTTGTTAAGGTTTCTTGGAATTTCTTTCATAATCTTGATTGTTGGGTGTTTCGATGAGTTCTTGAGATAAAAGTTAGTGATTTGAGGGTGGTTTTGAGTAGATTATCGCGTACATATATTGAGTATTCGATTGTAAGTGAGTTGGGAAGAAACTATTCGATTGTAGGTGAATTAGGGTTAGAAAACGAAGAAGAAATTTTGTTGGAGTTTTCTAGGCTGGGGCTGGTGTGCCGCCCAGCAGTGCTCTAAAAAGTTTCCTTTGTAGTGCATGGGCTCGTGCCCTGCACCACTCAATGCGCCAGGGTCGCCTGCTCCGACTAGTTTGCAGTCCTTCGCTTCGTCTGAGTTCTTTCAAAGGGTTCCTTTACCCCCCATCGATTCTAACTACTCTAAACTACTTCTAAACACCAAGAGATAATTCATAACATGAATCACAAATCTTGAATCCATAATTCAAATTCAAGGAAAGAGTTAAGAGTCAAGTCTTGAGAGTTCTTCGAGTCATTTGAAGAAGTATTTTACAAATTGTTTTAGAACTTATTTTAAAAACTTGAGCACTGAGTTGAGGAAGAGTAGAGGTGCATTCATTTTCTTTAAAATGATATATGGGAACTGAGTATTCCCAAGAGAAAATGTTTTTACATATAAGATGAGAGGAAACACCGATTTACAAAGAATTCATGAATAGTTTTCAATATTATCTATTTTTACAGAAACCTTTTGAGTAGTAATCTCAAAGTTGAGGAAGAGGAAATATTTTCTTTAAAAAATAATGAGCTAAGTTATATTTTGGGAGTTGTATTGAGCACCGATATGGGGGAGAGTTCTAACAACTCACAACCCCCATAAACCATGTAGCCAACGTGGATAGAATGGGTCATACTTTTTAGATGATTCCTTATTGTTTTTTGCATAGACAAGTGTATTCACTAGTTAAGAATTTCTATAACCCGGCAAAGTATAGGACACTTCTAGCAGCGTTGGCTAGACATTGTATCATCACATAGCTCATAGTGATAGTTGTCGGTTAGAGAATCTCCCAAATAGAGTTATTTTGTAATTTTGCGTACAAACATAGTTTATATTGTAATTTTAATACATTGAGTTGTTATCTACTATTTTAATGTTTTTCTTTATACTGCATTATTTCTATTGCTTTATATTGAAATGAGTTGAGTTGAGTTGAGTTGAGACAAGGTAAGTGTTTCTTCATTCCAGTTCAAGCTTACGTCATGTTTTAGATTTACCCTCACATGCTTGTACATTCCATATACTAACACCATTTGTCCTACATCTTTTATGATGCAGATACAGGTTACTAGGATCAGCATCCAATGCTTTGTTGATCCAGTTGAGTTCCAGAGTTGTTGGTGAGCTTCCTTGTTTTCGAAGGATCCCTTGTTTACTTGTAGTCATTTTGTTTTGTCATTTGGAGGTTGTGGGTCTTGTCCCGACGTCCATCTCAATTAGTAGAGGCTTCATAGATAGATAGAAAGTATTAGTTCATGAGTCTTGTTCATTTAAGTGGTTATGATCTTGACTTGAGTTGCCGTTTTGGCCAGTGGATGTTTTTTTAAATATTTTGAGTTAACTATTTTGAGTTAAATCTTTATTTTTAAAATTCTTTTATTGTTGAGTAAGTCTTCTGCTAAGATTTAAGACAGGCCAAGGGTTCTTTTGGGGCCAACAATGGTTCTCGAGTGCTGGCCATGTCCAGTGTGTAGGCTCGGGGCGTGATAAATAGTTTGCAAAACATCTCAAAGAAAGTAGAAAGTATTGAGAGACTCCTCAACTCTATCTATATATTAAGCCTATATAGTTCAATATGGATGTCGGGACAAGACCCATGGTCATGTAAAATGACTAAACTTAAAAGAAAGTGGAGTCCTCTAGAATGAAAGGAGGCTCACCAAAAGCTAACTGGAAAGAAAACTGATCTTAATGAAGCGTATGTTGATGATCCTAAACACATGTATCTTTATCATAAGAAGATGTAGATCGAATGACATTAGTACATTGAATATATGAGTATGTAATAAAGCTGAATGAATAATAATTGAATTGATAAGACTGAAGAATAACTCATCTCAACTCAAAGCATAGGTAAAAGATAAAATGTTTAAAACTTTATAAGTAAAAGAGGCTAACTCAAGGATATATAATAAAATACAATAAAGTACTCTTTAAACTATTAGAGAGATTTTCTAACTAACAACCATCACTCTGAGCAACGAGATGATCCAGCGTCTCACCCACGTTGCCAGAACTGTCCTATACCTTGTTGGGATATATGGCACCTCAACTAAGTGGATCCACTAAAGTCTGCTAGAAAGCAATAAGGAGTCGCCTATGAAGTACGATCCTTTACCTATGTTGGCTACATAATTTATAAGGATTCTGAGTTGTCTGAACTCATCCCCATATCGATGCTCAATACTACTCCTAATAAATATACATACTCATGCTCAAATTTATAAAACACACTCTTTTTGAATTTGAGTTAATTGCTCAAATTATCCTCTTAAAGAGGTTACTGAAGTATCTCTGAAAACTCTTTATGCAAAAAACAAAGTTCTCTTTAACAATGTAAAAGTAATACATTTGGGAATCAATCAGTTCCTTAAACTTTACTCAAAATCTCTCTTTAAACTCTACTCAAAACTCTTCTTCACTTTCTCAGAAAATCAGTTTAAGATAGTTGTTTGGTTAAAAATATCTCAATAATAACTCAGTAAATGCTCAATTATAACTCAACAATAGGGTTCATGCTAAAAAATAGACATAAACAATCAACTCACGAATCTCAATGCAAGATTGGGGGCGAAGGATATCGAGGAGCAACACCTTAGGGTGGAGGGGGGTGGGGCGCCTCGATACATGACGCCTAAGGGTGGAAGGGGAAAGGGGACCTCGAGGCACAACGTCTCGGGGTGGAGGGGGCAGAGCGCCTTGAGGCATGACGCCTTCGAACAGAGGGGAAGACTCGAGGTATGATACCTCAGGGTGGAGGGGGGAGCTCTAGGCACAACGCCTCAGGGTGGAGGAGGGGCTCGAGGCACGACGCCTCGAGATAGAGGGGTGATGAGTCCATGATTTGGACTCATTTAGGGCTTTATTTGTATAGGTTTTGTGTCCTCAAATTCTTATTTACTGCCAATAACTGATGAAAATTCCTTGATTTTCAAGATTATGGTTGAGGAGCAAATCAAGGACACTAAGTTGCAAAAAGGAACAAAGCGAGCTGAAAGAATGAAGAAAAGAGGGCCTTCTAATCGCCAAGTCCATTTGGCGAGTCGTCGAGTGGCCACTTGATTGCCTAAAGTTCCAGTGTGCCAAGCCTTGAAGGAAGAAATAAAGTTGGCAAGAGAAAGGAGCAGTTGGCGGATCTCCGAGTGGTTTCGTGATGCAGTGTTGGATTGCCCAAAGTGACAAACCTTGAGGATGCTGAAGGCCAAGGCAGAAGGGCAATGGAATTGACTAGAAGGCGGATCACCGAATGAATCGAAGAGCCCGACTTACTGCGCCAGGTAACTCTTTGCAGCAAATTTTTGGCGACTATAAACACCTTTTTAAACAATTAGATTTGAGGAGATTATGTTTTATCATATCGAATTTTCATTAGAATTCATATCTTACTGTTTCTCTTGTTTTTCCTAAGCATTAGAGAATAGAATTTTTTCACTTTCGAGAAATTGGAAGTGGGTCTTTGATATTCTTGAAATTGGAACATTGTAAAGATGAAATCAATCTTACCAGTTGATAGAAACACAATTTGGTAACAATTTTTATCTTTTTATAATATCTAGCTAAAACCCCAATTCTTGGGGTGTGATTATGTGATTAGGGGCTGATTTAGCTAATGGATGTTGCTAATTGTTAGTTTAATTGCTATTTAAAAGTGAGTTCAATCATTTATTATGGGTTAATTTAGGAATTGCAGTTGCAAATGTGATTCCACCTTTGTGTTCTTGGCTTGCTCGAGAGAGAAGTTTTAGAACTAAGGTATTTGATTGATGGTCTGTGGGTATTAAGTTGGCCTGGGTTCAGCTCGAGAGAGTGACTCCTAAACCCTTTTCTACACATTCAGCTCGAGAGAGTGAATGGACTAAGGTGTGGGCTGTTCTTATTTTGCATGCTTGTTGACGTTCGAGAGAAATCAACTTGATTCAGTGTAAATATTTTGAGAGAAAGTTTACCTCCTATATAGTCCAGTTTACCACTGATTTGTAGTCATTTTCTAGTAGTTGCAGCTACCCATTTGTCTAGAATAGCCTATAATCGAATCACATCCCAAAAACCCATCTCATTATTGGTATTTCGTATTATTTGCTGCTGCTGCTGTAGTTGATAATTTCACATCTAAAACCCCCCATTTGACATTCGTGTGACCCCACGATTTGAATGATTTTTTTCTTTGTAAATTTTTATTCTTATGACTGATTTTAACATATTCGTACTTCCCTATTGAATTTTGAACATGTACAGCTCCATGTAGGATTCGACCCCAGCTCATTTAGTTGGGTTATATACTGATTAACGATCATTGATGCTTAGAATTGGATGAAGTGTCTTTAAAATGTTATTAATCAAAATGGCACCGCTGCAAGGGAGTGGTGCTGTTTGAGATTATTTTGGTGAAGTTGAATTTTCTTCTTTTCAGTCATAGTTGAATCTACTTATTTTTAGTTTTGGTTTGTGTGTTGCTGTTTTAAGTAGAGGAAATGAGCATGTCTTGTAGCAATGGTAACCAAGTGGACCACCCTTCTTCAAAAATGATGATTCTTAGGGATAACATCCTAAGTTTCAAGCAATTGGAAGGTGAAACAATCCATGAGTTGTGACTGAGATTTAAGGCACTATTGGTGCAGTTCCAAACTCATGGAATCCAAGATATGATGCTACTGGAATGTTTCTACAGAGGTCTTTGTCCTAAGAATAGAGGGGTGGCCGATCAACTTACTCTGGGTGGTCTACTACGACAACCCTATCCGATAGTAGCCTAACTCTTTGATCACATGAATAAGACCGACAAGACAGAGAAGGACCAAAATTTGGTCACACTGTTGATCCATCTGGATCTTTTGGCCAAAAGGGTCATGGAATTTGAAGAAATTTACAAAAAGAAAGATAGGTACATTCCCCCTCATGAGAGTAGAAAGCCTAAGGACTATTAGGGTGGAGAAGTCGAAGAGATGCTCTCACTCATTCTCCACAAAGTCGAAGAACACGACAAAGTGTTGAAAGAGATAAAAGAGAACGTCCCAATTCTAAATCAGATGACTGCTTCTCATTCCATCTTTGTTCAGCTATTGGAGACCCAAATGGGTCATTTTTGTCTTATCTCTACTCAAGACAACAAGGAGGGTTGCCTAATGAGTCTATGGCAAACCCTAAGAATGAACCATGAGCAAGGACTTGTGTCGTGCCACGACGTTAACTAAGGTGCTTCATGGGAGGCAACCCAATTCTTTTAATTCTTTCATTTTTGTTTTTGTAATAACGTGTGTTGATTGTGCAGGTTGAAGTGGAGAATGTGTTTGAAAAGTGTAGGTTTGCGAGCATATTGTCTAGTCGATGACTCGCTGAAGAGGTTGGCGAGCATATTGTCCGGTCGGTGACTCGCCGAAGAAGTCGGCGAGCCCGACTTAGACCGTCGTTGGACTCAAGAAATTCTAAGGTTGGAGTCTGTAAAACTTGGCAGGCCCACGGATAAGTCAGTGAGTCGTCGAGCAAGTCGGTAACCCCGACTTTGTCCACCGTTTGGACCCCCACATTAACTGGAGGTCTTATAAAACTCAGCGAGGTAAGTGAACCTCGGCATGTCGCTGAGTGGTTCGGAGAGCAAAATTAATATCGCCAAATGGGCGAGAACTGGACGATTTTCAAAAGGGCAAAGGTTTAAATTTCAAACTCATTCACACTCGCTCACATTTTAACTTCTCAAGATCACACCCGCACTATATTTTCCCATATTTTTGTGTTTTTAATGCTTGCTAGTCATTGAATTTGTGTTCGGAGTTGGAATTCTTTGTCGCCTAGCATTTTAAAACATTTATTCGGCATTAAAGGTTGGTTGACTGAACCCCAAAACTCATCATTTGTGAATAATCTCATTTGCAATTGTTTTGTTCTTAGTGATGTGTGCTGGGCCTCTTTGAATTCATAGTTGTATGTTTGCCTGCCTATTTTAATTTTGATATCGTGCCGTAATTGCTTATTTTTTAATTTCCCAAAGTTGCATGTTGTAAAATTGATCTAAATTGTTGGGTCATGCTTAATTGTTGTTGGGTCTAGTTGGCTGAAGTCTGAGTAACCAATAATTGCACTAAATGACATGGTTTGCCCAATGATGGAGCGTTTGACATCATTCTTAAGGGCTTCAGTCATCAAATGTCCAATTTTGGCCAAATCGAGGAAGTATGAGTAGCCCGGTGGCATGGGTCTTATGGGTCTGAGTTTAATTGAACTAATGTATGGGTTGGTTTTGTTTTTGGGGGCTACAAGGTTGATTTTGGAAGTTGGAGTAGAAAGTAGGCAAGTTGGGTGGTTTGGCGAGCTGGGTTGAGCTAGCCGAACCACTCGTTGGTTCACCGAAACCTCCTTGATCACCTTTAATTTCTTGGGTTTGAATGCTTTTGGTTTTATAACTTTCGCCGAGAAGCCTGAACTCGTCGAGTGCACTTGGCAACTAGCCGAAAGTGTTCTTTGATCGCCCTTTCTATGCCCTAACCCCTAAAATACACTACAACTTTCGGCGGGCTTGTCTGTGCTTGTCGAAAAGTGTCGGTGATTTGCCGAGAGGGCCCTCCCATTGCCGACATGCCAATTTTTTTGGGATTTTTTGAGCCAATCCTTTCGTTGAGCCCAATCTAGCTCTCCAAAGTGATTCGGTGACTCACCGATCGGTTTGGTGAGCTGTTTGCATTATATTTTTTATGAATTTTCTTGAACTGTTTCTAACTTTCTGTGATGTTTTTGCAGAAATGGCTAGAACAAACTTGTACATTACGCCCCGTAAAAGAGCATGGGGCATCACGATAAACGAAGGGGCAGCCAATCCCCCTAAAAAGGGATAGACGACACCTCCTAATGGAGGCACAGACAAGGGCAAAAGACCCGTATCTAAGGTCCCAAAGCACAACTCCGATAGGGAGAGAGATTCCATTGACTCCCAGGCTGTACTCTCCGAGATGGATGATGACCAGCCTCTACAGTCCAGGCGACCGGAGATTCGTGCTAGGTCTTGCCCAGACTCATCTAGAGCTCCAGCTACCACTCCTTCTATAGCAAATACAGTGCCATCTCAGGCACCGACTGTGATCCCACTACCACCAATGGTTCCTCCTCCCCAACAACTTAACAGATTGAAAGCAGATGGGTTGCGGACAATTCTAGAAGAGAAGTTGCTATCCACAGAGGGCCTAGAGGGCAGATACTCCAGTGTGAGAGAGATATTCCAGTGGCACAAATTTTATATCTTCACCAGGACACGAGGCCCATATATCCCAACCTAGGTCCTTGAGTTCTACTCTGCTTACGGTGATCTAGTTCCTCAGGGGAAGAAGAAGGCTAGTTCCTTCAAACCGGTGAAGTCTGTCATGGTCTGAGGAAGAGAAGTGGAGTGTAGTAGTGACTACATAAATGTTGTGCTTGATAGAGCCAGATGATTTGTGCACGAGTATGAGGGTCTGGCCACTGCTCAGTCCCTAGATGACCTTAAGGGTTGGCTTGCTCCCCTTATTTCTGATACCACTTCAAGGTGGATCGAGGCGAGAGCCTAGATAAAGAAGAAGGATTTGAATGTAGCTGCACGGTATTGGTTCAGATTCATCAGAAACTCCATCATGTCTTCACAAAACAAATCCATTCTCAGTCATACAAAGACTGCCTGTTTTGGATCAATCTTAGCAAAGAAGCGGTTAAACTTGGGACTTATTATTGAGTAGGAGATGGCACGTTTTAGGAATGTATGTGTAGAAGCATGAAAAAGAAAATAAAGCATGATGGCATACTGAATAAAAAAAATTGATAGCCGTCAAAATTTGAAAATATGCAAAAAGCTTTTGAGGTCGAATGTATTGGCTCTTAACATGACATGATAATGAACCAAATTGACATGTGCACCTTGACATAGGCCAAAAGCCTAAGTTGAGGGTGGCTAATTCAAATAGTTACCTTGATCTTAGCCCTGGTCCGACATCGGATATTGTGCACCTCAACTCTTGCAATATACATAAGTTGAGGGTAGTTGTGAGAAAAGGAAACCGAATGAAAAAGGGTATGAAAAGTGTGTTGTGATGAAGAGAGAAAAAGAAAAGAAAAGCTAAATAAAATATGTGAATTTGTTTAACAAGATGTTGTACAAAAGTGTTGAAAGAAAGAAAGAAAAGAAATAAAGAGAAAAAGTGAAAGAAAAATATGAGCTGCAAGCCAAAATCCACATCTGTGATGGAAAATGTCAAGGGAAAAGTAAGAAAAAAAAAGATGTCAAGTATTGGTTGAGAAGAGGGGTAAAAGGCTAATGTAATGTCAAGGAGGGCAAAAAGTCACTAAAAATGATCCTAATTCATCTTACCTGACCTTGAGCCTATGGTACAAGCCATGAAAGTCCTATAGTGATCCTAGTGTCTAGTTTGGAGAGTCTATGTAGTGAAAATAAGGGCAGGTCTATGGCATTGAGCACGAACTATACTTGAAGTCACTTCTGAGTGTGAGCATTGAATGAATCCTATACTCAAAATGCATATTTATTGTGTGGAAAAAGGGGATTTTGTTTGAAGTGAAGGCACTAGTGGCATTGTTAGGGAATTGGTACCTTGGTGATTGTGAAAAGTATATGTCTTGGTGTCTGTTGGTTAGTCTATGTCATCTTTTGATCCACATGAGTTTGCTTGGTTGATTTTGAATGAAACGATTTGCACTAAAAAAGGCAGTCGGGATAGAAAGCCATGTGATTTCTTAAGTTTGAATGTCTGCTTCTACACCAGTGTCGTTTAGAGTCTTAGTGCGTCGGTTGAGGACAAACAACGAGTTTAAGTTAAGGGTGTTGATATACCGTGAATTTACAGTATTTTTAATACATTTCACTTAAGAGTTGTGTGTGTCTAGAGCCATTTTGTATTGGTATTAATGTGTTTTTATCTTGTTTGCAGGAAATAAGTTCGGACGTGGAAGTAGAGAGACTCAACTGAAGAATGTTACAGAAAAGGCCATTTACGGACGTGACTCACGAACCGTAGGTCCAGTCACGGTTACTAGGTGGACATGCATGGCTTGAAGGAAAATTAGGGAATTCTTGACCAAGTGTCGAACCACGATTGCAGACGATGGACCATAGGTTGACCTATAGGCCATCTTGCAGGTCCATCAAATGATTCAGAGAAGGGGGTTCCAGTACTTGATTTCGAAAGTTGAAGTATGGAGCTAAGAAGGAGGATCTATGGACAGTGGATCGAATCACGGTCCGGCCTGTTGATCCGTCAATCATCACTGAGAGATGAAGATTTTTGAGCTCTGGAAAATTGCCTAAGTCCCAAACCACGGAAGGGACCTACGGACCGTAGGTTAGTCCACAGTCCATAGGTCAGTGTCGTAGATCGAGACCACATCTTTAAACTTTATTTCCTTATTTCATTTCCTTTTTAATTAGGACATGTTTTATCTATAAATAGGGTATGTAAACCTCATTTTTAGGGGTTAGACATTATTATTCTAGTCCTAGTTTTTGTGTTTGGAGATTAACTTGCAATTCAAGTAATTCTTGATTTCCTAAGTTTGTTTTGAAGATTTTAACTTTGCAATTCAAGTTGGGTTTTTGGATTTCTACTACTCTAATAGTAAGTTCATGAATTCTTCTTATACAACTATGAATTGTGTTCTTTCTAGCATGAGAAACTAAATCCACAACTAGGGTTGTGGGAACCATGATCAATTAACAAGGTATGAATAATAACTACATAATTCCTGAATAGTGTTCATGCATGTATTATTAATTCTTTCATGTAGAAGTCTTTTTAACAATTGCAAACGTTAGAACTTGCCTCGTTCCTACTTGCCGGACCAAGAAGGTAAAGAATGACAAAATAATTGATAACAAAGAGTTAGTGTGATACTATCTAATAGTCTAATATCAATTGGTATGAGGGTGAAAACTAAGACATATATTGATGTGATGTCTAATCTGAGGTAAATGTAAGAGTTAGTAAATTATACACACATAGCCGGATCAAAGTGCAGGGTGAAATTCCTTATTTTGTGGATCAAGCACTTAGTGATACCTAACTTACCACTTTGCATGTAAAACACTAGGAAGGGATTACTATTATTAGGATTACTGCATTAAGAACTTATGGGTAGTTTCTCTTTATCATCTTGATAACAACTAAAGTTTGAATCTTACTCAATGATTATTCACATAATTTCTAGAATTTGTTTCACAAATCCCCTGCTTTACTTACTTGTCTCGGAAATACGTTGACTAAACGAATATAATCATAAGTTGAATTTAAGTCTAGATCATATTCCTCGTGGGATCGACCCCAACCTACAAGCTGGGTTCTTTACTTGATAACTATGGCTTATGCTTCTTTAGGGAGGTGTAATTTGAGCATATCAATGGCCTACCTTGTGAGTGTGTGAACCTTGCTTGAACCCCTTTTGAGCCTTGCCATTTTCTTGGAAGAAACTTGAGCAAATGAGACCTCTCTTTATCCATTCACCCATAATCCTCATGAAGTGTGGTGTGTTTGAATAGCCAAGTTAGGCCAAAAGGCTAAGTTGGGGGTGTGGTGAAATGAGAAGGAAAATCAAGAACTGTAAAGAAGTCCCCCTTTGACCCATAAAGTTGAAAAAGATGGAACCCCTCCATACAAAAAAAAAATGAAAAAGAGAAAAGAAAAGAAGAAAGAAAAGGAAAAAGAATTAGAAAGTTGTGGAATAAAGTTGTGAAAATTGCAAAAGAAATGGGGTGTCCAGTAGTCCATGAGAAGTGAATAATGGGGGTGAAATTTGAGCATGAATGAAAATGATAAAGAAAAGAAAGGACAGTGTTCATACCATATTTCATGAGGATAGCAGCCACTGAGTCTAAATGATCATACCTTTACACTCAGCCCCATTATAAGCCTTAAAAAGACCTTTTTGATCTTGAGTGAGCTAAAACAAATGTTGGTTGGAAAATGAGGGAAAACTATGGGTGAAGTCATGCATGAGTTTATCTTTTTGAGTGTGAGAGTTGTTTATGATTCTGGAGCTATAAATTGTTGAACCACTATGTGTGAATATGAAATCATCTTTTTGTGAGGGCATTTGAGTACCTTTGTTGAGCTTGAACTTGCATTTGAAGCAAATATTGTGAACTTGAGAGTATTTTATAATGGTGAGTCATATCTGGAATCTTTGAGTGCACGTTTGATCCTTGCATGAGTAAGTTGAGTCTTGTTGTGTGCATTCATGACTCAGTCTTTTGTAGCACTATTTGAGACATCCTTTTTGAGCTGCTGAACTTGAGTTTTACTTGAGGACAAGCAAAAGTTTAAGTTGGGGGTGTTGATGATTCCGAGATTTGGACTCACTTAGGGCTTTATTTCTATAGGTTTAGTGTCCTCAAATGCTTATTTTGTACTAATAACTAATGTAAATTCCTTGATTTTCAAGATTATGGATTGAGGAGCAAAGCAAGGACACTAAGTTGCAGAAAGGAATAAAGGGAGCTGAAAGAGTGAAGAAAAGAGAGCCTGGTGATCGCCAAGTCCATTTGGAGAGTCACTGAGTGGCTACTTGACCGCCTAAAGTTCCAGTGTTCAAAGCCCCAAAGGAAGAAATCAAGTTGGCGAGAAAAAAGAGCAGTCGGCGGATCACCGAGTGGTTCCACGATGCAGTGTTGGATCTCCCAAAGTTACAAACCTTGAGGATGCTGAAGGCCAAGGCAGAAGGGCGATGGAATTGACCAAAGGGCTGATCACCGAGTGAATCGGCGAGTCCGACTTACTATGCTAAACAATCAAAATTGAGGAGATTTTATTTTATCATATCGAATTTTCGTTAGAATTTATATCTTAGAGTTTCTCTAGTTTTTCCTAAGATTTGGGGAATTGAAGTTTTTCACTTTCGAGAAATTGGAAGTGGGTCTTTGATATTCTTCGAATTTGAACATTGTAAAGACAAAATCAATCTTGCCCATTTGATGGAAACACAATTTGGTAACGATTTTTATCTTTTTGTAATGACTAGCTAAAACCCCAATTCTTGGGGTGTGATTATGTGATGATTTAGCTAATGGGTGTTGCTAATTGTTAGTTTAATTGCTATTTAAAAGTGAGTTCAATCATTTATTGTGGGTTAATATAGGAATTGCAGTTGCAAATGTGATTCCACCTTTGTGTTCTTGGCTTGCTCGAGAGAGAAGTTTTAGAACTAAGGTATTTGATTGATGGTTTGTGGGTATTAAGTTGGCCTGGGTTCAGCTCGAGAGAGTGAATCCTAAACCCTTTTCTACACATTCAGCTCGAGAGAGTGAATGGACTAAGGTGCGGGTTGTTCTTATTTTGCATGCTTTTTGGTGGTCAAGAGAAATCAACTTGATTCGGGGTAAATTGCTTGAGAGAGTTTATCTCCTCTATAGTCTAGCTTACTCACTAATTTATAGCCATTTTCTAATAGTTACAGCTACCCATTTGTCTAGTATAGCCTATAATCGAATCACATCCCAAGAACCCGTCTCATTATTGTTATTTCTAATTTTTTCTGCTGCTGTAGTTGATAATTTCACAACCAAAAACCCCCATTTGACATTCGTGTCACACCCTGATTTGAATGATGTTTTTATTCATAAATTTTTATTTCTATAACTGATTTGAACATATTCGTACTTCCCTATTGAATCTTGAACACATACCATTCCCTGTGGGATTCGACCCCAACTCATTTAGTTGGGTTATATACTGATTAACGATTGTTGATGCTTAGAATTGGATAAAGTGTCTTTGAAATGTTATTAATCAAGGGTTGGGGTTGGGTGCCTCAAGGCACGACGCCTCTGGGCAGAGTGCCTAAAATTCAGAACTCATCAACGAAACTAATCTCTAAAATTATTAAAACTAAGGATGTAACCCTAGATTATTCTTTACTGATATAAAGACGATGTAGGGCATGAGAAAGAACTCATCAGTCTATCACTATGATAGCCTTACATAATTGGGAAGAACAAATTCTTGGCGAAATCGACGACATTCGAAGAACGCTAAAAAACCGTATCTTTTCTCCTCTTGAATCCTTGCTTTAAGTCTTTGAAGTGTTAAAGAATATAAAAGAATGTTTATAACACTGTTTAGACCCTTAATTAGTGAAAAGGGTCGTGTTTTAGGCTTAGAAGGGTGAGAAAAGAATAAACTACCCTTCTTAAAAATTGATGAAAACCTTCTAAGGGGCCATCTCTAGTTCATAGTTTGTTATATGGACCATAGATCCCATCTGTAGAATTTATATTGAATTTTGAGGCACAAAATTTTATTCTATGAGTCCAATCTATGACACGTAGAAGTTTCTACAGACCATAGATCTAATCCGTAGACTTTATACAATTTTCGGGCTGAAAAGTTCATTCTACGGGTCCAAACTATGGCCTGTAGAATGGATCAGTAGGAATTGGACCGCAAAATTCAGAGTCTCTAATGTTTTTGACGACTTGACAGTACGGGTTGTAGTTCAATCTATGGCCCGTAGAATAGATCTGTAGTTCACAGACTCAAAACTCTGATATGGCGGTCTTTGGTAAAATGGTCATAACCTTTTACTCCGAACATGAAAAACTTGGTGGAGTTGGAAAGAGGACTCAAAGTTCTTCAATTTGGTAGGTCATGGGCCATCTAATTCATTTTGTTCTTGGAGATATGATCTTTCGAAGTTGATCTAAGTAGAATCTTATGTCAAAACTTAATCGGTAAAGAAGTTTTCAACTCAACTTTGTGCTAGGTGGTTTGTGTGAGCTTGAGTCATATCAAAAACCATTCCAACACTAAAGAATTGACCTTTGTCACATATGAACAATTTAAGAATCACCCAATACAATTTTACATGCAAATAAAGAATGGTTCAACTTTTAACTTAGAAATATTTGTTGTGTTATAGTTTGTTAGTTTTTCCTTACCAGAATTCTTTTCATTAGAATCCGTATTTTAGTAAAATGTGAAATGTAATATAAAAATTATAATAACACACAAATTTATTGTAGAAAATTTAATAAATTAAGAGATGGAACAAACGTACAAAACAATTGGGTAATAGCAGACGGTTATACCAATACTCGACACTTGAAGCTTGTTCCAAAAATAATTTTGTAACTTGTAACTTGTAACTTTATTACTTAATAGCAATAATATCAATATAAATAAATTAAAATATAAATATTATGATACTAATTGAGAATTGAAAATTTGAGATTAGTAGAATCAAGATTCAAGAATGAGAGAATATAGATGAGAGAGTAGATAATTTCTGAGAAATAGTGAGGGATAGAAGAGCATTTATAATGTAAAAAATGACTAAAATGTATTTTATAAAATTTTAGGGTTAAAATAAAAGTTTAAAGGGTAAGGGGTGTTTGAGGGGTGGGGTGTAAATGGCTGAAATAGCCCTTGGGGGGCTCACTAGCCATTGGGCCAACGAACCCTAGCGCCTACTTTTAAGAAAAGAATCAAAATTCATTGTCACCGAGACCCAACCAGTTTAACCGGTACAGAACGGGCCAACCGGGTCAAGTTGATTGGGAAAATTCACAGTCCAATCCCATCCCGCGCTTCCATCCCTATCCCCCATCCCATATCACCCCCGGGATGGGGACTGGCGGTCTAAGAAACGAGCTGGTATCAGGCTGGTCTAGACCGTCTTGGTGCCCAAGCAAACTCTAAGCTACATGATAGTTTCTATTGAATCTATAAAGCTAGTTGAGTATAATATTTTATATCAATCGTTGTGGTTCGACCCCAACATCATAAGTTGGGTATCTTTTTTTGCATACGACCGCATATGTCACGACCCAGGGGTATCCTTTAGATGTAACAAGGTGTACAAGACCTCGAGAGACCTCATACAACCCACTTAGCATATCATAACATAAAGTAATAGAAATGAGCAGAAATTTAAAACATTTCAATTCAATCGAAGTCTTTTTAAAACGAAGCGGAAGTCTAATACAATTGTCTCAAACCATCTAAACCATATGAATAAATATTGGGACACAACCCATACAACAGTCCAAACATGAAATGAAAGGCATAAAGGAACATGGTGGTCAAATCCTCTAATGCTATGAGGACCCACCAAATCTTCAATCCTCAATCTACTATGATCCTAGCCACGAGAATGAGAGTCAATGTCGCCGGACCCTACATTTGATAAGAATATAGGCAAGAGTATGCGTTAGTACAAACATGTAATAAATATTATAGCTAGCATAAACAACAAAATATAATGGTTAGTCCACGTAAAACATAAGCATAATCAATGTACATAAATCATCATCACAATAAGAAAGAAATACTTCTCAAGCAACCTTACTCATCCTTAGTCAAGACTTGGGCCATCCGCGTCTAGTCAAGCTTACCTCATGGAAGACATCTCTAGCACCAATCCAAGCTATTCATTCTTTATATCATAGTTCTCATTTTTCATACTAACTTTTAAAGTCATGGGGATTCACCTATTTCCTAGCTTATAAAGACTAATGGGTACTTGCCTCTTTCCTTACTTACAAAGGCTAATGTGTACTCGCCTCTTGCCTTACTTACTTTAAGATTATGGGTACTCGCCTCCATAATCACATCATATGACATGGGTACTCGCCTCCATGTCCATTCATCATAATAAGAACGTGGGGACTCATCTCTTGTTCAATTCTAAGGAGTATGGGAAATCACTGCATATCCTTTCATATGGAGGTCATGGGTAGTCGCCTCTAGCCTCATCAATTACATAGTCTTTTAGTCTAGATTCATTTTAGGTGAGCAATTGATATACTATGATTTTACGGTATTTTTGATACATTTCACTTAAAAGTTGTGTGTTTCTAGGGCCATATTGTACTAGAAATAATGTTTTATGTGTTATGTCTGCAGGAAATAGGCTTGGACGTGGTTGAGTGGGATGACAACTAAAATTATGCAGAAGGAGCCATTTATGGTCTGTAGGTCGACCCACAACCTGTAGGTCGAGTCATCGAATGAAGCCGCGTTCCAGACAACTTGTTTCCTTATTTTGTTTCCTTTTTATTTAGGACTTGTTCCCAATAAATAGGAGTTACAAGCCTCATTTTTGGGGGTTAAACATTATTGCAAACTCTTAGTTCTTTGTGTTTTGGGGAATTAACTTACAAACTTTAGCAATTTGATTTCCTGATTTGGTTTTATTCAAGTTTAACTTTGAAATTCAATTGAAGATTTCGGGTTTCATCTACTCTAATCATAAGTTCATGAATTCTTTTTTCAAAATATGAATTGTGTTCTTCCAAGCATGAGTAGCTAAATCCACAACTAGGGTTGTGGGAATCATGAACAATTAACAAAGTATGAGTAATAATTAAGTAATTCTTGAATAGTGTTGTTGCATGTATTGTTAATTCTTTCACTTAGAAGTCTTTTTAATGAGTGCACGCGTTAGAACTCGCCTCGTTGCTACTTGCCGGACCAAGGAGGTAGTTAATGAGAAAAGAAATAACAATAGAGATTTAGTAGATGTTATCCAATAGTCTAATGTCAATTGGTGCTAGGGTGAAAACTAAGCCATACATTGATGTGATGTCTAATTTGGGGTAAAGGTAAGGATTAGTAAAGTATACACTCGTAACCGGACCAAGTGCGTAGTGAATTTCCTATTTGGAGGACCAATCACTTAGGGATACTTAACTTACCAACTTTGCATGTAAAATACCAGGAAGAGATTACTATTATTAGGATTACTGCGTTAAAAGCTTGTGAGGAACACATATTCCCTAGTGTCTCTCTCATATTGATAACAACAAAGTTTGAATCTTGTCTACTTGTTATTTACTCAACAATCAACAATCTGTTACTTGCTTACAAAAATCCCCCCCCCCCCTTTAGTTTACTTGTGTCAAAAATAGTTTGACTAAATAGATATAATAGTGAGTTAGGTTTAAGTCTGAACCATATTCCTCATGGGATTGACCCCAACCTACAAGTTGGGTTCTTTATTTGACAATGATCGTTTATACTTCTTTAGGGAGGTGTAATTTGAGCTTATCAAATTTTGGTGCTGTTGCCGGGGAATAAGGCTTTAAGATTAAGTTTAACTATATTATTGAACTTTAGTCAATTATTTCCTGATTTTACATTTTTTATTTGTTTTTGTTTTCTATAGGTCTCTACTCTAGTGTATGCCAAGTACATGGAGTCGAGGTGAACCATTGACCCCATACAATCCTGAACTAAGCAAGAATTTGAGAAAAATGGCAAATCAAGGGGTCCATAATAATCCGATAATAGAGGAGCATAAGGATGGAGTGAATAATGAGAATGCTAAGGTTCGTGGTGGTAATTTACTCGGAGATTCATCCAGGGTACATAATCTGCCAGAACCATGGCTGCATGATAACTACATGGTCGACTTTAATATAGTTGACTCAGAAGGACCTATTATTCTCCCTTCTCTACCTCCAGGGCATACGTTTGTGGTGACCAGCAGTTTGATGCAATTGCTTACAACAAGAGAGTTGTTTTCTGGTCTAGCTTCAGAAGATCCGCATGGTCACATGGCAAAATTGAGAAGTGTATGCAAGAGTTGCGTGGGATGACCGGAGTTGGATATGAATGTCATAGGTTTGAGAGTCTTCCCTCTATCATTGACTAGTGATGTTGCGGTATGGTTTTCTAAGCTTCCATATAATTTGATTCATACATGGGACTAGTTTCATAAGGTGTTCATGGCAAAGTATTTCCCTATGTCCAAGAAGCTAAATAACAAGGACAAACTGAACAACTTCGTAGCACTACTGGGAGAGTCTGTAAACATTTTATAGGATAGGTTCACTGCATTCATAAGAAGTGTTCCGAATCACCGCATAGATGATGAGTCACTGAAGGAGTACTTTTACAGAAGTCGGGATGACAATGGAAAGGATGTGCTTGATACTATTGCTAGTGGATCATATGGTGAGTGCACCTTTAAGGATTAGGAAGTCCGACATTGGTAGAAGCACATTTGCAGTTCAAGCCGCACCTAGTTAATCCAGTGATGATATTCATGAAAAGATGGCTCAAATGAGGACAAAACTGTGTTTGGTACTAAAGCATGTGATCGGAGGTGTAGAGAAGGTGAATCCGGTAAACTAGCTAACTAGAACTCCACCACCACCAGTTGAGGAAGACTACTATGAGAAGGATACTTATTTGGTGATTGATCAGACAGGAGGTTTCCAAGCCAACGCCCAAGGTTCCAACTCGGATAACTGGCGCCAAGGTCAAGGAAACCAAGGTTGGAACTATGGTAACTACAATTGAGAATGGAACTATGCCTGAGATGGGAACTACAATCGTGATAACAACTACAACCGGAACAACTATGGTAACAAGAATGAGAGAGTTGGGCCCTATGTTCCACCTGGGAGCAGAGAATCTGGTAATAGAGAAGCTGGTGGTAGTATGTCATGCATTAAGGATATGATGCAGAAGATGATGAAGACATTTGATGCAACTGATGAAAATGTGAAAGAAATGAGAAATGACTTTTCTGGAATCGGTCAAAAAGTTGATGCCCATGCAGTGTCGATCAAGAAACTTGAGCAACAGTTTAATCAGTTGTCTACTACTGTGAACCCACGTCATCCTGACACACTTCCTATCAACACCATCCATAATCTAAAGAATGATGGGCATTGTATGGCAGTCACCACTGAGGAAGTAAACAGACCATTGATCTCCCATGTCGTTTGAGGTGGAAATTGTGGTAGAAAAAGATGAAGATGAGATTGAGGTTACTGTAGAGTCTTAAAATTCTACATAGAAGGAAGCAGAGGTAACCCAAAAAGTTATTCTCATGCCTAGACCTCCACCTCTATTCACACAGAGATTGGTGAAGAAGACTGAAGAAGGAAAATACCGTAGGTTCATTACTATGTTGAAACAATTTTCCATCAATGTTCCGTTGATAGAAGCTTTGGAGAAAATTCCTGGGTATGCGAAGTTTATGAAGGATTTGGTGACCAAAAAGAGGGCTGTTAGTTTTGAGAATGATGAGAGGTTGCAACATTGCATTGCCATTGCTACTAGGCCGCTGATGCAAAAGAAAAAGGATCCTGGAGATTTCACTATTCTCTGTAGCATTGGGTTGTTGCATTTTGCAAAGGCATTGTGTGATTTGGGTGCTAGCTTTACTCTGATGCGATTTTCTATCTACAAAAAGTTTGTTTTAGGGGTTTCAAAACTGAGTGCGATGCAACTATTCATGGCCGATAGAACTGTGAAGAAGCCCATTGGTGTTCTCCAAGATGTCCTTTTGAAAGTGGAGTCGTTCATTTTTCCAGCGGATTTTGTGATTCTTGATTGTGAGGTTGATTTTAAGGTTCCCATTGATTAACTTATCAAGGCATTTCATCAAATACTAAATGCCAACAATCGTTCGTCAGTATAATAACCCAACTATGTGAGTTAGGGTCGATCCCACAAGGAGTAGTACTTTCTTCAAATTCAATAATCAAAGTACAATGACAACCTCTTTAATCAAACAATTCTTGCACAATTAATGTTCAACTCTCAAATTTCAAGTTTTACCTATCAATCCCAAATTTACACTTGAACACAAACAATCAAATAGTAGAGTAAAGCTTTGGGAATTGATCAGCCAATTATTGAATCTTAACGAAGTAGATAAATGTTACTGCTCATAATAGGATAATTTGTTGTGGGTAGGACGAACTATACATAGAGTAACTTTCTCTCAAAAAATTACCTTCTCTTTGTTGAATTCTCTCGAACTTCAATACCAATCAAAAGAAGCCTAACTCTTTACCCCTATCAAATTCACTCTTACAAGCTGAATACAAAGGATGGATTACTTGTTTCACTCGCTCGAGCTGAAACCAAGGAAACCCACTACTAAGGACGCTAATATTGTCACCTTGGTTCCAAACCTCTCTCTCGAGCAAGTGCACAACACTGAAATTGACACATGAAGTCATGCAATCAACCTTGAAACATAGCAACAACTTAGACCCACTTCAAATTAACACCATTCTTTGCAAATAACAAACACCCACTAAGTAAATTCAACAATTGGCTTCATGATCAAAACCCCAAGTAAAGGGTTTTAGCCTCTCATCTCAAAAATGAAAGACTCAAAATCAATTATCACTCCCATAGTTGGGTACAAAATGACAATTAAAGATGAAAATCAATTGATAATCTCCTCTCTTACAAAATCTCTCTCAAAATCTTGCTAAGAATCACTCATTGAACCCTTTGGTAGTGTTTTTTCTCTAAGTAATTCCTTCCTCCTTATCTGAATGAATTTCTCTCTCTAGCCACAACTAATTTAAACAAGGCTGAAGTGTCACTACTTATGACTACTCGGCGAAGTAAGTTGGGTGTCACTGCTAGATCGGCGAATCACCGATTGTTCTTCATCTCGCCTTCATTTTTCATTTTTTCTTGGTCTGGATACTGTAACTTTAGCTAATCCAGGTTAGGATCACCGAATGACTCCATAATTCTCCCTTTATCCTTTCATCTCACCAATCAACACTTTCTTGAATCTTCTTTAGTACTTTTGGTGACCTGGTTGTCCTTCACCGACTAGATCGGCGATACACCGAATATAGTTGTTACTCTCTGAATTCTCCCCCATTTTGATCTCCCGCATTCTATAACTTTAGGTGGTATCTTGGCAATTTGGTGATTTGTCGAATGACATTGGTGATTTGGCGATTCGTCAATTGACATCATCGATCATCAAGTCTTCATTTCTTCATTCCTTTAGCTTGCTTTGTTCATTTTTGCCCAATAGTGCCCATGCTTTGTCTCTAACTCCAAATACCTGAAACTCAAGGATTTTCATTAGTTATAGAGACAAAATATGCATTTAAGGACATTATATCTATCAAAATAAAGTCCTAAAAGAGTCCAAATTGTGGACTCATCAATACCCCCAACTTAAACTTTTGCTTGTCCTCAAGTAAAACTCAAGTTCGGCAGTTTAACAATGATGTCTCAAATAGTGCTACACAAGGCTCATTCATGAATGCACACAAAAAGACTCAACTTACTCGTACAAGGATCAATTGTGCACTCAAAGATTCAAGTTGTGACTCACCATTACCAAAGAATCTCAAGTTCACAATACTTGCTTCAAATGCAAGTTCAAGCTCAACAAAGGAAATGAAATGCCCTTACACGAAGAATGATTCCATATTCATACACAATGGTTCAACAATTTAAAGTTTCGAAATCAAGATCAACACTCACACTTACAAAGATAAACGCAGTGCATGATTTTACCCATAAGTTTGCCCTTATTTTCCGATCGACTTTTGTTTCAGCTCATTCAAGATCAAAAAGGTCTTTTCAAGGCTTGTACTGGGGCTAAGTGTAAAGGTATGGTCATTTAGTGTTATAGGCTGAAATCCTCATGAAATGTGATGTGAACAACACCTTCTTTCCTTTTCTTCATCATTTTCATTCAAGCTCAAAAGTCACCTCTTATTCATCCTCCATGGACCGTTGGAAACCCCATTTTCTTTGTATGTTCACAACTTTACTCGACAACATTGTCTTTCTTTTTCTTTTTCAATCTTTTCTTCTTTTTCTCCCTTTTTTTATATGGGGGGGGGGGGCGGGTTCCATTTTTCTCAAAACATGGGCAAAAGGGACTTCTTTTCATTTTCTTGATTTACCTTTTCTTTTCACCACACCCCCAACTTAGGCTTTTGGCCTAAGTTGGCTATTCAAACAAACCACAAATCATGAGGATTATGGGTAATAGATCAATAAAAGGTCACAATGTTATCAAGTTTCTTCCAAGAAAAGGGTAAGGCTCAAAGGGTGCTCAAAAGAGGTTCACACAAGCACAAGGTAAGCCAAAAAAGAGGTATAATTTCAAATTGGTTCATACTCTTTAAAGTTGCCTAAGATCATCTCAAAAATTTGCATTACTTAGTCAACCAGACCAACGGGGCAAATTCTAGGTGTCATTACACATGGTTCACGGTAAGCTCATCACACAAGGCATTGACACCACTGTCAAACAAGAGTCCACACTTTTTCTAGTGTGCAATATTCATTACAAGAGAGTCCATTCGATACTTGGCTAGTCACAATGAGATGCAAAGAGTTCATATATTCTGTATGCAACTTCAATTTGCCTCGTCATAGCCGCACATTCATTTTTATTCGATTATGAGCACTATTCAAGTCATCAGTATTGATCAAGACAATACTCAAATTTGCACAAGAACAACCACATTCCACATAAACAAGGGGTGTCAAAATGAGGAGGAGGTTCGCTAAGGACACTGAGTAATCTCCATACCCCCACCAAAAGCAGTCAGTATTGTCCCCAGTATGGGTAGAGAGCGGAAAATTACAACAAATAAAACAAAATAGGAATAATAAATAAAAATTGATAAGAAATGAAAACAATCTAATGTGTAAACATGTAAAGCAGGGTAACGAGGAATCTTCACTAAATGCCCAGTTGGTGATGGAGTGAAACGATCGCCGAATGCTTCGGCGATACACCTATTGTTCTTCAGATCACCCTTAGTTCCAGTAGACTACACTCCAGAGAAGGAAGATTGGCGAAGATGTAGGGGATCACTGAACAGACCTGCAATCTGCATAATGAACTTAGAGCATCACCAATTGATCCTTGAGGAACGTTATTTGCGTTGATTAGAAAGGGCAAGGAAAATTGGGTCGCCTAAACAAATCGGCGATACGTCGACTGTTGAAGGTGTCCATTTGAATATTCCATAGTCTCAGTATCATTTTTGAGATCCATAAGGCGAACCAAATTGTGCTCGCTGAAATGGTTTAGCGACTCACCCAGAAGGCTTTTGTCTCACTTATGATCCCACTCGTGCAAAATAAACACACATTATTTAAAACACTAACACTTGGGTTGCCTCCTAAGAAATGCCTTATTTAACGTCGTGGCACAATGTGGAAATGCTCTCAACCATTTTCCAGGTACACCAACTCAATTAATGAAATCTCCTGGCATTCTCCTAAGTATAATTTTAAGTGTTGCCCATTCACCTTAAATGCATGTCCGTCATGACCCTCGACTTCTATGGCACCATTGGTGAATACTCTTGTCACTCTAAATGGTCCTGACCATTTGGACTTGAGTTTTCCAGGAAAGAGTCTAAGTCGGGAGTTGTATAGTAACACCCAATCTCCCACTTTAAACTCTCTTTTACAAATTTTTGCATCGTGCCACTTCTTCATCTTTTCCATGTAGAGAGCTAAACTTTCATAAAATTTAAACCTGAATTTGTCCAATTCGTTTAACTGTTCTACTCTCTCTTTTGAGGTTTTTGTCTAGTCTAAATTCAGAGCATTCAATGCCCATATTGCTTTGTCTTCTAACTCGACTGGTAGATGGCAAGACTTCCCAAAAACTAACTGATACGGAGACATACCGATTAGAGTTTCATAAGTAGTGTGATATGCCCATAGTGCATCATCAAGCTTTCGAGACCAATCAGTCCTATTAGCATTCACTGTCTTTGCCAGGAAACTTTTGATTTCTCGATTTGATACTTCAACTTGACTGCTTGTTTGGGGATGATATGGACTTGCTACTTTGTGTTTCACCCCATACTTACTCAATGCAACTAAGAGCCACTTATTGCAAAAATGGGAACCGCCATCACTGATAATAGCTTGAGGAGTACCAAATCTAGTAAAGATGTAGAATTCAGAAATTGAACCACACTTCTCCCTTCATTGTTTGGAAGTGCAATAACTTATACTCATTTTGAAACATAATCTACAACCACAAAGATATACTTATTACCAAAGGAACTCACAAATGGGCCTATGAAATTGATTCCCCAAACATCAAATAGTTTGACTTCTAAAATGGGAGTAATGGGTAACTCGTGTCTTGTAGATACTCTACCTTGCTTTTGACATTGGGAGCATTTCTTTACAAATTCATGCGCTTCTTTGTAGAGGGATGGCCAGTAGTATCCACTTTGGAGGACTTTAGCGGCTATACGCATACTGCTATGATGGCCCCCAACTGGTGAAGCATGACAAGCATGAAGAATTTCCACCGCCTCTTCTTTCGGAACACATTGTCTAATGATATGATCCGCACACTCTCAAAACAAGTATGGTTCATCCCAAATGTACCTTTTAACATCGAACATGAACCTCTTTTGTTGGTAGAAGTTTAGCTCATCCGGCATTAATCCGCACACTATGTAATTGGCGAAATCTGCATACCAAGGAGTTTGTTTGAGTGTTATTGCAAACACTTGTTCATCGGGGAAGGAATCGTCTATGTCAACCTTAAGAACATCATTCTCCTTGCCCTCTAACCTGGATAAGTGGTCAGCCACTTGATTTTCGCAACCTCTTCTATCTTTGACCTCAAAGTCAAATTCTTGCAATAGGAGCACCCACCTTATCAACCTTGGTTTTGCATCCTTCTTTGCCATTAAATAACAGAGTGCAGCATGATCAGTGTGAACAATCACTTTAGTGCCTAACAAATATGCCTAGAATTTCTCAAATGCATAGACTACCACAAACAACTATTGTTCAGTCATCGTATAATTACGCTGAGCACTGTTTAGAGTCTTGCTTGCGTAGTAAATTGGGTGAAAAAGTTTATTGTGTTTCTGCCCCAACACAACAGCCAATGCCATTCCACTTGCATCACACATTACTTCGAAAGATTCTGACCAATTAGGAATGATAATGACTGGGGTCGATACTAATTTTTCCTTAAAGCACCGGAAAGCTACCATACAAGCATCGTCAAAATGGAATTTCACCTCTTTCTCTAAGAGTTTGCATAAAGGATATGCAATCTTTGAGAAGTCTTTGATGAACCTCTAGTAGAAACAAATATGTCTTAAGAAACTACGAACACCCTTTACTGAAATTGGTGGTGGCAATTTCTCAATAACTTCAACCTTTGCTTTATCAACCTCCAACCCCTTTTGCGACACCTTGTTACCAAGTACTATTCCTTCTTTAACCATGAAGTGACACTTTTCCCAGTTAAGGACCAAGTTCATTTCCACACATCTTTGGAGAGCATGTCTTAAGTGTACTAAGCATGTCTCAAAGGTATCACCCACAACTGAGAAGTCATCCATAAATACCTCCATTGAATCTTCTACCATGTTGGCAAAAATCGATAGCATGTAACGTTGGAAGGTTGCTGAGGCATTGCATAACCCAAAGGGCATCCTTTTAAAGGCAAACGTTCCATAGGGACATGTGAAGGTAGTTTTCTCTTGGTCATCCGGTCCAATGGAGATTTGGTTGTAACCAGAATACCCATCTAAAAAGCAGTACCAACCCTCTCTAATAGCGTGTCAAGCATTTGATCCATGAACGGCATAGGAAAGTGATCTTTTTCAGTCCATGAATTTAACTTTTGATAATCCATGCATACTCTCCACTCAGTCACTGGTCTAGTCGGCACAAGATCCCCCTTTTCATTTGGGACTACGGTGATACCTCCATTTTTCAGTACACATTGCACTGGACTTACCCATTTGCTATCTGCAATAAGGTAGATCACACCTGCGTCTAACCACTTGATGATCTCCTTTTTTACCACTTCTTTGATTGGTGGGTTCAATCTCCGCTGATGCTCAACACTACGCTTACACTCATTATCAAGCTGGATTTTGTGAGTATAAATACCGAGATGGATGCCCACTATATCAGTGATGGTCCACCGTATATCTTTTATATATTTTCTCAACACTTGAAGGAGCAATTTCACCTGCCATTCAAGCAAGTCAGCTGCAATGATCACCGGTAAAGTGTTATTTGCCCCCAACAAAGCATATCGGAGATGAGAGGGAACAACTTTCAATTCCAGATTAGGTGGTTCTTCTGTTGATGGCTTTGTGGGAGGACTCTCTCTATTCTTTAGGTCAATATCTAACTTGACTGGAGTCTTTGAATACCCTCCTAAACCTGTCAAAGCAGCTACGACCTCCTTATAGCCTTGAATTTCGAATTCATCATAATTAGCAAGTACGGCTTCAAGGGGTTCATTCATGCACATCAATTGGCTTACACTAGCTACCGCCTCATCGATAATATCATCAGTAGACACCACATGAATGTCACTTGAGTGTTTCATACAGCTTTGGTCGTTTGTTCATTTCAATCAATAAGTGGATCTCCATTCAATGTTATCATTGAGTAGTACCAATTAATGTAATTAATGTAAAAGGTAGGCTTTGACAAAAAAATTACATGATCCTTTAATAATATAGCCCAAATTAGCACTTTTTGTTGCACATCAATCCGATTATGGATTCACCGTTGAGTTCACAATGTTTGAGAGATTAATTTCCTAACTACTTGATGTCTTACAAACCATAGGAGAACTTTTCAGTAATAACATATTGGAGGTTTTCTTTAAAAATCATACTCTCCACCTCTTCATCCTCCTATATGATCATAATTCTGCAAGTATAATACCGGCATCAATGGTATTGGTATGTACGTGCTCAAGTGAAATTTAGAGTTTAAAGTTACTGTATAGTTGAGTGTTTGTGAAGATGTTGGTACCAATATGATGGGTGACATTTGGGTCTAAGCAACCTCAATGGTTGTTGCCCAGTGCTCATATTGTCCATAAAATTATTCGAAATATATAAGCATAGACAAACTAGGTTACGCACGGCAAAGTTTTCAAGAGTGCTTTTAGTTACTCTTTTCAGAAAAAACTAATTGTCAATATTAATGTTATCAACTTAACATTTTGTACTCTTGCCAATTCTCATTACTATATAGTATAAGACTCTTGACGCATACATGTATGCTTCTTCGTATTGATATTAAATTGAAGGATATTTTTGTCATCCCACCAACTTACAAATTTTTTGGGCTATTTTTGGTACTTCAAAAATCCTTTGCTTTTGTTCTATTGTACGTTGGTTTTATATGCATATACCTTTTCCATTATGGACAAAAAAAAAAGCATACTATTTTCAATATATGTTTGCCTTCTTCCTTATCTTTCTATGAGTTTTGTGGGCCAACTTTAAAAGTTTTTTGGTGCTTCATTTTCTCATGCACATCCTATTGAAGAGATTGTTATATACTTAATAACTTACAATAGGAAGTTTCAAGAGTCATAGTCTTCAAATTTATTTGTCTTATTTCTTTAATTTTTATATATTTAAAAATCATATAAAAATATTAATTTATTTAGTATAATAAATAATTTAAAATATTTAAAAATATAATAAATTTGATTGACTCTTGAAATTTTATCGGTGTCACAAAAAAGGGACAAAAAAATAAATTGTATTATTTGAAAATGGCGTAAAAAAAAGTATTGCAAATCAGTTTAAAATTATTTATTTCCCACATAAATTGGGGTAAAAGAAATAATATACATTATTTGAAAGTTACACAAAAAATACTATAAATTACAACAATTGAAAATTTAAAATATTTAAAACACATAAAGAGTTTGATTGTTTCTCAAAATTTTATTAGTGCCACATAAATGAAGCATAGAGAATAAAATTGTATTATAATAATTTATAACTTAAAACATTTACATATCATATTAAAATTTAGCTGACTCTCAAAATTATATATGTCCAATAAATTAAAACAACCAAATAACATATGTTGGGCCCGTGCTAGCACTCAGGCAACACTTCGTCAACATGTCTGCTTGTAGAGAGGGGTAATATGATAATTTTAATATCTTTTCTTTAATTTTTTTGTTTTATTACTTTAAATAGATAAAACATTATGAAAAAAATATTATAAATCGCAATAATTAATAGCTTAAAATATATGAAAATATATAAAAGTTTCCGCTAACTCTTAAAATTCCATCTATACCACATAAATTAGGTTAAAGGGAGAAATACATATTATGTAAAATACATTAAATACACTATAAATCACAATATTTACAAGTTAAATATCAAAAAGAACTTATAAAAATACATTAAAAAAATACTATAAGTCATAATAATTAGCAATTTAAAATATCTAATATATATATATATATATATATATATATATATATATCACTTAAATTGATACAAAAGAAGTAACATCTATCATGTGAAAATTACGTAAAACATACGATAAATTATTATAATTATGTAGTCATTAAAAAAATTTATTTAGATAAAATTCCATATATATCACATAAATTGAAACAGAAAAAATAAAATCTATTGGGCCCTGTGCTGGCACGGGGTCCCGTATCTAGTTTTATTAATAAAACTCACTAATAGGCAACTTTCCTGGTGGAATATTGTTTCTATATTGTAGAAAAGATGGATTGAAGTGACAATTAGAATCAAACCTATTCAGAAATAGAAAATATATTTGGCAGGACACTATTTTGGCACGAATGGCACGTCCTTACTTTTTCGGGGTCGTAACTAAAGGAGGCTGGCAAGGGTGTTGCTGTAAATACATTTTTTTCTTGCACCAAAAATGCCCTCTAAAGTTAAACCACTAAAATAAAAGTCTTAAACCACTAGATTGTTTCATGAAATTACACTGCCCAATAATTTTTTCCTTTCCAGTAAAAAATACTACCCAAGAATGCATTTATTTATATTCACTTCAATACTCTATTCATTCTCGTTCTTCCAAATTTTTTTTATTTTTCATTCTTGTTTATTCTTCCATTCTTCTTCCTTTTTAATATCCCTTGTTTTTAAGGGGGAAAGAAATAAGGTGTCGTCATTAAATTTTAAAAGCATTCATTAAAGTACTCACTCTATTCCTAGCTACTTGTCCAATTTTCCTTTTTTAGTTGTCCCTAATTACTTGTCCATTTTGACAAATCAGGAAAGGACAATTTTTTTTTTACCTATTATACCATCAATTAATTACTTTGAAAAAAGTAGAACTTTTTGAAAATCATAAGGTTCTAATTCACCCACTTCATAATTAATAGGGGTAAAATTGTAAACTCACTATGTCAATAATTGTTTTCTTAATAAGTGTGTCAATTAAACAATTGACAAGTAATTAGGGACAGAGGGAGTAATATTTATTAATGTATTGATTAATTAATACCTCTACAAAATAATAATATTTTACAATTTCAATAATTATATTCCACGTTGAGAATAGACTACTAATTTTCATGAAATTCAAAACATTAATGAATCCATTATTTTCTAATTCAATTAATTTTTCTATAATATTTCCTTAAGAGTATTAACTAGAGGGATAAAATGAGAAAAAAATTAACTAATTTTATTTTAATTTAATGAATAAACAAGTAATTTAATATGTATATATGTGTGTGTGTTATATTGCATTTAGGTTGTTATCTATTCTGATGTGTTGTCTAGGACTATCTTATTGGTCATTAATTACGTGTATATGCTGCTATTACGCGTCAAGAACATGTTGCTTCTCTGCTATTCTCACTTCAAACTTTGTGACATCTCTTTCAAATTTTGTGATTCACACTGAAAGAGGGATAAAGAGTGTCGCTTCAGGCTTGAAATGTCGTTTCTCCTTGTTCGTAAAGACATTTTTTCTCCCTCACTCTTTCAACACTGCAATTTTAATTTGTATATTGTAACACCTTCTTAGTGCTTTAGGTTATGAATATATATATATATATATTCTTTGAAATGCTAAAATCTATTTATTGCAAATGTGATGACTTTTTACAGATATCTAATGCCATCAACGTGTTGGTCAAAATTCCTCAGTGAGAAAATACTTGTGTGTCGTAAAGAGAGCTTAGTCCCAAGAGTTGGTCTCTTTAAAAGATGTTGCAAGTCTAATGAAACTGAAGTATGGGCTTCCCTCCGCTTACTATGATCCTTTGCTTTTTATTTAAAATGCTTTGTCCCCTCGCCTGGAGAAGGATTACCAGCTAAGTGGTTTTAGAATTACCTTAATTTTATTGCTCTTTTCTAATGTCATTTCATTTACTTGCATGTGTAATTCTACAATAGCATTACTACTATTTATCTAACTTTTGTTGTTGAACTGACGCAATATTCCGCTTCAAAGGAAAAAGGGGCTAACTATAGTCTCAATATTAATATACCTTTGGAGGAAACCATTTGGTACATCGAGATACAATTTTGACACTCAAGTCAAGGTACCATTTTTTCTGAAAATAATCTGAGAAGCTTTGAATCTCTTTTGTTTTCGCACAAGATTGAGATTAAAGAGCAAGGGATCATGAAATTAGTTGATCTCTTGACTATTTAGTGTTTGTAAATAGTAAGAAGAATGGAGTAAATGTTGCTAGAAGTGCTCTTGTGGGAGTTCCAATTGCACACAGGAACCTGTGATTGCAGCACTATAACTTGCATTAGCTATATGTTCAAGGCCCGATGTGTGGATGTACATGTCACAGAATCTTAAGACACAAAATTGATTGAATTGAGAATTTCTAAGTAACTTTAATTGAAAGAGGTACTCTACGATTTTGCAGGATATGAAGTTGAGAAGTCCTACATATTTTGGTACATGTAACAAGTGAGATTTTGAGGCCAAATACATTTGGGTCATAGGAGATTGGCCCAAAAGTTATAATATTATTGAAGAAGTATATTTTGCTCTTATATCTCTTTCTTGGCACGTTTTGGAGTAGGTAGTTACATCATACATCTTTTGTGTTGGATTTGGCCTCATGAATCAAACTTAAATAAGACAAGTTCGCAAAGAATTTGTCTTTGCATGTTCTAATATATGTAGCAGAGAAAGAACAAGTGTTGTACAAGAGTCATTAAGAGGAATCTACACTTTTCTAGAGAGTGAAATAGCTTCTTCGAAAATCAATGTTGAAATGAGTTCATGGTTGCACTTGACACTTCTCAAAAAATATGTTGCCATCTTTCTTTATTTCCTTTTAAGAAAGTGACATTGTAGTTCACGTAGGAAGTAGTTGATAATCAACTGATGTTACTGAAAAATAAATTTGGGGAGCTGAGAAAACTATATAATGCTACTTGATGCTAAGATGCATCTACAAGTAGATTTTCCGGGTCCTTTATGTATATAATTTAGCAGCTTAAGATGCTCCATTTTGATAATATTATCTATCATATCTCGAAAATTCACATAAGATATTATGACCAACAATGACTTTGTTCGGACATTCAAATTAATGAAACTCTAAGTTCCTTCGTGGTCAACTATAAAAACAAAGGGGCAAAAGTTTAAAAATGTATTATGTGTGATTTCTTTTTCAATTAGTAATTTTCAACAGAAAAAAGGGAAGATAAATCTTTATAGGTTTGAGACTTCTGCTTTGAGTTGATTTATTTTTCCTTTGAGATTTTTCAACTTTCAGGTGATTTATTGAGGAAGAATGGGTGAAAGTTATGAATTGTTTAATGTTGCCATGAAATTAGCAATGACATTAAAGTTGAAATTTCAGGTAAATTTTCACTATCATCTTTCGGTTGTTTGTATCACATTTCAAGAAAATACAGCCATTAATTTAGCAATTTGAAGAAAAGTGACAAGAAAACACATTGAAGTTGCAAAATCAGAATAACAACCAGGCCAAATTATACCGAAGGATTGATTTCATATCCTCCAAATTCCAAGCCTTCAAGAATAATTCCACATTCTTTCAGAACCTTCAAATTTAGGTTGATTTTTGTTGAAAGAATTTGATTTTTCAAGTTTATGTATTGATAATGAACAGTGACTGATTTTGGTGATGTGTTTGTATTGAGCAGTTGTTCTTGGATTGGATAAAAGTTGCAACTGTAATATCGAAACACAAAACTTAGAGAACACATCACCTATAAATTAAGTTCTTGTAGTGAATCGAATATTTATCTGAATTTAATATTATTTAGGATTTTTCATAGGATAGTTGGAAGCAATAACTTAACATGATTATTGTTATCATGCTCCTAATAATAAAAATCATGGAATTGAAAGGATGATCATATAAGTATAATATGATGAATAACCCTTAAGATGTGATCTTAGATTACAACAAATTATATAATGGATAAAGTAGACTATATGCTTATATAATATCATGAAATAAGACTAAACTCTAACTTTAGAGTCCCTATAATGTGTGGCTTTTCCATCTGAATGTAAATTTTCTTAATGGAGATATAATGAGTGATTGTTTTAGGACCATGAGGTTGGATGTAGGTGATTAACGTATCAACTACACCTCATCCGATACTAGGTGTAGATGATCGTTAAGCAGTATAAACCCAACAAAAGAGTTGGGGTTGATCCCACAGAAAGTAGTTTTGTTTTAAATTCAAGTATCAAGTTACAATAGTGATTTTTAGAGCTGGAGGAATAAAGGTTTTCGAAAACCATTAATAAAGTCTAAAGGGTGACATCAATGTCAGGATAAGGGGCTTTTAGATCAGAAATCAATCTTAACAATTAATTAAAGACAATCAAATAGAAGAAGTATACTTGGGGGATTGACCAATCAATTGCTAACTCAACTCAATAGGTGTAATTGATAATCAAAAGTGCTAATTCTTCATGGGTAAGATGAACTTTAAATGAGGTGCTTTTCTCTCGAACAACCACCTCGCCTCAATTTAGTTCTCTCAAACCTCAATGTGCTAAGCATGGAGACCAGCTCACAACCTTGTTAAATTCACTCTCTCGAACTGAATACGTAGAATGAGTCTTGGGATTCACTCTCTCGAGCCGAACCCACCATAACGCAATACCTTTGAGTGCCAACTTATCACCTTAGCTTCACAATTCTCTATCAAGCAAGCATAAAACACTAAATAAATTGAAATAAACAATCAATAGAGTAGTTAAACCACAACAATAAGTCAGACCCACTTCGAATTAACACTAAAATTTATAACAACAAACACTCATCAAGCCCTAATCAGCAATTAATCACATTGTCTAACCCCTAAGATTGGGATTTTTAGCTAATCATCACAAAAGAAAGAAATTCAGTACCTAATACATGATCCATACCTGGGTATTGAAAATCAAAGTTCAAAGATTAATAATATCTTTTCTATTACAACACCCAATTGAAATATCTTGCTATAATTTCTTAAAATCAACAAGAATTAATAGTGTTTTTGTTCTCTCTATTTCGCTCTCACAATGACTGGATGCCTTCTCTCTCTTCCAAAAAATCAATTTATACAGATCTGAAAGGTGGCTTTCGGCGAGGAAAGTTGGGCTTCGCTGACCAATCGGCGAGTCGCCAAGCGTCTTTGGCCATCACCTTCTTTTTTGCACATCTTTAGTCATAATACACTGTAACTTTTGGCAATCTACATCGGGATTGCCGATCACATCAGTGATCCACCCTTTAGCTCCTTTGCTCACCAATTCAACTTCATTTGCGTCTCATTCAGTGCATTTTGACGGTACAATCAAGTTTTGCCGATCAGTTCGGTGATTCGCCGAAATGGATCACTGTTTGCCTAACTTTTTCTTGTTTGCGGGCTGGGAGGCGATTCGGCAATTCACCAAGTTCTCTTGGCGATCAACAAGTTTGCTCTCCTTTCCTCTTTGGCTTGTTTTGTTCCTTTTTGCATGTTAGTGTCCTTGCTTTGCTTCTCAATTCACATACCTAAAAGTAAAGGTTTATACATCAGTTCATAGCATAAATGTAAGTATAGTAAATTATCAAAACTAAGCCCTAAATGAGTCCAAATCTCAGACTCATCAACACCCCCAACTTAAACTTTTTCTTATCCTCAAGTAAAACTCAAGATCAGCAGTTCAAAAAGGATGTCTCAAACAATGCTACATAAGATTCAACAAGAATGCACACAATAAGACTCAACTTACTCATGCAATGATCAATTGTGCACTCAAAGATTCAAATTGTCACTCACCATTATCAAAGATACTCAAGTTCACAATACTTACTTCTAATGCAAGTTCAAGCTCAACAAAGGTACTCAAATGCTCTCACAACAAGGATGATTCCATATGCACACACAATTCTTCAACACTTTGTAGTTCCGGAATCATATACGACTCTCACACTCACAAAGATGAACACATGCCTAACTTCACCTATAAGTTAGCCCTTATTTTCAATCAACATTCGCTTCAGATCACTCAAGATCACAAAGGTCTTTTCAAGGCTTGTAACGAGGCTGAGTGTAAAGGTATGGTCATTTAGGCTCAGTGGCTGCTACCCTCTTGAAGTGTGGCCTGAACATCACATTCCTCTTTTTCTTTAACATTGCGGACATGCTTATAATCAACCCCATTATTCAACTTCTTATGAATTACCGGACACCCCATTTCTTTTTCCATTTTCATCACTTTTTTCACAACTTTTTCATTCTTTTTCTTTGCTTCTTTTCTCTTTTTTTTTTTACATGGAGGGGTTCCATCTTTTTCAAAACCATTCTCAAAGGGGGATTTTTACACTTCTTGATTTTCCTTCTCTTTTCACCACACCCCCAACTTACGCTTTTGGCTTAAGTTGGCTATTCAAACAAACCACACTTCGTGAGAGTTATGAGTTAATGGATAAAGAGGGGTCACAATTGTTCAAGTTTCTTCCAAGAAAAAGGATAAAGTTCAAGGGGGTTCAAGCAAGGTTCACACATCTCACAAGGTTGGCCACAAAAGAGGTATATTATCAAATTGTTTTTACTCTTCAAAATTTTTGCCTCAGATCATTTCAAGTGTTTGCATCACTTAGTCAACCGGACCAATGGGGCAAATTCTAGGTGTCATCATACACTATCTTCAAGGTAACCTCATCAAACAAGGAATTGGCACCAATATCAAACAAGACTCCACACTTTCAAGCTAGTGTGGAATGTTCAGCACAAGAGGCTCATTCAATAACCAATTAGTAACAATGATATGCTAAAAGTTCACACATTGTCTATGCAACTTCATTAGCCTCATCGTAGCCGCACATTCATTTTGTTCAATTAAGAGCACTATTCAAGCCATCGGTATTAATTATAACCGACACTTAAATTCACACAAGAACAACCATAATCACACATAAAAGAGGTGGCAACTACACCACCCCCGCAAAAGGAATCCAACATCGCCCTCAATGTTAGTAGAGACCAAACACTACACAAGATAAACTAAGGACAATAAAAATATAAAGATAAAGTACTAGCACTCAAACAAACAAAGTAGGGTGAAAATAAGTCTTCACTAGGAGGCCATTACGTAAAGGCGTGTGCAGATTGCTGAATCACTCAGCGAATCACCAAGTGGTATGCAACTCGCTGAAATTTCCAACATAGAACCACTCCATCTTGGGGCAAGAAGGAGGACAGAAACTAGATCGCCGAACATCGTCGGTGAATCGCCAACCAGATGTAGGGCCTCGCCTAAAGTTCCAAGACTCCAAACTTTTGTAGGTGGGGCAAAGGGTGGAGAAAGTTGAGTCACCAAATCCTCTCAGTGTATCATTGATTGGTGTGTATTGTTCCGCCTAATGGTCCAATATCTCAGCCAACTGTTGGCGCCATATACGTGATCAACATCGAGATCGTTGATTTCACTTGGCGGATTGCGGAAAGAGGCATTGCATCGAAGAATCACCCTAACTTGCACATTCAACACACATTATTCAAAACCACTAATGCTTGGGTTGCCTCCCAAGAAACGCCTTATTTAACGTCGTGGCATGACGTGGAAATGCATTCATGCATCTTCCAAAGACACCACTTCAATCAAGGAAATTTCATGGTATTCCCCAAAATAGTACATCAACCGTTGCCCATTTACTTTAAAGGCTGGACCTTTCTTACCCACAACTTCAATAGCCCCATTGTTGAACACGCGAATCACTTTAAAAAGACCAGACCATTTTGAGTTGAGCCTTCCTGGAAAGAGTCTAAGTCGAGAATTGTACAACAACACAAAGTCTCCAACTTGAAATTCTCTCTTGAGGATTTTAGAGTCATGCCATTTCTTTATTTTCTCCTTGTAGAGATCTGAGCTTCCATAAGCTCTAAACCTAAATTCCTCCATCTCATTTAGCTGGTTGACTCTCTCTCTCGAATCATTTTCCGAATCTAAATTTAATGCCTTTAATGCCCAAAGTGCTTTATGTTCAAGTTCGATTGGTAGGTGACAGGACTTCCCAAAAACCAGCTGATATGGGGACATGCCAATTGGTGTCTTGAAAGCGGTTCGATATGCCCAAAGAGCATCATCTAACTTTTGAGACCAATCAGTCCTGTTTGCATTTACGGTCTTTGCCAATATACTCTAAATCTCATGGTTCGAAACCTCTACTTGCCCACTTGTTTAGGGATGAAATGGTGCAGCCACTTTGTGTTTCACGCCGTAGTTACTCAATGCTGATGTAAACAGGCGATTGCAAAAATGTGACCCTTCATCACTAATAATAGCTTGAGGGGTGCCAAATCTTGCAAAGATGTAGTGTTTTAGAAATTGAACAACGCTCTTCCCCTCATTTTTAGGTAGTGCCACCGCTTCTACCCATTTGGAAACATAATCCACAACCACAATGATACACCTATTACCAAATGAGCTCACAAACGGTTCCATGAAATCTATTCCCCAGACATCAAATAACTCAACTTCTAGAATAGGCTGAAGAGGCAACTCATTTCTTCTAGATACCCCACTTTATTTTTGGCATTGCACACATTTCGTGACAAACTCATGAGCATCTTTACAGAGGGATGGCCAGTATTACCCACTTTGAAGAATTTTAGTGGATGTGTGTGCACCACTATGATGACCCCCAACTGGTGAAGCATGACAAGCATAAAGAATCTTGTTGAACTCTTCCTCAGGTATACATCGCCTAATGATATGATCTGCACATTCTCTAAATAAATATGGCTCATCCCAAAAGTATTTCTTGCATCAAACAAGAACCACTTTTGTTGGTAGAAGTTCAGCTCTTTCAACATCAATCCACATACCACATAGTTAGCAAAATCAGCATACTCAAGAACTTGTTTGAAAGTGACTGAGAATACCTGCTCATCGGGAAATGAGTCATTGATATCTACCTCTACCTCTTAATTCTCCTTGCATTCTTACCTGGATAGATGGTTAACCACTTGATTTTCACACCCTCTTCTATCTTTGACTTCAAAGTCAAATTCTTGCACCAATAATACCCCCTTATCAATCTTTGCTTGGTGTATTTCTTTGCCATCAAATAATGCAAAGTTGCACAATCAGTGTAAACAACCATTTTGGTGCCTAACAAATATGCTCAAAATTTTTCAAATGCATATACCACCACAAGTAATTCCATCTCCGTAACCATGTAGTTACAATGAACACCATTCAGTGTTTTTCTTGCATAGTAAATGATGCGGAATAACTTGTTACGTTTTTGTCCCAGCATGACACCTAAAGTCGTACCATTGGCATCACACAACACTTCGAAAGGTGTTGACCAATCGGGGCTAATGATAATTGGAATAGAGATCGATTTCTCTTTCAAACACTTCAAGGCTGCCATACAAGCATCATCAAAGTAAAGTTTTGCCTCATTTTCCAATAATTTGCACAATGGGAGTTCAATTTTGGAGAAGTCTTTGATGAATCTCCAGTAGAACCCGGCATGCCCCAAGAAATACTAATGTTTTTTATCCAGATTGGTGGTGGTAACTTCTCAATTACCTCAATCTTTGCTTTATCAACCTCCAAACCCTTTCGCAATACCTTATGGCCCAAAACTATACCTTCCCTAACCACGAAGTGACATTTCTCCCAATTTAGGACTAGATTAGTTTCCACACATCTTTGAAGAACTTGCCCAAGGTGTGCAGAACATGTTTCAAAAGAATCGCCCATAACGGAAAAGTTATCCATGAAAACTTCCATTTAATCTTCTACCATATCAGCAAAAATAGACAACATGCAATGTTGGAATGTTGTCGAAGCATTCACAACCCGAAGGGCATTCTTTTTAAGGCAAAAGTATCGTATGGATAGGTGAATGTTGTCTTTTCCTTATCTTCCGGTGCAATAGAGATTTGATTATACCTGGAGTAACAATCCAAGAAGTAATACATCCTCGCTCTAAAAGTCAATCAAGCATCTGATCCATGAACGGCATGGGGAAGTGATCCTTTTCCATCCATGAATTTAACTTGCGGTAATCCATGAAAACCCTCCATCTAATTACCGGTCTCATCAAAACTAGTTCTTCTTTCATATTCGGGACTACCCTGATGCCCCCTTTTTTGGGTACACATTGCACCAGACTCACCCATTTGCTATCCACAATAGGATAGATCATGCCTGTGTCCAACCACTTGATTATCACCTTTTTCACTACCTCTTGCATTGGTGGGTTCAATCTTATTTGATGCTCGACACTCGATTTTCATTCACTATCAAGCTGAATTTTGTGAGTGCATATGCTGGGTGGAATTTCGACAATGTCAGCGATTGCCTGATGAGTCCACGATTTGGACTCATTTAGTGCTTTATTTGGATAGATTTTGTGTCCTAAAATTTGTTTTGTACCAATAACTCATGTAAAACCTTTGATTTCTAGGTATTTGGATCGAGGAACAAAGCATGGACACTAACATGCAAAAAGGAATGAAGTGAGCTAAAAGAGAGAAGAAATGAAGGCCTGGTGATCGCCGAATGACCATTACCTCGCCTAAAGTTCCAGTGTGCCAAGCCCTGAAGAAGAAAATCAATTTGCTGAGAGAAATGAGCAGTCGGCGTGTCGCCAAGTAGTTTTGCATTGCACAGTTGGATCGCCCAAAGTTATAGAACTTGAGGATTCTAAAGGACAAAGCAAAAAGGCAATAGAAATGACCAAAGGGCGGATCGCCGAGTTGATCGGTGATCCCAACTTATTGCACCGAATGGTCCTTCACATCACATTTTTGGCGACTATAAATACATTTTTAAACATTATGTTTAGAAGAAAAAAATTATTCTGAACATTCATTAGAGTAATTTTTGAGTTTGAACTGAATGTATTGAGACAAAACCTTTCCTTAGCTTGGAAGAATTGAAGTTTTCCATTTTTGAGAAATTGGAAGTGGGTCTTTGATATTCTTCAATATGGACCTTTGTAAAGACAATTAATCTTACCCAGTTGATGGAAACACAATTTGGTAACAATTTCTATCTTTTTATGATGTGTAGCTAAAACCCCAATTCTTGGGGTGTGATTATGTGGTTATAGGTTGATTTAGCTTGTGGGTGTTGCTAATAGTTAGTTTAAACGCTATTTAAAAATGATTTCAATCTGTAATTATGGTTTAATTTAAAGGGTTGTAGTTGTAAATGCAACTCTACATTCGTGTTTTTGGCTTGCTTTAGATAGAGGTTTTAAAACGAAGATTACTGAATTGATGGTCTGTGGGTATTCGATTGTCATGGATTCAGCTTGAGAGAGTGAATTCCAAACCCTTTTCCATACATTCAGATCAAGAGAGTGAATGGACTAAAGCGTAGGCTGCTCTTATTTGCATGCTTGTTAGTGTTCGAGAGAAACCAACTTGATTCGGGGTAAATTGTTCGAGAGAAAGTTTATCCCCAATAAAGTCTAGCTTATTCACTTATTTACAACTATTTACTAACAGTTGCAATCACCCACATATCTACCTTAGCATATAATCCAATCACATCCAAAGAACCCGTCTCAATATTGTTATTTTCGTATTATTTGATGTTGTTGTAGCTGATAGTTATAATCAAACCCCCCCCCCAATTATTTGACATTCGTGTTACCCCTTAATTTGAATTATGTTCTTATTCGTAAATGTCTATTCCTATTACTAATTCAAACTTATTCGTACTTGACTGCTGAATCTTAACCACGTACCACTCTTTGTGGGAACAATCCCAACTCACTTAGTTGGGTTATATACTGATTAATGATCATTGGCACTTAGAATTGTAAGAAGTGTCTTGATTCATGAAATCAAAATGGCGCCGCTGTCGGAGAGTGGTGTTGGTTGAGAATTTTTAGTTAAGTTGAATTTTGTTCTTGTTAGTCGTAGTTGAATCTACTTACTTTTAGTTTTGTTCTGTCTGTTTCTTGTTGAGCAGAGAAATTGAACATATCTGGTAGCAACGGTGACCCAATGGACCATCATTCTTTGAAAATGATGATGCTTAGGGATAACATCTTAAGTTTTAGCAAATTGGAGCTGAGTAAGTTTATGAGTTGTGGCAATGGTTTAAGGCTCTCTTGCTATAGTGCCGAACTCATGGAATCTAGAAAAGCTGCTTCTAGAATGCTTCTATAGAGGTCTTGGTCCCATACAACAAACTATGAAATAGTAGCTCAACTTATTGATGGCATGATAAAGACCAACAATGAGACAGATAAAGACCAAGAATTGGCCACATTATTGACTCAGCTGGATGTCTTGGCCAAGAAAGTCATAGAACTAGAGGTAATGTCCAAAAAGAAGGACAAATACATACCCTCTCATGAGCAGAGAAGGCCCAAAAACAATGAGGGTGGATAGGTCGAAACAATGCTCTCACTTATCCTCCACAAGGTCAATGAACATAAAAGGGTGCTCAAAGAGATAAGAGAGAATGTCTTAATGTTGAACCAGTTGACAACCTCTCACTCCATGTTCATTCAGCTACTACATTCCCAAATGGACCAAGTGTTGTCTTGTCTCTACCCACAACCTAAAAAGGGGTTGCCTTGTGACACAGAGGCAAATCCAAGGAATGAAACCTGAGTAGGGACCTACACTGTGCCACGACATTAACTAAGGCGCTTCTTGGGAGGCAACCAAGGTTTTAATGCTTTCGTTTTGATTTAGAAATAATTGTATGTTGATTTTGCAGATTGAAGTGTAGAATGTGTTTGAAAAGTGCAGTTTGGCGAGTCAAAAGTCCAGTCAGCGACTCACCAAAGTGGTCGGCGAGCCCGACTTGGATCACCATTGGGTTCAAGAAACCTAAGGGGTTGAGCTTGTAAAACTCGAAGAGCCTAAGAGAAAATTGGCGAATCGCCAACCAAGTTGGCGACCATGATTTTTTTCGCTGTTTGGATCCTCACATTAACTGGAGGTCCTGTAAACCTCGGCGAAGTAAGTACCCACTTGGTATTTCACCAAGAGGGTTGGTGAGCAAGACTAATGTCGCCGAATGGGCGAGAAATGGATGGTTTATAAAGGCCAAAGGTTCAAATGTTCAAAAACTTTCACATTCCCTCAGTTTTCAACTGTCCAAAACCACACCCATATTATAGTATTCTATATTTGTGTTTTTACCGCATTTGGGTCGTCAAGTTTGTGTTCGGAGTTGGATATCATTGCCACCTAGCTTTACACCTTGATTATTCAGCTTTAAAGGTTGGTTTTCCGAACCTCGAACCTATAATTAGCGATTTTTACTCTTATGCATTGATTTTGTCTTAGTGATGTGTGATAGGCCTCTCTGTTGTAATTGTATATGTGTGTGCTTGTGTTCATTTGAATATCATGCCTTTAAATGCATTTAATGATTAATTCCTGAGATTTTGTGCCTTAAAATTGATTAAAAATTGTATGGGTTGTGCTTGCATATTGTTGGGTCTAGTCGGGTAAAGTCTAAGTAACCCACATTTGTGCCAAATGACATAATTTTCCCAATAATAGAGCAGTTGACATCATTCTTAAGGGAAAAAGTTGTCAAATGGCCAAATTTGGCCAAACTGGGAGAAGTTTGAGTATCCCAGGAGCATGGGTGTAATGGGTCTTAGTATAATTTTATGGATGCATGTTTTGATTTTGTTTACGGGGACTGCGGGGTTGAATTTGGGAAGTTGGGTTGAAAGTAGGCACGTTCGGTCGTTTGGCGAGTTGGGTCGAGCTTGCCAAACCACTCAGCGGTTCGCCAAATCACCCCTTATCGCCTTCAATTTCATGCTAAATTTGAAGTTTGGTTCTGTTAATTTTGGCGAGAAGCCTGAGTTCACCGAGTGCACTCGGTGACTCGCCGAAAGTCCTTCTTGATCACTCTTTCTGCTCCCCTAAAATGCATTGTAATTTCGGTGGGCTAGTCCCTGCTCGTCGAATGTTGTCGGCGATCCACCAAAAGGCCCTTCCCATCGCCGACATGCCAAAATTTTTTGGGATTTTTGAGCCAATCCTTTCGGTGAGCCCAATTCAGCTTGCTAAAGCGATTCGGTGACTCGCCGACCAGTTGGTGAGTATGTCTGCAACTATATTGTTCTATGCTTTTGCTTGAATTATTTCTAACTTTCCTTGATGTTTTGCAAATATGGATAGACCTAAAGTGGCCGGTAGAGACATGCCACCCCATAAGTGGGCCAAGGGGATAAAGATCAATGAGGATGCAAGTGCATCCAGGGGCAAGGCCACCAAACATCCCACAACTGGTGGGAAAGGAAAGAGAAAAGGGAAGGTACATGCGTCACTGGAGGCCAGCTCTGACAGTAATGGTATCTACGCCACTCACCTCACCACTTTTGAGAGTAAGGGTGAGCACCAGGAGCATTAGGCTGCACATTCTGAGCCAAAGGATGATGAGCTAGTAGCAACACAGAGGGCAGAGCTGCGATCCAAAAGGATGAATAATTCATCTAGGGTTAGGAATCCCCTGGCCACCACTACCTCTCCTACTCCAGCTCCAGTACAGGTCGTGGTCCTAGCACCACAAGTATAGAGTCCTCATCCCCGATCTATGAATAGACTGAAGACCGAGGGGCTGCGGACCATTATAGAGCAGTTGCATCTGTCCACTGATGGGGTCATTGATAGGTATCCAGAGATTTTGAGCTGCCTGAAGTCACATAAATTGTTGCTTTTCACCAAGACCCATGGCCCATACATTCTGAGTTGGGTCGGAGACTTCTACAGTGATTACAGTGCCTTGATAGCACGAGGGAAGAAGCCGACAACCAAATTCAAGCTGGTTGACTATGTGGTCGTTAGAGGTAAAAGGGTGAAGTGTGATAGTGATGCTATCAATGCAATTTTGGAGCGCTCAAATGATATTGATGATGACTGTTAGCACAAGATTAGGACTAAGACACTAGAAAATATGAAAAAGTGGTTGACATCACTAATATCAAATAATACTCCGTGGTGGCTAGAGGTTGGAGAAGCTATCAAAAAGAAAGACCTCAATGTGGCAGCGAGTTATTGGTTTGGCTTCATCAACAGCACGATCATGCCCTCCCAAAACGAGTCAATTTTCTGCAACGCCAAAGCGGCCTGCCTAGGCTGCATCATTAATTGCGGGGACAAGGCAGAACTTGAGGATGATCATGTGTCATTTTGATTAATGTTTCAATGACACTTCATCCAATTCTTAGTGTCGGCGATCGTTAATTAGTATAAGAACCCAACCAATTGGGTTGGGATCATTCCCACAGAGAGTAGTGTTCTTTGAATTCAGATACAAAAGTATGTCAATGACATTTTCAGCTACGCAATACAACACTTCAAGAGTTTCACAAACAAATTTCAAGATATTGTTATCGATCCACTTCAATTTATTAACAGAAACAACCAGATAATTTGGGAACACTTGGGGGTTGGCTAACTAACTACTGAATTCAACTAAATGACTATAAATTATTACCGATAATGCTAATCGTTTTGGGTAGAATGGGATATAAGTAAAACAATTTTCTCTCGAACAATTGTCTTATTTCTGTTGAGTCTCTCGAACGTCAACACCATCCATAAGCTAAGCAGCCCATGTTCTCATCAAATCCACTCTCTCAAGATTGATACAAAGGCTGGGTAATGGGTTTCACTTTATAAAGTAGAAACCGTCAAGACCCACTACTAAGGATGCCAAAAAACTACGTTGGTTCTGTACTTCTCTTTCGAGCAAGCACAAAACTCTGAACTCTTTCACACCAAAGATGAAATAATGAGGTTAAACCACCATACTAATTTAGATCCACTTCAGATTAACATCATAAACTACTAATTAATCACACCCATTTAGTAAAAATGCAACAATTGGTCACATTGTCAAACCCCCAAAGTGAGGGTTTTAGCCACTCATGATGAAAAGATGAAAATCAACACCAACCATGTTTTCCATAGATGGGTAAATGAAATTCAAGAGTTAAAAAGTACTAAAATCTTCTTTATTACAAAATTGCAATGAAAAATCTCTCCAAAATCACTTGAAATCAACAATGATAGTGTTTCTGCTCTCAATCTTTTGTTCCTCGTTTCTGAATGCCTTCTCTCTCCTCCAAATATCAATTTATGCAAAGCTAATGTGTGGCTGTTTGGGACCAATTGGTAAGGTAAGTCGGGCTTTGCCGACCATTAGACGACTAGCCGATTCTTCTTCGTCTCACCTTCATTTTCCACTTCTTCTTCGTCTAACCACTGTAACTTTAGCCGAGCTAGATCGAGATCACTAAGTGATTCTATGACGCGATCTTTTTCCTTTCCTCTAGCCCTTTAGCACTTAGTTGGGTCTCTATTAGTGCTTTTGGCGATCTGTTCGTCCTTCGCGAAGTGATCGATGACTCGCCGAGTGGAATTACTGATCGTCAAAGATACCCCTAATTCAGCCTTAATGTTCTGTAACAGTAGGACGTGAAGTGGCAACTTAGTGAGTCACCGAATAACATCGAGGATCTTCAGGCTTGTTTCTTCTTTTTCCCTTCTATCTTTCACTCTTGTTGTCTCTATTACCTATCTTAGTCCTAGCTTTGTTCCTCAATCCATGCATCTGGAAATCAAAAGTTTTATATCAACTATTGGCACAAAACAAGGATTTGAGAACACAAAATCTATCCAAATAAAGCTCTAAATGAGTTCAAATCATGGACTCATCAACACCCCCTAACTTAAACTTTTGCTTGTCCTCAAGTAAAACTCAAATTCAGCAGTTCAAAAGGATGTCTCAAATAGTGCTACACAAGACTCAATCATGAATGCACACAACAAGACTCAACTTACTCATGCAAGGATCAATTGTGCACTCAAAGATTCAAGTTGTGACTCACCTTTTTTAAAGATTCTCAAGTTCACAATACTTGGTTCAAATGCAAGTTCAAGCTCAACAAAGGTACTCAAATGCCCTCAGACAAAGAATGATTCCATGTTCACACACAATGGTTCAACAATTTATAACTCCAGAATCACGATCAACACTCACACTCACAAAGATGAACACATCCATGACTCCACCCATAGGTTTGCCTTTATTATCCAATCAACACTTGTTTCAACGTACTCAAGATCAAAAAGGCTTTTCAAGGCTTGTAACGGGGTTGAGTGTAAAGGTATGATCATTTAGACTCAGTGGTTGCTATCCTTATGAAATGTGGTGTTAACAACACTTCCTTCCCTTTTCTTTATCACTCTCATTCATGCTCAAAAGTTACCCCATTATTCACTTTCCATGGAATACCAGACACCCCATTTTCTTTTGCACTTTCATAATTTTATTTCCAATTTTTTTTGTTCTTTTTTCTTTTTCATTCATCTTTCTTTTTCTCTTTTTCTTTCTCTCTTTTTTTTTTAATTTTGTATGGATGGGCTCCATCTTTCTCAAAACCATGGATCAAGGGGTATTCTTTTGCAATTCTTGATTTACCTTCTCTTTTCACCACACCCCCAACTTAGGCTTTTGGCCTAAGTTGGCTATTCAAACAAACCACATCTCATGAGGATTAAGGGTGAAGGGATAAAGAAAGGTCTCATTCACATCAAGTTTCTTCCAAGAAAAAGGGTAAGGCTCAAAGGGTGCTCAAACAAAGATCACACACTCACAAGGTAGGCCACAAAAGAGGTATAATGTCAAATTGTTTCACTCTTCAAAATTTGTTGCCTAAGATCATTTCAAGAGCTCACATCACTTGGTCAATCGGATCAATGGGGAAAATTCTAGGTGTCATCACACATGGTTCACGGTAAGTTCATCACACAAGGCATTGACACAAAAGTCAAACAAGACTCCGCACTTTCACTAGTGTGCAATGGTCATCACAAAAGACTCAATGTAAGGACTCGAAAAATGATAGATTGAACTAGAGCCTTAATGTTTGGGTTAGTGTGACTTTAGGTTGATCTCTAGGCTGTTTTAGAACCTAAGTGGGGCAAGGTTGAAGCCAATAGTGCAAGAAAGTACATAGGCTAGCAAGATGGGGTGAAAGAAGCCTTGTTCCTGATGGGCTATTTGGCGATGGGCTGTTTGATTGCCCAAAGGATTGGGTGAGTCACCCTTGGGCTCTTGTGCTAGCCTAGTGGACTGCCCATTTGGCCTAGGTGTTGTACTATAGGGCGAGCTAAGGGGTAACTCGCCAAGCTGGTTGGCGTGTCGCCCATTGGTCCCTTCCAATCGCCCAATGACCAGCCCTTTTAGTGAGCTCTCTGGAACAATGGATGAGCCAAGGTGCACTTGGCGAGTTGCGTAGTGCACTTGGCGAGCCCAAGTGTCTAAAGGGCAAGCTTAGACGGGCAAGGGGCAGAATTTTAAGTTACAACTTTAAGGGTCCTTGGTTCTTTTCCAAAGTTAAGTCCTTATTATTCTATTCCTTTCCTAACAACTATAAGACCTTTTTATGACCTAAATCATTTCATTCAATTCAATCCAAATAGAATCAAAAGAAACCCACCTCTTTTCAAATATTTCTCCCACTGGAGATCCTCCATTAGAGAAGAAGAAGAAGGGAGTCATTGAAGCTAGGGTTTGGTGATTTCAAGGTGGTTCTTCCTCAAATTTCTTGGGGATTCTTAGTAAAGGTATGGTAGTCTTGATCCTTGTCAAATTTTCCATTCAAGGAGCCAATTCAAAGGTGATTTTAAATCATGAAAATCTAGGGTTTTACTCAATCTCATGGGATCATTCATCAAATGTTTTCAAATGGTTTCTAATGAAAAATTATGATTGTATTGGTGGTTAATTGATGATTTACGATGAAAATACTCTATGAACCCATGATTTTCTCTCAATTCCTAAATTGTACCTTTATGAAGTGGTTTGTTGAATATGAAAGCTTATGATGGTAATATTTCTAAATTGCTTTGGGTTATTGAATTGTATCATTATCTATGCCTTAGATATGATAAATTGTTGGTGTGTTGATGATTTGATATTTATGGCCTTGAAGGCAAGATATGTCCTAATTTCATGTTGAGTTAGAATTATGCTTGAGCTATTGATCCACTTGAAAGGTGGAGGTGTTTACTTACTTTGTATATTGATCCGCTTAAAAGATTGAGGTGTTTACTTATTATAAACAATGTGATCATGGTCTTGAAGGCATAGTGTGAGTAATTGAAGTATTATCATGATGTTGTATATATGAATGTTATGTAAAGCATGTGTGATCTAAAGGAATGAAAAATGATAATGTTTAGAAGCTAATTGTGTTAGGATTGAATATTATCTCTCTATTAACACTTGTGAAAGATGGTGACAATGTGAAAGGCTATTCTCACATGCACACACACTTGAATGAATGAATGAATGAGTGAAGTTCAATGATGATGTTAATGAATGTGGAGTCTATTGAAAGGCTATTTCTCAATTGTACTCCAATGAATGATAATGACTTATTGTGAAAGGACTTGATCACCATAAGGGGATTCTTAGGTGAAAGGCTATTCTCATCTTTGAATCTATGAGCTTTCTAATGAATGAATGTTGGGATCGGATGGATACTCATTCGGGAGTTGAGGCAGAGTATCTAGTAACAATCCCTATATCTCATTTTAGTGAATGTTGGGTTTGGGATGGATGCTCATCTGGGAGTTGAGGCGGGGTATCTAATAGCAATCCCTTATCCCATAATGAACTAATGTAATGAATGTAAAGTACTCTGTGGGGAATAATGCCAAGCACCGAGTGGATATGAATTAAGGTGGATGCTCATCCGTGAGTTGAGGCAGGGTATCTAGTAGCAACCTCTTGAGATGGATGCTTAACAGTGAGTTGAGGCGGGGTATCTAGTAGCAATCTCCTTATCCCTTAACTATGTGCCCATATAGGTCTAGCTAGTGACACCGGCATTCCATGTCAAGCTCACATGGTCTATGTTAGTTAAGGCTTACCCCCACAAAGAATGTTAATTAACTATGGCTTCTTAAGAATGCACTACTTAGTGTGGGTGGTGGTATGGGACGCCGTCTATGCATTGCACAAGTAGGCTTTGAGAGAGGTTGTGGTATGTTCCTTTATAATGTTAAATGAAATGAATGGGCTCTTATGATGAGGCTAATGAAGAAGGTTGATTTAATGTTTAATGAATGAAGGTGTTCTTAATGTAATGATGTTAATGAAGAATGTGACTTATGATTAAATGAGATGATGCATACTATACTTGGATTGTATTATGAGTTACTTCCTTATTATAACTTGTTGAGTATGAATGTGCCTTGTCTATGGTGACTTCAAAGGAGTACTTAGTGTGAGTAGTAGTATGGGATTCTACTTGCACATTGCACAAGTATGACTTAGAGTTATCTTAGATGTTGGTTTTAATGTGATGATGTGACTTATGTAATGTTTATGTCTCTTATATGCTTTATTGTTAAAAGGTGTAAAGGATGAATGGTAAGTCCACTTTTGGTGACCTTAAGGTGGTACCTTAGTGTGGGTGGTGGTATGGGACGCTACCCATACATTGCACAAGGTATAGCTTGAGGGTTGCGTGAGGTGAAGGCTAATGTGAAGGTAATTGTTTTATGTTGATTATGTTCAAATGTGAAAGTATGAATTGAATGTTGGTTGTGGTTGAATATTATGCTTCTTATGTTTATGTTCATGAATGTTTTATCAAAATGGCATAGATTTTGACTATCAAAGAAAATGTCCATTTAAGCATGGTTTTTGCATGGCTTTCATACTTAGTAAATCTAATGTGCTAACCCATATTTCTTATCCCTTTTAACCAAAGTGTAGGGTTTGGAGATATTGGTGTCTTTACTTGGAAGATAGGTTTCTAAGGAGCTTGAAGATGAAGACTTGGTGAGTCCTCATAGCTTCGAGGACAATACTTACTTTGTTCCTTTATGTCTTTTAGTTTATGTTAGAGCTTTTGTATGGGCTAAGTCCCAATGTTGTATTCAAAGAGTATTTAGATGGTTTGAGACAAAGTTAGAAGTCTTCCGCTTTCTTTTATGGATGATGTTTTTGATTGTAAATAAAGTTTTAAATTCTTTCCTATTTTCTTATGTTCTTATGCTCAAGAATGCTATGAGGCTTGTATTAGACTCCTTCGGGGTCAAGTCCACCGTGTTACGACTAGGGGGTGCTCCTGGGTTGTGACAAACATGGTATTAGAGCACAAAATTTTGGAATGGTCTTAGGTTGTCTCAAACCACATCTAGTAGAGTCTTGTTCATAATGTGAAGCATGCCACATTATGAATAAGAGGCTATTGGGTGTTAAGAAAGTTTCATTTCTTCATTCTTCAAGTCGTGCCATAGATTTTAACTCTATAATTTCTCTCTCTTGTTCTTTATGTGATAGTCTTTAGAGTGTGACCACTTGAAAGGAGGATGCTAGAAGGGTTGAGGGAGAGAAAGGATTGGTTGTGATGCCAATTATGGCTATGTGACTTGATAGATTGGGATAATAGTTGTGGTGTGGCTTTAGTATAATGGGTTTCTTTATGGTTATGTGTGATGTTGGTAGGAGGTTATGATGAGTGTTCAAGTATGTTGAAAGATTTGATGAATAGTGTTGTTTAAGTGATGCCTTGCAGTGTTGAGAGAATAGACTCCTCTAAGAGGGGTAGAAGTGTAATTCACCTTATTGTAGAATCACCTTGGGTGATGAGTGTGAAGGTTTAGTGATGTCTTTCTCCGACCTTAGAATTGAAAAAAGTGATGTTGTAAGGAGTCTGTATAGGATTACTCCCAAGTGGGGGGATAATGTGCTTAGATGGTAATATCTTTAAGTGTCCTTTATGTTCATGAGTTAGGCTTGATTGAATTTCTCACCTTATGTGGTGTAGTGAGTTTGAGGAGTTCAAACCCGGTGTGGTGGACTCATATGAGACCTTGAGTGGTGTTGGTAAGGTTTTTTGTAAGCAAGAGTTACTTAATGAGGACCTTTGTAGTTTGAAAGCACTGGTAAGTTGATAGTTCCTTATGGTTGTGAATGTCTTGTTAGGGTTCCTTTGTTAGTTCCATGATAAGCCTTAGTTGGGTTTACTCCTAAGTGGGGGATAGTATGTTGAGTAGTAAGGTGGTTGAGATTTCTGATAACCATTACCTCTTTATTTATATGCCTATTCAAGCTTGAGATAAAGAGTTCTTTGTAGCCTGTTTCATGTTTTGGAGTCTAGTGTGATTATGAGTTTCCATGGTCTCCTTATGTTATGCATGTTCGATTGAATTCATGTTTAAATGAGAAAATGAGCTTATGTGATCTATGTTCCTTATGTTGATTTGCATTTAGTATGAGTTGTCTACATACTTAATGAGGTGAATTGTTGAACATGCCTAATGTACTTTTGTGAGTAATTGCATAGTGTGCCTATTGATGTGGTAATGAGCATGATATGAGTTGGAGAAGGAAGTTCCTCCAACGAAATGAGAAATGTGTTGTTTTGATGTATAATGAGTTTGTAGATGTAGTTCCTACTTGCTTGTGTTAAATTTAGCTTATTGATGTGGAGTTGATGTTTCCTCCTATGATTATGCGTTCTAATGATGTGTCATGATTGTTAGGCTGCTAGTCTCGAGTTATTTTTCCCTTAAAGTGTTTTAAGTGTCATTCGAGGACGAATGTTCCTAAGTGGAGGATAATGTAATGACTCGAAAAATGATAGATTGAACTAGAGCATTAACGTTTGGTTTAGTGTGACTTTAGGTTGATGTCTAGGCTATTTTAGAACCTAAGTGGGGCAAGGTTGAAGCCTAGGGTGAAAGAAAGAACATAGGCTAGCAAGATAGTGTCAAAGAAGCCTTGTTCCTTGAGGGGCTGTTTGGCGATGGGCTGTTTAATTGCCCAAAGGATTGGACGAGTCACCCTTGGGCTCTTGTGCTTGCCTAGTGGACTGCCCATTTGGTCTAGGTGGTGGACCAAAGGGCGAGCTAAGGGGTAGCTCGCCAAGCTGTTTGGCATGTCGCCCATTGGCCCCCTCCAATCATTTAATGATCAGCCCATTTAGTGAGCTCTCTGGAACAAAGGGCAAGCCAAGGGTTTCCTTGGAGAGTCGCCTAGTGCACTTGGCGAGCCCAAGTGTCCAAAGGGTGAGCTTAGATTGGCAAGGGGTAGAATTTTAAGGTACAACTTTAAGGGTCCTTGGTTCTTTCCCAAAGTTAAGTCCTTATTATTCTATTCCTTTCCTAACAACTATAAGACCTTTTTATGACCTAAATCCTTTCATTTAAGTCACTCCAAATAGAATCAAAAGAAACCCACCTCCTCTCAAATATTTCTCTCACTAGAGATCCTCCATTAGAGAAGAAGAAGAAGGGATCCATTGAGGCTAGGGTTTGGTGATTTGAAGATGGTTCTTCTTCAAATTGCTTGGGGATTCTTAGTAAAGGTATGGTAGTCTTGATCCTTGTCTAATTTTCCATTCAAGGAGCCAATTCAAAGGTGATTTCAAATCATGAAATCTAGGATTTTACTCAATCTCATGGGTTCGTTCATCAAACGTTTTCAACTAGTTTCTAATGTCAAATTATGATTATATTGGTGGTTAATTGATGATTTATGACGAAAATACTCTATGAACCCATGATTTTCTCTCAATTCCTCAATTGTACCTTTATGAAGTGGGTTTGTTGAATATGGGATTCTACTTGCACATTGCACAAGTATGACTTAGAGTTATCTTAGATGTTGGTTTTAATGTGATGATGTGACTTATGTAATGTTTATGTCTCTTAAATGCTTTATTGTTAAAAGGTGGAAAGGATGAATGGTAAGTCCACTTTTGGTGACCTTAAGGTGGTACCTTAGTGTGGGTGATGGTATGGGACGCTACCCATACATTGCACAAGGTATAGCTTGAGGGTTGCTTTTGGTGAAGGCTAATGTGAAGGTAATGGTTTTATGTTGATTATGTTCAAATGTGAAAGATTAACTTGAATGTTGGTTGTGGTTAAATATTATGCCTCTTATGTTTATGTTCATGAAGGTTTTATCAAAATGGCATATATCATGACTATTAAAGAAATTGTCCGTTTAAGCATGGTTTTTGCATGGCTTCCATACTTAGTACATCTAATGTGCTAACCCATATTTCTTCTCCCTTTTTACCAAAGTGTAGGGTTTGGAGATATTGGTGTCTTTACTTGGAAGATAAGTTTCTAAGGAGCTTGAAGACGAAGCCTTGGTGAGTCCTCATAGTTTTGAGGACAATACCTACTTTGTTCCTCTATGTCTTTTACTTTATGTTAGAGCTTTTGTATGGGCTAAGTCCCAATATTGTATTCAAAGAGATTTAGATAGTTTGAGACAAAGTTAGAAGTCTTCCGCTTGCTTTTATGAAAGATGTTTTCGATTGTAAAGAAAGTTTTAAATTCTTCTCTATTTTCTTATGCTCTTGTGTTCAAGAATTCTATGAGGCTTGTATTAGACCCCTTCAGGGTCGAGTACTCCGTGTTACGACTAGGGGGTACTCCTGGGTCGTGACACTCAATTTGATAATTGGCTAGTTAGAACGAGATGCAAAGAGTTAACATATTGCCTATGCAACTTCATTTGGGCTCGTCGTAGCCGCACATTCACTTTTGTTTGATTATGAGCCACTATTCAAGTCATCAGTATTGATCAAGACCGATACTTAAATTTGCAAAAGACAGCCAAATTCAAACGAAATCAAGAGGTGGAAAAAATAAGGGTTAGAAAGGGTCCAAGAACACCGCCGAATTCACTAACCAAGTACACAACCCCCACCAAAAGCATTCAACATTGTCCCCAATGTGAGTAGAGAACATACAGTCCCTCTAATAAAATAAGAATAAAAATAAAAACTAGCAAATGAAGATAAAATTCTAGTATGTAAACATGCAGAGTTAGGTGATGAGGAATCTTCACTAAGCGCCCAGTCAGTGAGAAAACGAAATAGTCGTTGAATGCTTCAGCGGTGCGCCTAATGAGTAGATTATCTCCTTTTGTTCCAGTGGGTGACACTTGCAAAAAGGGGTAATTCGGGAAGAATGCACGAGTTTGCTGAACAGGTCAGTGACTCGTATAACGGACTTAGAACTTCACCGATTGATCATTGAGTTACGCTGTTAGCGATGAAGAAAAAGGGCGATAAAAATTAGGTTGCTTAAGCACATCGACAATTCACCAAGTGATGAAAATCTCCCATCGATTCTTCTAGAATCTCAGTCCCATCTCTGAAGTCCATAGGGCGGACTATGTCGTGCTCGCTGAACGGGTCCGGCGATTCACCAATAACACTTTCCGCTCGCACAAAATCCTGCACTTGCACAATCAACACACATTATTTTGGAAACACTAACACTTGAGTTACCTCCCAAGAAGCGCCTTATTTAATGTCATGGCACAATGTGGAAATGCTTTAAAGCATCTTCTAGGTACACCACCTCGATCAGAGAAATCTCTTGGCACTCGCCAAAGTATAACTTCAAGCATTGCCCATTCACCTTAAATGCAGGTCCTTCTTGACCTTCAACTTCGATGGCACCATTTGTGAACACTTGTGTCACTTTAAACAGTCCTAACCATTTGGACTTGAGCTTTCCTAGAAAGAGTCTAAGTCGAGAGTGGTAAAGTAACACCCAGTCTCCCACTCTGAACTCCCTCTTAAGGATTTTAGCATCATGCCATTTCTTCATATTTTCCTTGTAAAGGGCTGAACTTTCATATGCTTTGAATCCGAATTCGTCCAACTTATTTAACTGCTCTACTTTCTCTTTTGAGGTCTTTGTCCAGTCCTAATTTAAAGCTTTCAATGCCCACAATGCTTTGTGTTCCAATTCAACTAGTAGATGGCAAGATTTACCAAAAAATAGCTGATATGGAGACATACCGATTGGTGTTTTGTATGCACTACGATATGCCCATAGTGCATCATCAAGCTGTCAATACCAATCAGTTATATTAGCATTCATTGTCATGGCCAAGATGTTTTTGATCTCCTGGTTTGAAACTTCAACTTGGCCACCTGTTTGGGGATGGTACGGAATTTCTACTTTATGTTTCACTCCATACTTGCTCAATGCAGCTGCGAACCACTTGTTGCAAAAGTAGGATCCCCCATCACTAATAATAGCCCGAGGAGTACCAAATCTCGTAAAAATGTAGTGTTTCAGGAATTGAACAACATTTTTTCCCTCATTGGTTGGAATAGCAACAGCCTCAACCCATTTGGAAACATAATCTACAGCCACCAAGATATATTTGCTACCAAACGAACTCACAAATGGTCCCATAAAATCTATTCCCAAAACATCAAATAACTCAACTTCTAAAATGGGAGTCAGATGCAACTCGTGTCTTTTGGACACTCCACCTTGTTTCTGACATTGAGTGCACTTCTTAACAAACTCATGAGAATCTTTTTAGAGAGACGGTCAGTAGTACCCACTTTGTAGAACTTTAGCAGTTGTACGTACACCACCATGATGACCTCCAACAGGTGAAGTGTGACAAGTATGGAGAATTTCAATAGCTTCTTCTTCCGGAACACATATTCAATGATGTGGTCAGTACACTCTCTGAATAAATATGGTTCATCACTAAAGTACTTCTTAACATCGAACAAGAACCTCTTTTGTTGGTAGAAGTTCAGTTCGTCCAACATTAATCCATATACTACATAATTGGCAAAATCAGCTAAGGAGGTTGTTTGAGAGTTATCGTGAATACATGTTCATCGGGAAAAACATCATTTATGTCGATCTCTAGCTCATCATTCTCCTTTCCTTCTAATCTTGATAAGTGGTCTGCCACCTGATTTTCATAACCTCTTCTATATTTGACCTCAAATTTGAATTCCTGCAGTAAAAGCACCCACATTATCAATTTTGGCTTGGCATCCTTCTTTCCCATAAGGTAACTTAGTGCAGCATGATCAGTATGAATAATCACTTTAGTACCTAGCAAGTATGCCTAGAACCTCTCAAATGCATAAACCAGCGCAAGTAACTCTTGTTCAATAATTTTATAGTTATGTTGAGCACTGTTTAGAGTTTTGCTTGCGTATTAAATGGGGTGAAAAAGTTTGTTGCATTTTTTCCCCAACACCAAACCTAATCCCGTGATGCTTGCATCACACATTACTTCGAAAGATTCTGACCAATTAGGACTAATGATGATCGGGGTGGAAAATAATTTTTCTTTCAAGCACTTGAAAGCTACCATGCAAGCATCATCAAAGTGGAATTTCACCTCTTTCTCCAAGATTTTGCATAGAGGATGTGCAGTCTTTGATGAACCTCCGGTAAAAGCCGGCATGTCCCAAAAAACTTCGAACACCCTTCACCAAAATTGGTGGTGGCAACTTCTCAATCACTTCAATCATTGCTTTGTCAACCTCCAGCCCCTTTTGCAACACTTTGTGACCAAGCACTATACATTCCTTAACCATGAAATGACATTTTTATGAATTTAGGACTAAATTTGTCTCCACATATCTTTGGAGAACTTGTCCTAAGTGCTCTAAACAGGCTTCAAAGGTGTCACCCACATCTGAGAAGTCATCCATAAATACTTTCATTAAATCCTCCACCATGTTAGCAAAAATAGATAACATGCAACGTTGAAAAGTAGTCGGAGCATTACATAATCTAAATGGAATCCGTTTGAAGGAAAAAGTACCATATGGGCACGTAAAGGTTGTTTTCTCTCGGTCCTCCGGAGTAATGCAGATTTGGTTATATCCGAAATAACCATCCAAAAAGCAATACCAACCTCTCTCAGAGAGTTGATCAAGCATTTGATCCATAAAGGGCATGGGAAAGTGATCCTTTTTAGTCCATGAATTTAGCTTCCGGTATCCATGAATACTCTCCACCTAGTCACCGGTCTCATAGATTCAAGCTCCCCCTTTTTATTTGGAACAACGTGATGCCTCTCTTTTTTGGTACACATTGCATCGGACTTACCTATTTGCTATCTGCAATAGGGTAGATCACACCCTCGTCTAACCACTTTATTATCTCCTTTTTCACCATCTCTTGCATTGGTGGATTTAATCTCTGCTAATGTTCAACAATCGGTTTACAATCACTATCAAGCTGAATTTTATGAGTGAAAATGCCTGGAGGAATGCCCACTATGTCAGTGATAGTCCAATCTATAGCTTTTATATACCTTCTCAATACCTCAAGGAGAACTTTTACTTGCCATTCGAGTAAGTCAGCTGCAATAATCACCGGCAAAGTGCTATTTGCTCCTAAAAAGGCATATCGGAGATGAGAGGGTAGCAGCTTCACCTTAAGATTTGGTGGTTCTTCTGTCGATGGCTTTGCTGGATGGATTTCTCAGTTTTTAAGGTCAATGTCCAACTTTATTGGAGCCTTTGAATATCCCCCCATGCCTGAAAGAGCGACTACTACCTCATCGTAGCCTTGAATTTCAAACTCATCACAGTTAGCAAGCACAACTTCAAGAGGTTCACTCATACACATCAAATGGCTCACACTAGCCACTGCCTCATCAATCACATCAATAGTAGAAACCACATGAATATCACTCGGGTGTTTCATTGATTTACAAACATCAAAGGTAACTTCATCTTCATTCACCCAGAATTTCAGCTCTCCACTCTCAACGTCTACCAATGCTCTCCCAGTTGCCAAGAATGGCCTTCCCAAAATAATGGGGATTTCAGCATCTATTTCATAATCAAGAATGAAAAAATTAGTAGAAAAAATGAATTGGTCAACCTTAACCAAGATGTCATATAGTATCCCCACTGGATGTTTAATTGATCTGTCCTCCAATGAGAGTCTCATAGTTGTAGCCTTTGGTTCACCCAAACTAAGTTGTTTATAGATCGCGTATGGCATTAGATTGATACTTGCTCCCAAATCGCATAAGGCTTTGGCAAATTGGAGCATGTCTATGGTGCATGGGATAGTGAATGCTCCAGGATCTTCTTTCTTTTTTATCAGCTCCTTAGTCATAATTGCACTACAATAATGAGAAACTTCGATCGTCTCAAAATCCAAGCTCCTTTTTTTGTGACTAACTCCTTCATAAACTTGGCATAACCCGACATTTCCAACAATGTTTCCACTAGAGGGAGATTAATCAATAAGGTATTGAACACCGATAAAAACTTCTTGAACTTCTCATCCTCATTCTTCTTCTTGAGGCATTGGGGAAATGGAGGAGATATTTTAGGTAAAGGTTGCTAAACTTTTGGGCTTGGCTTGTGTTTCTCCACATCACTTTGGGGCTCCTTGGCAATGTCTTGATGGATGATTATTTCTTCCTCCTCTATACCTTTGCCTTCTTTATGCATGTGAACTTTTTTGTTTCCCTTCACATCACCTACTGCTTCTTTTCCACTATGAGTAACCACAGCCAACCCTCTATCTTCTTCATCCATTATCATTTTTGTTTCAATTGTATTGAAAGTAAACTCAACTGACCTTCAAGTACCTTGATTGCATATGTGTGAGAGTTTACTTTATTGTTCACTGATGAAAAGTTAGCTTTCATCCCTTTCATCCCACAATGTCAGCGATCGCCCACCCAATAGCTTTGATGTACCTTCTCAACACCTCAAGATTTAATTTTACTTGCCATTCTAGCAAGTCATCAGCAATAATAACCGATAAGGTGTTTTTTGCCTACAAAAATACTTATCGCAAATGATCATGAAGTGTTTTTAACTCCAGCTTTGGTGGTTCCACCGTAGATGGTTTTACGGGAGGATTTTATCAATTTTTCAGATTGATGTCCAGCTTTACTGGATTTCTTGAACATTCCCCCAATCCCGAAAGGGCAGCTACCACCTATTCGTAACCTTGCACTTCGGTCTCATCATAGTTTGCAAGCACCGCCTTAAGTGGTTCACTCATACACAATTAATGGCTCACACTAGCCACAACCTTATCAATTACATCAACTGTCGAAACAATATGAATGTTGCTTGGGTAGTTCATTGACTTACATACATTAAAGGTGACTTCATCATCGTTCACCCAAAACTTCAATTCTCCGCTTTCCACATCCACTAGCGCCTTTCCTATTGTTAAGAATGGCTTTCCCTAAATAATGGGAGTTTCAACATCAATCTCGCAATTAAGGATGACAATATCTGTCGAAAGTATAAATCGATCCTCCTTTACCAATATATCCTAGAGTATACCCACCGGATGTTTGATTGATCGGTCCGCCATCAATAGCCTCATTTTTGTTGATTTCGGTTCACCCAACCCAAGTTTTTTATAGATTGTGTATGACATTAGATTTATGTTTGCTCCCAAATCACATAGGTCTTTGGCAATTACAGCATGCCAATAGTGCAAGGGATGGTAAATTCTCCCGGATCTTCTTTCTTTTTAATTGTCTCACTATTCATAATTGAACTACAACTTTGAGAAACTTCGATTGTCCAGGCTTCTTTTTCTAGTAACCAACTCCTTCACGAATTTGGCATAACCCGACATCTCCAACAATGCTTCTACCAATGGTAGGTTTATGGAGAGTGTCTTGAACACTGGCAAGAACCTATTGAACTTCTCATCCTCATTGTTCTTCTTGAGACACTGGGGAAAATGAGGATTTACTTTGGGGAGAGGTTGTACAAATTTTGGGATTAAGGTGCTTTTTCGTTTAACCTCTTATGACTCCTTGGCAAGGCTTTGTGGGATGGGAACCTCTTCTTCCTCAATGTCTTTTTAGTCCTTAAGAACTTGAGCTTCATCGTTCCCCTTTATATCACTCATCACTACCTTTCCACTTCGAGTAACCACAGCCAAATTCGTGTCACTGTCTTCCCTCAAAGTTGTTGTGTAATCAGCTTTCTTTCTTTCAATTGCTTGAGGTTCTAATTGTGCTGAAAGTTGACTAAATTGCCCTTCTAGTTGCTTGATTGCATTAGCATGAGAGTTCACTCTATTATTCAATGATGAAAAGTCAGCTTTCATCCTTTTAAGCATATCATCCGAGCCCTCAACCTTGTCAAGGATGCGAGACAACAATTCATCCACTCGTAGGCTACTTGCACTACCCTTTGATTTTAGGCTATCACTCGATTGTGTATGATCCTCTTCATGTTCATCTTCTCTTCTCCCATGATCACTTTGTTCAGTCCATTCTTGATAATATTGCCTTTACTCTTCTTCTTTATGGTCGTTCCAACCTTGATTCCCACCTTACTTCAAGTAGCATGGGTGGAAACCCTCCTCAACATTTTGAAAGTTCCAACCTTGATTCTCCCTCGGCTTTGAGTAGCACGAGTAAGAACCCTCCTCAACTCTAAGCACTCCCGTTGCTTCTTTGGATTTGCTTGCATTTTCCAACACTTGTTTTTGTAGTAGCTCCATTTGGGACAACATTTTACTAGTATTTTCATCCCTTTATTTTTCTTTATCAAGTTGTTCATGTGTCATCCTAAAACAAAAGGGAGAGACTTGGTCGTCTTTGGTGTACCATGCTTGATTTATTTTGGTCATGTCATCAAGAAAGGGCGAAGCTACCTTAAACGATTGCAACATTATTCCTCCTCGAACCAATTTATCAGCTACTCTTTTATTTACTGAATCAAGACTTCTATAGAAGTATTGGAGTAGCACGTTGTTTGGAAGTCCATGCACTGGGAATTGAAGTAATAATTTCTTAAAGCTCAGCACATTTCGTGGATTAGTTCACCTTTCACTCGCTTGAAACCTTGAATATTGTTTCTGAGTATCATCATCTTCGAGTGGGGAAATAATCTCACTAGAAATGCTATGGTCAGCTCATCCTAGAAGGTGATGGAATTCTTCTGTAACTTGGACAACCATTTGCTAGCTTCATCCGTCCAAGATAATGGAAACAACCTGAGGCGGACTGATTCTTGTGACACGTTCTCAAATCAAATGGACTGCAAACATCTGTGAAGTTCCGCATATGCTCATGCGGGTCCTCATGAGCCAATACTCCATAAAGTCTTTTCATTTGGAGGAGATGGAGTGTTGCATCAGTAACATGGAATATAATCTTTCCTTCAGTTGCCGAAAAATAGATTTTACCAACTCCACCCATTTGAATTGGGTTATGTAAACTATTAAGGTCGTCAACATCACCTTGGTGGCCCACTTGGGTACCATTACTCCCTGCCTCACTCATATCTTCTATTCGGCACAACCAAAATAAATAAAAAGCAAATTAAATTGATTCAACTTCAGCTAACAAACTCACAAATTAAAGTTCGATAAGAGAATTCTAAACAACACCACTCCCTGGCAGCGACGCCATTTTGATTAACATATCAACTACACATCATCCGATACTAGGTGTAGACGATCGTTAAGCAGTATAAACCTAACAAAAGAGTTGGGGTTGATCCCACAAAGATTAGTTTTATTTTAAATTCAAGTATGAAGTTCGAATAGTGATTTTTATAGCTGGTGGAATAAAGGTTTTCGGAAACTATTAATAAAGTCTAAAGGGTGACATCAATGTCAAGATAAGGGGCTTTTAGATCAGAAATTAATCTCAACAATTAATTAAGAACAATAAAATAGAAGAAGTATACTTGGGGGATTGACCAATCAATTGCTAACTCAACTCAATAGGTGTTAAATGATAATCAAAAGTGCTAATTCTTTATGGGTAAGATGAACTTTAAATGAGGTTTTTTCTCTCGAACAACCACCTCGCTTCAACTGAGTTCTCTCGAACCTCAATATTCTAAGCATGGAGACCAACTCACAACCTCACCACATTCACTCTCTCGAGCTGAATACATAGAATGAGTCTTGGGATTCAATCTCTCGAGCTGAACCCACCATAACCCAATAACTACGAGTGACAACTTAGCACCTTAGCTTCATATTACTCTCTCAAGTAATCATAAAACACTAAATAAAGTGAAATAACAATCAATAGATTAGTTAACCACAGTAATAAGTCTAACCCACTTCAAATTAATACTAAAATTGATAACAACAAGCACCCATCAAACCAAAATCAACAATTAATCACATTGTCAAACCCCCAAGATTGGGGTTTTTAGCTATTCGTCATAAAAGAAAAAAAAAATTAAGTACCTAATACATGATCCATAGCTAAGTATAGAAAATCGAAGTTCTAAGATTAATAATATCATTTCTATTACAAGATCTAATTGAAATCTCTTGCTAAAATTTCTTAAAATCATTAAGGATAGTGTTTTTGTTCTATCTATTTCGCCCTCACTATGACTGGATGCCTTTTATCTCTTCAGAAAAATCAATTTATACAAATTTGAAATGTGGCTTTTTGGGGCTGATCGGCGAGGAAAGTCGGGCTTCACCGACCAATTGGTGACTCGCATGTAACAGCTTGGAAATCTAATGACCTAAGCTAGAGCCTAACATGTAGTCTAGTGTCCTAACTAGGGTTAACATGAAGACCAGAGTTGTAAAATAATTTATGTAAGTTAGTACTAATGTTTGAGTCCCAAAACATCAAGGCATGGACCCCCTAAGGACCTCCCAAGGGTCCTTGAGGAGGACTAAGAAACTGCTCAAAAGCAGTCAAAAACCATCATGACTCACGAAAGGGGCACCCACTAGACGTGGGTGGACTCACGCCCTATAGGTGGTGGTCGTGAGTCAAGGCTTGGCCTCCCCAAAAACCTCAAAGTTCTAGTCACATTCCACGAGCATGCAGTATGGTCCGTGGCCCAACTCACGGCCCCGTAGGAGGATCCAGTCGGTGAGGCCTGGACCAAGGCCAAAATGACAAGCCCCAGCCCCAAAATACAAGTGACCAATATGTTCCATGGTTCCATCCATGCCCCATGGGTGGGGGTCATGGATGTGGGCATGGAAAGCTGTCTTAATTCGGCCAAGGGTCAAACATTTTTAACTAATTCCTAATTAATTAAATAAGGATGGAGACGGTTATTATTAGATATTTTAGACCTATATAAAAAAATTTGAGTCATTAAACTCTCTTAACACCTCATAACTCACAAGACTCAAAACATAACCAACTCTCCTCTCTCAAAATTCTCACTCTAAGACTCCATTGAAGAACAAGGTCAACGTCAAGCTAGGGTTCATGAACCAGCCTTTATTCTCCAATTTCATGAGGAATTTGATCTAAGGTATGGATGCTTTTCATTCTTGGGTAGCTATCACCGAAGAAGCCCTTTAAACTATGTTTTCAAATCCCCCAAACCTAGGGTTTTCAATCTAGTCATGGGTCTCCTTCCAAATGAATTCAATTGTTTAATTATGGTTTATTATGATTGATTATGATGATTTATGATTGGATTAATGGAGTATTGTTGGATTTTGATGAAAATCTCCTATGGACCCATGATTTCCAGTTCTTCCTAAATTATGAAGAAGGTATGGCTTGATTGTTCATGGAAGCTTGTCAATTGATTATGTTAATGTTTATTAAGTAGTTGAATCATTAAATTCCCCTATCTAGTGTTTTAATTCTTGAAATTAGGGTTGATCTTGATTCCTAGCCTTGAAGGGCAATAACTAGGGTTTGTGTATGTTGATGAAGATTGTATATGAACTTGTGATTCACTTAGATAGTGATGAACCTATGACTAATGTGTAATTGTGGTATTGATGCAATATTCTTCTTCCCTATACCTTTACACTCGATTATGCATAAAGTATGTATGTATGTTTATGTTAAACTTGTTGTGTTGATTGAAAGGCCATTCTCATGAACACACTATGAATATGATATGAAAGGTTTTCACACATGTTGATGATTCTACGGTTGAAAAGACATTATCACCCAATGAGTCTATGAGCTATTATAATATGATGTTGGTTGGACTACCTGGTGCATTCTTTCATGAACCTAAACTTAAGTAAAGACTTAATGTGACCTTTAAAAGGGAATTATGCTTAACACCGAGTAGATATGAGTATGAGATGGGTTCCTTCATACTAGTAGTTGGGTTCACATTATGGTGTCTCGTGAGATGGAAACCTCCACGTTAGTACTGAGAATTTCTAAAAGCAATCTCCATATCCCATAACTATGTGCCCACATAAGTCTTTAGCTAGTGGATCCACCTAAAAGCTAAAATGAACATTCTACCTTAGGCAAGTAGGACACCTCTTTTCGGTGTGGGGGTAGAAAAATGGATTCCATGTAGCTCACATGGTCTATGTCGGTTAAGGGTATTTCCCTATATGATACGAATATGAATTACGATAAGAATATGGACTTTAATTATGACTTTTTAAGAGGTACTACTTAGTACGAGTGGGGGTATGGGACTTCACTTACACTTTGCACAAGTAGACTTTAAGAGGGGTTATGGTGTGGTTCTTTTGTGTTATGAAGACTTATGGATTATGTGTGTAAGGTATGTATGGATGTTAAAGTTGACTTTACTTGTTACATGTTATGATCGTGAATGACTCCTTACTTATGTATGCTGATTATAGATGAACCAAAAGTAAGATATGTATGTTGTTGGTGACGTAAATGTAATACTTAGCATTTTGTAGGGTTATGGGATCTTACCTTTGCATTGCACAAGTGTAGCTTAGGGTTGTTTATGTGATAGCTCTATTATGATGATATGGTCTTGGTATGTATCTCTACATGTGAACTATGTCTTGTGAAAATTAGAGTATGCAATAGGTTGTGTTGGAGACTATGTTTGTGATTATGATGACATCCTTTATGTTATGATGAATTGTGAATGGTTTGTCTTATGAGCTACATTCTCCAACTATTTCAAAGATGATGTTCAAAAGTGGCATATAGCTTGGTTTCAAATAAAATGTCCCTTTTATGCATGTTTTAAGGATTTTCTTGCATGGCTTCCATACTTAGTACATTTTGTGCTATCCCATATTTCTACATTTTCTATAAGTGTATGGTTTGGAGATATTAGATTCTATTCTCGTGGCTAGGACCATTGTAGATCAAGAAAAAGAAGATTGGTGAGTCGTCATAGTATTCGAGGGCTTGACCATACGTCCTATATGTCTTTCTTTTATGTTTTAGACTTATTTAAGGGCCGTGTCCCTAAGATTTCTTTTGTATTTAAGAGTTTTAATTTCAATGTTAAAGATGGTTTGACACATAGTGTCATAGACTCTCTGATTTTATAAAAGACTTTGATTGTAAGAAAAGTGTTAAATTCCTCACTATTTTCCTATGCTCTTATGTTAAAGATATGCTAAGAGGCTTGTATGACACATTTTGGAGTCTTGTACTCCATGTCACATCTAGGGGGTAGTCTCGGGTCATGACAAACTTATTAATCAAAGCACATTGTTTAGAATGATTCTAGGATGATGTCTCATGAACCACGTCTAGTAGAGTCTTGTTCATGAGTGTGAAGCATGCCACACTTATGAACGAGAGGCTATAAGATATTTAGGAACTTTCCCTTATTTCATTACTCTTTAGTCGTGCTTTAGAGTTTTAACTCTATGAAGTCCTTTTCCTAACCCTTTTCTTATGTAAATAGGATATGAATACACGAAGGGGAAACGTAAGAAGAAGGGAAGAGGAGATTGTGAATGAGGGAGTTCCTCCCTAAGGTCCTCAAGAGCCTCAAGTTCCTCAATCCTAATGATGAGGGGGCTATGACCAATGTGGAGATAAGGACAGCTCTCCAAACATTGACACATGCTTTAACGGCTCAAGTCACTAGGGATGCTAGAGTTCAAGTGAACCCCAATGTGAGTACAACCACTTCAAGGGTAAGGGATTTCACAACAATGAATCCCAGTGTTCTATAGATCCAAAGTTGATGAAGAACCACAAGGGTTTATTGATGAAGTGCTTAAGGTGCTTGATGCTATGGGAGTGTCTTCCCAAGAGTAGGTGGAACTAGCTACCTACCAATTAAAGGATGTGGCTCAAGTTTTGTATGAGCAATGGAAGGATGAGAGACCCGTAAGAGCGGGCCCGGTAGATTAGGGATTGTTCAAGTCGGTCTTCCTTGATAGGTTCTTTTCTCTTGGGTTGAGGGAACAAAAAATGCTAGAATTCATCAACCTTCGCCAAGGAGGAATGAGTGTGAAGGAGTATGGCCTTAAGTTCACCTAATTGTCAAAATATGCTCCAACCATAGTGGTGGACTCTAGGGCCAAGATGAACAAATTTGTTATGGGGATATCCGACTTGGTGGTCAATCTATATCGTTCGGCTATGCTCATTTCAAGTATGACTATTTCACATCTAATGGCTCATGCCGAACAAATTAAGGAACAAAAGCTCAAGCAATTTAATAGAGAAGTGAGGAGGGCAAGGGCCGATGATGGAAATTCTCCAATGATAAATTTGAAGTTCAAGGCAAACCAAGGTTCAAGAAAAGGTTTTCCAACCAAGGCTCTTCAAGTGCTCCAAAGGGAAACAAAGATAGGGTGTCTAACCCTAAGCCACAAGGAGGTAATAGTGGTGGTTCTTATGTTGAGAGACCTACTTGTTCCAAGTGCGGAAAAAAGCATGATGGCAAGTGCTTAGTTTGCATGGATGGTTTCTTTAGTTGTGGAAAGAGCGGTCATATGAAGAGAGATTGTCCCATGCTAAGGGCTCAAGAAAGAGAGAGCAAGCAAGTCCCTCCTAGTGGTTTAAATTATGATGTTCCCAAGAAGAACCGCTTCTATGCTCTCCAATCACGAGGTGACCAAGAGATCTCCTCGGATGTTGTAATGGGTATGTTACAAGTCTTTACCATTGTTGTTTATGCATTATTAGACCCAGGTGCCACCTTGTCATTTGTTACACCTTTTGTGTCTATGAAATTTGAAATGCTCCCCGATGTGTTAGAAGAACGTTTTTCGGTGTCTACCCGGTTGGTGACTCGGTAGTGGCAAAAAGAGTCTATAGGAGTTGTCCAATTTCTTTGTCTCATAAAGTCACTTTGGTTGATTTGGTTGAACTAGACATCCTTGATTTTGATGTAACTTTGGGCATGGATTGGTTGCATGCATGTTATGCTTCAATAAATTGTAGGACCCGGGTGGTCAAATTTCAATTTCCAAAAGAGCCAATTTTAGAGTGGAAAGGTGGGAATTCTATTCCCAGAGGTCAATTTGTTTCATATCTAAAAGCTAGGAAAATGATTTCCAAGGGGTGCATGTATCCTATTATTAGGTTTATGGATGTTGTATCCAAGGTCCCTTCTTTAGAGTCGGTCCCCGTGGTGAGTGAGTTTTCAGAAGTCTTTCCCGATGACTTGCCTAGCATTCCTTCCGAATAGGAAACAGACTTTAGCATTGATCTTTTGCCGGATACACAACCCATATCCATCCCTCCCTATAGAATGGCTCCGGCCGAATTAAAAGAGTTGAAGGAACAACTCAAGGACTTGTTAGACAAAGGTTTTATTCAACCAAGCATATCTCCATAAGGTGATCTAGTATTGTTTGTAAAGAAGAAAGATGGGTCCCTTAGAATGTGTATAGACTGCCGTCAATTGAAAAAGGTGACTCTAAAGAATAAGTAGCCTCTTCCTAGAATTGATGATTTGTTTGATCAACTTCAAGGGGCTAACTATTTCTCCAAAATTGATCTTCGTTCGGGTTACCATTAACTAAGGGTAATAGGGGTCGATATTCCCAAGATGGCATTCCAAACTAGATATGGGAACTATGAGTTCCTTGTGATGTTGTTTGGTCTAACTAATGCCCCAGCGGCTTTTATGGACCTTATGAATAGGGTTTTCTGAAAATATCTCGACATGTTTGTCATTGTGTTTATTGATGATATCTTGATCTATTCTATGAGTAAGAGTGACCATATGGACCATTTGAGAGTTGTTTTGCAAGCCCTTAAGGATAACCAATTATATGCTAAGTTTAGTAAATGTGGATTTCGGCTAAGGTCGGTTGCCTTCCTTGGTTATATAGTGTCTAGCAAGGGTATTGAGGTAGATCCGACGAAGAAGGATGAGGTCAAGGGTTGGCCTAGACCTCTAACTCCTATCGATATTAGAAGCTTTTTGGGTTCGGCCGACTACTATAGGAGGTTTGTTGAGGGTTTCTCCTCTATTGCTTCTCCATTGATGGCCTTAACTCAGAAGAAGGCTAAATTTGTGTGGTCGGAAGCTTGTGAGAAAAGTTTCCAAGAATTGAAAGATAAACTTACCTCCGCTCCAGTTTTGACCTTACCGGAGGGTAGCGATGGGTTTGTAGTGTATTGTGACGCTTCTCGAGTGGGTTTAGGATGTGTCCTTATGCAACATGGGAAAGTAATTGCCTATGCTTCAAGGCAACTCAAGATACATGAGAAGAACTTTCCAACTCATGATCTCGAGTTGGCGGTGGTGGTATTTGCTTTGAAAATATGGAGACATTATCTATATGGGGTGCATGTTTATATGTTCACCGACCACAAGAGTCTCCAATATGTGTTTAGCCAAAAAGACTTGAATCTCCGACACAGAAGGTGGTTAGAACTTTTGAAGGATTATGATATGAGTGTCCTTTACCACCCCGGAAAAGCCAATGTAGTTGCCGATTCCCTAAGTCAAATGTCCACAATAGTGTGGCTCTTGTAGAAGATGAGAGGAAGGAGTTAGTTCATGAAGTACATAGGTTGGCCCGGTTAGGTGTTCAACTAGTGGATTCTACCAAGGGTGGTGCCATGGTCCATCATGGTTCCGAATCCTCTTTTGTGGTTGATGTGAAGTCCAAGCAACACCTTCATCCTATATTAATGGAGTTGAAAGAATCGATACTCAACACGTCCATTGAGGCTTTCTCCCAAGGGGGAGATGGGGTGCTTAGGTAGCAAGATAGATTATGTGTTCCAGATGTTGATGGCTTATGAGAGAAAATTTTAGAAGAGGCTCATAGTTCAGGGTATTCTATTCATCTGGGAGCCACCAAGATGTACTGTGATCTACGAGAATTCTATAGGTGGATTGGCATAAAGAAGGATATAGTGGGTTTTGTGGCCGAATGTCCGAATTGTCAACAAGTTAAGGCCGAACACCAAAAGTCGGGAGGATTGTCCCAATATATATATATTCCCACTTGTAAGTGGGAGGATATAAATATGGACTTTGTTGTGGGTTTGCCTCGTACTCGAAGGCAACATGATTCTATTTGGGTTATTATGGATATGATGACAAAATTAACCCACTTTATTCCCGTCAAGGTTTCTTATTCGGCGGAAGGCTGTGCCAAGTTGTACATCAATGAGATAGTGAAGTTGCATGGGGTTCCCTTATCTATCATTTTGGATCGGGGTGCTTAGTTTACTTCACACTTTTGGAAGGCATTCCAAAAAGGGCTTGGTACCAATATTAAGCTTAGTACAGCTTTTCACCCTCAAATAGATGGTCAAGCGGAATGCACCATTCAAACCTTAGAAGACATGTTGAGGGCATGTGTGATAGATTTCAAGGGTAGTTGGGATGACCATCTTCCATTGATAGAGTTTGCCTACAATAATAGTTACCACTCAAGTATTGACATGGCACCGTTTCAAGCATTGTATGTTAGGAGGTGTAGATCTCCGGTTGGGTGGTTTGAGGTAGGTAAAGTTGCTCTACTTGGTCCCAAGTTAGTCTATGAGGCCATTGAAAAGGTCCGCCTCATTAGAGAGAGGTTGAAGATGGCCCAAAGTCGGCAAAAGTCTTATGCCGATGTTAGAAAGAGGGATCTAGAATTTAAGACTGGTGATTGGGTCTACTTGAAAATCCCACCTATGAAAGGGGTGATGAGATTTGGTAAGAAGGGGAAGCTAAGTCCCCGGTATGTGGGCCCATATCAAATCTTGAAGCATATTGGGAAGGGTGCTTATGAACTAGACTTGCCAAGTGAGTTGGCTCCAGTTCACTCGATGTTTCATATTTCTATGCTCAAAAAGTGCATTGGTAATTCGGTATCCATCGTTCCTTTAGAGGGTTTAGGAGTTGATGAGATTCTATCCTATGAGGAAGTTTCAGTGGAAATTTTTGGATCGGCAAGTGAAAAGGTTAAGAAACAAAGAAGTAGCTTATGTTAAGGTTTTATAGAGGAATCACTTAGTTGAGGGTGCTATATGGGAGGCCGAGGCCGATATGAAGTCCTGCTATCCTCATCATTTTCCTTCCACTCCTATGCAAACTTGAGGTAAGTAGTTCCTCTTGACTTTTTAATGTTTTTGGAGTCATGTGTATTGTATGAGTTTTCCATGATTTCCTTATGATTGTGCATGTTCTTGTGAGAATTCATGTAATGGCTTAAATTGAGTTTTCATGATTAATATGGTCCTCATGTTGATTTGAATTTTAGTGTGATAATTTTATATTTGACTTCATAAGGTGAATTGATGAACATGCTATTATGATGAAATTACATTTTGGCTCCAATTTATTGTGTGAGCTTGTTTTAGTTGGAGAAGGTAGTTCCTCCTATGAACATGTTGTATGTTGGTAGATGTAATTCCTACTCTCTTGTATTGCATTGACCATGTCTTGAGATGGAGTTGAAGTTTCCTCCTTTTGGATAGTGCATGAGATGAATAGTGTATTTATAGGCTTTGCACATTTTTGATGGTTCATGTGTGTTGGGCTGTTAGTCTTGACTTTCTAACTTATTTTGGTGTCAAGATCGTCATTCAAGGACAAATGTTCCCAAGGGGGAGATAAGGTAACACCCCGGAAATCAAATGACCTAAGCTAGAGCCTAACTTGTAGTCTAGTGTCCTAAATAGGGTTAACATGAAAATAAGAGTTGTAAAATAATTTCCCTATGTTAGTACTAATGTTTTAGTCCCTAAATGTCAAGGCATGCCCCCCCCCCAAGGACCTCCCAAGGGTCCTTCAAGAGGACAAGGGACTGCTCAAAAGTTGTCAAAATCCAGTATGACTCACGAAAGGTGCACCCTCGAGCCGTGGGTGGACTCACGCACCGTAGGTGGGGGTGTGAGTCAAGGCTTGGCCTCCCCCAAAACGTCCAAGTTCCAGTCACATTCCACGAGCATGCAGTACGGTCCGCGGACCAACTCACGCCCTGTAGGAGGGTCCCGAGGGTGAGGCCTGGGCCAAGGCCAAAATGACAAGCCCTAGTCCCAAACCATGAGTGACTGGTACGGTCCAGGGGTTCCATCCATGCCCCGTGGATGGGGGTCGTGGATGGGGGCCTGGAAAGCTGTCTTAATTCGACTAAGGGTAAAATATTTTAACTAATTCCTAATTAATTAAGGGTGGGGACGGTTATTATTAGTTATTTAAGCCCTATATAAAAAAATTTAAGTCATTAAACTCTCTTAACACCTCATAACTCACAAGACTCAAAACATAACCAACTCTCCTCTCTCAAAAATTCTCCCTAAGACTCCATCGAAGAACAAGGTCAACGTCAAGCTAGTGTTCAAGAACCAGCCTTTCTTCTCCAATTTTGTGAGGAATTTGATCTAAGGTATGGATGCTTTTCATTCTTGGGTAGTTATCACCCAAGAAGCGCTTTAAACTATGTTTTCAAATCCCCCAAACCTAGGGTTTTCAATCTAGTCATGAGTCTCCTTCCAAAACGAATTCAATTGTTTAATTATGGTTTGTTATGATCGATTATGATGATTTATGCTTGGATCAATGCAGTATTGTTGGATTTTGATGAAAATCTCCCTTCGACCCATGATTTCCCCTTCTTCCTAAATTGTGAAGTAGGGTATGGCTTGATTGATCATGGAAGCTTGTCAATTGATTATATTTATGTTTATTAAGTAGTTGAATCATTAAATTCCCCTATCTTGTGTCATAATTCCTAAAATTAGGGTTGATCTTGATTCCTAGCCTTGAAAGGCAATAACTAGGATTTATGTATGTTGATGAAGATTGTATATGAACTTGTAATTCACTTAGATAATGATGAACCTATGACTAATGTGTAATTGTGGTATTGATGCAAGATTCTTATTCCCTATACATTTACATTTGATTATGCGTGAAGTATGTATGTATGTTTATGTTAAGCTTGTTGTGTTGATTGAAACGCCATTCTCATGAACACACTATGAATATGATGTGAAAGGTTTTCTCATATGTTGATGATTCTAAGGTTGAAAAGACATTATCACCCTATGAGTCTATCAGCTATTATAATATGATGTTTGTTTGACTGCCTAGTGCATTCTTTCATGAACCTAAACTTAAGTAAAGACTTAATGTGACTTTTAAAAGGGAATTATGCTTATCACCGAGCAAATATGAGTATGAGATGGGTTCCTTCATGCTAGTAGTTGGGTTCACATTACGGTGTCTCGTGAGATGGAAACCTCCACGTTAGTAGTGAGGATTTCTAGAAGCAATCTTCATATCCCATAACTATGTGCCCACATAGGTCTTTAGCTAGTCGATCCACCTAAAAGCTAAAATGAACATTCTACCTTAAGCAAGTAGGACACCTCTTTTTGGTGTGGGGGTAGAAAATCGGATTCCATGTAGCTCACATGGTCTATGTCGGTTAAGGTTATTTCCCTATATGATACGAATATGAACTAAGATAAGAACATGGACTTTAATTATGACTTCTTAAGAGGTACTACCTAGTATGAGTGGGGTATGTGACTTCACTTACACTTTGCACAAGAACACTTTAAGAGGGGTTATGGTGAGGTTCTTTTATGTTATGAAGACTTATGGATTATTTGTGTAAAGTATGTATGGATGTTAAAGTTGACTTTACTTATTACATGTTATGATCATAAATGACTCCTTACATATGTATGTTGATTATGGATGAACCAAAAGTATGATACGTATGTTGTTGGTGACCTAAATGTAATACTTTGCATTTGGTAGGGTTATGTGATATTACCTTTGCATTGCAAAAGTGTAGCTTAGGGTTGCTTATGTGATAGTTCTATTATGATGATATGATCTTGGTTTGTATCTCGGCATGTGAACTATGTCTTGTGAAAATTAGAGTATGCAATAGGTTATGTTGGAGACTATGTTTGTGATTATGATGATATCCTTTATGTTATGATGAATTGTGCATGGTTTGTCTTATGAGCTACATTCTCCAACTATTTCAAAGATGATGTTCAAAAGTGGCATATAGCATGGTTTCAAATAAAATGTCCCTTTTATGCATGCTTTAAGGATTTTCTTGCATGGCTTCCATACTTAGTACATTTTGTGCTATCCCATATTTCTACATTTTCTATAAGTGTACGGTTTGGAGATATTGGATTCTATTCTCGTGGCTAGGACCATTGTAGATCAAGAAGAAGAAGATTGGTGAGTCTTCATAGTATTCGAGGGCTTGACCATATGTCCTGTTTATCTTTATTTTATGTTTTAGACTTATGTAAGGGTCGTGTCCCTAAGATTGTATTCACGAGTTTTAATTTCAGTGTTATAGATGGTTTGAGACATAGTGACATAGACTCTCTCATTTTATAAAAGACTTCGATTGTAAGAAAAGTTTTAAATTCCACACTATTTTCCTATGCTTTTATGTTCAAGATATGCTAAGAGGCTTGTAGGAGACTTTTTGGAGTCTTGTACGCCGTGTTACGTCTAAGGGGTAGTCTCGGGTCATGACATCGTCGATCGTCTTTAGCCATCGCCTTCTTTTCTTCACATCTTCAGTCATAATACACTCTAACTTTAGGCGATCTATACCAAGATCGTTGATCACATCAGTGATCTGCCCTTTAGTTCCTTTATTCGCCAATTCAACTTCATCTGTGTCTCATTTAGTGCATTTCAGCTGTGCAATCAAGTTTCAAAAATTGGTTCGCCGATCCACCAATATAGATCACGGTTCGCCTAACTTTCTCTCATTTCAAGTATTATGTACTGTAAAATTAGGTGGGCTGGGAGGCAATTTGGTGATTTGGTGATTCGGTTAATTCCTTATTGTGAGGTTGAGATCAAATTATTCTAATATTATTTTATTGTGGTATTGAATGCATGCGTGTATGCGAAAAATAATAAGGGGTGTAGACGAACCTAATGAACTGATTATGAATAATGCATGCCACGAAGTAGTGTTTGGCTACATTAATTGAGTGTTGTACAATTATGGATGTGATTGTGATTGTGATTGTACTAACTAGGGATCGAATGTCACGTACCGATAGACATAATTGGAATAGGTGTCACTTTTCGACACACTAACTTGGATTAAATGTCACGTACCAACATAAATATTGGAACGGGTGTCACGACTTGATATACTAACTTGGAATGGGTGAAACGTACTGATACACTAACAGTTTGGGTATGGGTTCCATAAGAGGATCATTGACTTGCCATATGTGTGTATTGTTGAGAATGTGGAACTGTTCATTGATCCTGAATTGATAACTGGTTGGTGCATTATATATGGTTATATGTCTGGGTTGTGAAGTGGTAAGTTGGTTGGATATATTTGTTGGTGTAGTGGATTGGGAATGGTTAGGTTCCAATTGAGATGTGATACAGTGAGTAGAGATCGGAGGTCCAGGTGTCAATAGGTGTTCTCCTAGGGAAGTGGTAATGAGTATTGTCATTGAGAGTTGGGGTGGTGTTATGTTGTGTTGTCGAATAGACATGTATTATCCAGTAGGGGATTAGTATTGAATGATTAACAAGCCTTGATAGGAAGTACTACGGGGTCAAGGGTTGAGTGGTGAGGTGGAAGAAAAAAGGATTACTTTGTGAGTAGGAGGTCAGGTTGGCAGTGGTTACATCTGAAAAGGGTATGGGCAGGAAAATATGAAGGTGCAGGAATGAATAGTTGTGTCGTATGTTTCACCGGTCGATTTCTTATATTATGATGTGGGTATTGGGTTGACCGATGATACCTACTAGTACGTGTGGCTTTGTACTGATACTACCCTTGCTATGCCTTTTTGGCATAATCTGGATGCAGGTTTGGTGATGTTTGTAGGTGAAGATGAAGGAAATCTCCAACATCTTCTACTTTTCTTCCATGTGGTGGGAGTTGTGTCATTTACATGTGGTTGTGTCTTGTATTCTTAGTAGCTCTTATACCTGTTTAGACTAGATCCCTAGGGTTTTAATTACTTTACAAGTCCTAACTAGAATTGTTTTAAAGACTCTTATTTATAAATTTACATGAATTTCTTTTATTCATCAGTTTTCTTAAACTTCAGCATGTTTTTAATTATTAGGAATCGAGGGTTCTCCTACTTAGGTGTTACAGTAGGTGCCCGCACGGCTTAGTGGGTTGGGTCGTGACAAATTGGTATTAGAGCCCAAGTTACCGGTTTCCCAGTACATGAGCAAGTGTGAATTAGACTACAGCAGATTGGTGTGTTGACGTCCACATCAAATCTTCAGGAAGCTATAAAGCATTTTAGGAAGTCGTTCTATTTCTTCTCTCCCTTTTTGCGAGTGTCACGTGTGGTATGAGTTGAGTCCAATTGGTATCTCCCGATTCCAATTGGTATCTCAACAAGATGAACTGAATGATGTAGTCCCGGCTGATGGGACCCAGGCAAGGTAAATTGGAACTGAGAAGGTTCTAATCGGTATTTGGCCTTAGGGGCTGTATAAACGCATGGATACTCGTAATGCGTGCTTCTTGTTGCCTGAATTAACTACGAATGTGAGAAGTATTTTTCTTAGACATGATGATATGACTATGTGCAATAAATGTGTGTCTGAACTTTGATATGTGCAATATGCTGACCTAATTGTCGAAATTATGCAAGTTGTAACTGCTTGAGTATCATGAAACTCGTTGTGAAAAGAAATTCATGACTAAGTTTGGTGCGAGGGTCTAGATAATCTATGAGGTGATTTGTAAGTAGAATTTGGATGCGCGTTATGACCAACTAATAACCGTATGAATGTTTGGGTATATCTTGGGGATGAGTGTATTGTAGTGTTGAAGAAATGTGAAGGGATTTTGGAGCGTGTATTTTTGGGTGAACTCTGGGTAGGCAACGAATATCCTAGCTAAGGGGATTATCCTAAATGCCTAGTTATATCCAAGATTCTAGGGGAAATTTAGAAAGAGAAGAATCCCAGAAAATTGTTGGCAGTGATTTTGTTTCTGTCAGGGCCACTGGGCAAGATTTCACAGCGAGACCGCCAGAGCGGGACAGGGTGAGACACAATCTTAGCCTTGTCTCCTATACTTTCCCTAGTCACAACTATGGACCCCGAATTGCACTCAAACTAATCCCTGCAATCCAATCAGTGTTCATCAATCAAGTATAGATTATAAAACTTAGCCATTAATTATTAGCTATGGAAAATAGCAAAAAAACCAGCATCCATATGCTACAAACATATGAGGAAAAACTAAAATAAGGTACTATTCATTACTTGCAAACAAGGGCCAAAAAAAAAACCAAATCAGCTTCCTTGGGAATAGGAAGTGTCGCTCTGGGACCCCATGTCCTCGGGGGCTATCTCGCGGCCTATAACACCTCGGAAACTAGTAGGCTTAAGTAGAGCCTTTCGTAAGTGTTAAAGTCATAAAATTTTGCTTCTCAAACATAGAATCAAGGGTTTAGGGGTTAAACGTCAAAGAACGACCCCCCAAGGACCAACCAAGGGTCCTTGAGGATGACCCTAAAGTCTACCCCAAAACTGCCTAAAATAGTGACCCACGAGGGGACCTACACCCTGTAGGCTGGTCCATGCTCAGTGGGAGAGGTTCGTGGGTGAAGGACCAAGTCAAGGAGCTGCAGACCCCAACCCACGCCCCACTAGTACAGGCCATGAGTCAGTCCACACCCTATAGATTGTTGTCATGGGTCATGCCTGCAACACTGCCTAATGTTCGGCCAAGGTAAGGGTTAGTTAGGTAATTTCTTTTTAAGTTAGTTTGATGTGTTGTCATTTTATATTGTTTTAATAGACCAATATAGGACTTTTTAAGTCATTAACTAAACCATACACCTCATAAATCCCAAACCCAAAAATCCATAACCAACTTTCTCCCAAATAAACTCTCTCTAGAATTCCAAGGAAGAAGGAGAAGAAAGGTGAAACTAGGGTTGAGGAATTGAGCTTTTCTTCCCAAATTCATGGTAAATCTTCAATAAGGTATGGTAGCTTTTCATCTATGGGTAGCCTTCACCCATAGAGCCCCTCCAAAACCTCTAATTTGAAAGTAAGAAATCCCAAAGAGCTAGAGTTTCACTCCAAGTCATGGACTCACTTCAAAAACGATTTCAATGATTTAATTACTTTATATGATGATCAAATTGATGATTTACTACTGTTTTATGATGAATTCCTTAAGAATCCATGAATTACCCTATTTTCTCAAAGTGGATCTTAAGGTGTGGGTATTGGTTGATGTTAATAGAATGTTATACAATTATGAATGTTATGAATTGATTACTTAAATTATGTTATCATCCATGTCCAGTGTAGTAATTCTAGATGTGTTGATGAATCATGATCTATGGTCCTTGAAGCGCAATTTATGAGAATTATGCATGATTATGAAGTTTATGTATATGCTTATGAATACATTAAGAATAATGTGATTATGACTATGATGAAATTGTAGTGTTGTTGAAAGGCTATTCTTACATACACACACCCTTATGAATGAAGTTTCTATGATTATGTTAATGATGATGTGTTGATTGAAAAGATATTCTCAATTATACACTTATGAATGATAATGACATGTTGTGAATGATTTTCTCACAATATGGGGATTCTTAGTTGAAAGGCTATTCTACCCTTTGAATCTATGAGCTATCATATGAATGATGTTGGGATGATATGGGTGCCCTCACGTGAGTTAAGGTGGGGTATCTAGTAATAATATCTTTATCCCATAATAATGAACTAAAGTAATGAATTGTTAAGTACTCCATGGGGAATAATTCTAAGCACCGAGTGGATATTGATATGAGATGGAAGCTCTCACGTGAGTTGAGGTGGGGTTTCTAGTAGCAATATCTTGAGATGGATGCCCATACGTGAGTTGAGGCAGGGTATCTAGTAGCAATCTCCTTATCCCATAACTATGTGCCCTCATAGGTCTCTAGCTAGTGGATCCACCTAAGCTAAATATTAATGGTTCTACCTTAGGCAAGTAGGACACCTTTTTTGGTTTGGGTAACACTTGATTCCATGATTTTCTCACATAGTCTATGTTGGTTAAGGCTTACCCCCACAATGAATGATTATGAACCATGGCTTCTCAAGAATGCACTACTTACTCTGGGTGGGGGTATGGGACTTCATCCATGCATTGCACAAGTAGGCTTTGAGAGTAGCTATGGTGTGTTCCTTTATGCTACAATGACTTATGAAATGAATATGCATATAAAGTATGCTTAATGGGGATTGTTGCTATGAGTTACTTTCCTTTATATGATTTATTAAATGTGAAGGTTTCCTTGACCATGAGTATTAATGAATATGAGATCAAAGAATGGTAATTATGATTATGGTGGCCTAAAAGTGGTAATTAGTAAAGATGGCAGTATGGGACTTCATTTATGCATTTCACAAGTATAACTGAGGGTTACTTATGAGATGTTTTTATTTTGCTATGATGATCAATACGTTGAATATGTTTGTGACTTATGTTTTACACTAAAGTTCATGATGTTTCTCAAACCTGGCATGTAGCATGGTTTTCAACTAAAATATCTTTTTTAGCATGTTATAAAGGTTTTTAGGCATAGTTATCATACTTGATGCATTTTTGTACTAACCCATATTTTAAATTTTTTTCACAAAAATGTAGGTTCCGGTTCTTAAGGTGATCTTTGATGAGTCCGAGATTTTGACTCATTTAGGGTTCTGTTTATATAGATTTAGTGTCCTCAAATGCTTATTTTGTGCCAATAACTAATGTTAAATCCATAATTTTCAGGAATATGGATTGAGGAACAAAGCAAGGATGCTAAAAAGCAAAAAGGAACAAAATAGGCTAAAGAAATGAAGATAGGAGAGCCTGAGGATCGCCAAGACCACTCGGTGTGTCACAGAGTGGCTTATCAGACTATCTAAAGTTCCAGTGTGCCAAGCCCTGAAGGAAAGAACCAAGTTTGCGATGAAAAGGAGTAGTCGAAAGATCACCGAGTGATTCCGCAAAGCCAAGATAGATCCCCCAAAGTTACGGACCTTGAGGATGCTAAATGCCAAGGCAGAAGGGCGATGGAAGAGACCAAAGGACGGCTCACCGAGTGGTTCGGAGAGCCCGACTTACTTTGCAGAATGAGATTTTATAACATATTTTCAGCGACTATAAATATGTTTTTGAACATTTAGTTTAGTATGAAACAACCTTTAGAAGAATTTATTAGGAAGTTTTGAGCATCTTGAGATAGTTTTCTCTAGTTTTCCTTAGCTTTGAGGGATTGAAGAAATTCACTTTTGAGAAATTGAAAGTGGGTCTTTGAGATTCATCAATTTGGAACATTGTAAAGACGAAATCACTCTTACCCAGTTGATGGAAACTTAATTTGGTAACTATTTTTACCTTTTTATAATAACTAACTAAAACCCCAATTCTTGGGGTGTGATTATGTGATTATAGGCTAATTTAGCTTATGGGTATTGCTAATTGTTAGTTTAAATGCTATTTACAAGTGAGTTCAATCATTAGTTGTGGTTTAATTTAAGAATTGTAGTTGCAAATGCAGTTCTACCTTTGTGTTCTTGGCTTGTGAGAGAGAGAGAGGTTTTAGAACTAAGGTTTTTGATTGATGGTTTGTGGGTATTGGGTTGACCTGGGTTCAGCTTGAGAAAGTGAATTCTAAACCCTTTCCCACACATTCAGCTTGAGAGTGTGAATGGATTAAGGTGTAAGCTGCTCTTATTTGCATGCTTGTTGATGTTTGAGAAAAATCAACTTGATTCGGGGTATATTTTTTGAAGAGAAAATTTACCTCCATTATAACCTAGTTTACTCACTAATATCTAGCTATTACTAAAAGTTACAATTACCCATATGTCTATATTAGCCTATAATCGATCATATCCCGAGAACCCGTCTCATTATTGTTAACTCGTATTGTTGTGACTGTTGTTTGTAGTTGATAATCAAAACTACAACCCCCATTTGACATTCGTGTCACCCTTTTATTTGAATGATGTTTTTGTTTGATAATATTTATTCCTATAACTTATTTGATCGCATTTAAACTTCCCAATTAAATCTGAAACATGTACCCTGCGGGATTCGACCCCAACTCATTTAGTAGGGCTTTATATTGATTTACGATCGTTGAACACCTAGAATTGGATGAGATGTGCCTGAAACGTTAAATCAAAATGGTGTCGCTGCCGAGGAGTGGTGTTATTTGAAATTCTTTTGGTGAAGTTGAATTGTGTTCTTGTTAGTCATAGTTGAATCTACTTACTTTTAGTTTTGGTTTTGGTGTTGCTTGTTGAGCAGAGGAAATGAGTGTCAAGCAATGGTAGCCAAGTGGACCACCCTCCTTCAAAGATGATGATTGTTAGGGATAACATCCATAATTTCAAGCACTTGGAGGGTGAGACAATCCATGAGTTGTCGCTAAGATTGAAGACTTTATTGTTGCAATGTCAACTCATGGAATCCCAAATAAGATGCTACTGGACTGTTTTTATAGAAGTCTTGGTCCTGAGAACAGAGAAATGGATGACCTACTTTTTTCAAGTGGTCTAATACGACAACCCTATGCAATAGTATCCCAACTCCTCGATTGCATGACTAAGACAAACAAGGAGCAAGAGAGGGACAAAAATCTAGCCAAAATGTTGACCCAGTTGGATCTCTTGGCAAAAAAAGATCATGGAATTTGAAGTACTATACAAAAAGAAAGATAAGTACATTCTTCCTCATTAGCATAGAAAGCCTAAGGATTATAAGAGTGGATAGATAGAAGAGATGCTCTCACTCATTCTTCACAAAGCCGAAGTATATGACAGAGTGTTGAAGGAGATAAAAGAGAATGTCTTAATACTTAATCAGATAATTGCTTCTCATTCCATATCTATTAAGCTATTGGAGACCCAAATGGGCCATATTTTGTCTCATCTCGACTCAAGACAACAAAGAGAATTGCCTAGTGATACTATGGAAAATTCAAAAAAATGAAGCTTGAGTGGGTACTTGTGTCGTGCCACGATGTTAACTAAGGTGCTTCTTGGAAGGCAACTCAAGTTTTTAATCGCTTTGTTTTTCTCTTCAAACAATGGGTGTTGATTGTGCACGTAAAAGTATGGAATGTGTTTGAAAAGTGCAAGTTGGCGAGCCAAGAGTCCAGTTGGTGACTAGACGAAGAGGTCAGCGAGCCCGACTTGGACCACTGTTGGACTGAAGAAAATTTCAGGTTGGAGTCTGTAAAACTCGACGGGCCCATGGACGATTTGGCGACTCACCGAACAGGTCAGCGAGCCTGACTCTGTCTACCGTTTAGACCCCCAAATTAAATGGAGGTCCTGTAAAACTCGACGAGGTAAGTTATCACTCGGCACATCACCGAGTAGTTCAGTGAGGGAAACTAATATCGCCGAAGGGCTGCAAACTGAGCGGTTTTAAAAGACCAAAGGTTCAAAATTTCAAACTCTTTCATATTCCCTCACTTTTAGCCTTATACAATCACACTTGCACTTTTTATTTTTGATATTTTTGCATTTGTATTACTTTTTGCCCTTGATCTCGTGATCGGAGTTGGATTTCATTGCCGCCTAGCTTTACAACTTCGTACTTTGGCTTAAAGGTTGGTTTTCCGAACCCCAAACTCTTAATTAACAATTGAAACCGAATGCAATTATTTAAATCTTGTTAATGTGTGTTGGGCCTCTCTGAAATCATAAAAATGTGTGCTATTTTGCCTATCGTAGTCTCAAAATTGTGCTAAAATGCTTATCTTGTTGATTTCCTGAAGCTTCTTGCCTTAGAATTGATTAAAACTCTTGGGTTACATAAATTTATTGTTTGGTCTAGTCGAGTGAGGTCTGAGTAACCCCAATTGTGCTAAATGACTTACTTTACCCAATGATGGAGCGTTTCATTTCTTAAAGGTAAAAGTCGTCAAATGGCCAATTTTGGCCAAACCGGGGAAAGTCTGAGTACCCCGATGGCATGGGTCATATGGGTCTTAGTCTAATTGAGTATGTGTGTGGTTTGATTTTGCTTTCAGGGGGCTGCGGGTTTATTTTGGGAAGAGGGGTCAAAAATTGGCACATTGGGTAATTCGACGAGCTGGGTCTAGCTTGCCGAACACTCGACGGCTAGCCAAAGTCCCCCTTTATCGCCTTTAATTTTATGTTTTGGTGAAGTTTGGTTCTGTAACTTTTGGTGAGAAACCGAAAGTATCCCTTCATCGCCCTTTCTGAGCCCATAACCCCTAAAATACACTGTACCTTTCGGTGGGCTAGTCTGAGCTCGCCGAATGGTGTTGGTGATTTTCTAAATGGCCCTGCTTATCGCCGACCTATTCTTTTTTTCGAAATTTTTGAGCCAGTCCTTTCGGTGCACCGATCTGGCGCGCCAAAGCGACTCGACGACTCGCCGATCGGTTAGGTGAGTCTTTCTGCAGCCTATTTTTTGCATTTTTCTTGTATTATTTCAAACTCTTTTTGGTTTGTTTTACAGATATGGCTTGGAATAACCTAGACAATAGTGGTATGCCGCCCTACAAAAGAGCATGGGGCATCATTATTAACGAGGGAGTAGTTGCTCCTTCCAAAAAGAGGAAGAAGGCACCTCCTAAGGAAGGCAAAGGCAAGGGCAAAGCGCCCATATCTGAGGTACCGGAGCACAAATCCAATAGCGAGGGGGGTCTATTGATTCTTAGGTCTCACTCTTCGATCCTGATGACAACCAACTGCTGCAGTCCCGGTGAGCAGATATTCGTGCACGGTCTCGCACGATTCATCTAGTATCTTGGAGTCTACCCCTCATGTCACTGATTCCATGCCAGTTCCAGCACAAACAGTGGTTCCAGCACCGCCAGTTCAGGGTCCTCCTCCCTGGCTACTCAACAGGCTAAAGGCCTTGGGATTGAGGACCATTCTCGAGGAGAAGCGGTTGTCCACACACGGTGTAGTGGATAGGTACCTTCTAGTGTGGGACATACTTCAGTACCATAGGTTTGAGAAGTTTACCAGGCCCTGTGGCGCCTATATTCCTTCATGGGTTTGGGAGTTCTACACAGCGTATGGTGATCGGGTACCAAAGGGCAAGAGTAAGGGCAATGCCTTCAGACCGGTAGATTCAGTCATAGTCAAGGGGAAGGTAGTGAGATGCAACAGCAAGTATATCAACATTGTCTTGGATAGAGGACTAGAGGCTGATTACCAAAGTTTGGACACCACTGTGTCGACGCTGGATGACCTAAAGGGATGGTTAGCCCCCTTATTTCTAACACCACCCTGAGGTGGATCGAGGCTAGAGCTCCGATTAAGAAGAAGGATTTGAATATAGCAGGCCAGTACTGGTTTTGGTTCCTTAGCAGCTCCATTATGCCTTCCCAGAACGAGTCCATCCTCTGTCATCTGAAGGCGATCTGTCATGGGTCAATTATAGCCCAAAGCAGCATTAACTTAGGACTCATAATTGAGTAGGATATGGCCATTAGGGCCAAATAGCGACAAACGTCCCTTTCCTTCTCAGTCCTGATTACAGAGCTATGCCAGCAAGCAAGAGTCCGTCGTGAATAGAAGAGGGACATAGAGGTCACCCCCACATCTTCCACAGATATCCAGCGCATAGAGGCCGAGTACACTCGAGATGAGGCAGATAGGAGGAGAGCAGCTCCGGTAGATGCATCCCTGAAGGTTGATGTTGACTTTATACCTGCAGAGGCATTTTTGCCTACTCCGGCCTCTGGGCCTTCAGGCTGCTACCACTCCTTCTCAGGCCTTGGGTTCTTCTGCTTCCTAGCTTGCCAGGATTACTCAGGCCATGATCCTCAAGATTAGGCACCTAGCCCATTCTACCGATATGCGGGCTACGCAATTAGAGACCGAGGTGTCTTGGATGATCGAGCGAGCCATCCTAGCTACGTTGACACCCCTCTGGACATCTATTAACACTCTCAGACAGACAGTAGATGTCATGACCCAGGGGTGCCCCCTAGACGTAACATGACATACTTGACGTCGAAGGGGTCGCATACAAGCCCTTAGCATAATCATACACATAAGTCATAGAATAATGCGGAAAAATTAAAATTTTTACAATGAAGTCAACTTCTTTTTCATAAACGAAAATAGAATCTAGATCATGTCTCAATCACCATCTAGTAAAATAGAGAGTACAAATAGGTTAAAAAGCCCTTTAAATCAATAAAGTCTTCAAAATAGAAATTAGAATAGAAACTAGGAAATGATAACATCTTGTCCTCAAAATTGAGGACTCACCAAGCCTAGGGAATAGTCAACCCAAGCTTCACTTGAAAGAAGAAGTACGTATCAATGACCAGAACCTACACTCATAGTAAAAGTAGAAAAATGGGTTAGCACATAAAGTACTAAGTATGGAAGTCATGCACAAAATCATTGAAGCATGCATGGACATTTAGTTGAAATCATGCCTTTATCAAGTTTGAAAGTCATTATACACATATATGAAGAAACATAACTCATACCAACATATAAGCAACCCAAAGCCATACTAGTGCAATGCAAAGGTAAGATCCCATAAACCTACCAAATGATAAGTATTACATTTAGGTCACCAACAACATACATATCTTACTTTGCCTTATTCATTGCCAACATACATAAGGAGACATTCATGATCATAACTTGTTAACAAGTAAAGTCAACCTTAACATTCATACATATCATACATACATAATTTATAAGTCTTCATAACATAAAAGAGCCTTACCATAACATTTATTAAGATTTACTTGTGCAATTTTAAGTGAAGTCCCATACCCCCACTCATACTAAGTAGTACCTCTTAAGAAGTTATAATTAAAGTCCATGTTCTTATCATAATTCATATTCGTATAGTATAGGGAAATAGACTTAACCGACATAGACCTTGTGAGCTACATGGAACCCGGTGTTCTACACCCACATCGAAGAAAGGTGTTCTACTTGCCTAAGATAGAACATTCATTTTACCTTTTAGGTGGATCAACTAGCTAAAGACCTATGTGGGCACATAGTTATGGGATATGGAGATTGGTTCTAGAAATCCTCACTACTAACGTGGAGGTTACCATCTCGTGAGACACCGTAATGTGAACCCAATAACTAGCGTGAAGCAACCCATCTCATACTCATATCCCCACGATGCTAAGCATAATTCCCTTTTAAAAGTCACATTAAGACTTTACTTAAGTTTAGGTTCATTAAAGAATGCACTAGGCACTCATACCAACATCATATCATAATAGCTCATAGACTCATAGGGTGAGAATGTCCTTTCAACCTTAGAATCATCAACATGTGAGAAAACCTTTCACATCATATTCATAGTGTGTTCATGAGAATGGTCTTTCAATCAACAGAACAAGCTTAACATAAACATACATACATACTTCATGCATAATCAAGTGTAAAGGTATAGGGAAGAAGAATCTTTCATCAATACCACAATTTCACATTAGTCATAGGTTCATCACTATCTAAGTGAATCACAAGTTCATATACAATCTTCATAAACATACACAAACCCTAGTTATTTCCCTTCAAGGCTAGGGATCAAGATCAACCCTAATTTCAAGAATTACAACACTAGATAGGGGAATTTCATGATTCATCAACTTAATAAACATAAACATAATCAATTGACAAGCTTCCATGATCAATCAAGCCATACCCTAGTTTACAATTTAGGAAGAAGGGGAAATCATGGGTCCAAGGGAGATTTTCATCAAAATTGAACAATACTCCATTAATCCAATCATAAATCATCATAATCGATCATAATAAACCATTATTAAACAATTTATTTCGTTTTGGAAGAAGACCCATGAAAAGATTGAAAACCCTAGGTTTGGGGGATTTGAAAACATAGTTTGAAGGGGTTTCTTGGGTGATAGCTACTCAAGAATGAAAACCATCCATACCTTAGGTTGAATTCCTCATGAAATTGGAGAAGAAAGGTTGGTTCTTGAACTCTAGCTTGACCTTGACCTTGTTCATCAATGGAGTCTTTGAGAGAGGAGAGTTGGTTGATGTTTTGAGTCTTGTGAGTTACGAGGTGTTAAGATAGGTTAATGACTTAAAAATATTTATATAGGTCTAAAATAACTAATAATAATCGTACACACCCTTAATTAATTAGGAATTAGTTAAAATGTGTGAACCTTGGCCGAATTACGAGAGCATTACAGGCCCCTATCCATGCCCCCAACCATGGGCGTGGATGGAACTACGGATCGTACTCGTCACTTGTGGTTTGGGGCTGGGGCTTGTCATTTTGGCCTTAGTCCAGGCCTCACCCATGGGACCCTCCTACGGGGCATGAGTTGGTCCACAAACTGTATTGCATGCTCGTAGAATGTGACTGGAACTTGGAGGTTTTGGGGGAGGCCAAGCCTTGACTCACGACCCCCACCTACGAGGTGTGAGTCCACCCACGACTCATGGGTTCCCCTTTCGTGAGTCATGATGGTTTTTGACAACTTTTGAGCAATCCCGTAGTCCTCCTCAAGGACCCTTGGGAGGTCCTTGGGGGGCCATGCCTTGACATTTAGGGACTAAAACATTAGTACTAACTTAGGGAAATTATTTTACGACTCTTATCTTCATGTTAACCCTATTTAGGAAACTAGACTACAAGTTAGGCTCTAGCTTAGGTCATTAGATTTTCGGGGTGTTACATTATCTCCCCCTTGGGAACATTGGTCCTTAAATGACAATCTTGACACCAAACTAAGTTAGAAACTCAAGACTAACAGCCCAACACACATGAACCATCAAAAATGTGCAAAACCTATAAATGCACTATTCACCTCATGCACTATCCAAAAGGAGGAAACTTCAACTCCATCTTAAGACATGGTCAATGCACTATAAGAGAGTAGGAACTACATCTACCAACTCAATATGCATGAAATGCAACATACAACATGTTCATAGGAGGAAACTACATTCTCTAACTAAAACAAGCTCACACAACAAATTAGAGCAACATGTCATTTCATCATAATCATAACTAAGCATGTTCATTAATTTACCTCATGAAGTCAAATATAAAATCATCATACTAAATTGCAAACCAACATGAGGAACATGCAAATCATGAAAACTCAATTTAATCCATTACATGAATTCTCACAAGAACATGCAAAATCATAAGGATATCATAGAAAACTCATACAATACATATGACTCCCAAAACACTAAAAATTCAAGAGGAACTACTTACCTCAAGTTTGCATAGGAGTAGAATGAAAAAGATGAGGATAGAGGGACTTCATATCGGCCTCAGCCTCCCATCTAGCACCCTCAACTAAGTGATTATTCCATAAAACCTTAACAGAAGCTACTTCCTTGTTTCTTAACCTTTTCACTTGCCGGTCAAAAACTTCCACCGGAACTTCCTCATAGGATAAACTCTCATCAACTCCTAAACACTCTAAAGGAATGATGGAATATTGAATCACCAATGCACTTTTTGAGCATAGAAACATGAAACACCGAGTGAACCGGAGCCAACTCACTTGGCAAGTCTAATTCATAAGCATCCTTCCCAATACGCTTCAAGATTTGATATGGGCCCATATACCGGGACTTAGCTTCCCTTTCTTACCAAATCTTATCACACCTATCATAGGTGAGATTTTCAAGTAGACCCAATCACCAATCTCAAATTCTAGATCCCTCTTTCTAACATCGGCATAAGACTTTTGCCGACTTTGGGCCGTCTTCAACCTCTCTATAATGAGGCGGACCTTTCCAATGGCCTCATAGACTAACTCGGGACCAAGTAGAGCAACTTCACCTACATCAAACCACCCAATCGGAGATCTACACCTCCTACCATACAATGCTTGAAACGGTGCCATGTCAATACTTGCATGGTAACTATTATTGTAGGCAAACTCTATCCATGGAAGATGGTTATCCCAACTCCAATGAAATCTATCACACATGCCCTCAACATGTCTTCTAAGGTTTTATTGGTGCGTTCCGCTTGAACATCCATTTGAGGGTGAAAAGCGGTACTAAGCTTAACATTGGTACCAAGCCCCATGCAACTTCACTATCTCATTGATGTACAACTTGGCATAGTCTTCCGCCGAATAAGAAACCTTGACGGGAATAAAGTGGGCTAATTTTGTCATCCTATCCATAATGACCGAAATAGAATCATGTTGCCTTTGAGTACGAGGCAAACGCACAACAAAGTCCATATTTACATCCCGCTATATCCTTTTTCATGCCATTCCACCAATAGACTTTTCGTAGATCACAGTACATCTTAGTGGCTCCCGAATGAATAGAATACTGCGAACCATGAGCCTCTTCTAAAATTGCTCTCTTAAGCCATCAACATCCGGAACACATAATCTACCTTGGTACCTAAGCATCTCATCTCCCCCTTGGGAGAAAGCCTCAATGGACTTGTGGAGTATCGATTGTTTCAACTCCATTAATATAGGATCAAGGTGTTGCTTGGACTTCACATCAACCACAAAGGAGGATTCTGAACCATGATGGACCATGACACCACGCTTGGTAGAATCCACTAGTTGGACACCTAATCGGGTCAACCTATGTACTTCACAAACTAACTCCTTCTTCTCATCTTCTACATGAGCCACACTATTCATGGACATTCGACTTAGGGCATCAGCAACTATATTGGATTTTTCGGGGTGGTAAAGGACACTCATATCATAATCCTTCAAAAGTTCTAACCACCTTCTTTGTCAAAGATTCAAGTCTTTTTGGCTAAACACATATTGGAGACTCTTGTGGTCGGTGAACACATTAATATGCACCCCATATAGATAATGTCTCCATATTTTCAAAGCAAATACCACCGTCGCCAACACGAGATCATGAGTTGGATAGTTCTTCTCATGTATCTTGAGTTGCCTTGAAGCATATGCAATTATTTTCCCATGTTGCATAAGGACACATCCTAAACCTACTCGAGAAGCGTCACAATATACTACAAACCCATCGGTACCCTCTGGTAAGGTCAAAACCAGAGCGAAGGTGAGTTTATCTTTCAATTCTTGGAAGCTTTCTCACAAGCTTCTGACCACACAAATTTAGCCTTCTTTTGAGTTCAGGCCGTCAATGGAGAAGTAATAGAGGAGAAACCCTCAACAAACCTCCTATAGTAGCCGTCCAAACCCAAAAAGCTTCTAATATCAGTAGGAGTTAGAGGTCTTGGCCAACCCTTGACCACATCCATCTTCTTCGGATCTACCTCAATACCCTTGCTAGACACAATATGACCAAGGAAGGCAACCGAACTTAATCAAAACCCACATTTACTAAACTTAGCATATAATTGGTTATCCTTGAGTACTTGCAACACAACTCTCAATTTGTCCATTTGGTCACTCTCACTCTTAGAATAGATCAAGATATCGTTGATAAACAGAATAACGAACATGTCAAGATATTGTTGGAAAACCTTATTCATAAGGTCCATAAAAGTCGTCAGGGCATTAGTTAGACCAAATGACATCACAAGGAACTCATAGTGCCCATATCTAGTTCAGAATGCCATCTTGGGAATATCAATCCCTCTTACCCTTATTTGATGGTAACCCGAACGAAGATCTATTTTGGAGAAATAGTTATCCCCTTAAAGTTGATCAAACAAATCATCAATTCAAGGAAGGGGATACTTATTCTTTATAGTCACCTTGTTCAATTGACTGTAGTCTATACACTTTCTAAGGGGCCTATCTTTCTTCTTTACAAATAATACTGGAGCACCCTATAGAGATATGCTTGGTTGAATAAAACCCTTGTCTAACAAGCCCTTGAGTTGTTGCTTCAACTCTTTCAATTCGACTGGAGTGATTCTATAGGGAGGGATGGATATGGGTTGTGTATCCGGCAAAAGATCAATGCCAAAGTCTATTTGTCATTCGGGAGGAATGATGGGCAAGTCATCGGGAAAGACTTCCAGAAACTCACTCACCACGAGGATCGACTCTAAAGAAGGGACCATGGACTCAATATCCATAACCCTGACAATATGATACATGCACCCCTTGGAAATAATTTTCCTAGCTTTCAGATATGAAACAAATTAACCTCTAGGAATAGAATTCCCCCCTTTCCACTCTAAAATTGGCTCTTTTGGAAATTGAAATTTGACCACCCGGGTCCTACAATCTACAGAAGCATAACATACATGCAACCAATCCATGCCTAAAATTACATCAAAATCAAGCATGCCTAGTTCTACCAAATCAACCAAAGTGACTTTATAAGACAAAGAAATAGGACAACTCTTATAAACTCTTTTTGTTACTACCAAGTCACCAACTGGTGTAGACACCGAAAAAGGTTCTTCTAAAACATCGGGGAGCATTTCAAATTTCATAGCCATAAAAGGTGTAACAAATGACAAGGTGGCACTGGGGTCTAATAATGCATAAACATCAATGGAGAAGACTTGCAACATACCCGTTACAACATCCGGGGAGCTCTCTTGGTCACCTCGTAATTGGAGAGAATAGAAGCGGTTCTTCTTGGAAGCATCAGAATTTGAACCACTAGGAGGGACTTGCTTGCCCTCTCTACCTTGAGCCCTTAGCATGGGACAATATCTCTTTGTATGGCCGCTCTTTCCACAACTAAAGCAACCATCCATGCCAACTAAGCATTTGCCATCACGCTTTTTGCCGCACTTGGCACAAATAGGTCTCTCAACATAAGAACCACAACTATTACCTCCTTGTGGCTTAGGGTTAGACACCCTATCTTTGTTGCCCTTTGGAGCACTTGAAGAGCCTTGGTTGGAAAACCTTTTCCTAAACCTTGGTTTACTTTGAACTTCAAATTTACCCTTGGAAGAATCTCCATCATTGGCCCTTGCCCTCTTCACTTCTCTATTCACTTGCTTGAGCTTTTATTCCTCTATTTGTCTAGCATGAACCATTAGACATGAAATATTCATACTTGGAATGAGAATAGCTGAACTACATTCATTGACCACCAAGTCAGATATCCCCATAACAAATTTGGTCATCTTGGCCTAAGAGTCCGCCACTATGGTTGGAGCATATTTTGACAATTGGGTGAACTTAAGGCCATAATCCTTCACACTCATTCCTCCTTGGCGAAGGTTGATGAATTCTTGCATTTTTTGTTCCCTCAACTCAAGAGGAAAGAACCTATCAAGGAAGACCGACTTGAGCAATCCCCAATCTACCGGGCCTGCTCTTACGGGTCTCCTATCCTTCCATTGCTCATACCAAACTTGAGCCACATCTTTCAATTGGTAGGTGGATAGTTCCGCCTTCTCTTCGAAAGACACTCTCATAGTATCGAGCACCTTAAGCACTTCATCAATAAACCATTGTGGATCTTCATCCACTTTGGGGCCATAGAACATTGGGGGATTCATTCTTGTGAAATCCTTTACCCTTGAAGTGGTTGTACTCATATTGGGGTTCAATTGAACTCTAGCATCCCTAGTGACTTGAGTCATTAAGGCATGCGTCAATGTTTGAAGAGTCATCCTTATCTCCACATTGGTCATAGCCCCCTCATCATTAGGAGCTTGACGCTCTTGAGGACCTTGAGGAGGAACTCCCTCATTCACAATCTCCTCTTCCCTTCTTCTTACATTTCCCCTTCCTGTATTCATATCCTATATACACAAGAAAAGGGTTAGGAAAAGGACTTCATAGAGTTAAAACTCTAAAGCACGACTAAAGAGTAATGAAAGAAGGGAAAGTTCCTAAACATCTTATAGCCTCTCATTCATAAGTGTGGTGCGCTTCACACTCATAAACAAGACTCTACTTGACGTGGTTCATGAGACATCATCCTAGAAGCATTCTAAACCTTGTGCTTTGATAACCAAGTTTGTCACGACCCAGGGGTACCTCCTAGACGTAACATAGCGTACTTGATCCCGAAGGGGTCGCATACAATGCCTTAGCATAATCATACACATAAGTCACAGAATAATGTGGAAAAATTAAAACTTTTACAATCAAAGTCAACTTCCTTTTTCATAAATGAAAATAGAATCTACACCTTGTCTCAATCACCATCTAGTACAATAGAGAGTACAAATAGGGTCAAAATCCCTTTACATTAATAAAGTCTTCAAAATAGAAAGTACAATAGAAACTAGGAAATGATATCATCTTGTCCTCTAACTTGAGGACTCACCAAGACTAGGGAATTCTCAACCCAAGCTTCACTTGAAAAAACAAGTACGTCTCAATGACCGGAACCTACATTCACAGTAAAAGTAGAAATATGGGTTAGCAAATAAAGTACTAAGTATGGAAGTCATGCACATAATTATTGAAGCATGCATAAAAGGGACATTTACTTGAAATCATGCCTTTATCAAATTTGAAAGCCATTATGCACATATATGAAGAAACATAACTCATACCAACATATAAGCAACCCAAAGCTATACTAGTGTAATGCAATGGTAAGATCCCATAACCCTACCAAATGCTAAGTATTACATTTAGGTCACCAACAACATACATATCTTACATTGCCTTATTCATAGCCAATATACATAAGTAAGGAGACATTCATGATCACAACTTGTTAACAAGTAAAGTCAACCTTAACATTCATACATATCATACATACATTATTCATAAATCTTCATAACATAAAAGAACCTTACCATAACATCTCTTAAGATCTACTTGTGCAATGTGTAAGTGAAGTCCCATACCCCCACTCATACTAAGTAGTACCTCTTAAGAAGTTATAACTAAAGTCCATGTTATTATCAGAGTTCATATTCGTATCATATAGGGATAATAGCCTTAACCGACATAGACCATGTGAGCTACATGGAATCCAATGTTCTATCCCTACACCAAAAAGAGGTGTCCTATTTGCCTAAGGTAGAACATTCATTTTAGCTTTTAGGTGAATCTACTAGCTAAAGACCTATGTGGGCACATAGTTATGGGATATGGAAATTGCTTCTAGAAATACTCACTACTAACGTGGAGGTTTCCATCTCATAAGACACCGTAATGTGAACCCAACAACTAGCGTGAACCAACCCATCTCATACTCATATCCCCACGGAGCTAAGCATAATTCCCTTTTAAAACTCACATTATGTCTTTACTTTAGTTTAGGTTCATAAAGAATGCACTAGGCACTCAAACCAACATCATATCATAATAACTCATAGACTCATAGGGTGAGAATGTCCTTTCAACCTTAGAATCATCAACATGTAAGAAAACCTTTCACATCATATTCATAGTATGTTCATGAGAATGGTCTTTCAATCAACACAATAAACTTAACATAAACATATATACATACTTCATGCATAATCAAATGTAAAGGTATAGGGAAGAAGAATCTTGAATCAATACCACAATTACACATTAGTCATAGGTTCATCACTATTTAAGTGAATCACAAGTTCATATACAATATTCATCAACATACATAAACCTTACTTATTGCCCTTCAAGGCTAGGGATCAATATCAACCCTAATTTCAAGAATTACAACACTAGATAGGGGAATTTCATGATTCAGCAACTTAATACACGTAAACATAATCAATTGATAAGCTTCCATGATCAATCAAGCCATACCCTAGTTCACAATTTAGGAAGATGGGGAAATCATAGGTCCAACGGAGATTTTCATCAAAATTGAACAATACTCCATTAATCCAATCATAAATCATCATAATCAATCATAATAAACCATAATTAAACAATTGAATTTGTTTTGGAAGAAGATCCATGAATAGATTGAAAACCCTAGGTTTGGGGGATTTGAAAACATAGTTTGAAGGGGCTTCTTGGGTGATAGCTACCCAAGAATGAAAAGCATCCATACCTTAGGTCGAATTCCTCATGAAATTGGAGAAGAAAGGCTGGTTCTTGAACTCCTAGCTTGACCTTGACCTTGTTCTTCAATGGAGTCTTAGAGAGCGAATTTTTGACACAGGATAGTTGGTTATGTTTTGAGTCTTTTGAGTTATGAGGTGTTAAGATAGTTTAATGACTTAAAAATATTTATATAGGTCTAAAATAACTAATAATAATTGTCCCCACCCTTACTTAAGTAACTAGGAATTACATAAAATGTTTGACCCTTGGCCGAATTAAGACAGCTTTTTAGGCCCCCATCCACGACCCCCACCCATGGGGCATGGATGGAACCACGGACTATACTGGTCACTCATGGCTTGGGGCTGGGGCTTGTCATTTTGGCCTTGGTCTAGGCCTCACCCACGAGACCCTCCTACGGGGCGTGAGTTGGTCCACGGACCATAGTACAATCGGATTGGAACTTGGAGGTTTTGGGGGAGGCCAAGCCTTGACTCATAACCCCCACCTACGAGGTGTGAGTCCACCCACGTCTCGTGGGTGCCCCTTTCATGAGTCATGCTGGTTTTTGACAGCTTTTGAGTAATCTATTGGTCCTCCTCAAGGACCCTTAGGAGGTCCTTGGGGGGCCATGCCTAGACGTTTAGGGACTAAACCATTAGTACTAACTTAGGGAAATTATTTTATGACTCTTATCTTCATATTTACCCTATTTAGAACACTAGATTACAAGTTAGGCTCTAACTTAGGTCATTAGATTTTTGGGGTGTTACACTAGAGACTTGTGAGAGTCGACGGGGGGTTACTTTAGAGGTGATAGCTGTGAAAACCGAGGTTTCAGATTTTAAAAAGGATGTGGACTATTTGAAGCCCACAGACTTTACTTCCCTCTTTGAGTCGGCTCAGGATCGGGATGCTTTGGCCAGTTCTGAGATGCCTCTGGCCACTACAAAATATGTGCCTATGGATGATGTGGCAGCTAATAAGTCAGAGGCGGAGATGGATGAGAAGCAGTTAGATGCTCGGGAGGTGACCATCTATGAAGACTTACCGAATTGACAGGAGACGAATGTACAGTTGGTCATTCAGACATCGCTGATAGAGACGTCCATGGCAGGCTCTAGTGGAGCCAATGTTGCTGTTGTACTTGGCATTGATGCCTCGACAAATGGAGCAACTGTGTAGACAGGACCTTTCTTTTCCTCCCTCTCTGTCGTTTTTATTGACTTTTGAATATTTTTTTTTGCATTTGAGGACAACTGCATTTTTGTTTGTGGTGGGGTGTGGTATTTCCATACCTACCTCTTAAGACTATGTTTTGTATATATTGGGTTTTGTGTTTTAAACTGTGTTTTGGTTTTTATCTTGTGGATGTTTGAGCTTATGGCTCCTTGTTATGAAAGTTCTGAAATGAAAATAGTTTTTCACCCTTCTGAAAATTTTTGCCACCTCTTGTTTTGTGTAAATGTGGTTGTTCTTGTGCAAATTTGAGTACCGGCTATGATCAATACCGATAACTTGAATAGTGCTCTTAATCCAACAAAAATGAATGTGCGGCTACGATGAGGCCAAATGAAGTTGCATAGACAATGTGTGAACTTTTTGCATCTCGTTGTAACTAGCCGGTTATCAAATGGAGTCTCTTCTGATGAACATTGCACACTAGCGTAAGGGTGGAGTCTCGTTTGATATTGGTGCCAATGTCTTGTGTGATGAGCTTACCGTGAACCTTGTGTGATGACACCTAAAATTTGCCCCGTTGATCTGGTGGACTAAGTGATGCAAGCTTTCGAAATGATCTTAGGCAACGATTTTGAAGAGTGAAATAATTTGACAATATACCTCTTGTTGTGGCCAACATTGTGAGATGTGTGAACCTTGCTTGAACCCCCTTTGAGCCTTATCCTTTTCTTGGAAGAAAATTGAGCAATTGAGACCCCTTTTTATCCATTCACCCATAATCCTCATGAAGTGTGATTTGTTTGAATATCCAACTTAGGCCAAAAGCCTAAGTTGGGGTGTGGTGAAAAGAGAAGGTAAATCAAGAAATGTAAAGAATTCTCCTTTGAGCCAATGGTCTTGAAAAAAGATGGAACCCCTTCATATAAAAAAAAAAAGAAAGATAAGAAGAAAGCAAAAGAAAAAGAATGAAAAAGTTCTGAAAATAAAGTTGTGAAAGTTGCAAAAGAAACGGGGAGTTCGGTATTCCATTCGAAGTTGAATAACAAGGTGAATTTTGAGCATGAGTAAAAATGCTGAAAAAAAGGAAGAAAAGTGATGTTCATACCACATTTCATGAGGATAGCAGCCACTGAGCCTAAATAATCATACATTTACACTCAGCCCCGTTACAAGCCTTGAAAAGACCTTTTTGATCATGACTGAGCTGAAACGAATGTTGATTGGAAAATAAGGGCAAAACTATGGGTGAAGTCATGCATTTTTTCATCTTTATGAGTGTGAGGATTGCATGTGATTTCGGAACTATAAATTGTTGAAGAATTCTGTGTGAATATGGATCGTCTTTGTTGTGAGGGCATTTGAGTACCTTTGTTGAGTGTGGACTTGCATTTGAAGCAAGTATTGTGAACTTGAGAATCTTTGATAATGGTAAGTCACAACTTGAATCTTTGAGTTGCACAATTGGTCCTTGCATGAGTAAATTGAGTCTTGTTATGTGCATTCATGATTGAGTCTTTTGTAGCACTGTTTGAGACATCCTTTTTGAACTGCTGAACTTGAGTTTTACTTGAGGACAAGCAAAAGTTTAAGCTGAGGGTGTTGATGAGTTCGAGATTTGGACTCATTTAGGGCTTTGTTTATATAGATTTAGTGTCCTCAAATGCTTATTTTGTGCTAATAACTGATGTTAAATCCTTGATTTTCAGAAATATGTATTGAGGAACAAAGCAAGGACGCTAACAAAAAAAGGAACAAAATAGGCTGAAGAAATGAAGATGGACGAGCTTGAGGATCACCAAGACCACTCGGCGTGTCGCCGAGTGGCTTATCAGACTGCCTAAAGTTCTAGTGTGCCAAGCCCTGAAGGAAAGAACCAAATTGGCGATGAAAAGGAACAGTCAGCGAATCGCCGATTAATTCGGTGAAGCCAAGATAAATCGCCCAAAGTTATGGACCTTGAGGATGCTGAATGCCAAGGTAGAAGGGCGATGGAAGAGACCAAAGGGCGGCTCACCGAGTGGTTCAGTGAGCCCGACTTACTTCGCCGAATGAACTTTCGTAGCTTATCTTCGACGAATATAAATATGTTTTTGAACATTTAGTTTAGTATGAAACAATCTTTAGAAAAATTAATTGGGAAGTTTTGAGCATCTTGTGATAGTTTTCTCTAGTTTTCCTTAGCTTTGAGGGATTGAAGAAATTTAGTTTTGAGAAATTGGAAGTGGGTCTTTGAGATTCATCAGTTTGGAACATTGTAAAGACGAAATCACTCTTACCCAGTTGATGGAATCTGAATTTTGTAACTATTTTTTACCTTTTTATAATGTCTAGCTAAAACCCCAATTCTTGGGGTGTGATTATGTGATTATGGGCTGATTTAGCTTATGGGTATTGCTAATTGTTAGTTTACATACTATTTAAAAGTGAGATCAATCATTAATTGTGGTTTAATTTAAGAATTGTAGTTGCAAATCCAGTTCTACCTTTGTGTTCTTGGCTTGCGAGAGAGAGAGAGGCTTTAGAACTAAGATTTTTGATTGATGTTTTGTGGGTATTGGGTTGATCTGGGTTCAGCTCAAAAGAGTGAATCCTAAACCCTTTCCCACACATTCAGCTCGAGAGAGTGAATGTATTAACGTGTGAGCTGCTCTTATTTTGCATACTTGTTGATGTTCGAGAGAAATCAACTTGATTTGGGGTATATTGTTTGATAGAAAATTTACCTCCATTATAGCCTAGCTTACTCACTAATATCTAGCTATTTACTAATAGTTGCAATTACCCAGATGTCTACATTATCCTATAATTGATCACATCCCAAAAACCCGTTTCGTTATTCTTAACTCGTATTGTTGTGACTGTTATTGGTAGTTGATAATCAAAACTAAAACCCCCATTTGACATTCGTGTCACCCCCTGATTTGAATGATTTTTTTATTCCTAAGACTAATTTGATTGCATTTATACTTCCCAATTGAATCTGAAACACGTATCGCTCCCCTATGGGATTCGACCCCAACTCAATTAGTTGGGTTTTATACTGATTTACGATCGTTGAACGCCTAAAATTGGATGAGGTGTGCTTGAAACGTTAAATCAATCTTCTTGTGGTTCAAGCTTGGATCGACTATTCTCCTAGCTTGTGGTGAGTCATTAAGATTCGAGAACGTATGAGTCATTTGTAGTTTCTTTCTAGTTATTTCACTTTTGGATTATGTTGAAAGGGTTGTGACCCTATTTTTGATTCAAAGATTGTATTAGATGGCTAATTTAGACAAGTTAGACTTCTATTTGCCTTTATAAAAGACTTAGATTGTATGGATAAAGTTTTTAAGTTTCGCATCATTCTTTTATCTTATGTTATGATATACTAAGGGGCTTGTATGAGACCTTTCGGGGTTGAGTACACCTTGTCACATCTAGGGGGTACTCCTAGGTTGTGACAGACTTGGTATCAGAGCACAAGGTTTAGAATGATTATAGGATGATGTCTCATAAGCCACGTCTAGTAGATTCTTGTTCATAGTGTGAAGCATGCCACATTTATGAATGAAAGGCTATAAGATGTTAGGAAGCTACACTTCTTTCATTACTCTTACTTCATGCTTTAGAGTTTAATTCTATAGAGTCTCTCTTCTAATCCTCCTTGTGTATCTTCAGGATATGAATACACGAAGGGCTAACGCTAGAAGGATGGAAGATGAAAATGTGAACTAAGGAGCTCCTCCTCAAGATAATCAAGTTCCTCAAGCTCTGATCAATCCTCTAGCTATGACGGATGTAAAGGTTAGGTCGGCTTTTCTAATGTTGGCCCAAGCAATGGAAAAAAATGAAACAAGAAATAAGCATAACTTAAAATATCATTCAATATTTGAATCACAAGTATGAAAGTGATGAAAACATCACAAAACGAATGTCATAAACTAAGACTTAAATAGACAGGACTTAAACAAAGTGCAGAAACATAGACGAAAGAAAATTGTACTTACACTAAAAGAAAAGCACACAAATGAAACGAAGGTCTGTATCAGACCTCATATCCCCAATATCTAGTTGCCATGCTCGCATCCCATCCTAGTCACTCATGAAGATTGCGGTCAGAAACGACCTCGTACATTCTGATATATATCTTGCAGTGAAGTTGTAATGTACTCAGCAAATTTGGGTACTTCCGCTAGAAATTGTTCACGGTTCATCTTTTGGTAATATAAAACCATTCGAGCAGTGCAATAAGCCAAACAATGGACTTTTGATTAAAGTAAACTATAAATCTGATTCCATCCTTGTATCTGTTGACCACAGAAGGCCACTATTTCTCTAGCACCTCTTTATTGAGTCGAGACTTACTGTAGTTCCTCTCAAAATCTTGCCCATTAATAGATCCATTCGGCTCTCTCTTGGTCAAAATAAGTCAGATTTTTCTTATCACATGACCTCAGTTGTTGTTGTCAAGACACCGCAAGTTCCGCAATTTGTGCTCTCCAAATTGTTCCTAGATTAACTTGTCCTTAGAGTGTGGTTTCTCTCTAAGTCACCTTGGCTCTTGCCTCTTCTAATTCTACTTGTTGTTGGGTTAAAGAGCCTCAAGCAAGCTCTAATTTTGCTCTTAACGCTTGATTTTTAGCAAGGTTATTGAACATAGCAACCTCAACCATTATTTTAATCTCAACCTCATGGTCTATTGGTTCTTTTACATATCTCTCTACCCTAACATGTAACAGGAGTTGTTTTTCAAGCCAATCAAAGAATCATTGGGGAGTTTCTCATGTGTGTCGCTCTTTAACCATTGTTACAATTCCCATGACTATACAACCATCCCAAATCCTTTGGGCCAATCCTTCATGTAGGGGGGCTTTTGGTACAACTTCGGATACAAAATCTTTCATATCCTTACTGATAGGTAGGATTTAACGCCTTCATAACTGATATAGAACTCACAATGGTACGTATGATTATACACCCCTAACACCCATCAGTAATTAAAAAGGGCGGACAGACGAAATGTGTATGACTTCTTCCCAAGGGATCCAAGGATAAATCCAAGTTATCTTATCTGCCATTAGCGAGCAAAAAGGGTCAACCCAAGCATTGACTCCTTCCGAACATATGTATTTCTCTACCCTTTCAGCATGACTCGTAGTCTAATCTCTCCGATTCAGAATAAACCTTGCCACAGTAGGAGGTCGGTAAAGATTCTCTGCTATACGTGTTAAAGCAGTATGGTACATCTCTCAAAGAAACACTTCCCCTTCTGGTAGACAGTTAAGGCACGGTAGATATCAACTAAAATCATTGGGACAATGGTGTAAATCTTTTTCTCAATTAATACATTCACTACCTCAGCCAAACATATGTTAATCTTCCTGCCTCTACTTGGAAAAAATCATTTTTCCCATAAAATCTACCATAAAAGCAAAACATCTATGTTCTTTCCATGTTTCAAAATTTCCCTTATTGCTGAGTTGCCTTCCAAACTTCTCGAATTCGTCTTCTTTTCCATACCTATAGTATAAAAATTGTAACGAGATCCAACCTATGTCTAATGATTCCTCCTTGAATTTGCAAATGTTCAAGTACTGAAAAAATTTATTGATGGAGATGCCCCTTGGGGCTACAAGATTCTGACGGTGCAACCTCACTCCAAACCCAGTAAAACTTGCTATTTCCTCCATGGTTGGGGTAAATTCAAAATTTGAGAAATGAAAAACATTGTTTATGGGATCCCAAAAGGACAACCATGCTTCACTCGCATCCCTCTTAGGGTCCACTTGCATGATTCTAGTCAAGAAACCCAAATATTTGAATATTTTGCCTTGTTCTATCAACCCCATGTCTTTCCACCATGCCCACAACTGCAAAGGAGTACAATCTACAACCTGAAGTTGTACGCTCGAATCTCTTTTCCTCTTCTGACACTTTCCCCGACAAGGATGAACCATGATATGCCTATGGATAAAGATACGGGGTCAAGAAACACTCAAACTTACGATACTTAATTTATGGACCACTTAGAATTCGAGTAAAATAAGTGTGAAACTCATATAAAATGACGCAAAAATATTTTCTCTCGAAATAAGACTATGAGGAAAAATAAATTAAGTGCTTGTATTTATAAAGTGAATACACTTTTGAATGTTCGTCATTTGAATAATCTGACTTAGAGCACATGTGGCCAAGATATTAAACTGACTTGTTCTATAAGTGTTACAATGGCCTCTTTTTTATTTTTTTAATAATATTTTACATAAATAGCTAATTTATTTGAATATTGCCCATGATAAGCTAATTATACCCCTTTAACAAGTGTTTATTGTAAGAGTTCAATTGTGAAACAATCTCTAGTAAATGCACCATTAATATAAAGATTTAAATAGAAAAAAATAATAATTTCAACTAAATTTATTATTAGAAGAGACTCTTATGAATTTTCATCAATATTACTTGTAGATAGATCAAACAAAATGTTGAAGATGATATACTTTTAACATGACTATTCTCATATAATTCAAATATGGAGCCAATATAGAGGGTGATATTTATGGCTTAATAAGTGTACAAATAAGAAAATAAAATTATTGAAAATGACTTTGCAAAAAAATATATTAGAAATTCCAACACATTACTAGAGATATATTGGTAAACACACGCATATATTAAAGGGTACTTTTGTTTTGAGATATAAATAACCACATGTATAATTGAAAAAGTTAATTAATTCTAGGTCAAACATACTATAAACATGTTTATCTCACATGGAGATGAAAATTTCAAGTTAAGATAAATAATTTGTAATGGTCAAACATCTATATTGTTGGTGAGAAATTTTAGTCTCAAATCAACTACCCTAGATAGAAAGGAAACTAGATTGTATGAGTTATTTTAGGCCCAAATTGACTACATTAGATAGAAAAGAAACTAGATTATTTGTGAATATTTTTAGGCTCAAATAAAATATGTTATCTAAGAAAAGAGCTTAATTGGGGGATATATATATTTTTGACTAACCTAAATATATTAATATCTTTATCACAAAAAGTTTTCTATTAATTTTTATAAATAAACGCAAATCAGTCGAGATATATATATATATATATATATATATATATATATATAAATAGAATTTATTTTAGAGGAAGCCTAAAGTCGGTCAACAATAAAGACCTTCCAAATGATATTTACAAATAACACATACAATACACGTGTTGGTCAAAAAGAGTTGTTGAGCAGGTGAATGAAGAACAAGATTGTGTTTTACAACGAAAGTCTTGTGGATATTGAAGTTAGGGAGAAATTGCCTCATCAATACATTATAAAGGATAAGGATAAAGCAAATGGTACACGTAAGAGCTTAAATTTCCAAAATGATTCCAACCAATTAATCTAGGCCAAGTGTCATTTTACCCGGGCATTGGTTGACAATCTCATAGATAAACTTGAAGATGATGCTTATGTAACAGTTGCAAATAGTGAAGATGATTATATATGCAAGATTGTTGAGGGTTTCCAAGGTGTCGATGATATAAAGTATTTTATTGCTCAATGTTTATTTACAGGCCAAGGATACTGTAATTAAAGCTCATGACCAGTTTATTTACTATAAGCAAGTATTCTTATCATAAACTACTGAAATTACCCGTGCCTCGCGTGCGAATTTAATATCACGAAATTTATAAAAGAAACATGCTAGATTGATGGAGTTCAATTTACAATTACTCTTTTATTCCAATCGTAGTATCGAGAAACACATCTAGTACTTCAAGAAAGTATTCACAACTTGTAGTAAACTTGAGAATATGTTCATACTTTATATTAAATATCAACAATTAATTTATTGTGAAGGTATTTATGTTTTTGGGATTAAAATAGGCTTCAGAGTACAGTCTAGTCATGTTTCTCTATAGGTGATCCGTCATATGCGGCAAAGAGATTAAAATGACTTGTTCTATAAATGTTACAATATCGTCTTGTTTTTTTGAATAATATTTTACATAAATAGCTAATTTATTTGAAGATTGCCCTTGATAAGATATTTATATGCCTTTAACAAGTGTTTATTGCAAAAGTCCAATTGCAAAACAATATCTAATAAATGCACCTTTAATATTATGATTTAAGGAGAAACATAATAATTTCAACTAAATATATTATTATAACTGACTCTTGTGAATTTTAATCAATATACTTGTAGCTAAATCTAAGAAAGTGTTGAAGATGATATATTTTTAACATTATTATTCTCATATAATTAAATATCGAGTCAATGAAGAGGGCAGTATTTATGGCTTGATAAAGAATTTTTTGTGTAAAAATAAGAAAATGAAATTCTTGAAATTGAATTTGTGAAAAAATTATTAGAAATTCCAACCAATTACTAGGGATATATTGATTAACAGTTTCATATATTAAAGGATACTTTTGTTTTGAAAATAAATAGCCACATATATAATTAAAAAATTATTAATTCTAGGTCAAACGTACTCTAAACCTGTTTATCTCACATGGAGATGAGAATTTCAGGTTAAGACAAATAATTTATAACGGTCAAACATCTTTGTTGCTGGTGAGAAATTTTTGGCTCAAATCGACTACTTTAGATAGAAAAGTAACTAGATTGGTTGAGTTTTTTTAGCCCCAAATTGACTATTTTAGATAGAAAAAGAAACTAGATTGTTTGTGAATAATTTTTGGCTCAAATCAAATATGTTAGCTAAGAAAAAAGCTTAATAGGGATAATATATATATATATGGCCCGGCTCATAATCGTACTGCCTCTTTACATACTTTACCATCGGTTATATATACAGATCAAAGTGATAGATTTGTTAATAAAATTAAAATTAATCCTCAGTTAATTATTGTTCAAGCAAATGATATTGCTTCAGATATTTCTGATAAAGATATTCCTTCTCAGTCCGAAATGGATTTTGATTTAAATAATACTTAATAATGAATGTACACCAAATAGATTTTAGTCCAAGTTCCCTAGCAAGAAAATACATTCAAAATGAATTTTTAAGTGATAAATGGAACTAGTTTAAAATTTGGTTTTTTGACACTTATAGTGCCAATGATTTGAATAATATTTCTCAAGAATTTTATGAAACTTATGCTTTAAATAATCAAATTATGTATTTTGTGTCATGGTTTATAACCACTTATTTACCTTTGTTCATCAACGTTCTTGAACGATCTACAAAGATGGAACTGATAATATTATCAAGGTTGTTTATCCTCCTCAGTCATCATTTGTTTTACCTAATAATACTGATATTACATTTACTGCCTTTCAAAAATTTGTTGAAGAAGATATTGCGGCAGTCAACATCAACGAAATTAATAATCTAATTTCTCAAAATAATTATTTGGGACTTTATGTCAAAATTTTGGGTGAACATATTGGTTCTCTTGATAAAAAAATTAGATGAATTAACTGCTCTAGTTATTCATATTAAAAATGATGTAAAGACTTTTAATAAAGCGTCTACCTCTAAGACTAATACTGAAACACAAGCTATGGCTACCCCTGTGCATAGACCTCCTAAAATTTCAGAATTTAAATTTAAATCGATTTACGATTTAGAAGAAGTTCTTGATAAAAAGTTTTCTGAATTCAGGGCAAGTCCTATGGCTTTGTCTGAAAGTTTTGTTGATGAAATGGAAAACACTTTTGATTTTAAAAATCATGTTTCTCTAGAATTTAATAAACTTCAGAATTATCCCAAGAAGAATAATGGTAATACTAAATTTTTTCATAAACCTAGTATGCAAACTTATTATTATTCCAGACCAACTCCTCAACATGTGCTTATAGAGGAACGAGACTGGAATAAGACTAACACCTCTTATAGTGGGTCTGAAATTTATGAAGGGAATCTTGATGGCTTGACTGATAGACAACTTACTATTCTTATTCATAGAATGATTATGTATGTAACTATCTGTAAAAATGTTAAAAATACAGATAGAAATATTTGTAAAATGATTATCGCTGGTTTTACTGGCCAACTTTGAGGTTGGTGGGATAATTATATGACTTTTGAACAAAAGGCTGATGTAATTAATGTTACTTCTAGTAGTGAAGGTGTTGATAACTTAGGTATGGCCCTTACTGCTAATAGAGAGGATGCCATTTATACCTTAGTTTTAACCATTTCAGAACATTTTAATGGTAGATTTACCAATCAATTTGAAATGGTTCGTACCTTGTTAAATGGTCTACATTGTAGAACCTTAGGAGAATTCAGGTGGTATAAAGATACTAATATGAGTAGGGTTATGGAACTACCTGAAAACAAGTATGAATATTGGAAAGCTAAGTTCATAGATGGTCTTCCCCCATTATTTTCTTTAAGGGTTAAAAAGAACCTTAGTAATGAGCATGGTGAAATTCCTTATGGTAATTATACCTATGGAAGATTAATAGGAGTTTGCACTCAAGAAGGTATAAATCTGTGCAATGAATTAAAATTGAATAGACAACTTAAGATGGATAAGCTCCGAGAAAGATCTCAACTAGGAGACTTTTGTACCCAGTTTGATTTACCAGATACTTCAGTTAATAGCAAGAAGAAGACCAAATATAGAGATTCTAGAGAATCCAATCCTGATGAACCGTATAGGAAAAGAAGGTCTAGACATAGACGTAGTTCTAAGGAAGAAAGGGATGAGAGAAAAACTTCACGTAGATCTAAAAGATTTACTAAAAATAGGTCGTAAAAATTAAGTGTTATAGGTGTTGTAATTACGGGCATATAGCACCCAATTGCAAGCTTGAAAAACTGAAAATATTAGAACTTGATGAAGAAATTCACGATAAAGTTTATAGTTTCTTATATACTTCTAGTTCGGAATCAGCCTATGATTCTGAGTCAAGTTCAGGTTCTGAAGAAAATATTGATTTACTTGATTAATCTGATAATAATCAGCATGTTAATGCTTGTGATACTTGTAAATTTGGTCAAGGTGATAGTTGTTCCTATGAAAATGATGAATTTTATAAATTACAATATCAATTTGAAGATTTAAATATCAACACTATTACTTTTGATAATGTCATAGAACTTTTGAAAGAAGTTACTGATAATAATCTTCGTGAAAAAATTATTCAATTAGTTGTTAATAATAATGTTAGTTCTTCAAAGAATTCAAAAAAGAAGAATGATTTTGAATATGAATATTCTGCTCCTTATTCTTTGTTTGAAGTTCAAAACAGACTTAATAAACAAGTCATTTCTACAAGAGATTCTTCTTTTGATGATTTAAAAGGAGAGATTGAAAATTTTAAAAATGAGATTAAATCTATAAAACAGAGTCAAATGATTTGTGCTCATTGTCTTACTCACATAGAAATTTCTAATAGCAAAGGGAAAAATATTTCTGAAGAAAATACTCATGCAAAACCTCTTAACCTTGATCCTTGACAAGGAATGTTTTTAGGAATGATGCAAATTGTTATTGCTCATAAGTGGTATGTTAAATGTACCATACTAATTGATAATAGTTTCTCTATAACTAATATTGCTATGATTGATAGTGGAGCCGATGTCAGTTGTATTCTAGAAGGCTTGGTACCTACTAAGTATTTTGAGAAAACAACTCATATGGTTAAATCTTCTTCTGGACATGCTTTAGATATAAAGTATAAATTGTCTAATACGCGTATTTGACAAAATAAAGTTTGCATTCCGCATTTCTTTTTCTTGATAAAAAATCAGTTATATCCTCCGATTATACTTGGAATGCCTTTTATAAATGCTATATACCCATTTACTAGTATAACTGCTAAAGGTTATTCTGCTACTTATGAAGACCAGAATATTAGTTATACTTTCATCACTGACACCATTTCACGTGATATTAATGTTTTAATTAATATAAAGCAAAAGCATGTTGATTCTTTACAACTTGGATTATTTAGCATGAATATATTTGATACTTTAAAATCAACTAAAGTACAAGAGAAAATTAAATTAATCTCTGAACAAATGGCCATTGATATTTGTGTTGATCATCCTAGTGCTTTTTGGAATCGGAAAAAGCATATTGTTACCTTTCCTTATGAAGATGATTTCTCTGAGGATGATATTCCTACAAAATCTCGTCCTTGTCAGATGAACACCAAATTGGTGGAATTCTGTAAAAAGGAAATTGATAGTTTGTTACAAAAGGGTTTGATAAAACCTTCTAAATCACCTTGGTCTTGCACTGCATTTTATGTCAACAATGCGGCTGAAAAGGAACGAGGTGTCCCTAGGTTGGTAATAAACTATAAACCATTAAACAAATATTTAAAATGTATTAGGTATCCTATTTCAAATAAAAAGGATTTATTATCAAGACTATATGATTCTAATATCTTTTCTAAATATGATTTAAAATTAGGTTATTGGCAGATTTAAATATTTAAAGAACATTCTTATAGAACTGCTTTTAACGTCCCATTAGGACAATATGAGTGGAATGTCATGCCATTTGGATTGAAAAATGCTCCTTCTGAATTTCAGAAAATTATGAATGATATTTTCAACCCATATTTGGAGTTCATCATTGTTTATATTAATGACATTTTTGTCTACTCAAACACTCTGGAAATGCATATTAAACATTTAGATATTTTCAAGAAAATTGTTATACAAAATGGTTTGGTGATATCTAAACCAAAAATGAGTCTATTTCAGACTAATATCAGATTTTTAGGGCATCTTATTTGTCAAGGAAAGATTACTCCTATTCAAAGATTGATTGACTTTGCTTCTAAGATTCCTGACGTTATTACAGATAAGACACAATTGCAAAGATTCTTGGGAAGTTTAAATTATATTTCTCCCTTTTACAAGACTTTATCTAGAGACTTGGCACCTTTATATGACATGTTAAAAAAGGATAATAAAACACATTGGACTGATAGTCATATTAATTTAGTACATAAAATAAATTTGAGAGTACAATCTTTGCCTGGTTTAACTCTTGCTAACCCTGCATGGCAGAAAATTATAGAGACAGATACGTCCAACATTAGTTTCGGTTGAATATTGAAACAAATCAATCCCGATGACAAAACTGAATATTTAATCAGATTTCAATCCAAAAAATGGAGCGATGCTGAGAGAAAATATGCTACGGCAATTTATGAAATGTTAACCATCATTAAATGCGTATTAAAATTTCAAGATGATTTATATAATCAAAAGTTTTTAATAAAAACCGATGCACAGTCGGTCATATATATGTTTGATAAAGATTTTAAACATGATTCATCGAAATTGATATTTGCTAGGCGGCAGGCCCAGTTAGCTCCTTTAGATTTTGAAATTCATTATAAAAAGGGGAGTGATAATTCTCTTCCAGATTTCTTATCTAGAGAATACTTATCTGCGTAATGAGTTTTCTATTTCCATTCTTTACAGAAAAAACATTAGTTACCATCTGAAAGATACTTCCTCTCGATTGAGATATGAAGGAAGAAATTCTATGGAAAATCATAGATGATATGCTAAGAGATGTCTACTCTATTCATATGCTAGAAGAAATAGTTAACTTTGACGATGTATTATATTATTATAACAATTATTATGCTTTCGAATAAAATAAAATGTTTTGTTTGTAGGATGGATCCTCCTTGGGTGACCAAGGCAAGAGGAAAAGGTTGTTATAACAGAGGGAGAGGAAGATCTTCCTCAGTCTCTTCAGGATCATCATACGGATCCTCTTCATCAAGCTTCCCGATTATAAAAAGAGGAGGGATGAGTTTAGTTAATTTAAAAAGCTCTCAAAAAGAAGCTTCTATACATCTGGAAGATATTCCAGAAAATAATCCATTATATGCACAATTACAGGAGTATCTCTCCCAAAAGAAAGGTGATACATTTGCATCTATTGCCAAAAAAGATATTGATGATATCAAATCTTACGAAAAGGTAGAAAATAAAGAAATGATATTTCTTTTGGAAAACTCTGAAATTTTGAGAAAAGAATAACCTTGGAAGATATTCCAACGTTATTTGATTAATGGATTATATTTCCCGGGTGAGTCATACAAAACTCGTTTCTATTATGAAACTATTCTAATGAACACTGGTAGTGTTGAATTTCAGCACTTCTTAGAGTATAATACCAGCGAGAATATTTATAACTTCTCAAAAATGATTATAAAACAAATTATATCTATAAAAGATTGGGGTATTTCCTCAATGAAAGAAAGGCAGATCAGCCTGAAAAAGATCCCTACAAATTTTACTTATTGTGATTATTACTGCTTTTAATAAAGTCCTCTACTACAATAATGAAAGGCATAAGCATACTTGGTTCATTAAGATTTGTGCAAAGATAGTTGCCGAGCCGATTCCTAATTGGTTTCTGAACTGGTGGTCATACCACGACCCGACAACAAAGATTTTGCCGAATCCCTTTTTAAAATTATACAAGGAATGGGTTAAGGTTTTGCCAGACCTTAATAATTTATACCATACAGATCATATATGTTATATGGATAAAATTGAACAAATTTATTTCTTCTAAGATTCTTTATTCCTTGGATTCACAAGTGGACCCTGAAAGTAGGTTTTACATAAGAACAGATTCCCTATTTATACCACACTTATTATAACAATTTTGGGACAAATTAATGAAGAAAGAACCCAAAACAAAGTCCATAAACGGGCAAGAATTTCTAGACCTTATTTCACAAAAAATCCAGGAATATAGTGCTTCTCCGCACAAGGGGATAATTGCTGATAGCTCCGTTAAGCACATGGCCAGGAGAATTTCCAATAAAGATGGAAATCAAGAGGAAATGATTAATAATTATTTAGAAGAAGTTAGGAGAAATCTAATGCTTAATATCACTAATTATGCAAAAGCCGACACTTCTATGAGGAGTGAAACGAGTGATGATATACGGGATGATATTCAAGAAGCTCAACCATTTGAGTCAGAAAATCCAGCTGCGAAAGATATGCTGACAGAGGTGGAAGATTTCCTCTGAGAAATGAAAAAGAAAGATAAGGTGTGAAGATTATCATGAATAGTAAAGGGCATTATCAACAATAGATACACTGTTGATCTACAGTAGATATACTGTTACTATAGGACCCATTACTATAGATAGATTCTTTTTCTTTTTCTATAAATAGGTTTCATTTGTATTCTTTTTGAGGCAAGTTTTAGAAACCCCCTCTCTCTTCTTTTGTAAAGCTCTCTTAGTCTCTTTGGCTTTTGTATATTGAGTTCATCGAATGCTTACCGAAGTTGTTAATAAAAGTGTATAGTTCATACAAGCCCTGGTGTTGGCCCTTGTCACAAGGTACTTTTTAATTCTTCCTTTCTTTTACTTTATATTTCTCTGATCTAGAGTCGTGACTCTGTCCGGCTAAAAGAATCATATCTATGTCGGATATCTAACTTTGCTTTTATATCTACCATGAAAGATCTGGACCTTATCTAAATATAAATAAATTTACATATGATTTCTTGATTTGGTTCCGAGATGGTGGTACAGTCAGATTTGATGCAATACGTTATTGGCTTTGTCTTTGTGACTCCGTCTAGACAGTTGTGGTCCATAGCTTGTTAAGAGTTGAAAAGGGCGCTCTATAGCCGGTTAGAACTGCTAGACACATTGGCTCAACAACAATACGTATTTGAATCTTGACAGACCCCTTGCTTGGGTAAAAGGATTAGATCCTTCCATACAGTCATAAAACTATATAAATTTTTTTATATAGTTCGATTCGGATTTACTCCTTGAATTCGGATGTTAACAAGCTAGATTGAAGATGATCGCGCGGACTACCGCCCATCTTCTGAGATCCTGGTTTCGTTGGTATCAGAGCCTAGGAACTTTCATGATACATATGAGATTGATGTGAAGTATGCGACATAGATATGATCTTTATCTTCATGGATCTTGGAGAAACGAGTACTAAAAGTACTAGATTGGAAGAGGTCGATATACCTCAAAACCTTGATTTGTTAAACAAATGGACTATTTCAAAAATTAATATTAAAATCATTTATGACTATGGTTGGTTTGATAAAATCTCTAATAAACAGTTAATTAAAACTACTGAACAATCTTTGGTGTTAAATTTGTCGGAATAGACTATTCGTTTGTTAAATAAACGAGATATCAATTGGTATAAACTTCAGTATGATTTCTTACATATTGGCATGATGAAAATTGATTTTAATCCTTTATCTCTTAAAGGGTTACTTGAAACATTTTTAGCTGCTTTGCTTGATGCTAGAAATTTGAATTTTAGACAATCTTTGATGGGTTCGATTGAGTCTACTGTGGCGTATGGTCCAGTCTATTTTAATACTCAACCGAATTTGCAGTTATCTTTAACTGATGCTAATATTCTTGATGCTTTAACTTTGAATGTTAAAACGCATGGTTATAATTATGCACCTGGATCTGAATTAATTTTCTTGTCTTATAGAATCTATTTTAAATTGCTTTCTACTTTAAATCCAAGATGTAAGTTATATGACACATCTTCTGAAACTATTTTATAAGAAACTAATTTTGCTAGATCTAAGGTCACTACTAGACAACCTATAAAATGGGAAGAAATTAATTTTTTAGCTACTTGGACTTTGGAATTTGTTATTCCTTCAAACCATATGGCTGATGCAATCACTAATTCTGAGTAATATCATATCACTCAAAATCCTGATGGTAGGATTTGTATGCAATTTAGTGATATTCCTTTTAGTAGACATTCATTTTCTTCTGCTAGAAGATTGCCCACTATGAATCATATTTCACCTATTAATCCTGTTTATGGCCCGACTAGTAATCAGGCTGCCACTTTACATACTTTACCATTGGTTATATCTACGAATCAAAGTGATAGATTTGTTAATAAAATTAAAATTAATCCTCGGTTAAATATTGTTCAAGCAAATGATATTGCTTCAGATATTTCTGATAAAGATATTCCATCTCAGACCGAAATGGATTTTGATTTAAATAATACTTAATAATGAATGTACACTAAATAGATTTTACCCCAAGCTCCCTGGCAAGAAAATACATTCAAAATGAATTTTTAAGTGATAAATAGAACCAGTTGAAAATTTGGTTTTTTGACACTTACAGTGTCGATGATTTGAATAATATTTCTCAAGAATTTTACGAAACTTGTGCTTTACATAATCAAATTATGTATTTTGTGACATGGTTTATAACCACTTATTTACCTTTGTTCATCAACATTTTTGAACGATCTTATAAAGATAGAAGTGGTAATATTATCAAGGTTATTTATCCTCCTCAGTCATCATTTGTTTTACCTAAAAATACCGGTATTACATTTATTGTCTTTCAAAAATTTGTTGAAGAAGATGTTGCGGCAGTCAGCATCAACGAAATTAATAATCTAATTTCCCAAAATAATTATTTAGGACTTAATGTCAACGTTTTGGGTGAACATATTGGTTCTCTTGATATAAAAAATTAGATGAATTAACTGCTCTAGTTATTCACATTAAAAATGAAGTAAAGACTTTTAATAAAGCATCTACCTCTAAGACTAATACTGAAACATAGACTATGGATATCCCTGTGCAGAGACCTCCTAAATTTTCAGAATTTAAATTTAAATCAATTTACTATTTAGAAGAACTTCTTGATAAAAAGTTTTCTGAATTCAGGGAAAGTCCTATGGATTTGTCTGAAAGTTTTGCTGATGAAATGGAAAACACTTTTTATTTTAAAAATCATGTTTCTCTAGAATTTAATAAACTTCAGGGTTATCCCAAGAAGAATAATGGTAATACTAAATTTTCTCATAAACATAAAATGCAAACTTATTATTATTCCAGACCAACTCCTCAAGATGTGCTTATAGAGAAACAAGACTAGAATTAGACTAACACCTCTTATAGTGGGTCTAAAATTTATGAATGGAATCTTGATGGCTTGACTGATAGACAGCTTACTATTCTTGTTCATAGAATGCTTATGTATGCAACTATATGTAAAAATATTTAAAATACAGATAGAAATATTTGTAAAATGATTATTGCAGGTTTTACTAGCTAACTTTGAGGTTGGTGGGATAATTATAGGACTTTTGAACAAAAGGATGTTGTAATTAATGCTACTTCTAATAGTGAAGGTGTTGATAACTTAGGTATGGCTCTTGTAGCTAATAGAGAGGATGCCCTTTATACCTTAGTCTTAACCATTTTGGAACATTTTAATGGTAGATTTACCAATCAATTTGAAATGGTTCGTACCCTGATAAATGGTCTTCGTTGTAGAAACTTAGGAGAATCTAGGTGGCATAAAGATACTTATATGAGTAGGGTTATGGAACTACCTGTAAACAAGTATGAACGTTGGAAAACTAAGTTCATAGATGGTCTTCCCCCATTATTTGCTTTAAGGGTTAAAAAGATCCTTAGAAATGAGCATGGTGAAATTCCTTATGGTTATTATACCTATGGAAGATTAATAGGAGTTTGCACTCAAGAAGGTATAAATATGTGCTATGAATTAAAATTGAATAGACAGCTTAAGATGAATAAGCTCCGAGAAAGATCTCAATTAGGAGTCTTTTGTACCCAGTTTGGTTTACCAGATACTTCAGCTAATAGCAAGAAGAAGACCAAACATAGAGATTCTAGAGAATCCAATCACGATGAACCTTATAGGAAAACAAGGTCTAGACATAGACGTAGATCTAAGGAAGAAAGAGATGAGATAAAAGCATTGCGTAGATCTAAATGATTTACTAAAAATAGGTCAAAACGTGAGCTCACAAAAATTAAGTGTTATAGGTGTGGTAATTACGGGCATATAGCATCCAATTGACAGCTTGAAAAGTTGAAAATGTTAGAACTTGATGAAGAAATTCATGATAAAGTTTATAGTTTCTTATATACTTCTGGTTCGGAATCAGACGACGATTCTGAGTCAAGTTTAGGTTTCGAAGAAAATATTGATTTATCTAATTTATTTGATAATAATCAGCATGTTAATGCTTGTGATACTTGTAAATTTGATCAAGGTGATATTTGTTCCTGTGAAAATGACTAATTTTATAAATTACAATCTCAATTTGAAGATTTAAATATCAACACTATTACTTTTGATAATGTCATAGAACTTTTGAAAGAAGTTACTAATAATAATCTTCGTGAAAAAATTATTCAATTAGTTGTTAATAATAATGTTAGTTCTTCAAAGAATTTAAAAAAGAAGAATGATTTTGAATATGAATATTCTGCTCCTTATTCTTTGTTTGAAGTTCAAAACAGACTTAATAAACAAGTCATTTCTACAAGAGATTCTTCTTTTGATGATTTAAAAGGAGAGATTGAAAATTTTAAAAATGAGATTAAATCTATAAAATAGAATCAAATGATTTGTGATCATCGTCTTACACAGATAGAAATTGCTAATAGCAAAGGGAAAAATATTGCTGAAGAAAATACTCTTGCAAAACTTCTTAACCTTGATCCTAGACAAGGAATGTTTTTAGGAATGATGAAAATTGTTACTACTCATAAGTGGTATGTTAAATGTACCAAACTAATTGATAATAGTTTTTCTAACTAATATTGCTATGATTGATAGTGGAGCCGATGTCAATTGTATTCAAGAAGGTTTGGTACCTACTAAGTATTTTGAGAAAACAACTCGCATGGTTAAATCTGCTTCTGGACATGCTTTAGATATAAAGTATAAATTGCCAAATATGCGTATTAGCCAAAATAAAGTTTGCATTCCGATTCTTTTTTGGTAAAAAACAGTTATATCCTCCGATTATACTTGGAACACCTTTTATAAATGTTATATACCCATTTACTAGCATAACTGCTAAAGGTTTTTTTTGCTACTTACGATGACCAGAATATTAGTTATACTTTCATCACTGACCTCATTTCACATGATATTAATGCTTTAATTAATATGAAGCGAAAGCATGTTGATTCTTTACAACCTGAGTTATTTAGTATGAATATATTTGATACTTTAAAATCAACTAAAGTACAAGAGAAAATTAAATTAATATCTAAATAAATGGCCATTGATATTTGTGTTGATCATCCTAGTGCTTTTTGGAATCAGAAAAATCATATTGTTACCCTTCCTTATGCAGATGATTTCTCTGAGGATGTTATTCCTAAAAAATCTCATCATTGTCAGATGAACACCGAATTGGTGGAACTCTGTAAAAAGGAAATTTTTACAATGCGGCTAAAAAGGAACGAGGTGTCCCTAGGTTGGTAATAAACTATAAACCATTAAAAAAATATTTAAAATGGATTAGGTATCCTATTCCAAATAAAAAGAATTTATTATCAAGATTATATGATGCTAATATCTTTTCTAAATTTGATTTAAAATCAGGTTATTGGCAGATTCAAATATTTAAAGAACATTCTTATAGAACTGTCTTTAACGTCCCATTTGGACAATATGGGTGGAGTGTCATGCCCTTTGGATTGAAAAATGTTCCTTCTGAATTTCAGAAAATTATGAATGATATTTTCAACCCATATTTGGAGTTCATCATTGTTTATATTGATGACATTTTGGTCTACTCAAACACTCTGGAAATGCAAATTAAACATTTAGATATTTTCAAGAAAATTGTTATACAAAATGGTTGGGTGATATCTAAACCAAAAATGAGTCTATTTCTGACTAATATCATATTTTTAGGGAATCTTATTTGTCAAGGAAAAATTACTCCTATTCAAAGATCGATTGACTTTGATCCTAAGTTTCCTGACGTTATTACAGATATGACACAATTGCAAAGATTCTTGGGAAGTTTAAATTGTATTTCTCCCTTTTACAAAATTTATCTAGAGACTTGGCACCTTTATATGACAGGTTAAAAAGGATAATAAAATACCTTGGACTTATAGTCATACTAATTTAGTACAGAAAATAAAATTGAGAGTACAATCTTTGCCTTATTAAACTCTTGCTAACCGTGCATGGTAGAAAATTGTAGAGACAGATGCGTCCAACATTAGTTATGGTGGAATATTGAAACAAATCAATTCCCATGACAATACTAAATATTTAATGAGATTTCATTCCTGAAAATGGAGCGATATTAAGAGAAAATATGCGACTGTGGCTCATGAAATGTTAACCATCGTTAAATGTGTGTTAAAATTTCAGGATGATTTATATAATCAATAGCTTTTAATAAAAACTGATGCAATGTTGGTCAAATATATGTTTGATAAAGATTTTAAACATGATGCATCGAAATTAATATTTGCTAGGTGGCAGGCCCAATTAGCTCCTTTTCATTTTGAAATTCATTATAAAAAGGGGAGTTATAATTCTCTTCCGAATTTCTTATCTAGAGAATACTTATCTGTATAATGAGTGTTCTATCTCCATTTTTTACAGAAAAAACATTAGTTACCATCTTAAAGAAACTTCCTCCTGATCGAGCTATGAAGGAAGAAATTCTATGGAAAATCATAGATGATATGCTAAGAGATGTCTACTCTATTCATATGCTAGAAGAAATCGTTAACTTTGACTAAATATTATTTTATTATAACAATTATTATGCTTTCAAATAAATCTAAATGTTTTGTTTGTAGGATGGATCCTCCTTGGGTGACCAAGGCAAGAGGAAAAGGTGGTTATAACAGAGGGAGAGTAAGATCTTCCTCAGTCTCTTCAGGATTGTCATACGGATCATCTTCATCAAGCTCTCCGATTATTCAAAGAGGAGGGATAAGTTTAGTAAATTTAAAAAGCTCTCAAATAAAAGCTTCTATACATATGGAAGATATTCCAGAAAACAATCCATTATATACACAATTACAGGAGTATCTCTCCCAAAAGAGAGGTGATACCTTTGCATCTATAGCAAAAGAGGATATTGATGATATCAAATCTTACGAAATGGTAGAAAAGAAAGAAATGATATTTCTTTTGGAAAACTCTAAAATTCAGAGAAAAGAAGAACCTTGGAAGATATTCCAACGTTATTTGATTAATGGATTATATTTCCCGGGTGAGTCATAAAAAACCTGTTCCTATTATAAAATATTATTCTAATGAACACTGGTAGTGTTGAATTTCAACACTTCTTAGGGTATAATACCAGCGAGAATATTTATAACTTCTCAAAAATGATTATAAAACAGAATATATCTATAGAACATTGGGGTATTTCCTCAATGAAAGAAAGGCAGATCAGCCTGAACAAGATCCCTACAAATTTCACTTATTGGCATTATATTAATGCTTTTAATAAAGTCCTCTACTACAATAATGAGAGGCATAAGCATACATGGTTCATTAAGATTTGTGCAAAGATATTTGTCGAGCCGATTCCTAATTGGTTACTGAACTGGTAGTCATACCACTGCCCGACAACAAAGATTTTACCGGATCCCTTATTAAAATTATATAGGGAATGGGTAAAGGTTTCGCCAGATCTTAATAATTTATACCATACAGATCATATATGTTATATGGATAAAATTGAACAAATTTATATCTTCGTAGAATTTTCTATTCCTTGGATTCACAAGTGGACCCCGGAAGTAGCTGTTACAGAAGAACAAATTGCCTATTTATGTCGCACTTATTATAACAATTTTTGGGACAAATTAATGAAGAAAGATCCCAAAACAAAGTCCTTATATGGGCAAGAACTTCTAGACCTTATTTCACAAAAAATCCAAGACTATAGTGCTTCTCCGCAAATGGGATAATTGCCGATAGCTCCATTAAGCACATGGCCAGAAGAATCTCCAATCAAGATGGAAATCAAGAGGAAATGATTAATAAGTATTTTGAAGAAGTTAGGAGGAATCTACTCCTTAATATCACTAATTATGCAAAATACGACACTTCTATAAGGAGTGAAACAAGCGATGATATTCGGGATGATATTCAAGAAGCTCAACCATTTGAGTCAGAAAATCCAATTGCGAAAGATATGCTAACAGAGGCGGAAGATTTCCTCTGAGAAATGAAAAAGAAAGATAAGGTCTGAAGATTTCATGAATAGTAAAAGGCATTATCAGCAGTAGATACACTGTTGATCTACAATAGATATAATGTTACTATGGGACCCATTGATAAGGATCCATTAATGTAGATAGATTCTTTTATTTTTCTATAAATAGGTTTCATTTGTAGTCTTTTAGAGGAAGGTTTTAGAAACACCCTCTCTCTTCTTTTGTAAAGCTCTCTTAGTCTCTTTGACTTTTGTATATTGAGTTCGCCGAATACTAATCGGAGTTGTTAATAAAAGTGTATAGTTCATACAAGCCCTGGTGTTGGCCCTTGTCACAAGGTACTTTTTAATTCTTCCTTTCTTTTACTTTATATTTCTCCGATCTAGAGCCGTGACTATATCTGACTAAAAGAATCATATCTATTTCGGATATCTAACTTTGCTTTTATATCTACCATGAAAGATCTAGACTTTATCTAAATATGAATAAATCTATATATGGTTTCTTGATTTGGTTCCGAGATGGTGGTATAGTCAGATTTGATGCAATACGTTATTGGCTTTGTCTTTGTGACTCCGTCTAGCCAACAGTGGTCCATAGCCCGTTATTAGTTGAAAAGGGCGCTCTATACCCAGTTAGAACTGCTAAACATATGGGCTCAATAACAATATTTATTTGAATCTTGACAGACCCCTTGCTTGGGTAAAAGGATTAGATCCTTCCTTATAGTCATCAAAACTAGATAAAAATTTATATATATTTCTATTCGGATTTACACCTTGAATTCAAATGTTAACAAGCTAGATTGAAGATGACATGTGACTATACAAATATATATATATATATATATATATATATATATATATATATATATATATATATATATATATATATATATATATATTCATTTTTAGAGGGAACCTTAAGCTAATCAACCATTAAAGCCTTCCAAGTGATATTTACAAATAACACATATAATAAATGTGTTGGTCAAAAAGAGTTGTTGTAAAGGTGAATGAGGAACAAGAATTTGTGATTTACAATGAAAGTGTTGTGGATAATGAAGATATGGAGAAATTGCATCATCGATACATTATAAAGGATAAGGTTAAAGCGAATGGTATACCAAAGAGCCTAAATTGTCAAGATAAGTACAACCAATTAATCCAGGCCAAATGTCATTTTAACCAGACATTGGTTGACAGTCTCATTTATAAACTTGAGGAGGATGCTCATGTAACGGCTGACGATAGGGAAAATGCTTATATATGCAAGATTGTTGGGTTTTTTCAAGGTGTCGATGATATGAAGTGTTTTACTGCTCAATGGTTTTTTCACAGAGCCAAGGATACTGTAATTAAAGCTCATTACCAGTTAATCGACTATAAGCATATCTTCCTATCAGAAACTAGTAAAATAACCTGCGTCTCGCGTAGAAATTTAAAATCATGAAATTTATAAAAGCAACATACCAGATGATGGAGTTCAATTAAAACAACACTTCTGTTCCGATCGCAGTGTTGAGAAGCACATCTATTAATTCAGTATTTACAACTTGCAATAAAATTGAGAATTTATCTATGCCTCAAAGTACAGTCTAGTCACGTTTCTCTATAGGTCGTTCGAACAAATCATTTTAATCTCTTGGCCACATGTCTCGGATGACCTATTGAGAACCATAACTAGACTGTACTTTGAGGCCTCTTTTAATCTCAAAGACATAGATAACTAAACAATAAATTAATTGTTCATATTTATTATTAAGTATGGACAGATTCTCATTGTTACTACAAGTTGTAAATACTTTTCATAAAGTAATAGATGTGCTTCTCAACACTGCGATTGGAATAGAAGTGCAGTTTTAATTGAACTCCATCACTCTAGTATGTTGATTTTATAAATTTTATAATATTAAATTTCCACGTGAGGCGCAGGTTATTTTACTAGTTACTGATAAGAAGACATGCTTATAGTCGATTTACTGGTCATGAGCTTTAATTATAGTATCCTTGGCTCTGAAAAAAATCATTGAGCAGTAAAACAGTTCATATCATCGACACCTTTAAAAAACCCAACAATCTTGCATATATAATTATTTTCACTATCTTCAGTCGTTACATGAGCATTCTCCTCAAGTTTATAAATGAGATTGTCAACCAATGTCCGAGTAAATTGACATTTGGCCTAGATTAATTGGTTGGACTCATCTTGACAATTTAAGCTCTTTGGTGTACCATTCGCTTTAACCTTATCCTTTATAATGTATCGATGATGCAATTTCTCCCTAGCTCATTATCCACAACACTTTCGTTGTAAAGCACAAATTCTTCCTCATTCATCTTTACAACAATACTTTTTGACCAACACATGTATTATATGTGTTATTTGTAAATATCATTTGAAAGGCTTTAATGGTTGATTGACTTTTGCTTCTCTCTAAAAAAGATTCATTAAATATTTATACATATTTTATTACTATTAGTTTAAAAAAAAAAAACAAAAAATAATATACAAAATAATATGTATTGCTTTATATATTATTTTGTTTTGTTTTTTAAATTATTAATAATACTAATAATAATAATAATAATAATAATATATAAATATTTAATGAATCTTTTTTAGAGAGAACCAAAAACTAATCAACCATCAAAGCCTTCCAAAATGATATTTACAAATAACACATAAAATACATGTGTTGGTCAAAAAGAGTAGTTGTGAAGGTAAATGAGGAACAAGAGTTTGTGCTTTACAGCGAAAGTATTGAGGATAATGAAGCTATGGAGAAATTGCATCATCGATACATTATAAAGGATAAGGTTAAAGTGAATGGTACACCAAAGAGCTTAAATTGTCAAGATGAGTCCAACCTATTATTATAGGCCAAATATCGTTTTAACCGGACATTGGTTGACAATTTTATTTATAAACTTGAGGAGGATGCTCAAGTAATGGTGGAAGCTAATGAAAATGGTTATATATTCAAGATTGTTGGGTTTTTTCAAGATGTAGATGATATAAAGTGTTTTACTGCTCAATGGTTTTTTTACAAAGCGAAGGATACTGTAATTAAAGCTCATGATCACTTAATCGACTATAAGCATGTCTTCTTATCAGAAACTAGTAAAATCATTTCCACCTCGCGCGGGAATTTAATATCACAAAATTTATAAAATCAACATACCAATGTGATGGAGTTCAATTAAAAAAAAACACTTATATTCCGATCATAGTGTCGAGAAGCACATCTATTACTTCGAGAAAAGTATTTACAACTTACAATAAAATTGAAAATTTGTTCATACTTCATATTAAATATGAACAATTAATATATTGTTTAGTTATCTATGTCTTTGAGATTAAAAGAGGCCCCAGAGTACAGTCCAGTCATGTTCCTCTATAGGTCATCCGAACAAATCATTTTAATGTCTTGGCCACATATCTCAGATGACTTATAGAAAAACATGACTAGACTATACTCTGCGGCCTCTTTTAATCTCAAAGACATAGATAACTAAACAATAAATTAATTTTTCATATTTAATATGAAGTATGGACAGAATCTCAATTTTACTGCAAATTGTAAATACTTTTCATAAAGTAATAGATGTGTTTCTCGACACTGCGATCGGAATAGAAGTGTAGTTTTAATTGAACTCCATCACTCTGGAATATTGATTTTATAAATTTCATAGTATTAAATTTTCGCATGAGGTGCAGGTTATTTTACTAATTTATGATAAGAAGACATGCTTATAGTAGATTTACTGGTCATGAGTTTTAATTACAGTATCCTTGGCTTTGTAAAAAACCATTGAGCAGTAAAAACATTTCATATCATTGACACCTTGAAAAAACCCAACAATCTTACATATATAATCATTTTCACTATCTTCAGTCGTTACATGAGCATTCTCCTCAAGTTTATAAATGAGATTTTCAACCAATGTCCAGGTAAATTGACATTTGGTCTGGATTAATTGGTTGGACTCATCTTGACAATTTAAGCTCTTTGGTGTACCATTTGTTTTAACCTTATCCTTTATAATGTATCGATGATGCAATTTCTCCCTAACTTCATCATCCACAACACTTCCGTTGTAAAGCACAAACTCTTGTTCCTCATTCACCTTTACAACAACTCTTTTTTACCAACACATGTATTAAATGTGTTATTTGTAAATATCATTTGGAAGGCTTTGATGGTTGATTGACTTTAGGTTCTCTCTAAAAAAGATTCATTAAATCTTTATATACATTTTATTATTATTATTAATATTAATAATTTTAAAAAACAAAATAATATATACATATATATTTGACTAACCTAAATATTTGATTATCTTATTTGCAAAAAAGTTTTCTATTAGTTTTTATAAATGACACAAATCAGTTGAAAGATTTTTTATATATATATAAATATTGGATGAGAAATTATTTTTTATTATTATTATATATATATATATATAATATGAGATGTAATAGCGACTATGTGTCAGCACCATAATTAATCTTTAATTTTTATCTTTTAAATTATCAACTAATTAAATATAATTAATTTGTTTTTTAATAAAGAAAAGAAGTTACTACTTTTGAAGATAAGTTTGAGTTTTAAATTAATAAAAAATGTTTGTATTTTTTTTAAAAAACGTTTAAAAGAGTAGTTACATTCTCAAATTTTGAGTTTTTTAAAAAGTAATTAAATATATATAATTAAAGATTGATTAACAAAAAGTATTTATTTGATAATAATAATAATAATAATAATAATAATAATAATAATAATATCTTTCCACAACCCTCCTTATTTATAGCAAAACAAATGTATAATAATAATAATAATAATAATAATAATAATAATAATAATAATAATAATAATAATACAATCAGATTTGATGCAATACATTATTGGCTTTGTCTAGCCATCCATGGTTCAAACCCTGATGATGAGTTGAGAAAAAGGGCGCCCTATACCCGGTTAGAATTGCTAGATATGTGGGCTTAATAACAATACGTATTCAGATCTTGACAGACCCTTTGCTTGGGTAAAACAACTTAGTCCTTCCATACAGTCATAAAATGATATAAAAATTTGTATGTATTTCGATTCGAATTGCTTTCCTTGAATTCGGATATTGACAAGCTAGATTGAAGATGACCGCGCGGACTACCGCCCGTCTTCTAAGATCCTGGTTATATTGGTATCAGAGCCTAGGAATTTTCATGGTATATATGAAAGTGATATGAAGTATACGACATAGATATGATCTTTTGTCTTCATGGATCTTGGAGATACTAGTACTAAAAGTACTAGATTGTAAGAGGTAGATATACCTCAAAACCTTGATTTGTTAAACAAATGGACAATTCCAAAAATTAATATAAAAATCATATATGATTATGGTTGGTTTGATAAAATCTCTAATAAATAATTGATTAAAACTACTAAACAATCTTAGGCGTTAAATTCGTCCGAACAGACTATTCGTTTGTTAAATAAACGAGATATTGACTTATATAAGTTACAGTATAATTTCTTTCATATTGGCATGATACAAATTGCTTTTAAGCCTTTGACTCTTAAAGGGTTACCGGAGACATTTTTAGCTGCTTTACGAGATGCTAGAAATTTGAACTTTAGACAATCTTTAATGGGATCGATTGAATCTACTTTGGCATATGGTCCAATTTATTTTAATACTCAGCCGAATCTACAATTATCTTTAACTGATGCTAACATTCTTGATGCCTTAACTTTGAATGTTAAAACGCATTGTTATAATTATGCACCTGGTTCTGAATTAATATGTCTGTCTTATAGAATCTATTTCAAATTGCTTTCTACATTAAATCCCCGATATAAGTTATATGATACATCTGCTGAAACAATTTCAGTAGAAACTAATTGTGCTAGATCTAAGGTCACTACTAGATGACCTATAAAATGGGAAGAAATTAATTTTCCGACTACTTGGACTTTAGAATCAGTAATTCCTATAAATCAGATGACTGATGCAGTCACTAATTCTGAGTATTCTCATATAACTCGAAATTCGGATTGTAGGATTTGTATGTAGTTCAATGATATTCCTTTTAGTAGACATTCATTTTCTTCTTCTAGAAGATTGTCTGCTATGCATCATATTTCCCCAATTGAGCCTATATATGGTCCAGCTCATAATCGTGCTGCTTCGTTACATACTTTACCATCTGATATATCTACTAATCTAAATTATAGATTTGTTAATAAAATTAAAATTAATCCTCATTTTAATATTGTTCAAGCAAATGATGTTGCTTCTGATATTTCTAATAGGGATATTCCTTCACACTCCTAAATGGATTTTGACCTTAATAATACTTAATGATGAATACACATCAAATAGATTTTAGCCCAGGTTCCCTGGCAAGAAAATACATTCAGAATGAATTTTTAAGTAATAAATGGAATCAGTTTAAAACTTGGTTTTTTGACACTTATAGTTCTGATAATTTGAATAATATTTCTCAAGAGTTTTATGAAACTTGTGTTTTGCACAATCAAATTATGTATTTTGTGTCATGGTTTATAACCACTTATTTACCTTTGTTTATCAACGTTCTTGAACGATCGTATAAAGATGGAAATGGTAATATTATCAAGGTTGTTTATCCACCACAATCATCCTTTGTTTTACCTAATAATACAGGTATTACCTTTACTGCCTTTCAAAAATTTGTTGAAGAAGATGTTGCGGCAGTCAGCATTAACGAAATTAATAATTTGACTTCTCAAAATAATTATTTGGGACTTTATGTTAAAGTTTTAGGTGAACATATCGGTTCTCTTGATAAAAAGTTGGATGAACTAACTGCTTTGATAATACAAATAAAAAATTATTTAAAGACTTTTAATAAAGCTTCTACTTCTAAAAATAATAAGGAAATTCTTATTATGTCTACTCCTGTGCAGAGACCTCCTGAGATTTCAGAATTTAAATTTAAAACAACTTACGAATTAGAAGAACTTCTTAGTAAAATGTTTTCAGAATTTAAAGCAAGTCCTATGGATTTGTCTGAAAGTTTTGCGGATGAAATGGAAAACACTTTTGATTTTAAAAGTCATGTTGACTTAGAGTTTAATAAACTTAAGGGTTATCCCAAAAAGAATAATGGTAATCCTAAATTTTCTTATAAACCAAGCATGCAAACTTATTATTATCCCAGGTCTACTCCTCAAGATGTGCTTGTAGAGGAACGAGACAGGAATCAGACTAATACCTCTTATAGCGGTTCTGAAATTTATGAATGGAATCTTGATGGCTTAACTGATAGATAACTTACTATTCTTGTGCATAGAATGCTTATGTATGCAACTATATGTAAAAATGTTAAAAACACAGATAGAAATATTTGCAAAATGATTATTGCAGGTTTTACGGGCCAACTTCGAGGTTGGTGAGATAATTATATGACCGTCGAGCAAAAGGCTACGGTGATTAATGTTGTTTCTAATAATGAAGGTGTTAATAACCTTGCTTTGGCCCTTGTTGCTAATAGAGAAGACACAGTTTATACCTAATTCTTAACCATTTTAGAACATTTTAATGGTAGATTTACCAATCAGTTCGAAACGGTTCGTACCCTGTTAAACGGCTTACGATGTAGAACCTTGGGAGAATTTAGATGGTATAAAGATACTTATATGAGTAGGGTGATGGAACTACCAGAAAATAAGCATGAGCATTGGAAAGCTAAGTTGATAGATGGCCTTCCCCTATTATTTGCACTAATGGTTAAAAAAATCCTTAGAAATGAGCAAGGAGATATCCGTTATGGTGATTATACCTACGGTGGGTTGATAGGAGTTTGTACTCAAGAAGGGATAAACTTTGTGCAACGAATTAAAACTTTCTAGATAGCTTAAGATAGATAAGATTAAGGAAAGATCCCAGCTAGGAGATTTTTATTCTCAGTTTGGTTTACCTGATACTTCAGCTAATAGCAAGAAGACAACCAAACATAGAGATTCTAGAGGTTCTAATCCAGATGACTATTATAAAAAAACGAAGGCAAAGACGTATATCCAAAAAAGAAAGAAATGAGCGAAAAGCTTATCGTAAATCTAATAAATATACCAAAAATAGGTCCAAGCGGGAACTCGCAAAAATTAAGTGTTATAGGTGTGGCAATTTTGGACATATAGCACCCAATTGCAAGCTTGAAAACTGAAAACCTTAGAACTTGATGAAGAAATTCATGATAAGGTTTATAGTTTCCTTTATACTTCTAGGCCGGAGTCCGATTATGAGTCCGGTTCAAGTTCTAAAGAAAATATTGATTTGTCTGAATTATCTAATAATATTCAGCATGTTAATAATAATGCATGTGATACTTGCAAACTTGGTCATGGGATATTTGATCCTGTGAAAATGATGAATTTTATAAATTGCAATCTCAATTTGAAGATTTAAATATTAACACTATTACCTATGATAATGTGATAGAACTTTTAAAAGAAGTTACTGATAATAATCTTCGTGAAAAAATTATTCAATTAGCAGTTAATAACAAGGCTAGTTCTTCAAAAAACTCGGAAAAAATTGATTTTGAATATGAATATTCTGCTCCATATTCTCTATCTGAAGTTCATAATAGACTCAATAAACAAACTATTTCTACAAGAAATTCCTCTTTTTATGATTTAAAAAGAGAAATTAAAAATTTTTAAAATGAGATTAAATGTCTCAAGCAAAATCAAATGATTTGTGATCACCGTATTACTCAGATAGAAACTGCTAATAGAAAAGGAAAAAATATTGCTGAAGAAAATACTCCTGAAAAATATGTTCATTTCGATCCTAGACAGAGTATATTTCTAGGAATGATGCAAATTGTAACTGTTCATAAATGGTATGTTCAATGTACTAAATTGATTGATAATAGTTTTTCTATAACTAATGTTGCCATGATTGATAGTAGAGTTGATGTGAGCTGCATTCAGGAAGGTCTTGTACCTACCAAATACTTTGAAAAGACAACTCATATGGTTAAATCTGCATCAGGACATACTTTAGGTATAAAGTATAAATTACCCAATACTTGTATTTGCCAAAATAAAGTTTGCAGTCCGCATTTCTTTTTCTTGGTTAAAAATCTGTTATACCCTCCGATTATACTTGGAACCCCTTTTATAAATGCTATTTACCCATTTACTAGCATAAATACTAAAGGTTTTTCGGCCATATACAATAATCAGAATATAAGTTATACTTTTATCAATGAACCAATTTCGCGTGATATTAATGCTTTAATTGATACGAAACAGAAGCATTTTGATTCTTTACAACTTGAATTGTTTAGTATGAACATATTTGATACTTTTAAAAATACTAAAGTACAGGAAAAAAATAAATTAATATCTGAACAAATGATCATTGATATTTGTGTTGATCATCCTAGTGCTTTTTGGAATCAGAAAAAGCATATTGTTACTATTCCATATGAAGAAAATTGCTCTGAGGATAATATTCCTACTAAGTCTCGTCCTTGCCAATTGAACACCGAATTGGTGGACTTCTGTAACAAAGAAATTGATAGTTTATTACAAAAGGGTTTGATTAAACCGTCTAAATCACCTTGGTCTTGTACTACATTTTATGTTAATAATGCTGCTGAAAAGGAACGAGGAATCCCTAGGTTGGTGATAAATTATAAGCCATTAAATAAATATTTAAAATGGATTAGGTATCCTTTTCCTAATAAAAAGGACTTATTGTACAGATTATACGATGCCAATATATTCTCAAAATTTGATTTAAAATCAGGTTATTGGCAAATATAAATTTTTAAAGAACATTCTTATAGAATAGCTTTTAATGTCCCATTTGGACTATATGAGTGGAATGTTATCCCATTTGGTTTGAAAAACGCCCCTTCTGAATTTCAGAAAATGATGAATGATATTTTCAACCCATATTTAGATTTCATTATTGTTTATATTGATGATATTTTGGTTTATTCAAAGACTCTTGAAATGCATATTAAACATTTAGATGTTTTTAAGAAAATTGTCATACAAAATGGTTTGGTAATTTCTAAACCAAAAATGAGTTTATTTCAAACTAATGTCAGATTTCTCGGACATCTTATTTGTCAGGGGAAGGTAACTCCTATTCAACGTTCAATTGACTTTGCCTCTATGTTTCCCGACGTTATTACAGATCGGACACACTTACAAAGATTTTTAGGAAGTTTAAATTATATATCTCCCTTTTTTAAAAATTTATCTAGACATTTGGCCCCTTTATATGACAGGTTCAAAAAGGACCATAAATCACCTTGAACTGATAGTCATACCACTTTGGTAAAGAATATCAAACTTCGGGTTCAATCTTTACCTTGCTTAACTCTTGCTAACTCGGCTTGGCAAAAAATTGTTGAAACCGATGCATCTAATATTGGTTATGGGGGGATTTTAAAACAAATTAATCCTCACGATAAAAATGAATATTTGATTAGATTTCATTCAAGAAAATGGAGCGATGCTCAGAAAAAATACGCTACAGTAGCTCATGAAATGCTAACCATTGTTAAATGTGTATTGAAATTTCAAGATGATTTATACAATCAAAAGTTTCTGATAAAAACTGATGCTCAATTCGTGAAATATGTTTAATAAGGATTTCAAAAGTTGTTATAATATGTGCGATATAAACATGAAATCTGTTCTTCAGTAAAACCTACTTCCAAAGTCCACTTGTGAATCCATGGAATAGAGAATTCTTTGAAGAAATAGATTTGTTCAAATTCCATATAGCAGATATGATCTGCGTGATATAAATTATTAAGGTATGGCGAAACCTTAACCCATTCTTTGTATAATTTTAAAAATGGTTCAGGCAAAATCTTTACCGTTGGACCGTGGTATGATCACCAATTTAGGAACCAATTAGGAATTGGTCCGGCAAATATCTTTGCACAAATCTTGATAAACCAAGTATGTTTATGCCTCTCATTATTGTAGTAGAGGACTTTAATAAAAGCATTGATATAATCCCAATAAGTAAAATTTGTAGGGATCTTGTTCAGGCTTATCCGCCTTTCTTTCATTGAGGAAATACCCCAATCTTCGATATATATAATCTGTTTGATAATCATCTTGGAGAAGTTATAAACATTCTCGCTAGTATTGTACCCTAAGAAGTGCTTTAAGTCCACACTACCAGTGTTCATCAAAATAGTCTCATAATATGAACGGGTTTTGTATGACTCACCCGGAAAATATAATCCATTAATTAAATATCGTTGGAATATCTTCCAAGGTTCCTCTTTTCTCTGAATCTCAGAGTTTTCCAAAAGAAATATTATTTCTTTCTTTTCTACCTTTTCGTAAGAATTGATATCATCAATGTCTTCTTTTGCAATGGATCCAAAGGTATCACCTCTCTTTTGAGATAGATATTCCTGTAACTGTGCATATAACGGATTATTTTCTGGAATATCATCCAGATGTAAAGAAGAAGCTTCTTTTGAAGAGCTCTTTAAGTTAACCAAGCTCATCCCTCCTCTTTGTATAACAGGAGGATTAGATGAAGAGAATCCGTATGACGATCTTGATGAGAATGAGGATGATCTTCCTCTTCCTCTGTTATAATCGTCTTTTCCTCTGACCTTGGTTACCCAAGGAGGATCCATCCTACAAACAAAACATTTAGTTTTATTCAATGTCATAATAATCACTATAAAAATCAATGAGTTCTTCACAAAAATAAATTTCTGAAATGATGTCTCTCATCATGGCATCTATAATTTTGTATATAATTATTTTTTGCACATCTCTATTAAGAGGTACAACCTTTATGATAGTAATCAACATTTTATATGAAAGTAAAAGAGATAAAAATCTCATTAAGACGATAGGTATTCTCTGGATAAGAAATCCGGAAGAGAGTTATCGCTCCCCTTTTTATAATGAATATCAAAATCAAAAGGAGCTAACTAGGCCTGCCACCTAGCAAACATTAGTTTTGAAGCATCATGTTCGAAATCTGTATTAAACATACATTTCATGGATTGAGCATCAATTTTTATCAAAAACTTTTGATTGTATAAATCATCCTGAAATTTCAATACACATTTAACAATGGTTAGCATTTCATGAGCTACCGTAGCATATTTTTTCTGAGCATCGCTCCATTTTCCTTAATGAAATCTAATCAAATATTCATTTTTATTGTGAGGATTAATCTATTTTAAAATCCCCCCATAACCAATATTAGATGCATCGGTTTCAATAATTTTTTGCCAAGCCGAGTTAGCAAGAGTTAAGCAAGGTAAAGATTGAACCCGAAGTTTGATATTCTTTACCAAAGTGGTATGACTATTAGTCCAAGGTGATTTATAGTCCTTTTTTAACCTGTCATATAAAGGGGCCAAATCTCTAGATAAATTTTTAAAAAAGGGAGATATATAATTTAAACTTCCTAAAAATCTTTGTAATTGTGTCCGATCTGTAATAACGTCGGGAAACATAGAGGCAAAGTCAATTGAACGTTGAATAGCGGTTACCTTCCCCTGAAAAATAAGATGTCTGAGAAATCTGACATTAGTTTCAAATAAACTCATTTTTTATTTAAAAATTACCAAACCATTTTGTATGACAATTTTTTTGAAAATATCTAAATGTTTAATATGCATTTCAAGAGTCTTTGAATAAACCAAAATATCATCAATATAAACAATAATGAAATCTAAATATGGGTTGAAAATATCATTCATTATTTTCTGAAATTCAGAAGAGGCGTTTTTCAAACCAAATGACATAACATTCCACTCATATTGTCCAAATGGGACATTAAAAGCTATTCTATAAGAATGTTCTTTAAAAATTTGAATTTGCCAATAACCTGATTTTAGATCAAATTTTGAGAATATATTGGCATCGTATAATCTGGACAACAAATCCTTTTTATTCGAAATAGGATACCTAATCCATTTTAAATATTTATTTAATGGTTTATAATTTATCACCAACCTGGGGATTCCTCGTTCCATTTAGGTAACATTATTAACATAAAATGCAATACAAGACCAAGGTGATTTAGACGGTTTAATCAAACCCTTTTGTAACAAACTATCAATTTCTTTTTTACAGAAGTCCACCAATTCGGCGTTCATTTGGCAAGGACGAGACTTAGTAGGAATATTATCCTCAGAGAAATTTTCTTCATATGGAAGAGTAACAATATGTTTTTTCCGATTCCAAAAAACACTAGGATGATCAGCACAAATATCAATGGCCATTTGTTTAGATATTAATTTAATTTTTTCCTGTACTTTAGTATTTTTAAAAGTATCAAATATGTTCATACTAAACAATTCAAGTTGTAAAGAATCAACATGCTTCTGTTTCATATCAATTAAAGCATTAATATCACGTGAAATTGATTCAGTGATAAAAGTATAACTTATATTCTGATTATTATATGTGGCTGAAAAACCTTTAGCATTTATGCTAGTAAATGGGTAAATAGCATTTATAAAAGGGGTTCCAAGTATAATCGTAGGGTATAACTAATTTTTAACCAAGAAAAAGAAATGCGAAATGCAAGCTTTATTTTGGCAAATACAAGTATTGGGTAATTTATACTTTATATCTAATGCATGTCCTGATGCAGATTTAACCATATGAGTTGTCTTTTCAAAGTATTTGGTAGGTACAAGACCTTCCTGAATGAAACTCACATCAGCTCCACCATCAATCATGGCAACATTAGTTATAGAAAAACTATTATCAATCAATATAGTGCATTGAACATACCATTTATGAGCAGTTACAATTTGCATCATTCCTAGAAACATACTCTGTCTAGGATCAAAATGAACAAATTTATCAGGAGTATTTTCTTCAGCAATATTTTTTCCATTGCTATTAGCAGTTTCTATCTGAGTAATAAGGTGATCACAAATCATTTGATTTTGCTTGAGAGATTTAATCTCATTTTTTAAATTTTCAATTTCTCCTTTTAAATCATCAAAAGAGGAATTTCTCATAGAAATAGTTTGTTTATTGAGTCTGTAATGAACTTCAGATAGAGAATATGAAACAGAATATTCATATTCAAAATCAATTTTTTCCGAGTTTTTTGAAGAACTAGCCTTGTTATTAACTGCTAATTGAATAATTTTTCACGAAGATTATTATCAGTAACTTCTTTTAAAAGTTCTATCATAGAAGTAATAGTGTTACGATTTAAATCTTCAAATTGAGATTGCAATTTTTAAAATTCTTCTTTTCATAGGAACAAGTATCCCCATGACCAAGTTTGCAAGTATCACATGCATTATTATTAACATACTGAATATTATCAGATAATTCAGGCAAATCAATATTTTCTTCAGAACTTGAACCGGACTCATAATAGGACTCCGACCCGGAAGTATAAAACTATAAACCTTATCATGAATTTCTTCATCAAGTTCTAAGGTTTTCAGTTTTTCAAGCTTGCAATTGGCTGCTATATGTCCAAAATTGCCACACCTATAACACTTAATTTTTTGCGAGTTCCCGCTTGGACCTATTTTTGGTATATCTATTAGATTTACAATAAGCTTTTCGCTCATTTCTTTCTTTTTTGGATCTACATCTATGCCTAGACCTTCGTTTTTTATAATAGTCATCTAGATTAGAACCTCTAGAATCTCTATGTTTGGTTGTCTTCTTGCAATTAGCTTAAGTATCAGGTAAACCAAATTGAGAACAAAAATCTCCTAGCTGGGATCTTTCCTTAAGCTTATTAATCTTAAGCTGTCTAGAAAGTTTTAATTCATTGCATAAATTTATCCCTTCTTCAGTACAAACTCCTATCAACCTACCGTAGTTATAATCACCATAAGGGATATCTCCCTACTCATTTATAAGGATTTTTTTAACTCTTAGTGCAAATAATAGGGGAAGGCCATCTATGAACTTAGCTTTCCAATGCTCAAACTTATTTTCTGGTAGTTCCATCACCCTACTCATATAAGTATCTTTATACCATCTGAATTCTCCCAAGGTTCTACATCGTAAGTCATTTAATAGGGTACGAACCGTTTCAAACTGATTGGTAAATCTATCATTAAAATGTTCTAAAATGGTTAAGACTAAGGTATAAACCGCGTCTTCTCTATTAGCAACGAGGGCCATACCAAGGTTATCAACACTTCATTATTAGAAACAGTATTAACCACCGTAGCCTTTTGCTCGACGGTTATATTTATCCCCTAACCTCGAAGTTGGCCCGTAAAACCTGCAATAATCATTTTGCAAATATTTCTATCTTTGTTTTTAACATTTTTACAAATAGTTGCATACATAAGCATTGTATGCACAAGAATAGTAAGTTGTCTATCAGTTAAGCCATCAAGATTCCATTCATAAATTTCAGAACCGCTATAAGAGGTATTAGTCTAATTCCAGTCTCGTTCCTCTACAAGCACATCTTGAGGAGTAGGCCTAGGATAATAATAAGTTTCCATGCTTGGTTTATAAGCAAATTTAGGATTACATTATTCTTTTTGGGATAACCCTTAAGTTATTAAACTCTAAGTCAACATGATTTTTAAAATCAAAAGTGTTTTCCATTTCATCCGCAAAACTTTCAGACAAATTCATAGGACTTGCTTTAAATTCTGAAAACTTTTTATTAAGAAGTTCTCCTAATTGATAAGTCATTTTAAATTTAAATTCCGAAATCTCAGGAGGTCTCTGCACAGGAGTAGACATAATAAGAGTTTCCTTATTATTTTTAGAAGTAGAAGCTTTAATAAAAGTCTATTAATTAGTTTTTATTTGTATTATCAAAGAAGTTAGTTCATCTAACTTTTTATCAAGAGAACCGATATGTTCACCTAAAACTTTAACATAAAGTCCCAAATAATTATTTTTGAGAAATCAAATTATTAATTTCGTTGATGCTGACTGCCGCAACAACTTTTTCAACAAATTTTTGAAAAGCAGTAAAGGTAATACCTGTATTATTAGGTAAAACAAAGGATGACAGTGGTGGATAAACAGCCTTGATAATATTAACATTTCCATCTTTATACGATCATTCAAGAACGTTGATAAACAAAGGTAAAAAAGTGGTTATAAATCATGGCACAAAATACATAATTTGATTGTGCAAAGCACAAGTTTCATAAACCTCTTGAGAAATATTATTCAAATCATCGGAACTATAAGTGTCAAAAAACCAAGTTTTAAACTGATTCCATTTATTACTTAAAAATTCATTCTAAACGTATTTTCTTGCCAGGGAACCTGGGCTAAAATCCATTTGATGTGTATTCATCATTAAGTATTATTAAGGTTAAAATCCATTTCGGACTGTGAAGAAATATCCTTATCAGAAATATCAGAAGCAACATCATTTGCTTGAACAATATTAAGATGAGGATTAATTTTAATTTTATTAACAAATGTTTGATCAGTAGATATAATAGATGGTAAAGTATGTAACGAAGCAGCACGATTACGAGCTGGACCATATATAGGCTCAATAGGGGAAATATGATGCATAACAGACAATCATCTAGCAGAAGAAAATGAATGTCTACTAAAAGGAATATCATTGAACTGCATACAAATCCTACCATCCGAATTTTGAGTTATATGAGAATACTCAGAATTAATGACTGCATCCGCCATCTGATTTATAGGAATTACTAATTCTAAAGTCCAAGTAGTTAGAAAATTAATTTCTTCCCATTTTATAGGTCGTCTAGTAGTGACCTTAGATCTAGCAAAATTAGTTTCTACTAAAATTGTTTCAGCAGATGTAACATATAACTTACATCGTGGATTTAATGTAGAAAGCAATTTGAAATAGATTATATAAGACAGGCATATTAATTCAGAACCAGATGCATAATTATAACAATACGTTTTAACATTCAAAGTTAAGGCATCAAGAATATTAGCATCAGTTAAAGATAATTGTAGATTCGACTGAGTATTAAAATAAACTGGACCATATGCCATAGTAGATTCAATCGATCCCATTAAAGATTGTCTAAAATTCAAATTTCTAGCATCTCATAAAGCAGCTAAAAATGTCTCCGGTAACCCTTTAAGAGTCAAAGGCTTAAAAGCAATTTGTATCATGCCAATATGCAAGAAATTATACTGTAACTTATACAAGTCGATATCTCATTTATTTAACAAACGAATAGTCTGTTCAGACGAATTTAACGCCAAAGATTGTTTAGTAGTTTTAATCAATTGTTTATTAGAGATTTTATCAAACCAACCATAATCATAGATGGTTTTTATATTAATTTTTGGAATTGTCCATTTGTTTAACAAATCAAGGTTTTGAGGTATATCTACCTCTTCTAATCTAATACTTTTGATACTAGTATCTCCAAGATCCATGAAGACAAAAGATCATATCTATGTCGTATACTTCATATCAATTTCATATATACCATGAAAATTCCTAGGCTCTGATAACTTTGAATCTTAAAACGCATGGTTATAATTATGTACCTGGTTATCAATTAATATGCCTGTCTTATAGAATCTATTTCAAATTACTTTCTACATTAAATCCCCGATGTAAGTTATATGATACATCTGCTGCAACAATTTTAGTAGAAACTAAATTTGCAAGATCTAAGGTCACTACTAGACGACCTATTAAATGGGAAGAAATTAATTTCCGACTACTTGGACTTTAGAATCAGTAATTCCTATAAATTAGATGGCGGATGCAGTCAATAATTCTGAGTATTCTCATATAACTCAAAATTTGGATGGTAGGATTTGTATGCAGTTCAATGATATTCCTTTTATTAGACATTCATTTTCTTCTGCTAGAAGATTGTCTATTATGCATCATATTTCCCCTATTGAGCCTATATATGGTCCAGCTCGTAATAGTGTTGCTTCGTTACATACTTTACGATCTATTATATCTACTGATCTAAATTATAGATTTGTTAATAAAATTAAAATTAATCCTCGTCTTAATATTGTTCAAGCAAATGATACTGCTTTTGATATTTCTGATAAGGATATTCCTTCACAGTCCGAAATGAATTTTGACCTTAATAATACTTAATGATGAATACACATCAAATAGATTTTAGCCTAGGTTCCCTAGCAAGAAAATACATTCAGAATGAATTTTTAAGTAATAAATGAAATCAGTTTAAAACTTGGTTTTTTTACACTTATAGTTCCGATGAATTGAATAATATTTCTCAAGTGTTTTATGAAACTTGTGCTTTGCACAATCAAATTATGTATTTTGTGTCATGATTTATAACCACTTATTTACCTTTGTTTATCAACGTTCTTGAACGATCGTATAATGATGGAAATGGTAATATTATCAAGGCTGTTTATCCACTACAGTCATCCTTTGTTTTACCTAATAATACAGGTATTACCTTTATTGCCTTTCAAAAATTTGTTGAAGAAGATGTTGCGGCAGTCAATATCAACGAAATTAATAATTTGATTTCTCAAAAATAATTATTTGAGACTTTATGTTAAAGTTTTAGGTGAACATATCGGTTCTCTTGATAAAAAGTTGGATGAACTAATTGTTGTGATAATACAAATAAAAAATGATTTAAAGACTTTTAATAAAGCTTCTACTTCTAAAAATAATAAGGAAACTCTTATTATGTCTACTCCTGTGCAGAGACCTCTTGAGATTTCAGAATTTAAATTTAAAACGACTTATGAATTAGAAGAACTTCTTAATAAAAAGTTTTCTAAATTTAAAGCAAGTCCTATGGATTTGTCTGAAAGTTTTGCGGATGAAATGGAAAACACTTTTGATTTTAAAAAATCATGTTGACTTAGAGTTTAATAAACTTAAGGGTTATCCCAAAAAGAATAATGATAATCCTAAATTTCCTTATAAACCAAGCATGCAAACTTATTATTATCCCAGGTCTACTCCTCAAGATGTACTTGTAAAGGAACGAGGCTGGAATCAGACTAATACCTCTTATAGCGGTTCTAAAATTTATGAATGGAATCTTGATGGCTTAACTGATAGACAACTTACTATTTTTGTGCATAGAATGCTTATGTATGCAACTATATGTAAAAATGTTAAAAACATAGATAGAAATATTTGCAAACACTACTAAAAAAATAGTGAATACCGACCTACAAATACCGACCTCCGGAGGTCGGTATTCCCTATAACTCCGACCTAAAACCAACATCCCAGCTTAGGTCGGAAAAAGCTTGGTCGCTATTCAATACCGACCTCTCGAGGTCAGTTTTTATTTTAAGTCGAAAAATTCATTATTTTATTTTCCGACTTCCTGAGGTCAATTTTATATATTTCTTTATTTTTTATTTTTATTATTTCTGACTTCCTGAGGTCAGAATATTTATTTCTCATATTTTGGAATACCGACATCCGAATGTTGGTATTTGTTATTTTTTTTATTTTTAATATAATCTTAATTTTTAAATTCTGACCTCTGGAGGTCGGTATTTTTATTTTTCATTTTTGAGATTCTGACCTCCGGAGGTCGGTATTCTTATGTTTTTATTTTTAAGATTCTGACCTCCGGAGGTCGGTATTTTTATTTTTGTATTTTTGAAATTCTGACCTCCGGAGGTTGGTATTTTGATTTTTGTATTTTTGAAATTCTGACCTCTAGAGGTTGGTAATTTTATTTTTGTATTTTTTAAATTCCGACCTTCGGAGGTCGGTATTTTTATTTTTGTATTTTTGAAATTCTAACCTCCGGAGGTCGGTAATTTTAGTTTTGTATTTTTTAAATTCCAACCTCCGGAGGTCGGTATTTTTATTTTTGTATTTTCAAAATTCTGACCTTCGGAGGTTGGTAATTTTATTTTTGTATTTTTTAAATTTCGACCTTCGGAGGTCGGTATTTTTATTTTTTAGTTTTGGAATTCTGACCTTCGGAGGTCCGTATTTTTATTTTTTTATTTTTGAAATCTAACCTCCAGAGGTCGGTTTTCTGCTACAAAACTGGTAGGACATTGTTGCAATTTTAGTTGTCCACCTGCATATTTATACCAAAACAGCCGAAAGAATTCCAAATAAACTTCATCCAACCAAAACAACACAATATTTTCAACATACACATTAAACTATTTCAAAATAAACTTCATCCAACTTCAAAATAAACTAAAATTCAATCAAACAACTCCAAAAATATAAAAGTCTAAAATGTCAAATAGATACAACTACTCCTCATCACCCTCACTCTCCTTATCAGACTTACCATTCTCACTTATCAGACTTATCATTCTCATCACCCTCTTGATCAGATGCATCACTGCTGGCCGGACATGGAGGAAGAATATTTCCTGATTCAAAAAGAAAAGTCAGTTGGGCCTGAAGCACTGCATACCTCTTGTTCTCTTACAACTTCTTCAATCTTGGTATAAGAGGTAAATAATGCATTGCCTTAATAGCAAGTTTCTTTCCGGTAGAACCAGTCTTATAGCGAGGGTTACTACAAAACTTACAAGTCTCTAGATTGACATCCTCCTTATAGTATAACATGCAAGCTTTTTCACAACAATTAATTCTTATCGAGGAGAGTCCTAACTTAGACACCAATGCATTTGCTTTATAATAAGAATCAAGAATCTCTACATTGGGATCAACTAATTCCCTCATAAGATCTATCATAGAGTCCATTGCTCCTTGAGACATATTATTGTCAGATTTGATACTTAACAATCTAACTGCAACTGACAATTTAGAGTGTTGACTCCCGTTGTACAAAGGACTACTACAATCACGCAATTGTTCATAAAAGATGTTTGCTTCTTCATTAGGAGCTTCTTCTACATTTTCTCCTTGTTCAAAATCAGAATACATCCCAAAAGCATCATCAACCATATTTGACATTCTAGAACCTTGGAAATAATTATGCTTGATAGATCTACTACTTTCACCTACAACAAAGTTATTAAACATAGTGTCAGTTTCAACCTCACCATGACTAGTCCAAACTGTATACCATGGTTTGAATCCATTCATCATAAGATGCATAGCAACAGTCTTTGTTGTATGATATCTCACATTTTCACAATTAACACACGGACACCTAATCAATCTTGAAGTTAAAAAATCATCAAGTGTCATTGCATGATTTATAAATCTAGTGACACCTTCTGCGAATTCTGGAATCATACCCGCTCGACCAAGATTGTTTCTATTATACATCCAACTACGATCATGATCCATCTACACAAACAATAACGAAAATTTTATTTCCAACAACTAAATAACTTTGAACTTATTTATTTTAATTAATTTTAATTCCAACAACTAAATCCACCAACTAAACGACATTATTTATTTTAACTTATTTAAACAACTTAACAACTTTTTAACTTTAATTGCATTAGCTTTGACTTAATTTCAATAACTAAATTCACTAACTAAACGACATTATTTATTTTAAACTATTTTAAAAACTTAACAACTTTTTAACTTTAACTACATTAGTTTTGACTTAATTCCAACAGCTAAATTCAATAACTAAACAACATTATTTATTTTAACTTATTTAAACAACTAAACAACTTTTTAACTTTAACTACATTAGTTATGACTGAATTCCAACAACTAAATTCACTAACTAAATGACATTATATATTTTAACTTATTTAAACAACTTAACAACTTTTTAACTTTAACTACATTAGTTTTGACTTAATTCCAACAACTAAATCGACCAACTAAACGACATTATTTATTTTAACTTATTTAAACAACTTAACAACTTTAACTAGTTTAGTTTTGACTTAATTCCAACAACTAAATTCACCAACTAAACGACATTATTTATTTTAACTTATTTAAACAACTTAACAACTTTTTAACTTTAACTACATTAGTTTTGACTTAATTCCAACAACTAAATAGACCAACTAAACGACATTATTTATTTTAAGTTATTTAAACAACTTAACAACTTTAACTAGTTTAGTTTTGACTTAATTCCAACAACTAAATTCACCAACTAAACAACATTATTTATTTTAACTTACTTAGACAACTTAAAAACTTTTTAACTTTAACTACATTAGTTTTGACTTAATTCCAACAACTAAATTCACTAACTAAACAACATAATTTATTTTAACTTATATAAATAACTTAACAACTTTTTAACTTTAACTGCATTAGTTTTGACTTAATTCCAACAACTAAATTCACAAACTAAACAACATTATTTATTTTAACTTATTTCAACAACTTAACAACTTTAACTAGTTTAGTTTTGACTCAATTCCAACAACTAAATTCACCAACTAAACGACATTATTTATTTTAACTTACTTAGACAACTTAACAACTTTTTAACTTTAACTACATTAGTTTTGACTTAATTCCAACAACTAAATTCACTAACTAAACAACATTATTTATTTTGACTGATATAAACAACTTAACAACTTTTTAACTTTAACTGCATTAGTTTTGACTTAATTCCAACAACTAAATTCACTAACTAAGCGACATTATTTATTTTAACTTATTTCAACAACTTAACAACGTTTTAACTTTAACTACATTAGTTTTGACTTAATTCCAACAACTAAATTCACTAACTAAACGACATTATTTATTTTAACTTATTTAAACAATTTAACAAATTTTTAACTTTAACTAGTTTAGTTTTGACTTAATTCCAACAACTAAATTCAATAACTAAACGACATTATTTAATTTAACTTATTTAAACAGCTTAATAACTTTTTAACTTTAACTACGTTAGTTTTGACTTAATTCCAACAACTAAATTCACTAACTAAACGATATTAATTATTTTAACTCATTTAAACAACTTACCAACTTTAACTAGTTCAGTTTTGACTTAATTCCAGCAACTACATTCACCAACTAAACGACATTATTTATTTTAACTTATTTAAACAACTTTTTAACTTTAACTACATTAGTTTTGACTTAATTCCAACAACTAAATCGACCAACTAAACGATATTATTTATTTTAACTTATTTAAACAACTTAACAACTTTAACTAGTTTAGCTTTGACTTAATTCCAACAACTAAATTCACCAACTAAACGACATTATTTATTTTAACTTATTTAAACAACTTAACAACTTTTTAACTTTAACTACATTAGCTTTGACTTAATTTCAACAACTAAATAGACCAACTAAACGACATTATTTATTTTAACTTATTTAAACAACTTAACAACTTTAACTAGTTTAGTTTTGACTTAATTCCAACAACTAAATTCACCAACTAAACGACATTATTTATTTTAACTTACTTAGACAACTTAACAACTTTTTAACTTTAACTACATTAGTTTTGACTTAATTCCAACAACTAAATTCACTAACTAAACAACATTATTTATTTTAACTTATATAAACAACTTAACAACTTTTTAATTTTAACTGCATTAGTTTTGACTTAATTCCAACAACTAAATTCACTAATTAAATGACATTATTTATTTTAACTTATTTCAATAACTTAAAAACGTTTTAACTTTAACTACATTAGTTTTGACTTACTTCCAACAACTAAATTCACTAACTAAACGACATTATTTATTTTAACTTATTTAAACAATTTAACAACTTGTTAAGTTTAACTAGTTTAGTTTTGACTAAATTCCAACAACTAAATTCAATAACTAAACGACATTATTTAATTTAACTTATTTAAACAGCTTAACAACTTTTTAACTTTAACTACATTAGTTTTGACTTAATTCCAACAACTAAATTCACTAACTAAACGACATTAATTATTTTAACTTATTTAAACAATTTACCAACTTTAATTAGTTCAGTTTTGACTTAATTCCAACAACTAAATTCACCAACTAAACGACATTATTTATTTTAACTTATTTAAACAACTTAACAACTTTTTAACTTTAACTACATTAGTTTTGACTTAATTCCAACAACTAAATTGACCAACTAAACGACATTATTTATTTTAACTTATTTAAACAACTTAGAAACTTCAACTAGTTTAGTTTTGACTTAATTCCACAAACTAAATCGACCAACTAAACGACATTATTTATTTTAACTTATTTAAACAACTTAACAACTTCAACTAGTTTAGTTTTGACTTAATTCCAACAACTAAATTCACTAACTAAACGACATTCTTTATTTTAACTTATTTAAACAACTTAACAACTTTTTAACTTTAACTACATTAGTTTTGACTTAATTCCAATAACTAAATTCACTAACTAAATGACATTATTCATTTTAACTTATTTAAACAACTTAACAACTTTTTAACTTTAACTACATTAGTCTTGACTTAATTCCAACAACTAAATTCACTAACTAAACGATATTATTTATTTTAACTTATTTAAACAACTTAACAACTTTAACTAGTTTAGTTTTGACTTAATTCCAACAACTAAATCGACCAACTAAACACATTATTCCTAAATTAAAGCCAATTGTCAACACTAGATGGACAGAAATCGATCTTGCAAGAAAATCAATTTTGTCATCAATAGGATCAACTAGTGTTGGTACTTATACTTAACAAACACATTATTCCTAAATTAATGCTAAGTGTCAACACTAGATGGACACAAATCGATCTTGCAAAAAAATCAATTTTGTCATCAATAGAAATAACTAGTGTTGGTATTTATGCATAACAAACACATTATTCCTAAATTAAAGCTTCTTAAATTAAAGCTAAGTGTCAACAGTAGATGGACACAAATCGATCTTGCAAGAAAATCAATTTTGTCTTCAATAGGATCAACTAGTGTTGGTACTTATGCATAACAAACACATTATTCCTAAATTAATGCTTCTTAAATTAAAGCTAAGTGTCAACACTAGATAGACATAAATCGATCTTGCAAGAAAATTAATTTTGTCATCAATAGGATCAACTAGTGTTGGTACTTATGCTTAACAAACACATTATTCCTAAATTAAAGCTTCTTAAATTAAAGTTAAGTGTCAACACTCGATAAACACAAATCGATCTTCCAAGAAAATCAATTTTGTCATCAATAGGATCAACTAGTGTTGGTACTTATACTTAACGAACACATTATTCCTAAATTAAAGCTAAGTGTCAACACTAGATGGACACAAATCGATCTTGCAAGAAAATCAACTTTGTCATCAATAGGATCAACTAGTGTTGGTACTTATGTTTAACAAACACATTATTCCTAAATTAAAGCTTAATATCAACACTAGATGGACACAAATCGACCTTGCAAGAAAATCAATTTTGTCATCAATAGGATCAACTATTGTTGGTACTTATACTTAACAAACACATTATTTCTAAATTAAAGCTTAATATCAACACTAGATGGACGCAAATTGATCTTGCAAGAAAATCAATTTTGTCATCAATAGGATCAACTAGTGTTGGTACTTATGATTAACAAATATATTATTCGTAAAATTAAAGCTAAGTATTAATACTAGATTGTCACAAACATATTATTGAAAACAATTGTACTTGAACTTAAGAAATTTAGAAGCACCAACCTTATCTCAAACTTTGATGAAAGAAACAATATAGTTTTGTATCAACTTTTTTAGATGTTGAGCTTCCTCAGTTGTCAAGCACGAAAAATTCTTAAATTAGTTAAATATAAACTTCAAATCCAAGAATATTAGTTATATATATATATATAATACGTTCAAGTTTCAATCCAAGTTCATATCTAATTTCTAAACTTAATTAGTTATATATTCAAGCTAATTAGTTCCAAGTTCAAGTTCTAATTTCAAGTTCATATTACTAATTAAGTTCAATTTATAGTAAATTTAAGTTATAATTAATTATAAGTTCTAATTAAGTTTTAATTCAAATCCCTAAAATTTCAAATTCAAACTAGCTAGCTAGTGTCCCAAATTCAAACTATTAATTAGCCTAAAATATCAAATATAATTCAAACTATTAGTCCTAAATTTCAAATTCAAACTAGTCTTAAAATCACAAATTGGAAGTACTCCTAGAATTCAAAAACCAAACTATAGTGCTAAAATCCCAAATTCAAACTATTAGTAGTCCTAAAATCTCAATAATAATTCAAACTAGTCCTAAATTCAAAATTCAAACTAGTCTTAAAATCACAAATTCAAACTAGTCCTAAAATCCCAAAATCTAACTAGTGCTAAAATCCTAAATTCAAACTAGCTAGCTATTCCTAAACCTAAATTCAAACTATTAGTCCTAAAATCTCAATAATAATTCAAACTAACTCAAACAATATCCAAATTCAAACAACTCCCCAAATATAATTCAAACTAACTCAAATAATTCCAAATTCAAACTTGTCTTAAAATCACAAACTCCTAGAATTCAAATCCAAACTATAGTGCTAAAATCCCAAATTCAAACTATTAGTAGTCCTAAAATCTCAATAATAATTCAAACTAGTCCTAAATTCAAAATTCAAACTAGTCTTAAAATCACAAATTCAAACTAGTCCTAAAATCCCAAAATCTAACTAGTGCTAAAATCTTAAATTCAAACTAGCTAGCTATTCCTAATCCCAAATTCAAACTATTAGTCCTAAAATCTCAATAATAATTCAAACTAACTCAAATAATACCCAAATTCAAACAACTCCTTAAATACCTTAATTCAATCTAATTTTACAATTCCAAAATCAAACTAATTAACTCAAGAAATACCAAATTTCAAACAAATCCTAAGATACCCTAATTCAAACTAACCCTAACATTAAAATTTTCAATTCACAATCAACAAACACAAACTAACAATCAAATAATCCCTAATTCAAACTAACAATCAAAAACCCTAAATCATTCACTTACTAATTAATTAACAATCAACAAAAAAAACTAATTCAATACACTAATTCACAAATTCAAAGCTCAAATTGAAAGAAATTAAAAATAATATTATGAAACCCTAACCTTGAATTAAAGGAGAAGGGCAGTGGCTCGGGATGGAGGCGGTGCCAGTCGAGATGGAGGCGCTGGCGTGACCTCCTGCTGCTGGCCGGTGCGAGCTGCCTCAGTTGCTGCCGCCTATGCACTGCTGCTGTGACCTACTATTATCGCTGCTGATCGAGGCGGCGCACCGATCGGGATGGTGGCGCAACCTCCTGCTGCTGCGCTGGTCGGGGATATGTGGGGGTCAGGGCATTTGGGGATGGGTCGGACAACGTGAGAGAGGAGTGAGAGAGCTTGGAGTGAAAAAAATGACTTAAAAGGTTTGAGATTATAATTCTTTTTTAAAAAGAAGTGTTAATTTACCGACCACGGAATGTCGGTATCTTTTAAAATAATTATTAATATTTAAAAATATTCAATAAATACCGACATCGTGAAGTCGATATTATTTAAATTAAATAATAATTTAAATATACTGACCTCTTAAGGTCAGTATTTAATAATTTATTTTAATATAAACTCACCTCTTGAGGCCGATTTTATTAACTAAAATTATATATGTATATTATATATATTTAATTTAATTTAACTACACATCAACAAAAGTTTAATTTAATAAATTTAATTTTATTTATCAATTTAATTTTTATAAATCTAAATTATATACCTTCTAATTATATAAATTTAATTTTATTGATAATTTATCAATATCAAATTTAATATATAAATCTCCTTGAATTGATCATCGGTATTTCTTTAATTGATAATGTATTTCATATCTGAACCACTAATATATAAGACTTCATTTGTTAAACTACTCGAGGAGTATATAATTAATCAACATATTTCATACTCCAATGAATTATCCTTTACATGTCATTGCCTACGATATGATCACTACACTTGACATCCATTCAAGATCGAACGTAATAATCTTGATAGAACTTGCTTTGTACAGTAATTTACGACGTTCTATTGTCTATTTCATAAAATGAAATAAGACATTGAAGGTTATACATACAAATAATTAAACAATTAATTATATAAATATAAAGTTTATAATTAATTGTTATCATAACATTTCTACGAATATTATCTAACATTTCATACTCGAATGGATTATATGTTAGCTCTTCACCTTTACATCATTACATGAGCTTTTAAGTTCATGATTTGACGACGGATTGATATAATTTGTACATTACCACTAGTATATAAGACTTGATTTGTCAAACTACTCGAGGAGTATATAATTAATCAACGTATTTCATAAAACCAACCTCCGAATGTCACTTTTATTAAAAGTAATTAGATTTAATAAAAAATACTAACCTCATGAGGTCGGTATCACATTAAATTTTAAGATAAATAAAAAGTAATCATGTTAATTAAATAATATTGACATCGGGAGGTCGGTATTTTATATTAATATATATTTTAACTTATATAAAACCGTCATCCGGAGGACGATTTATTTAAAGAAAATATTAATTTATTAATTTTTCTGGAAGTCACTATATAAACATTTTAATGAAATTTAATATAATTACATACTATTTAATTTTACCGACTTTCGGAAGTCCATATTATAATTTTTTATTTTTTTATTTTACACAAAACCGTCCTCCGGAAGACGATTTAAATAAAATTAATTCAAAATATTTCTCAATTTTGTTTTTAATATTTAATTGAGAAAAAATAAAATATTTTTATTTATTTATTTATTTAATACCGACATCAAGAGGTCGATTTTTATTGTAATTCATTTTTTCGAGCTTAGTGGTGTAGCGTGGCGTGGCGTGGTGCAGGGATGGGTGGGGATGGGAAAAGATGGGGGTGGGTCGGGGTGAGAGATGACTGAGAGTGGAGTGAGAGATGACTTAGAGTTTTTATACTATCATTCTTTTTTTAAGAGAAGTGTTTAATTTACCGACTACGGGAAGTCGATATTATTTAAATAAAATAATAATTTAAATATACCGACCTCTTAAGGTCAGTATTTATTAATTTATTTTACTATAAACTCATCTCTTGAGGTTGATTTTATTAATTAAAATTACATTTATAAATTATATATATATATATATATATATATATATATATATATATATATAAATTTAATTTATCTACACATCAACAGAAGTTTAATTTAATAAATTTAATTTTATCGATCAAGTTAATTTTATAAATTTAAATTATATACCTCCTAATTATATAAATTTAATTTTATCGATCAACAAATTAAAGTTTATCAATATCAAATTTAATATATAAATCTCCTTGAATTGATCATCAGTATTTCTTTAATTGATAATATATTTCATATCTGAACCACTAATATATATATATATATATATAAGACTTGATTTGTTAAACTACTCAAGGAGTATATATAATTAATCAACATATTTCATACTCCGATGAATTATCCTTTACATGTCATCATTGCCTACGATATTATCATTGTACACTTGACATCCATTCAAGATCGAACGTATATAATAATATTATCTCGCATTTCATACTCGAATAGATTATATTATATGTTAATTAGCTCTTCACCTGTACATCATGATATGATATATTAAGTTCATCATTTGACAACAGATTGATAGAATTTGTACATTACTCTACAAATATAAGTATAATTATCTCTTAATTCATATCAACATAGTTTCATACTCTAAATATGGATTATAGATATTTTTTTTATTTATTCCACGAATTTTAACTTTTTATTTATAAAAGTATACAAAATTGTTACACTTTTTTAAACAATTAATTGTAGGTGTAAAATAAAAATTTAGTATTATGCTAGCAAAATTATGATTTATATGAACATTTTAAACAAACCGACCTTCGGATGTCGCTTTTATTAAAAGTAATTATATGAAATAAAAATACCGACCGCATGAGGTCGGTATTTTATATTAATAATTTATTTTTTAACTTATATAAAACCATCATCCGGAAGATGATTTATTTAAAGTTAATTGAAAATATTAATTTATTAATTTTCTAGAAGCCACTATATTAATATTTTAATGAAAATTAATTTAATTACATACTATTTAATTTTACCGATTTCCGTAAGTCGGTATTATAATATTTTTTGTTTTTTATTTTACGCAAAACCGTCCTCCGAAAGACGATTTAAATAAAATTAAATCAAAATATTTCTCAATTTATTTATATATTTAATTGAGAAAAAAACAAAATATTGTTATTTATTTATTTTATTTAATACCGACATCAAGAGGTCGGTTTTTATTGTATTTAATTTTTTTCGGGAAAAATTCCGACCTCTAGAGGTCGATATTTTTATTTTTGTATTTTTAAAATTCTAACCTCCGGAGGTCGGTAATTTTATTTTTGTATTTTTTAATTTCGACCTCCGGAGGTCGGTATTTTTATTTTTGTATTTTTGAAATTCTGACCTCCGAAGGTCGGTAATTTTATTTTTTATTTTACGCAAAATCGTCCTCCAAAAGAAGATTTAAATAAAATTAAATCAAAATAATTCTCAATTTATTTTATATATTTAATTGAGAAAAAAATAAAATATTGTTATTTATTTATTTTTCGGGAAAAATTCTGACCTCCAGAGGTCGTTATTTTGTTTTCCTGCTTTATTTTGCATAAAAATCAACTACTTTTAGTCGATTTTCATATCAACATAGTTTCATACTCTAAATATGGATTATTGATGGTTTTGGTTTATTCCACGTATTCTAACTTTTTATTTATAAAAGTATACAAAATTGATAAACTTTTTTAAACAATTAATTGTAGGTATAAAATAAAAATTTAGTATTATGCTAGCAAAATTATGATTAATAGGAACATTTTAAACAAACCGACCTCCGGATGTCACTTTTATTAAAGTATTTGGATGAAATAAAATTACCGACCTCATGAGGTTGGTATTTTATATTAATTTATTTTTTAATTTATATAAACCGTCATCCGGAAGACAATTTATTTAAAGTTAATTGAAAATATTAATTTATTAATTTTATGGAAGTCACTATATAAATATTTTAATGAAAATTAATTTAATTACATACTATTTAATTTTATCGACTTCCGAAAGTCGATATTATAATATTTTTTGTATTTTATTTTACGCAAAACCGTCCTCCAGAAGACAATTTTAATAAAATTAAATTAAAATATTTCTCAATTTTGTTTTTTATATTTAATTGAGAAAAAAATAAAATATTGTTATTTATTTATTTTATTAATACCGACATCAAGAGGTCGGTTTTTATTGTAATTCATTTTTTCAGGGAAAAATTCCGACCTTTAGAGTTCGAAATTTTGTTTTCCCGCTTTATTTTGCATAAAAACCAACTACTTGTAGTCGATTTTCTAAAGTTTTTTTAATTTTTTATTCTTTTTAAGAATACCGACCTCCGAAGATCGGAAATTACCGACCTCCATTTGAGGTTAGTAATTTTTAGGTCGGTATTCACTATTTTTTTAGTAGTGAAAATGATTATTGCAAGTTTTACGGGCCAACTTCGAGGTTGGTGGGATAATTATATGACCGTTGAGCAAAAGGCTACGGTGATTAATGCTATTTCTAATAATGACAGTGTTGATAACCTTGGTATGTCCCTTGTTGCTAATAGAGAAGACACGATTTATACCTTAGTCTTAACCATTTTAGAACATTTTAATGGTAGATTTACCAATCAGTTCGAAATGGTTCATACCCTGTTAAACGGCTTACGATGTAGAACGTTGGGAGAATTCAAATGGTATAAAGATACTTATATGAGTAGGGTGATGGAACTACCAGAAATTAAGTATGAGCATTGTAAAGCTAAGTTCATAGATGACCTTCCCCCATTATTTGCACTAAGGATTAAAAAAATCCTTAGAAATGAGTAGGGAGATATCCCTTATGGTGATTATACCTACGGTAGGTTGATAGGAGTTTGTATTCAAGAAGGGATAAACTTGTACAACGAATTAAAACTTTCTAGACAGCTTAAAATAGATAAGCTTAAGGAAAGATCCCAGCTAGGAGATTTTTGTTCTCAGTTTGATTTACCTGATACTTCATCTAATAGCAAGAAGACAACCAAACAAAGAAATTCTAGAGGTTCTAATCCAGATGACTATTATTAAAAAAACGACGGTCTAGGCATAGACGTAGATCCAAAGAAGAAAGAAATGAGTGAAAAACTTATCGCAAATAATAGATATACCAAAAATAGGTCCAAGCGGGAACTCGCAAAAATTAAGTGTTATAGGTGTGACAATTTTGGACATATAGCACTCAATTGCAAGCTTGAAAAACTGAAAACCTTAGAACTTGATGAAGAAATTCATGATAAGGTTTATAGTTTCCTTTATACTTTCGGGTCGGAGTAGGGCTGGCAAGGGGACCGGGTCGGCCCGAGACCGGTTCGAGAATCGGCCCGCTGGACCCGGTCCCGTTTAATTCGTGGGTTGGGGGGACATGCGGGTTGGGGGGCCGGTTCACCCTTTTTGTCCTGGTCGACCCGGCCCAATCCTGGCCCGGTTGAACCGACCGGTTCACGGGATTTTTTTTTTTTTTTAATTATATCCGTTGGGGCAACGGCTAGTGGGCCCCCCCAAACGAATTTATCCCACTTTTTTACTTCCCCAACACCCCCTACCATCCCCCTACTTTTAATATTTTAATTTAAACCCTCAAGTTATCATAAATACACTTTAACCCACTTTTAATATTATAAATACCCCTCTATCCTTTATTATTTTTTACAAAATCATCTATTCTCTCATCTATTTTCTATATCCTCTCAATCTCAAATCTTAGTTTTTTATTCCATTTAAGTCTCATATTATATCATAATACATATATTTCAATTCTAAATTTTCATATTATATTATAATATATATAATTCTCATATTTGCTATCAAGTATTGGAGTTCCAAATTACAAGTTACAACAAACTACAAGTTTCAAGAATCGGTTATAACGTCTGCTATTAACGCAGACGTTTGGTACATTCGTTCCATAATATTTATATTTTATTTTTCATCATTAACTTTTGTGTTATTATTATTTTTATATTACACTTTACATATAATTAAATATGAGTTCTAGCAAAAACGATACCAGTAAAGAAAAAGAGAAAGAACCAAGTGGCATTAGTAAATTATTTAATTTTAATAAAAAAAGTAAGAAAAAAAATAAGAGTAACTATGGTGGTACTTCTTCTAAATCAATGTCTAGAGTTAGATTTAATACAAATGATTCTACTTATGTTGATGATACTTCTTATGATATTTATTCAAATGTTCAACTCGATCATGAAAGTTTAGAACGACGTTATGGTAATATTAATCCTAATGTTGATGAATATTCAGGTGAAGAAGTAGAAGTTGATCTGGGAGAAGAAGATTTAGAAGAAACACCTACTAGTCCGGTGACAGAAGTTTCAACTGAAACTACAAATTCAACGGAGCAAAATTATGGATGCTCACCCCTTATACCTCCTACAAGGGAGAAGGTGAAGTATCAAATCCCTAAAATTTCTGTTGTGTGGCAATTTATGACTTTAGATAAAGAAAACTCTATTGCAATTTGTAATAAGTGTAAACAACCTTTTAAACATAAACAAGGTGGGAGTCAAGGTGGGACGGGGGGCTTAAATAGACATTTGTTATCTTGTGTGCCGATTGAATATAAAAAAGCTAAAGCATTAGTCGATAGGAAAAAAAGAATTCCAGTTAATGATTTTGATAGTAATGTTAATGAATCGATAGGGGCTTCTAACATGGTTCAAGGAGCATTAGATCTTTCTAACCCCGGTGGTCCACTAACACAACGTAAATATAATAAGGAAAGAGATCACGAAAATTTAGCTAAAATGATTTCTGTTTGTGGTTTGTCTTATAGTTTTCCTTCACATCCCGATTTTATTGAATATATTCAACAAACTTATAATCCTTCTTATAGAGATTTTTCAAGAAATACTGTTAAATCTGATGTTTTTGAACATCAAGGTAAATATTGTCAATATCTTCGTTGTATGTTTAGCATATTAGATTGTAGAGTGTCCATAACTTCGGACATGGGTCGTAGTGTTAATGAACATGATTATTTAACTATTATAGCACATTGGATTGATAATAACTGTAATTTACAAAAAAGAATCATAACTTATAAAGAATGTGTAGAGAAAAAAATTGGTCCATATTTAGCTTCAAATATTTTGAGTGTTTTAAATTATTACATGCTTATAGATAAAGTAATGTCTGTCACATTAGATAATGCATCTAATAATACAACGCTGCTACTATGTTAAAAGCTAGATTATGTCCAATTGATGTTAATGCTTTTCATGTTAGATGTATTGTACATGTATTAAATTTAATTGTACAAGATGATATTGAATTATTTGATTGTGGTTGTATGAAAATTGAATATGTTGTTGCCTAAATTTTTTATGCTCATAGGGTTGCTAGAATTAGAAAATTTAATGAGCGTTGTGTACTTTGTGATTTGCCACCAAGAAAAATTCCAAGACATATTAAAACAAAGTGTAATTCTTTTTACGAAATGCTTTCAGTTGCTTACGAATATAAAAACCCCGTACAAATGGTGTTTAATGCTCATAATGCTGACCCATTAGATAGGATTTGTGAAGAAAATTGGGAACAAACTAATGAATTAATAGAATTTTTAAGACTTTTTTATGATGCTACAACCATATTTTTTGAATTTTATTATCCTACTATTTCATCAATATTAATAAATATTTGTGCTATTTCAATTTAATTTTCTAAACACAAAAAAATTGAAAAATTTAGAGTTGCAATTGAAGGTATGATTATAAAATTTAAAAAATATTTTTTTTCTATTCCTCAAATTTATTTAACTGCTACTTTACTTCATCCTGAATATAAATTACGAGGTGTGCAGGCACTTGTTGATACTTTTTATGATACTTTAGAAATTTTACCGGAAGAAAGTCCAACTTGTGAAATGTGTAAGTCTAGCATAAAAGTAGAAGCAAAAATTTTGTATGAAAATTATAAAACTACAGGAAATACTCAAGGAGAAGTTGGTCAAACTTCTAATCCTCAGAGTAAAGCTCGAATTTCAAGTTATATGCGAGGTTTTCTTAGTCTTAATTCTACTAACCGTGATGATTTTGAAGAATATCTTAATCAATCTTTAGAAACATTGGAAGACGAAGATGGCAATGAAGATTTATTAGAATGGTGGAGGAGGCGAAGCGTTGCATTTTCAATTTTGAGCAAAATGATTCGTGATGCTCTAGCTATTCAAGCTTCATCAGTTGCATCGGAGGCTGCTTTTAGTGCGGCAAGATTTCAAATTGGCGATCATAGATATTCATTGGAGGAAGAAAGTTTGAAAACAACAGTTTTATTTAGAGACTGGGTCAATGCCGAGAGAAGGAATTATAATTTGCCAAAGATAAATTTCAAACAAGAATCTTGGATTAAAATGATCATTGAATCTACTGACGATAACTTAGAGTCACAAGAGTTTCTAGCAAGTTTGCCAATACCGGAGAATGTCACCATCGATATGATTCGACAATTAAAATTGACTTTTAAAGGAGAACACAGATATTAGATTACATCAGATAACTAATTGAAACAGAACCCTTCCTAGAAGGTGGCTGTGTAAATTAGTTACTCATATAATATTTGTAACAAATATTAGTTTTACATTTGAGAACTTATTGAAACAGAACCCTTCCTAAAAGGTGGCTGCGTAGATTAGTTACTCCGCTAATATTTGTAAATTATAAGTTCTAACTTTTAATTTCTAAGTTGCAATTACATTTTATTGAATATATGTGAAAGCTTTATTCAAGTCTTTTTTATACAACTATGGTCTTGCATTTTAATTTTAATATATATATACATATTTACATATATACTAAACTAACTTTAAAATACTTAATTTAAAAATAGAAATTTGACATTTGAAATTTCAAATTTAAATTACTTTAAAATATTTAAAATACAAATTTGAACTTCTCAAATTTGAAATTTGAAATTTGAAAACTTAAGCATTATTTATTAACTAAAAATGTATAGAAAATCAAATAAACTAAAAATGTTATTTATTAACATGTAATTTCAATACAAAAAAATAAGTATATAAAAAATAAAAAATCCCCCGTCCCGTCCCGTCCCATCCCACCAAACCCTGTCCCATCCCGTATATATAGTGGGACAGGACGGGACGTATTTTCGTCCTCCTAATCCCGGTCCCCCCAAAATCCCCCCAGCGCCGTCCCCCTTTGTCCCGTCCCCCAGTCCCCGTCCCCATCCCCTTGCCAGCCCTATGTCGGAGTCCGATTATGAGTCCGGTTCAAGTTCTGAAGAAAATATTGATTTGCCTGAATTATCTGATAATATTCAGCATGTTAATAATAATGCATGTGATACTTGCAAACTTGGTCATGGGGATATTTGTTCCTGTGAAAATGATGAATTTTATAAATTGCAATCTCAATTTGAAGATTTAAATCTTAACATTATTACTTCTGATAATGTGATAGAACTTTTAAAAGAAGTAACTGATAATAATCTTCGTGAAAAAAATATTCAATTAGTAGTTAATAACAAGGCTAGTTCTTCAAAAAACTCGAAAAAAATTGATTTTGAATATGAATATTCTGCTCCATATTCTCTATCTGAAGTTCATAACAGATTCAATAAACAAACTATTTCTACAATAAATTCCTCTTTTGATGATTTAAAAGGAGAAATTGAAAATTTTAAAAATGAGTTTAAATCTCTCCAGCAAAATCAAATGATTTGTGATCACCGTATTTCTGAGATAGAAACTGCTAATAGCAAAGGAAAAAATATTGCTAAAGAAAATACTCCTAAAAAATCTGTTCATTTCGATCCTAGACAGAGTATGTTTCTAGGAATGATGCAAATTGTAACTGCTCATAAATGATATGTTAAATGTACTATATTGATTGATAATAGTTTTTCTATAACTAATGTTGCCATGATTAATAGTGGAGCTGATGTGAGTTGCATTCAGGAAGGTTTTGTACCTACCAAATACTTTGAAAAGGCAACTCATATGGTTAAATCTGTATTAGGACACGCTTTAGATATAAAGTATAAATTACCCAATAATTGTATTTGCCAAAATAAAGCTTGCATTCTGCATTTCTTTTTCTTGGTTAAAAATCAGTTATGCCCTCCGATTATACTTGAAACCCCTTTTATAAATGCTATTTACCCATTTACTAGCATAAATACTAAAGGTTTTTCGACCACATATAATAATCAGAATATAAGTTATACTTTTATCACTGAATCAATTTCGCGTGATATTAATGCTTTAATTGATATGAAACAGAAGCATGTTGATTCCGGTTGTAAATTTATTTGTTTAGGACTCTATTTTTTTATATTTAATCTTTTATTCCATAATGTTTCATATCTGTCTGAACTTGTATAGTCTCGTGTATATATTTGTGGGTTTTCATGTTTTGGATATGTTCTTGTTTTACTAGTACTGGCTTCTGTTTCTTTCATTTTTTCATCATAGTTGATTTCTACTTCAGTATTTTCTGTTAATTTCTTATTTTCTATGTTCTCCATAATTTCTGTATATGTTTCACTTATTTCCGAGGTTTGGTCTACTTCCATATCTTCTTCTATGGTTTCTATGTGTACTTCATTTTTATTTTCTACTTCTGTTTTTTCTTGATTTTTTGTCTAGTAATTTACTTTAATCTTGATTTCTAGAATAGCTTCAGATTTTTGTAAACATCTACTAATTTACTTTAATCTTTGTGTCATTGTTTGGAAATCACTTAATAGTTCAAAATTTAAGAACCAAATACTGGTAAAGTTTATAGTTATTTCACTTCTTAATTTTAATTGTAACTTACTATTTTTTATGCGTATCTTGAATATGACTTGTGTTTCTTATGACTTGAAGAAGATATATTCAGTCAATTTTAGCGTTTTTTTGTTTTCAATTGCTAGCAATTAATTAGTTTCTTACAGGCTAGTAACATAGGTTCCAATTTTTATTTGTTTTATGGACTACAAGTAAATATTAAGTATTCATATATTTGGAAATGAAATTCTCAATCTAAACATGTCAACTATCGCAAATAAAAACTTTACACCCAGAAAATTATTTTTACATTCTAAATATTTGTGAATGTATATCCTGTTACAATTTATACAGATTAAAATAATCTATATCAAATATGACACTAGATTTTAAATGTAGATGACTATTTATTTTCTTGATAATTGCATATAAAATATGATAATTGTTGAAGGTAGTAGAAGATCATCCAAATGATGAGAATATTTTTTAGAACATCCTCTTGGAAGGATTGATTTGTATAGCTACCTATATGAAAGTACAAGAGCATTTAAATAATCATAAGAGCTCCAACCAATGTAATGTAATTCTTTAATTACTTGAATTTATATTATATTATATATTTTGTATTATTAAAAAAAGTACTGCTTTTGAATTATTCTAAATTTTTTGGATTTTAAATTATAACTGATTAAATTTTATAAATTCAAATTTTGAATTAAAAAAATAGACATATTGCTGATGATGTACTGAAGTAAAAAGACATATTTTGAATAAAAAAAATAAACAAACCTATCAATGGAGAGTAAGCTAGGACTTCAAACCGTGAGCAACGGTACTAAAGTAAAAAGACATTAGCAGAAAGAAATCATCTCGAGAGAAACTGAAAAATCATTTGGAACAAATAAACCAACTACATACTGATTTACGATGCACAGTGAGTCAAAAACAAACCCAAATACTAACATATAGACAGTGGAGAATCAAACAATAACACATTAAGAACAAAAGGTAGTAGAACCGAAATGAGTTTTACCTTTAAATAAATCGATTGGTTGTTATTCTTGCCTTGATTTTGGCTTTGATCTTTGTATTTTTTTTCCGTCCCTAATGACAGTTCATTCCTATATTTTCTCAACCCCAAATAATGAAGAAGAGACTATTTATAGATGAAATTAGGGCTGAAAAGGGGGAAACTCGGAATGGATTTTTGACAAATCAAAATTCGAATTCATGACTTGAGGATAAGGTTGGCAACTGATTCTTGTGCGAATTGGAATAGAGAGGCGTCCGATTATGAGCGAGCATATGAGAGATCATATGAGAGATGATTCTCGAACGGCTCTTGTACGAGATGGACACGTCGCTGCCATGGGCTGGGCTCGCGATTCTGGTTGCAACGTTTCTGGGTTTGTTCGCAGATGAGTCGCGTACTGGAGAATAAGAAGGAAGAGTATAGGGGTGGGGTCGCCTTTGTTTGCTGTTGTTGTACGCTGCTGATTGAAAGAATTGGGTCTCTTTGTGGGAATGGGTTTGGGCTGGGAATGTTCCATGTTGTAATGCGAATTGGGCTGCTGGAAATTTAAAGGATTGGTCTCAAAAAGAATTGAATGAATTGGTAAGAAAGGGACTAGCAAATAGCCACACCATTTGCAATTATGGCCATTATAATTAATAAGTTAATCAAATTAAGTTTAATTTAGAGAATCCGACTAAAATTTTAACAAGATGAATTGATATAATTAATTAATGAGCTTCTTAATTTTTAAAATAATTAACTTAATTATAAACTAATTAACTCAAAAATATAAACTATTGACTAACTAACATAATAAACAAAATATTTAATCAAAGAAAAAATCTCTTTTAACAGTTTTTTAATATTTATAAAGGGTATTAAATATGTACATAATCATATGAAAAATATAAATATTGCTAAAGAATTACAAAACTACTCTCGCAAACTATTTTAAATAAACTAATTATTTTAAATCGCTTGAAATTGAAGAAACTCGATGTTTAATTTATGTTGTGGGGGGTCAAAATTGGGTGTCAACAGTAAGTTCAATTTTTTGTGGAAAGATAGTTTTAATTACCTTTGCATAAACCTCTTTATTTATAGCAAAACAAATAAAAATGATGAAACTGATTAAAATATGATAATTATTATTAAAGAAAATTAATTATTTAAAACATAAAAAAATAAAACAATGACAAAATAAAAATATATTTTTAAAAAAATACAAATATGTTAATGGCTATTAATTTAATCTACTTTTTAAAAGTTTTAGAAAATGCTCCAAAAAAGGGAATTTAGAATTTATTAAAAAAAAAACTAACCTAACACATGCGCGGTAATTCTTCTTTTTAAATTTGATTTGAGATCAATTATTTTGTTGCGACTCTTCCTAAATAATTGTTTCATTATTTTGCCTTTTTTATATATATAAAAATTATACTAACCGAAAAATTGTAGGCAACAAATGAACACTTTTTTTAACTCCTTTTTAATCAGTAAATTTTCAAATTTAAATCAGTTATAACTGTTCAATACAGTTTTCGTGCTTATCATTATAAAAAAAAAAAAAAAACTGCTACTATTAACAAAAATATATAACAACTTCTACAATTATTTTACACAACGTAGAAGAAGTGGTAGATATTTGTAGGTATGAAATCCATCGAAGAACACATCTTAATTCATTTTGTATATGCTATGGAAAGAAATTTGTAGTTCAATCATTCTTCAAATTCTTGATTGTTGATTTTTTGCATAATTTTATTTATTAAGTGTACATCGTAATTTATGTAAATGATGCTATTACTTGATCTTTGATTTCTTTATCTTAAGACTTTGAAGATGATAAATCAAATAAATGGATAAGAGAATTCATTTTTTTTACAAATATTGATGGTTCGTAATCTTAATTCTTACCGCTTTATCATTAGAACAATCCACAGTTCTTTTTAATCCTCTTCTCAATGATATCATATCATGTTGTTGGATGGGCTACTCCTATCTATTATATGATTACAGGTTTTGCAAACAGAGATTCATGATTGTGGTTTACACTGACTTCGTGAGAATTACAAAGATAATGCTTTAATGTGTGAAAGTAACATCATGATAAAAAAACACAATTTCAAAAAATATATAATTTTTTTGGGTCTATTCAAAAATCAAATAGGATGTTAATCTCTTTTTTTTTTTTAATTTATTTTTTAATCTCAAGTCATCATATTCAATTTTAAAAGATAGTGATTTTTTTTTTGTGTCTATTCAAAATTAAATCGGATATTTATCTTTCTTTTTTTTTAAATTTAATTTCAAGTCATCATTTAATAAAATACTAATATTACTAACAATAATTAGGACAATCATAGTAATGCTTACTTAAATGCACTTAACATGTTTTTTAGATTCTCTATAGTTTAAAATGCATTCCTTTTATGGGTGACGTTATGAATAGAAAAAGACAAAGTCATTACACAATTGCATCATCTATTATACTGCATTAGAAAGAGGCAAACTACATATCCTAAGTATATAGGATATATAGTTTGTTTATCATAAAATCTTTCTATATACCATAAGGCAAAACTATATGTGACAGCATTACAACAAACAATTTTTATTTTTTATTTTTCTATATATAATAATGGAAGACAAAAATTATCAAGTATAAAAAAATAGTATTTATTTTTAAAATTTAAAATAATTTCTTTCTTAAAAAAATAATCAAATATGCATCATAACATACACACGTGTTCTTTTAATTATTTTTTTAAAACATAAATATTATTTTTTTTCTAAACAACAAAGAGGGAAAAAAAAATATGCAGCATATATAGTCACAAATACTAAATATAAATAACCGACAATTTATTTGGTTTTCTTTTTAGTACAATTTTGACTAATCTATATCTTTAGTATAAATTTAATATTAAATATTATTAATAATAATATCTAATATATAATGTAAGAGGCAAAAAATTATAACACAAAGATACGATAAAAATAATTAAATATGTTTAAGGAGGGAATTTGTAACCAACTAAAACAAGGTTTTTATTTTTAAATACTAAAACTTAAAATAAATTGATTTGGTAACCAACTAAAATAAGAGTTTTATTTTTGAACAAATAAGTTAAAAGATAAGGATAGTCAACTTTCCAATACACTCCCACAATTTCTCACGTTCTCAACTTTCCTTTAAGGATATGTATTTTCACTCATGATTCTTATTTTAATCGTGGTATCTACTTTATGCTTATTGATGAATATCAATAATCATCTATTCAATTGTGATAAACACTTACTTTGACATGACTCTATATATGTGTTTCATGCTCATTTTAAACTGTTGGTTGAAAGGGAATTGGGTCATCATACTTTTCATTCTGACATATCAAATTTGACACAATTTATTTAATTGTTGTGATGAGACAAATTCTATTTGAAATCTTTGACAATGATTTGTTCAATGTCCAAGTCTAATGAAAAATAGCAGAAAGATGGAGTACGCATTATTGTTTGATCGGATAAAGTTATATCTCCAAAATTTCATCGGTTGTTGATATAACTTGATTGGAGTGTTAATAAGTTTGATATAATTTTGTTTTTATTTAAAAAAATTAAATCATAATGCACTTAAGCAATAATATCTAGGAAATGCAATTACAAATTTTGATTCAATGCATATCAATAATTTTATTTAAATGAATAGATAACAATATAAGAAATTATCCTAAAAATATGAAGAATTTTTTTGTTTAAAACTCCTATTAATGAATATTTTGATAACAATATTTATATTTTCTTTAACATTCACATTTAAATATCATGTAATATTCATACTCAATGATCGATATTAAATTATGCTAAAAATATATACTAATATATTATAATTTAGTAATAAAAGCATACGAAACATGTATATCACTATTACATATCATTTTATTAAAAGAAGTAAATCATAAATAGTTTCTTTAATATTTACCGCACAACGCACAGATATGTATACTAGTAATAATAATAATAAAATATATATTTATTTTAATGAATCTATTTTACTGGAACCTAAAGCTGGTCAACAATCAAGGTCTTCCAAATGATATTTACAAACAACACATATAATACACGTGTTGGTAAAAAAGAGTTGTTCTGCATGTGAATGAGCAACAAGAGTGTGTTTAACGACGTAAGTGTTGTGGATAATGAAGTTAGAGAGAAATTGCCTCATCGATACATTATAAAGGATAAGATTAAAGCAAATTGTACACCCATTGCCAAGATGATTCAAACCAATTAATCCAGGCCAAGTGAAATTTTACTTAGCCATTGGTTGACAATCTCATTTATAAACTTAGAGATGGTGCTAATGTAACAACTGCAGATAGTAAAGATGATTATATATATGCAAGGGTCAGTCACTTTGTTAAGTCGCCAATCGCTCCGTGTGAGTATCAACTTTACTCTTTCCCCATTTTTTCTATGCCTTGGCTTCATTTTTAATGATATTATCCTTGCCTAGTCCTTGAAACTTTTCGCTGCAAATTAACACATAATCATTAAAAATAGACATAAAATGACATCGAGGACACTATTGATGACAAAAAAAGCCTCAATTGAGTCAAAATTATCTGAATGATCAACACCCCAACTTAAACTTTTGTTTGTCCTTAAGTAAATAAAAAAATAAATAAGTTAAAAAAATGTGTCTACAATAGTGCTTCTTGAGACTTTATCATGCAAGTACTATAATAAGGATAAACCCAAGACATGCGATTGATAATTATGCACCACAAGCCTCTAATGATTACTATTCATTATCAATCAAAGTGCATGCTCACAAATGCTCGCTTAGGATACAAATCTATGTTTCTACTTCGATGCCTGAGGAAATAATAATAGGGATATCTCTCTCAAGACTAGAGGCTCTAACATCTGCGAATGAGTTGCCTATCTGGTAATGCATGGCCTCAGTCAATGGAGGCTATGATGAAGAGGGGGGCATGGTAGAGGCTGAAGGTGTAGAAGTACCTGACAACTATATAATAGAAACATGAAGTGGATTTTTTAGCCTTAAAAGTGCATGGGTAAAAGCCTGGAGTAATGTCAACTTGTGTTGGCTTACTCCTAGTTGCATCATCTCTTAAGGAGTCTGCCTCAATACACCGTAAGTAAGGAGACGAGGCCAAGGTCATTGATAATTGGGACCCCAACCAATTGGCACAAGTGAGTACCCATAAAATAAGCTACGGCACAATGATGAAACAGAGATATAACCTCTTTCTGGCAATGATGCATCGAAATAAAATAGCTTTGTGATGTCACAGTATAGATTCATTCTAGGATGGCATCAAGGTGCTTCTTATGAATCCAAATGAATATCAAGCCATTACGTTGATATCCTTCTTCTCGGTCTGAACTCTCTCCTCAATCAACGGAGGTCTAATACGAAATAAGAGTGCTACAAGATACCCCTTCATTCAAAGTGTACATACACTCTATACGCATTTCCTCAAACATGTTGCGATGTATGTAGGTATAACAAAGAGCTTAATTGGTGTCCATACCCATGTACTAATTAGTTTTTCACGATACCTCAACACACGAGAATGGCTTATAGATGGCGCCATTTCTCTTCTTAGTCAACAAATGTGCATAAGACTCATAAACCTCATGCACCCAAGTCGAGACATATGGTTCTCATGCCATAGTGAATCACTCTAAATAACGAAAATGGACAGTATCCTAAAAAACCAGATATCAATCAACAACCCCATCTGTGGACAAGCACTTTTCTTTTAGAATAATGCACAACCCTGCAGCCTTTAATAGATTCTTAGAAAGAGGTGAAACTATTTGGACTACCTAAGGCACAAAATGTGTTAATGGATCATGGATGGCCTTGGAGCACAATTCAATACGCCTCCCTATGGTAGCCTTGGAGAACAATTGAATACGCTCCCTATTGGTAACTTGGGACTCAATAGAGGGGTAGTAGAACCTTTGACCCCCTCCTAAACTTCATCATCCTCAGACCATGAATAATTTAACGAGTCAGCATCAGAATTAGAGGTAGTCGACCCCCCACAGCATGTTGTCTCTTGGCTGTGTCTTTGAACTCTAACATAGATAATTTTCCAATGTACTTTCTAAAACCAAATAGATGGGACAATGGTTGTCGTCAATAAAAATACTCATCTAATAGTCGTGGTCGAATCCCACAGAGAATGGTATATCCTAGAAAATTCTATCAAGAAATTTAGATTGTAAAATCATTCATTTGTAGTAGTAAAAACAAGTGGGTTGATGATTCCACCAATTTAATAAAAGGATTGGGTTATCAATGGTCACAATTAAACTAAAATTTCAGAAAATTTAAGAAGTAACAAGCAATCTACGGGTGCGGGGATTTGATATAATGTCATATAGGGGTAATTGTGTTGCTCTATAGTGAGGAACATTCATAATAGGTTGGGTCATCTTCAATTCCACTAATCTTATTTCGATCTCGTAGCATACATGCATAGAATCTCCTTTCGATCTCATCTATGTGTTGTACTAATCAACCCAATACCTTACTCTATTTTTTATTTAAATGCAAAAATATGGCATATAGATCCGACCCATAACCTATATTTTCAAGAAAGTTATATACATCAAACCTAGATTTATAGTATCAGACTAATTAGCCACTCTAATAAATCTCATACGAGCATCGACCGGAGATCGAAAGTAGAAATTAAGTTTGCAATCTTAACCCATAAGTTAATTCCATGCTAATTAGCCCAAATTCATGTATGAATAAGAGCAAAATATAGCATAACACAATACACACTACATCAAATCAACACCCAACCCTATAATTGCACCCCTAGATCTTGGGGTTTTAGCCACTCATCACAAAAAAGCAAGGAAGTTATACTTTTCACGAAAGCAACTATGGGTAACATGAAATTAAGCAATTACAAGCAAACCAACTTTGTATTCAACTTCAATTTATCAATTTTTATAATTAAGTTGAAAAACCCCAAAAACTAGAAAGTGTTTTCACTAGGTAAAGTGTTTCTCTTCCAAAAATATTCAGAACTTTTCTCACAACCTTCCAACCTTTTCTCATCTCCGCAGACTCTCTTTTCTCTCTCCTTTGTGCTATTTATAGTTTTCAAAAAATTGGCTAAAAACTCAATACATTACTCATTGGGTGACATTTGTCGGGCTCGCCGATCACAATAGGCGGATTGCCGATTGCTCTCCAGCTCATCTTATTCTTGCTCTAGGCTTTAGGTGTTTGAACCTCAGTCAGTGAGCTAATTCGATTCTACCTTTCACATTTGGCATATTGCCAAGTACCATCTTGTTTTCCTTTCAAGCCTCCAACTTTTATCCTTGTAGTGTTGGTTTTGGTGATGGTGAACTTGTGCACCTTTCTCATTCAGCAAATCATCTTTTCATTTGGAGTTCACTGATCTACCTCAATTGATGCAAGTGTTGTGCACTGTCAATTCGGTTGAGGTCATACTAATTATGCAATCTGCCCTTCTTGTTTGGCAACTAACGGTGTACAATTTGCACTTCTTTTTACACTTTTGGCCATTATTTTAGACATTCATAATTTTCTTGTCCTTTAGCCTTTATAACTAAAAATCATCAAAATATAATTAGAATAGGACATAATTAGGCATTAAGGACACCAATTGTTGAGCTAAATCAGCCTCAAATGAGTGCAAGTCTACCACTCATCAACACCTCTAACTTAAACTTTTGCTTGTCCTTAAGTAAATCAAGAATACAATTAGCTCAATAAGGGTGTATGCAACAATATTCAATGAGTACTAAGATGAAAGTGCCATTACAAGACTACTCTAAAAAACATGCTACACTCAATCATGATAAAAAATCTTCAAATGATGACTAGTCGGTATCAATATAAACTTTGGCTCACTATTACTTCTGTTCTAATTTAGGAGCATGTTTCAACAAATGCATTCATGTGCCCTCATATCAAGAATGATTGCATGCTCTCACAAATCCATTTAACAAAGAAAGAATCAATGCAACTATCACTCTCTCAAAAGAGAAGTACATGCAAGCTTCATCACATAGGTTTGCCAATATTTTCCAATCATCACACAACCTAGTTCATGCAAGATCTCAATGGTCTTTTAGTGGTGTAATGGGGCTGAGGGTTAAGTTATATTAAATTTGGCGTAGTGACTTCACCTTTTCAAAGCATTCTTGCAATCATCTTCACCACTTCTCAAGTTCTTTTCAGTCTTTTCCTTTTGAGAACTAAAACTTCGACTTGTCACTCACGTTATTCAGAATCCCCTTTATTTAATCAGCTTCTCTTTTATATTTACATTTTCCAAAATTTCTCATTATAATATTTTTTATATTTTTATAAGTAGGGGTCCTTCTTTTTCAAACAAACTTCAAATTTGAGTCTCATTTCATCTTTTTTTGCCCTTCACATGGCTTTCATTCCTCCTTCCATTCCACACCCCAACTTAGGCTTTTTGCCTAAGTCGGCTATTTAAACATAACAATGCTTCAAAGACAATTTTGGGTTAGAAAGTAGGGGCAATTTTTGCTTAAAAGGTTTCAATGTGGTTTGTCAACGAATGGGTTCGTCTCAAATTGTGCAAAGATGGATGCACAAACTAACAAGGTAGTCATAAAGGATGTTTAAATTTGGGTTGCCTCTTGGAATTGTTTCCCAAGATCATGCCTTACACTTACCGAAGCTTAGACAATAAGACTAACAAGACAAATTCTAGGATTCCACACACATGATTTAAAGTAAGATGTCACCATACATGAAACTTTGAATACACTCATTTAACACTACCCGGAAAGACAAAAATAATATTACGTGCGATGTTCATTGGAAGGCTCACATCAAAACGCAGCAAGTAAACAAAATATTCAAGAAGATCGCTCAAAAGTGCAACTACATTGATTTAATTATTGCAACACAAACACTATACACAATTGTCACCATGACCACTGTTCAAGACATCAATATTGAACACAAATGATCCTCGAATTATTATTAAGTAAAACTCAAGTATTTCACAATTTTCTAAACTTATAGGGTAGTTGAAAGTTTGGGAGAAAACACAAGAGACCACAAGAGATAAACCAAACCAATTGAAACACTATAATATAAGCAAAAGTGAAATACTACAATCATCCAAAACATAAAATAACATAATTCAAAGTGAAAGGGGAATATTGGAACAAAGCCCCAGACCCCATCAAAAATAAAAGTAGTGTCCTCTATGTAAAATTACAGAGTATGGGAGGAAGAGTAAAAATGTTCCCCTGACAGGCTATGTCGTATAGTGTTATCAACGGGAGGAGTCTCTGGAGAAGTAGCATCATCTAGGGCATCAGTGCCCGACAATAGTATCACAATAGGAAGAAATGTAGCATCACCTGAGGCATCAGTGCCTGACACATCATGGTGAGGAATGGTGCATTCTAAAGAGACTCCACTGGTGTGCCAAATGTGGAGTTCTGCCGTAGGGATCTCTCCAAGGTAACCTGGAGAATCATGTCCTCAGTGAACTACAACTTTGTGAGTGTCTGTGCATTCCCATGTCATCCCATTCTTTCTTAATCTCATCCTCATCAGTCTCCTCGGCCAAATCATCATCGACCCTCACATCATCAACAACATCCTCAGCAATAACTGCATCACTCTCAACTATCCCACTCGGCCTCATACTAAAAGATGGATCACTTACTAGGAATAGTACGCGACATGGAGGCTGGACATTAGGTAGGGGAACATCACCCAGTAATATCACAATTTCAATAGACCTTAGCTGGTCTATATTAGCTTGCAAGGTAGCAAGCTCACCTCTCATGGTGTGAAGCACACCGTAACTACCCTTTGCCTTCTTTTGGGCCTCTGATAAAGAAGTTGGGTTATTTAACCTCACCCCCTTGACTTAACCAACTCATCAAAATAGGTAACTCTATATCTTAAAAGGTCCATCGCCTACTCTATTTCCTCATCAATCACTCGAGCATGTCCTTCTCAACCCTCGCTACCCTAAGATCCATAAACCGGGCAAGACTGCCTATTTAGTAATCAAAGCCTTGGTCGAGGGGGAACAAGGAGTAGTAACCAAGGTAGGCACAACAATATGAGCATTAATACTAGTAGTAGTAGTAGAAGTGGAAGACATAGAGGGAGGTGGAGATACATGCCTGCTCCACAGAAGGACTTGGTGTGGTGGCCTCAAAAGCCAATGTAGTCGAGTCAACTATTGGCGTGATGTCTTCTTGTGGCAGCTTCATTCGAGCTATATCATCCCGTAAATAGTCAGCCTCAATCCTTCAGATGTCGTTGGAAGAGGCCGATGTAATCCATACATTAGATTTCCCTAGAAAGAAAACTTCTGCCTTCCCACAAAGATGGGTAATAAGGATCAGTAATGGAAGGGAGGTCTATTATTTCCTGGTCCTCATAAGCATATCCTCCACAATTCTCGAGCCGATATTAAGGTTAATCCAATGAAAGATGCACCCCACTAGAACTATTATGGATGTCGTAGCATTGACTCATTCAGAGATGGCATTAACTTGCTTATGATGAATCCTCACCAATAACGGCCGGCAACATATTTTGAATTTTTTCTTCTTCAACTATGCATGAGAAGGTGAATATGAGATAATTTTTCTAACCACTCCTTTTGGGAATCTAAATTGTAATTCATCCAAAGCTGGAATCTGGCGGTTGCATTGCTTTTGGTACCAAGAACAACATTTATTGCACTAGCATCACATGGAACATTCTTTCCATGTACTTCTACTTCCTCTAATGTTTTATTGATTGTGCCTTTTCTCTTCTTCGGTAAGGCCTTTGGGTAGGCTTCACAAAATTCCCAGACCCATTGGCACATACGGTTGCATGCATTTTTTCAATTGTTCAAATCGATGAAACTTGATAGTTTGACATATTGCTGGATAATAACTCATTATGCCGTAGGTGAAGAGCTTTCACTCTTCAAGAATGGTACGTTTTTCATCCTCCTTGAGCCTATTAGGGCCCTTGGAACTATAATATAGGTAGAACCCAAGAAGCAGGGATTTGATCTTGAAGAGGCGATAAAAACTTGGAACAAATATGTGTCATTTAAGTGGAATTGTAATTCCATGGTATCTTACCCACACTCATAGAATAATGCGGAGTGGCTTGTTGTGGGTGAGGAGCTTCAGATGGCTCTTTAATGGTGACAACCCTATGCCCTTTCAAATGAGGGGAGGAGGAGATGCTCTCTTACTCTGTGTTCGAAGAAACTATCTACTTAACCTTTGTCTTAACCATAATCTACAAAGCATAAGCATTCAAACTTATAATCCGTGAAGGTTAGTACAATCAAACTCAATTGAAAGTACAGTTCAAAATGTCACGATGATAGCTTAATAAGAAGGTGATCCGCCTTACAGGATGAGCCAACTCTGGTGAGCTCGCCAAATTAATTAAAATCAATTATCAATTAATTTAGGAACAATGTATGGAGTCAATTCAAACATAGTGATTCACCTAGTTGGTTTTGGAGAGCTAAGATAAGTCTGTTGAAACTGACAGTGCAAAATTTAAAGAAACAAGCATCTAGGGCGATGTCCACTCCCACTCGGTGATATGTCGAGTGGGTTTGGTGAACTAAGACAAGTTTGCCGAATGGAACAGTACCCAAGGTCACCTATTCACTCAAGAAGGATAGCTGCAGATTAATTGAGGATTTGCCTAACCACCTTCGCGAGCTAAAACGGCCGCTGAATAGGTGGTGTTCAGCGCAATGCCTAAATTAAAAAACAAACCAAACATATGCCACAAAATCAAGTTTTCCAATATCATTACAATCCACCCACATGGTTATTTACCCACGAGCACTCAAACTTTTCCTAGATATGACAAATATTGCTCAAATGGACAATTTTCCCTTAAGAAAGTCATCACTCTATCTATCACTCAAACTTCACCCACATAAAATTCTACCAAGATCCACTAAGTATAAGGATTGAATTTTAACATTTAACCAACAAAAGCAAATTTAGAAATTTATAGGCAAAAAAAAAAAGATATCAACTCATGGACACAATTCAATATGATCATTATAGCACTGCCTATTGAAATAAAACAATAATATCCATCACTTGGCCTAATGCACATACACTAAAAACAATTTAAGGCTCAAAATATGAAATGGCAATAAAAAATGAACCTTGAAAAGAAGCAAAACTAAAAAAAAGAAATGATTTGGGCTTCGTTGACTGATCTTGCAAGAAAATGTAGTCCACGTACTCAATAATCACATAGAAAGATGCTTACACACTTAAATATTGTATTGCAAGAAAAAGGGAAGAAAAGGTCTTAAAAATGGCAAAGGGTTTTCTTTTTGAACTTGAAAAGACCCTTGGACTTTTTATACCAGGCACACTCGGCGGTCAGGACAAACATTGCCCAGTGAGATCTGCGAATCCCCAACTTAAGTTGGAGCTCATCGAAAAAGCTTGAATGAACACCAAACCTGAAGCATGATTCAGCGGACTAGATGGAGTCTGTAGTATGTACTTTAACAGATCGCCTTTTTGACTTCAGATCACCTAAATTGACAGTGCACTTTTAAATCTTTTCTTACTAAATAGAAGAATAAGAAATATTCCACACAACGCCTTCGGCAAAGCATCTTGATTGCTTTGGCATGGCCTAATGTTTCCCTTCAAGCACTTTGACTTCTTTTCAACCTGCACTCACAAAACATGATATTGAAAGCAATAAAATAGTAGTAAAGACTTGGGTTGCCTTCAAAGAAGCGCCTTATTTAACGTCATGGCACAACATAGTTCTCATTGTATAATGTCTCAAACTTGGAACTATTTGATCACTGCCCACTATTAGTTCAAACCAAATTCATCGATTTAAGTCCACCTCCCATTACGTAGATAATTAATTGAGATGGGTAATCATTTTAGCCATATTTTTATCTTGTTCATTGTCCTTCTCGATTTATTTTCTTGTCCAAGCTTATTTACAAAGTCGACACTTGGTATTCCCTATTATGCCATGCTCGTTTAACTTTGTCCATATCACATAGCATCAAAGATGCTATTCATATAGTTTCTTCATTAATCCTCCTTGGATTAGCTGATCGACAACACCTTTATTGACTGAATAAAGGCTACAATAGAAGTATTGCAGTAGTAAATTGTTCGAAACACCATGTGTTGGACATTACAAAAGTAGTTTATTGAATCGCAACCAAGTCTCATGTAGAGATTCACCTCCAATTCGCTTGATGTTTTGGATGTGGGTTCAAAGTTTCACCTTCATCGAGGGGGTAAAGAATCTCTCAAAAAAAGCTTCATTCAACTTCTCCCAAGAAGTGATAGATTCATTTGGAAATTCTGCCAACCATCTTATAGCTTCATGTCAATGTGAACGGGAATAACTTCAACCTCACCGAACATTGTGAGGTGTTTTTGAGAACAAACGATCCACACACCTCCACATAATTTGGAAGGTATTCATCGGGATCCTCTTGAGCTAAACCCTCAAACATTCCTTGTAGTTGGAGAAATTGTAGCATTGTTCTTGTTACATAAAACACCACCCTCCCGGCTATAGGAGTTATTCGGATGGTTCCCGTGATTTGAACGATATTCACATGCATATCATTCAAATCACCCATATTTTCAATTTTGATAGTAATGACTATTGATCATGCTACCATGGTCACTCATTGTACTAGACATAAAAATCAGCCAAAGAAAACACGAAGCAACAAACTACTAAACAAAACAAATACCAATCTAAGAGTCAGAGTCGAATAACACAGAAAATGTTATATCATAGAAATTCTATCAAGAAATTTAGATTGTAAAATCATTCATTTGTAGTAGTAAAAACAAGTAGGTGGATGATTTCACCAATTTAATAAAAGGATTTGGTTATCAATGGTCACTATTAAACTCAACTTACAGAAAATTCAAGAAGTAACAAGCAAAGTAGGGGTGCGGGAATCAAAAATCAATGTCACATAAGGGTAATGTGTTGCTCTATAGTGATGAATATTCATGAATAGAGTGGGCTATCTTCAATAACACTAATCTTCTTTTGATCTAATAGCATCCTAGTGTAGATTCTCCTTTTGATTTCATCTATGTGCTATACTAAGCAACCCAATACCTTACTCTATTCCTCTTTCTATGGAGAAATAGGGAAAATAGTTCTGACACATAACCTTTATTTTCAAGCAAGTTACAGTCATCAAACCTAAATTGCTAGTATCAAACTAATTACCTACTCCAGTCAATCTCTTTTGAGTATCGATCGGAGATCGGAAGTAGTAATTAATTTTGCAACCTTAACCCACAAGTTAACCCCATGCTAATAAGCCAAAATTAAGGTATTACAACCAGTAAAACATAACATAACACAATACCCACTACATTAAATCAACACCCAACCCCATAATTTCACCCTTAAATCTTGAGGTTTTAGCCACCCATCACAAAAAGCAAAGAAATAATACATCTCACGAAAGAATCCATGCATAACATGAAATTAAGCAATTACAAGCAAACCCACTTTGCATTCAACTTCAATTTATCAATTTAAAGAACAATGTTAAAAACCTCCAAAACTAGAATGTGTTCTCAAAAATTAAAGTGTTTCTCTTTTTAAAAATATTCAGAGCTTTTCTCACAATCTTCATACATTTTCTCACCTATGTGAACTCCATTTTCTCTCTCTATTAGGCAGTTTATAGTTTTCCAAAGTTTGTCCCAAAACTCAATACACTACTTATTGGGCGACATTAGTCGAGCTCTTCGATCACAATGGGCGGATCATCGATATTTCTCCAGCTTAACTTTTTCTTGGTCTAGGCTTCAAATGTTTGAATCTCAATTGGTGAGCTCCATTGAGTCAGCCTTTCATATTCAGTGTATCGCCATGCATGACCTTGTTTGTCTTTTAATCCTCCAATTTTTCTGCTTGTATAGTAGCTTTCGATGATGGTCAACTTGTGCCCCATTCTTATTGGACAAATCACCTTTCAATTTGGTGTTCGTTGACCTGGCTCAATTAATACATGTGTTTTGCACTATCAATTTGGGTGAGTTCATACACATTAGATAATCCACCCTTCTTGGTTTACTATAACAAGTGTGGATTTTACATTTCATTTTATACTTTTTTCCATTGTTTCAAGCATTCATTCATGCCTTTTCCTATAGCCTTCATAGCTGGAAATCATCAAAATATCATTAGAATAGGACATAATGAGGAATTAAGGACACCAATTTTTGAGCTAAATCGACCTCAAATGAGTGCAAAATTAACCACCGGTCACACAACAACCTTCCTTTTAGTTTTTTCACTCACATGCTTAGATTTGCATTGATTTGGTTGGGCATGATCACACAGCTAAAAGATCGTAATTCGTTTTAACCTGCATTGGGGTTGAGAATTCTCCAGAGATACTCTTCTTTTCATTGTCATCTTTGGATGGGCTATACTATTATTCAATAAAATTAACAACATAGATTGGTGAAAGGTTAGCTAAATGACAACTGAAAAACTAAAGTTCAAACAAAGAAGGTCCTAATGCTCGCCAACTGGTTTGGTGAGTCGCTAAAAGGGTTCGGTGAGCGTAATCAGGCTCACCAAATTCAACTAAGATGAATGTCAGTTTCTCCAGGAAACTTTGGTGAAAATAATATACGAGTTAGTGAGTCGCCAAAGCAATTCAATCAACTACAAGAGCTCACCAAAATTCAATAGGGCGCATGACTGGCAATTTTTCAAAACAAAAGGGCGATATGGCATACGATTTGGCTAGTCACAAAAGACATTCGATGAGGTAAGGTATCTCACCAAAAATATCTGAGGCGACCCCAAAGAATTTAGTACAAAAAGTATAAGCTAGAGCTCACATGGAGAGACACCAACTTACCTTGGCGAGCTCAATTGAACTCGCCGAACAGGCAACTTTTATCTCTTCAACCAAACATTTAAAATTAGACTCTAAATGACAATGGAGGTTAAATTTTAATACATATAGCACAAAATCTTGGTAACCCATAACATGATATAATCCAGGTACTCCAAATTCCCCACAATCTAATCGAAAAACAACAAAATGATAGTTTTCCCTTCTGAATGATGTCACCAAATATATCACTGGGCCAAATCAAGCCAGTTCGTTGAATTCGAGTTAATCATATTTATCCCACACAAAAAGAATACGAGACCTATAGTTTATCAACACCAAATTTGAATAGAATCAAACCGACCACCACATGATTAAACCCACACCTTTCGTTTAGCAATATAAGAACATGAGGCATTTAATTCATCAACCCAAACAAAATCACAATTCAATCAGTCACGAGGAAACACAGCTAAACCTCCAAATTCATTGGACTACACATGATGATCAAAGATTAATTAAAAGAAGAAAGAATTAAAAAAGAAAGAATGACCTCTAAATTACACAAAAGAGAATACAATGGGGCCAGGGGCTGGCATGGATGAATCCACACATGTATGTGATCAAAGGTTTCAAATATATTATAATAGTAGGATGAAACTAAATAGAAGTGTTCATATGAGATATAAAAAGAAGAAAAGTCCATAATAATTTGAAAGATCATAATTTAAACACTCAAGAGACCCTTAGCCCTTCGACTGATGACATTTTGGTGAGTAACGACTAAAGTCACCGAACTAATCAGTGACTCACTGAAAGATCCTGTACTTGCTAAAATTGTCTACTCTCAACATCAAATATGGACTACAACTTAGTGAACTCAATTGGGATCACAAAACATAGTTGGCAAGTCACCAACGTGGAATTTATTCTCCAAATTTTAATTGGGTTTTTGTTGTTTTTCAATTCAAAAAAGGTGAGCTAAGTCAGGCTCACCAAACTAGCTCAAAGAATCATGAATGAAGCATTTACTCACCAAGAATAACTGGTAGAATAGGAAATATTTCGTGTAGATAAAATGAGCTAAAAGGGGCTTACCTAATGAGCTCGATGACTCGCCAACAATGTTTTTAGTACCCCAAATTTCCCTTCACTTTAAGATTACGCTTCAACCTACACAATCAACACACATTATTGAAAAGAAAAACTAAGACCTTGGATTGCCTTAATTTAATGTCGTAACATGATATGGATGTGATTTAAAACATCATCAAAATGCCACACCTCAATCATTCCAACACAAAGCCCCTTTCCAAAGTATAGCTTCAATCCTTGCTTTTTGACTTTGAGCATATGGTCATTATTTCCTTCTACCTCTATTGCTCCATTGTTAAATACTTGATTCAGTTTGAAGGGTCCTGACCACTTCAACTTCAATTTTCTCGAGAAATAGCCTCTACTAGGAATTAGAAAGAATTACAAGATCACCTACCTAAAACTCCCAATGTATGATTTTGGCTTCATGCCATATCTTGGAAGATGGCTAAATCTTCATGAGCTTTTAATTGGAATTCTTCTAATTAATTGATTTGGTTAACATGCCTTTTTGAAGCAACCTCCAAATTAAAATTTAGAGCTGATGCGTCATATAATTTTTACTCATTTTAGGATTCTTAGTGAACCAAATAGTGTCCTCAATGCCATTTGACATCCATATATAATATTTATTGTTGATTTGTAGCTATACAAAATTAAGGACTAGACGAGGAACAATACATACCAAAAGATGCCAAAAATACATAATAACAAAGGAAGTGCAAAGGTGGAGCTCAAAATCAGCACTCTATGACATACAAAATGGCTTTGGCCTCACTTAAAATGACAGAGTCCTGAGCTAAAAAGCTCAAAGAAGGTCAGCAAAATGAAGAATTGTTCAGTGACTCTCCAAATAAGTCAGTGAGGTGATAAGAGAGCAACAAAAATGCTAAACCTTTGTTGAAATAAGAGAACAATTTGGTTAGATGAGGTGGTATTCAATGATTCGCCAATGGTTAATAGAGATGCCCATCGACATTGCAAAAACCTAAAGCCTGAATCTAAGGAAGGAACCAAGAGAAGATGAATAATTCAACGAGCTCGACTATTATCGTTGAATGGGTTTGGAAATGATTTATTTTGTTTTTTGAGAAGTTATAAGTAGCTGAGAAGAGAGAGAAAACTCATCTTCCATCTTGAGAAATTACTGTTGACAAGAATACCTTAAGTTTTTGAGTGTTAGGCAAATTTGTAATTAAATATTGAGAGTTTTGACTTGGGTTTCTTGACATATTGAAGATTACACCTTCATACCTAGATGGAAGATAACATTTTTGGTATAATTCTTGTTAATTTTTTGGAAAGAGTTCGAAATATATTTGAACATTGATCGAAATTGGTGTAACAATCCCAAACTTTAGGCAGGACCTATTACCCCCTACACTATTTAATAGTGTATTTTAAAGATATATAAGTATCGACATGGACATCATAAATATTGCATTATTATAAATAGTAATTTGTCCATGTGGGCACTTATATATCTTTAAAATACACAATTAAAAAGTACAAGGGGTAAGAGGTCCTGCCCAAAGTTTGGGATTGTTTAATCAATTTCAGTCAAAGTTCAGATATATTTCAGACCTTTTTCCCAATTTTTTATGTGTAGCAATAATATTAGGGGATGCATAAATGAATTTTGATATTGATTAAAATAGTGGGTTTTTTCTATATTGCTCAGTTAATATTAATTTCCATGGATTAAAATTGATTATCACGTCTTAATATATGATTCAAGGTTGCAAACTTGAGTTTAGTCTATAATTTCATGATTTGATTGATAAAGGTTACATGGAGTGGATGATTAGTTTAATACTTGAATATTTGGTTTGAATTCTAAGTTTTCTTGAAATAAGGAATTTGGGGTTTCATTTCTAAATGCTAGATTGGCTTGACAAATAAGATGTATGGTAAGGTATTAGACTACTTGTCTGTTCGACATATTAGGCTTTGAGAAGAGCCTTTATGATAAAAAAAAAATTGTACTTGAGACATCCATTTTTGTTCTTGAGATTTATTTAACATATCCATGAGAGATTAAAATTGTTGATCAATTACACTGACCCATAATCGAAATGGATACCCACTTCCACACACTTCTAGTTCACTTTTCTACTTGGAAATCACTCATGTTAATCGCTCTTGCTAAGAAATTTGAAATATCTAGATTTATATTATGTTAAGTGTTGGTTGTTACCACTCTACATGAGATTAGCTTGATTTTGACTTTGTTATTGAATTAATATTTCGACCACTCCCAGTGGGATTTGGCCCCAACCCTTGTTGGGTTCTTTATGATTGATGACTTGTTACTTGTTCACTTATAAGACGAGTAATTTGAGCGTTATCAAAATGAGGCCGATGCCGAGGAGTGGTGCGTATAATTTTCTTAGGGAAGTAACTATTTGTCCTGATTTATTTGTAATAGAACCCTCTTACTGTTAGTTTCTTTGTTATGCTCATAATAGGTGAATATATGAGATTCATTGGGAGAAATGACACTAGTCACCATGGGCGGATGATGATGTGGAAGTTTTGAATGATGTCAATGTGGAAGAACTAGGGAATGCAGGAGATATCTCTTAGCACTTAACTATAGGCAATACTATATTTTACATGACCGGGACCATGCTCCAACTAATCCAAATGAAAGGAAAAAGTAGGGGTCGAGCTCATGAAGATCACCATGACCGCATTAACAACTTTGTGGATGTATGTGGTCTATTTATGTTCAAAAACATCTCTCAAGAGTCTAGTCGTCTAATATTATTCCCTTTTCTCTAATAAGGGATGCAGCCAAATTTTTGTATGAGTTACTAATAGATTCAACCTGTCATGATCCAATTTCTCAAGACATGATGGAACCTACAACACCCCACCAGTAGGTATGCCTAACCCTTTATCTGGATACATAAGAAATGGACTACCAAGCGAAAGCCATCAAAAAGAAGAAAGAGCATAAAACAAAGTAAAGAAAGGATAATCAATAAAAACAATACAGGAACCATCCCAAGACCTGAGAGCATCTAATCCAAAATAGGAGTACAAAGCTTTTAGAAAAAAAACACAAGTACCGCATGTCTTTAAATATTTAAAGACGAAGCCTACCAAAAACAAATGGAAATCGGTAGCTACAAACTTAATGAGCTCACCCTAATCTCTGAAACTACAAGCTACTCCATACGAATCTAAATCAACGGTGATAACTCAACTGCAATATTCGGGGGGAAGAAGTGTAGTATGAGTACCAAATATAGTACTCAGTAGGCAACGACTGGCTGAGCTCAAAAGATAAAACAAGCATACACAAAGAGTAATATAGAACGCATAGCACAAATAACTAAACAGGAGATACTAAAGTAGATAGAAAATAAAGAACTGAAATATAAAAACAAGGGGTAAGAAGCCGAGTCTAGAACGCAAGCCAACATCCTTTTGGCAAGAAACTAAGATACCAAGTAAACTACATAGGATGACCTGTAACCACAATTCTAATGTCAAAACCTACTAGGTAACAATAAAACAATTGCAGATAAAAGATTATAGTCAAACAATGACCTAACAAGACCCCATAAGCCTAGAAGGTACAAACAACAAACATAACCCAACCCCCCATAAACCGGAGGGTACAAAAAACAAACAACTATAATGGTGATAGGTAATACATGTTAATACAAAGTGAGGAACAAAACCATAACTAACAATCCAAACACCTAAATAAAGGTAACAGCCTCGAAGCATAAAACATTAGCCTTAGACAGGGAATAATAGCTAGAACAATTAATATTAACCTCAGACTAGAGATATAAGACTCGAACCGTTAGCATTAGCCTATTACTGAAATTAATGGCCTTGAGTTGTGAGCATCGACCTCGAAGATAAAGTAATAACCTCAAACTGTGAGTAAGTGATAATGGGCCACCTACAAACCCACTAAACTCCCAGGGGCTCCAACAAGACCAAAAATATACAAGAAATGGCATCGATGCACCGACTAGTCAGGTAAGAACATTGTACATTTTATATGCCTCTAATATCTCAAATAGAAAAAGGAGAACGTTCCTGATCCCTTGTAATCTCATAAATCAATAACTCAAGTGATTCACGTGGTACGACTCCCGTTAAAACAAGTTTAGAATAAAAATTGAGTAAAACAATATCTCATCATGAACGATAAATATTCAAATGCATAGGCCAGGATTGTACAAAAAAATCTTTGAGAATAAGCAAGAAATGCAATGCATGCCAAGAACAACATTCATACAAGGAACTCAAAATAAAAGAATTATACAACTAATGAAACCATGCAACCAAAGCAGAGAGTATTAATGTGGGATCCAACTACTCCTCAAATAAAGCATCTGGCCTAGTAGTATAATAATATGATCAATAAGGATACAACATGCCCACAACTAATCAACAAGCAAAGTGATCAACAAGAGATTTCAAATCAATAAACAAGGAGCAAAATGAAGGGACGAAGCCCTCACATCACTCATGTCACCGACTTAGCACAACTAGAATCAACCCACAGCTACGATGAGCAACCAAGGTCTCAAGCATCAACACTAGGAGAACGATTCAAAACAATCCTTATAAGGGGAAAATCATAACTACGAGGTGATAAATAGAACCTAAAGTATCTAATATCAAGGCTAGTCTAAGGCCACCACGAATCAATCTTAATATGGATAAGAAAGATCATCTACACTGTCAGAAAAGCCTCAACCTAAACTAAGGATCCCAAACCTGTAATAATCCCAAGGTCCCTACGGATTAAAAAAAGGATATAATAACAAGAGGAAAGATAAATACCCGACAAAATTACATGAATTCTATACTACGCATTATCTAAGAAGCTCAATCATGAAACTAGACCAAAGCATGCCTCAAAGAAAAACATAAGCGCTCCAAACCCATCACACACGAGCTATCCATTTCTAGAAAGCCTATGAACATTGTCACACTATCAAATTATTGATCATAAAGTCATTAAGAATGTTTTGACACTAAAATTGTAACACTTTGTAATGTACCCAAATTTGAGTTCATATTGGAATGTGGGACCCACACCATGAATCCTGAAATTAACTCCATCAAAAGGTCCTAAATACCTTACCGAGCTTGTGTATAAAAATTGAATACAATGCGAGGAGTGAGAACAACAATAACAACACATGCAAAATGTTTAGTAATTAAGCACAAAAAAAGAGTGGCAACAACTTCAAGCTCAAATTCACCTCAAATTGGGATTTACGAACACAATCTGATCAGTCCATTATGTAGCCACAACCTCCACGATCATACACGACTTTGAATCACCTCAATCGATGTTGAAATGAGAGAGAAGTTGGTTTTTGAAAATAAGAACTGAAGCTTCAATTTCGTTTGTATAAATAGGTTTTTGAAAATAAGAACTGAAGCTTCAATTTTGTTTGTATAAATATCAATAATCGGGTTGCTAAAAGGCTATTAATGGTCGCGAAAAGTCGAATGTCTGGTCTCTAAAAGCCTGCACCAAATATCAACACTTCATGAGGTTGGATTATACTCAAAATTCTCCAATGGGGTACTCGGGATTTATTTGGAACCCCATTTGCGCAAATGATATATAATACCCCATTGAATATGACATTTTAGACTCAATGGAATGATCGAAACTTCCATCCGTGGAAAAGTGGGTCCCATACCAAAGTTTTCTTTTAAGCTAAAAACACAAGAAGGCTCAAAATGAGACCAAAGGTTTAATAAACCACATAAAAGGTTGTTCCAAACCAAACTCAACTTTGTTAAGTTAACCACGCTGACGAAATTCTCATCCAAGCACGTTTACAGAGAATATTGACAAAAGTCAACCTTTGTCTTAGAAATTAATGTTAAAATGCCTCATGGTGCCACTAGCCTAAAATTGGCCTTCCCAAGCTAATGAAACCGTTAGAATTGCATGTTGAGGTTGTCTCTTAAACTTTTGACTGAAGTCACCATTTTATTTTTCAAAGGCTCCATATTACGAAAACTTGATCAAAATCCAAACGAACAATGTGACAACTAAATTTTCAGCCCCAACACATCATATTTGACTTGTGGTTGCTACAAGAAAGCTCTAAAACACTGAAAAGATTGGAAAACGAAGAAAATTACATAGAGTATCACTACAAAATCCACTACAAAAAGGACTTTCATCCATGAAAGTAGAAGGATAGACACAGGCTGAAGGCACAAAATTATGAGGATATTGAGTCCGCATGCTCCGCCAGATCCTCAAACAACCTCCCGAATAGAACAATGCCATCACAAAACTCACACTAAGAGAAAAATCCTCAAATTCACTTCAAAACTTGAAAAACTCCTCCAAAATCAGCTTTGGTGACCAATTCTTACCCAATTGAACCAAACTTGGCTGAAAGCACCAGATTAAACAAACAGATTAGTGCCACACAAAAACAACATAATAGAGCAACCACAAGACCATGGTAGATGCAACCTAACTCTTAAATAGAAAAAATAATGTTATGTTCTACAACCAAGAGCATTCTTTTAGTTCCTTCACAATCTTGAACATCTCAAGCACCAATTGAAACCTTCCTACAATCCCACACAACATTATCCTCAAAATAACAACAAGCTTCTCCTGAACATCAAGGAGTAACAACTGCCTAGACATGGAACTCACAGAGGGTAAAACCCTAAAATCCTATTCTAACCTCAAAACCAACAAACCCATCTGAAACAAAATTTTCTTAATCTAACCACAATAATCCAAAGGAAGACCATGTTGTGAACGATAAGGTAGCATTGAGCTCCGCTCCAACGATCTACTCAATTCGAATGAACTTCTGAAACACCAACACCATGAGCCCACAAACTTCTTTACCACTACAAATCTTAGCCAAACACCCCATCTTAAGGGAAATCAAGCTCGCTAGTGGCATATCAACATGTTCGGTAGTGGCCCAGGGGTACCAACCCCATCACAAACCACATAAGCTACCCAACATGACAAAAGCAAATAATGTGTCACGACCCAAGGGTACTCCCTAGATGTAACATGGCGTATAGAACCCCGAAGGACTCCATACAAGCCACTTAGCTTTCATAACCTAAGAAATAGAACAATAAGAATAAAATAGTTCAAGTCCAAAATATTTTATAAAATGTAAAACGGAAGTCTAGAAACTTTGTCTCATCATAGTCATTTATTACCATAGAATGAAATTAAGCCTAGCCCATACATCATGTTCAAAAATGAAATACATGAAGGAAACCAAAACAATAACTCCATCCTCGAAGCATGAGGACTCACCAAAGCTTGGGAAATCACGAACTCAACTACTAGCCACGAGACTTGAAAACCTGTCTGTCGAACCCTAGATTTGGGAAAACTGCTGGCAAGAGTATGTGTTAGTACAAAACAATGTACCAAGTAAGATAGCCATGCGTACAACATTTGAAATATGCTAAAAGGGACATTTCATTTCATGATATGCAATTGACCAAGTTAAACATAAGACAGTTATAAAACATAAGTCATAAACCATGGTCAATGCAAGCTAACATCATCTTTAAAGCCTTTGAACACATATGAGATACTCCACGAGTAACCTCAGTTCATTATTAATGTGGGGAATTAGACTAAACCGACATAGAGACCATGTGAGCTATAACATGATCACCTAGTGTCTCCCACACTGAAAAAGGGTTGTTCTACTTGCCTAAGGTAGAACCATGAACTTCTACCTTAAGTGGATCCACTAGCTAATCAACATAAAGGGGCACACAATTAAGGGGTAGGGAGATTTCTACTAGAAACTCGACCTCTAGTAACGAGAGAGCTTCCATCTCATGAGATTGTTTCTAGATACCCGACCTCTACTAGTGGGAGAGCTTAAATCTCAATGTCAATATCCACTCGGTTCTAAGCATAAATCCCATAGAATAGTATGTTCTTACTTATTCTCATTATCATGGAAAGGCATATCATTTTGCCAATCCATGCTAGTTCATTAGGATGGCTCTTATTCTTTGATTTAATTAGGTGAGAAAGCCTTTCAACCTAAGAATCCTTTCTATGTGAGAAAAACTTTCACATCATGCTAGTATGTGTTTATGAGAATGTCCTTTTACAACACAACATCAACATTGGTACTTTACTCTCAAAGCACCCTTAAAGCATTTACATAATTCTCATGAAAACATGCATAATTCCATAATCACCTTTCACGGTCAAAAACCATCTTTCAATCATCAACATTTAGAAAACAAGTGTTAGATATGGATTTCATCATAAACTCATGCAATTCTCTCATTACATGCTTAATTTCGTAAGACTCTTACTTTAAGATCAAAATCCCACAACATATAGTTCATAACTTAAAAACATAGGGATCACATGGGTTAATAGGGGAAAACATCATAAAACTATAGGAATTCATCAAGTCATGCTTAGAAGATCATAATCCAGTCAATTAAATCAATAAAGAAAAGAACCGATGCTCATTGAAGAAAAACCCTAACTCAATAGGGGAATTCTACATTTTGAAATAGAGGAATTTAGGAACTCCATGGATGAAATGAATCCATGGACAAAAACTATCATACCTTGCTATCAAAGCCCAAAGAAATTGAAGTATGGAAGCTTGCTCTTGTACCCTAACTTGAATCTCCTTCTTTTTCAAGTTCTAGAGAGAGAATATTTGGAGAGGAGTTGGTTTTCTTTTTGGAATTTGGAAGAATGAATTTGGGGGTTAAAAGGCTTATATAGGGGTCCTAAACATAGGCAAAACGACATAGTATAGGAACTAATAAATTAGGAAGAGACCCAACTAACCCTGAAAATAACTGACAACTGACCATCCACGGACCCCAGTAGACGGACCGTGGTGTGACCCACGGTCTGTCCTGGTGGACCGTCAATGGTGGTCAGCATATGGTTTTCGAGCCATGATATACCATGAATTTATGGTATTTTTGATGCATTTCACTTAGAGTTTGTATGTGTCTTGAGCTATTTTGTTATTAGATATAATGTTTTTATGTAATCTTTTGTAGGAAATTGGTTCGATAGCGTTTGACTGAAGATGGACAGAAAAGAGCAGCAGCAGCTACACACGAGGCCAACGATGGCTCATAGGTGGTGCAGTGTAGGTGAAGTTTTGGGAAATCTGACCAAGGGTGGAACCACAAAGCCAATGACGGACCATAGGTCGAGTGACGAACCATCCTACACATTCGTTGCTGAGATCAGAGAGTTTCAATTTCCAGCCCTTGAACCACGGAGGTGATCCATGGACCGTATGTTTTATTTAAAAGAGAAACGGATTTTAGAGTCGCCACTTAATTTTTAAAGAAAATTAAGAAAACTAATTTTCAAAAGATAAAAACAGTAAATCGATTGAAAATATTAAAGGGGGTTCGGGGTTCATATTAATGTTTTAGGAAGGTTAGAATGCACTTAAAACATCCGTTAACTTGTGGTTATTTGATAATTAACTATTTGACTAATTGATTGTAAAATAAAAGCTTGATTAGTTTAGAAATAGACAAACTTAAGACTTGGAATTATTTTTTAGGAGGAAGGTAAATAGTATAAGGGATTTACTTGAATAAAATATTTTCAAAGTAATTTAAGTAGTAAAATAAGTATGATTATTGCGTCTTTAGAAAATCTTGAAATGCTTATCTTTTGGGGAAATTGAATTAGGAAAATCTTAAAATTGACAAACAAATAAACAAATATGAAACAGATAAAATAAAGAGAGAGAGAGAGAGAGAGAGAGAGTTTCGGGCCTAAGTCTAGTTTTCTATCCACCTGGGCCAGTATTTGGGCCTAATTTCATTTTGGGTTGTAGGCCCAATTTCACCTGTCCTAAAACTAGCAAAATAATACTAAAAATATATGGGCTTTTTGCCCAATTACAATACAATAATACAAAAACTGAAATTGGGGCTTTTGGGACCTATTTTCGCTGCTTTTATACAGTGTATACAATGAGTGTATATCACTGTATATTTCTATATTTCTTGCATATATTGTGTATACAACGTGTATACAACCCTTCTTGGACCCTTGAACACTTGTACATCGACTTTTAGAGACATGTTCTTTGATTCCATTGGCTGGCTGACCCAAAAAAAAAAGAATTCAAGCATTTATGGCTCTCTCGAAAAGCAAGGAAAGGAGATAGGATTTCATGGTGAACTCAGGCAGATTCCACATGCAACCGAAACAAAAAGGAACATAAGTAGTGCTCATAAAAGTTCATGAGAGAAAATGAAGCAATATGACATTTCAGTAATAAAGACAAGCTAGATATGATTGGGCTAAACCATTGATAACATCAATTTTAGCAAAATACAATTAACATATAACTTGCCTATTTCTAAGAGTGTCAAAATAAATTATTCAAAAACACATGGCAAATTGAAACTAGACCAACATAATTACTCTAACAAAACTTGAACTAAATATTACCACAACATTTTTTATAATGAGCAAATTACAAGGATCAATTCTTCATTTATAATCCACAAAGAAAAAAGAAAACTAATGACCTCAACTTAATAGAGGAAACAAACACATTCTAAGTGGTCACACTTAACAATAATTACACGAGAAGGAGTTATATTTAAACTACTCACTAGGATCCTTCTATTGTGATGGAAAACATAATTTAACACATTAGATCAATTTAAATAAATCTGCGTATAACTAAAGGACTTGACAATGGAAGTTAAATGAAAGCATGATCATGATATCTAATAGCATTCAAGTTCATTAGATGGACCTATATGATGGCTAAATCGAAGGAAGCATGAAAAGATTATGCTAAAAACGCACTGTTAGCTTAAACCAACATGAAAATAGATTCACACGATACTATAACGCATCTCAGATTATGAAGAAGCATATTAACATGAAAATGGGCACTTAAAATAAGAACAACTACAATATTGAATAAAATTTTTAGATTTTGACTAATGACTAACATTAAAAAAACAGAGCTACACTTAAAAAAGGAAAGACAACAATCAGATTTTTGCAACCCCATTTCGAAGATAGAATGTGAAAGGCAAGTCACATAATTACGAAAAGGCCAACTACGAGCATACAAACCAAGTTAAAACAAGACTAAGGTGAATTACAAACATGACATAATGAACTGAAACACAAAAAAGACATGGACGGTGTTCGAGTCGAGTAGGAACATAGATAGATGCTACGAGATTAGGCTAGCATTAGTGAGGGTCTACAACGATGAATCAAACAGTCAGAATGGAAAACTAAAACAACTTGTAAACAATAAGGAAAAAGAACTATAAAGCTAATGCATTCGAAATTGAAATTAGATGAACCACAGATCAAATCAAACAAAATGAAGCAAAGATTAGGCTGGCTAGGCACATAAAACATCAAGCCAACTGCTCTATCTACATAATACCGAGGAATCTTCAATCAATGAGATCCATATTGCATCCCAGAAATTTGTAGAAAGGGCAACGCTAAAGAAAACACGAAAAAAAACAAATACATTTAACAGTAGATTCTACACCAAAGTATGGAACATACAACACGCTACATTAGAACAGAATACAACTAGAAATGAGGTTACCTTTCTTGGGGAAGCGAATCCGGGAGGAACGAGCTGGACTTCTCACGAACCTTTCACCACTGACAAGGGATTCCGACGAACTTCGGAGGATAGTGAATAAAGAGTGAAACCAAGACTAAAAGAAACTCTAAATTCTTTTGGAATCAATATATGACGAAGCTGTGATAAACTCCTGATGCTTCGACGAAAGCTTTCCGAAAGAAAGAAAATCTAAAAAATTGTGGCTACTGGAGTGCTACTTGTTTCTAGTTTCTTCCTTTTTTTTTTTTTAGATTTTTTCCCAACCCCTTTCAAGAAGAGCTTTATATAGAGGGAGAATAGGTCAAATTTAGGGGGAAAACCGAGTGAAAGAATTGGGTCCATTCAAAATTTGAAATTCGAATTCCTTTAGGAGATAAGGCTGTGAGAGCTGGAATAGTAGTGATCTCATACAATTCCAACGGATTCAAGAGGATAGTCATTGATTCTAGGCAAGGTAAGGATGAACCAGCATCGAGATTGCTCGATTATGACTATTATCAAATGGTCTTGTATGAAAGGATAAGAGAGAGAGAGGAGAAGGAATGGACACGCATGATCTCTGGGCTTATTGGTCTGAATCGCTGCTAGATTGGGCTCGTTTCTGGGTTCTTCGTATAGTTCTGGGTCGTCTTCACGTTGAAGAAGAAGAAGACGACGTACAAGGGTCTGTTTGGTATTGTTGTACGTATGTTGTATGCTGGTGGGTTGGGAATGGTTTGCTGTTGCAATGCTGATGGGCTTCTTTTGGTATTGGATCGGTTAGGAGGAAATATGGTGGGCTAGGGGAATAGGATTTGATGGTAGAAATTTGGGCAAAAGTGTGGTCAATTTGAATTGAGAAAATAACCACATGAATTGTAATTTTTATCAAATTGGTGTAATTGATTAAATTCGATCCCAAAATTAAAATAAGATGAATTGTTCTCAATTAATTAATAAGCTTCTTAATCTTAACAAAATAAAATAATTAACTTAATTAAACTAATTAATTTTAAAATATTAATTATAAGTTAAACTAAACTAATTAACAAAACATTTACGTAAAAGTAAAATATTTTTGATACAATTTTTAAATATTCATAAAATATACCAATTAATTAAAAACATATTTATTATTTAAAATATACTAAAAATGACTAAAATTATTTTAAGAACTTGAAAAATATTTTGAATTTTTATGAAATTAATTATTTCAAATCGCTCGAAATCAAAGAAGCTCAAAAATTAATATATATCGTGGAGGTCCAAAATTGGGTGTCAACACCATAGGTCGACCCATGGTGCGTAGGTCAGGTCGTCAGTCAAAACTGCATCCGATCCAATTTTCTTTTATTTTCGTTTCCTAGTTGATTTAGGATTTAAACAATATTAGTTGTTATTTCTGTTTTTGGGAGTTAGACATTATTGTAGACTTTTGTTTTTGGCCTTTTGAAATTATTTTGCAAACTCTTAGCAATTTAATTTCCGGAAGTTGGTTTATGCAATTGCACTTTGAATTTCAATTCAAGATTTCGGTTTTCATCTATTCTAATTGTAAGTTCATGATTTCTTTTAACCTAATTATGAATTGTGAACTCTCAAGCATGAGTAGCTAAATCCACAACTAGAGTTGTGAGAACATGAGCAATTAAAAACGTATGAATAATAACTAAGTAATTCTTGAATAGTGTTTATGCATGTATTGTTAATCTTTTCATTTAGAAGTCTTTCTAGCTGTGTACACCGTTAGAACTCGCCTAGTTCCTAGTTGCCTTACCAAGGGGGTAACGAATGAGAAGAGGATTAAACAACAAAGATTTAGTTAAGGATTTGCTGCTATCTAATAGTCTGACTTTAACCAATTGACGTGAGGGTGAATACCTAACTAATTTGACACGATGACTAATCTGAGGTGAAGGTAAGGGTTAGTAAAACACACACTCGTAGATTTACCAAGTCGCGAGTGAAAGTTCCTACTAACATTACCAATCACGTAGGGATACATAACATATCGGCCTTGCATGTAAAACACTAGGATAGGATTACTATTATTAGGATTATTGCGTTAAGAGATTGTAGGAAACACATATACCCTAGTTTCCATCTTGTATTGATTACTCAACATTGTGAATCTTGTTTACTTGTTCCTTAATCATTCTAATCAACAATCTGTTGCTTATTTACAACATCCCCCATCTTTACTTTTCTCAAAAATAGTTTGACTAAAATGAGATAATTGTGAGTTAAGTTTAAGTCTATACCATATTCCTCGTGGGATCGACCCCAACCTACAAGTTGGGTTCTTTACTTGATAACAATCACTTATACTTCTTTAAGGAGGTGCAATTTGAGCGTATCATATTTTGGCGCCACTGCTGGGAAATACGACTTTCAGATTAAACTAACTACATTGTTGAACTTTAGTCAAGTATTTCCTGATTTTACGGTTGTGTTTTGTTTTTATGTTCTACAGGTTTCAACTCTAGTGTATGCCAAATACACAGAGTTGAGGCGAACCCTTGACCCCCTAAGATCCTGAATTGAGAAAAACATTGAGGAAAATGGCTAATCAAGGGGTACACAATAATCTAATTGGAGAGGGTCAAGGAGATGGAGTTCAGTTTCTACTTCCTGCAGTTGTGAATGTGCCCTGGGTGGTTATCTAATCGAAAATACAGAAAGGGTGCAGAATCCTCTAGCATCGAGGTTTTGTGATAACCACAGGGTTGACTATGATGCAGTTGGATCAGATGGGCCTATTGTTGTCCCTCCTCTACCTCCAGGACATACATTTGTGGTGACCAGTAATATTATACAAATGCTTACAGAAAGAGGGTTGTTTGCTGGCTTGTCTTTGGAAGATCCTTACGCTCACATATCTAAATTATCAAGTGTGTGCAGGACGAGCAGAGTTGGATATGGATGTCATAGGTTTGAGAGTATTCCCACTATCGTTGACCGGTGATACTTCTATGTGGTTTTTTGAGCTGCCATATAATTCGATCTATACATGGGACCAATAACATAAGGTGTTCATAGCGAGGGTTTTTCCGGTGTCTAAGAAATTAAATTATAAGAATAAACTGAATAACTTCATGGCACTACCTAGAGAGTTGGTAAGTAGTTCTTGGGATAGGTTCATTGGATTCTGAGGAGTGTTTCGAATCACCGCATAGATGATGAGTCATTGAAGGAGTACTTATATAGAGGATAGGATAATAATGGAAGAGCTGTATTAGCTACTATTGCTGGGGGATCATATGGTGAGTGCACTTTCAAGGAGATCGTTGAAAAACTTGAGAGGATGTCCTAAAACAATAAAGCATGGAGCACTAGAAAGGCAAATATAGGTAGGAGCACGTTTGGTGTCCAAATTGCACCAAATCAATCTAATGATGACATTCATGAAGAGATGACTCAAATGAGGACAAAACTGGGCTTAGTATTGAAACATATTAGCGGGAGTGCAGAAAAAGTGAATGCGGTAAATTAACTAACTAGAACTCCACCACCACCAGTTGAGGAGTATTACTATGAGGAGGATGCAAATTTGGTGAATGATCAGATGGGGGGTTTCTGAACCAATGCCCAAGGTTCCAACTCGGAATAGCGCCTAGGTCAAGGAAACCAAGGTCGAAACTATGTCAACTACAACCGTGAGGGTGACTATGTCCAGGATGGGAACTATAATCATGATAACAATTACAATCGGAACAATTATGGCAACAAAAATGATAAGGTTGGGCCCTACATTACACCTGGTAATAGAAAGGCTGACATTAGTATGATTCGCATTGAGGATATGATGCAAAAAATGATGAAGAGGTTTGAGGCGACAAATGAGAATGTGAAAGAGATTAGGAATGATTTATGTGGAATTGGTCAAAAAGTTGAAGCCCATGTCGTGTCGATCAAGCAACTTGAGCAACAGTTTAGTCAGTTGTCAACTATTGTAAACCCACATCAGCCTAGCATAAATGATGGGCATTGTATCAGTCACTACTTGCGGAGGAAATTAGACAATTGATCCCCCCATGCCGTTCGAGGTTAAAAGAGTGATAGAAAAAGATGAGGATGAGATTCAAGTTACTAAAGATCAAAAAGTTGATATTGAAAAGGAAGTTGAGGTGACCCAAAAAGTTGTTCCTATGCCTAGACCTCCACCTCCTTTCCCACAAAGGTTGGTGAAGAAGACTAAAGAGGGTAAATATCGTAGGTTCATCACTATGGTGAAGCAACTGTCCATCAATGCTCCATTGATAGAAGCTTTGGAACAAATGCATGGATATGCGAAATTCATGAAAGACTTGGTGACCAAAAAGAAGGTAGTAGGTTTTGAGAATGACGAGAGGTTGCAACATTGTAGTGCTATTGTTACTTGGTCACTTGTGTAAAATAAAGAGGATCATAGAGCTTTAACTATTCCTTGTACCATTAGGATTTTACACTTTGCGAAAGCTTTGTGTGATTTGGATGCTAACATTAATTTGATGTCGTTTTCCATTTATAAGAAGTTGGGTTTAGGAGCTCCAAAGCCGACTGCGATGCATTTACTTATGACCGATAGAACTGTGAAGAGGCCTATTAGAGTGCTCAAAGATGTCCTTGTGAAAGTAGAGTCACTCATCTTTCCAGCGGACTTTGTGATACTTGATTGTGAGGTTGATTTTGAGGTTCCCATCATCTTAGGGAGACCATTTCTTGCTACCAGGCGTGCCTTGGTCGATATGGAGAGAGGGCATATGAAGTTCCGATTAAATAATAAGGAAGTAACTTTTAACATCCTTAGGTCTATGAAGCATGAAAGTGATCTTAAATCGGTATTGGTGATAAATCATAGTGTGGAGCGAGATTTTGAAGTGTTTATTGAGGAAAGGTTAGGTGTTGATGCGCTAGCAGCGATGATGATGAATTTTGACAGTGATGGAATTAGATATGAAGAATCGTGACACCCCACCTACAAAATCGTTTGTTGATGAGCCTGAACTTACGGTCCTTTCATCTCACTTGAGGTATGTATTCTTAGGACAAAATAGCACCTTGCCCGTTAATATTGCTGTTGACTTGAGTGAAGGGCAAATAGAGGCTTTGATATCGGTGTTAAAACGGTTTAAGAGGGCTAATATTGTAGATATTATTGGGATTCCTTCGGGCATTTGCACTCATAAAGTCCAACTCATGTTGGACAGTAAGCCAAGTATTGAGCATCAAAAGAGACTAAATCCCCATTATGTGGTTAGATGCTGGAGTTATATTTCCCACTGCCAATTGTAGTTAGGTTTGTCTAGTGCAGTGTGTGCCAAAGAAATAAGGAATCACCGTGGTTCCTAATGCTAAAAATAAGCTAGTTCCAATGAGACCGGTGACTGGTTGGAGAGTGTGTATGGACTACCGCAAGCTAAATGCATGGACAGAGAAAGACGATTTCCCAATGCCATTCATGGATCAGATGCTAGATCGTCTCGCTGGTAAGGGTTGGTATTGTTTTCTAGATGGGTATTCTAGATACAATCAAATCTCCATAGCTCTGAAAGACCAAGAGAATACCACCTTCACTTGTCTTTATGGGACTTTTGCCTTCAAACAGATGCCATTTGGGTTATGTAATGCTCTAACAATCTTCCAGTGTTTAATGATGTTGATATTTTCAGCTATGGTGGAGGACATAATAGAGGTATTTATGGATGATTTCTCTGTGGTAGGTGACTCGCTTGATGATTGTTTGGCACAATTTGCTGAGGTACTAAAATGGTTTGAAGAGTGCAATCTTGTGCTCATTTGGTAAAAGTGCCACTTCATGGTAAAAGCAGGTATAGTTCTAGGTCATCGGATTTCGCAGAAAGGTATTGAGGTTGATTGAGCCAAAGGTGTTCGAAGTTTTCTTGGGCATGGAGGTTTCTACCAGACGTTCATAAAAAATTTCTCAAAAATTGCACACCCATTGTGCAAGTTACTCGAAAAGGAGTTTAAGTTTGAGTTTGATGATGCTTGTCTGAGAGCATTTAGAGAGTTGAAAGAAAAGTTAACTTCGGCACCTATCATTATTTTACCAGGTTGGGGACAACTATTTGAAGTGATGTGTGACGCGAGTGGGGTGGCGCTTGGGCTAGTATTAGGATAGAGTGAGAGAAAATTCTTCATCTGATCTACTATTCCAGGAAAGCTCTGATTGTGGCTCAAAAGAACTACACTATGACTGAACAGGAACTCCTTGCTATGGTTTTTGCATTTGAGAAATTTAGATCCTACTTGCTTGGTAGTAAGGTCATTGTGCATACTGAACATTCTGCATTTTGCTATCTGATGACTAAAAAGGATGCAAAACTAAGGTTGATTAGATGGGTACTTTTGCTGCAAGAGTTCGATTTTAAGGTAAAGGATATAAAGGGAATATAAAATAAAGTTGCTGATGATTTGTCCAAACTAGAGGAGGAAACTATGATCAAGCTAAATAACGAAGTTGAGATTAATGATGTGTTTCCTGATGAACATGTATTGGCTATTTCTTATGATCTTATCCTTTGGTTCGTAGATTTTCCTAACTACTTGGCAAGCGATTCGGTTCCATCGGATTTGTCATTTCACCAAAGGAAAAAATTTATGTCTGATGTGAAGAAGTTCGTTTGGGATGAGCCTTACATGTTTTGTGTTTGTACTGATGGGAAGATTCGTCGCTGTGTGCTCGAGGTTGAGATGATGAGTATACTAGAGGCATGTCATTTATCGCCTGTTGGTGGGCACCGTATTGGTATCCAAACTTCCCATAAGATTTTGTAGTGTGGGTATTACTGGCCTACAATCCACCAACATGCTCATGATTTCGGCAAGTCTTGTGATCGTTGCCAACGTGAAAGAGGGATTTCGAAAAAGCAAGAACTACCTATGAACCCAATACTGATGATTAAGATTTTTGATGTTTGGGGACTTGACTTCATGGATCCTTTTGTAAGTTCGAATGGGATGAAGTACATTCTTGTTACGGTTGACTATGTATCAAAATGGGTGGAGGCATTCGTGCTTTCAAACAATGAGGGAAAGAGTGTCAACACATTCCTGGAAAAGAATATCTTCTCCAGATTTGGTGCACCAAGGGCAATCATAAGCGGTGGAGGTTCTCACTTTTGTAATAAATTATTAAAGGCGTTGCTTGACAAGTATGGTGTTTGCCACAGCGTAGAAACCCCGTATCGTCCGTAGTCAAGTGGGCAAGTTAAGGTGTGGAATCACGAGAGAAAGAAAATACTTGCAAAGACCATAAATGCTAACAGAACTGATTGGTCAAGGAGGCTTGATGATGCTCTATAGGCTTATCTTACTGCATTGAAAACTCCCATAGGCATGTCCCCCTACCAACTTGTATATGCGAAATCTTGCCATTTGCATGTAGAACTAGAGCATAAAGCAATGTGGGCGAAGTTAAATTTGGATTGGGGCGCTGTATCGAGTCAAAGACTGAAAAAAATGAATGAGCTCGACGAGTTCGGCTAAAAGCATATGAAAGCTCAACCTTGTTCAAGGAAAAGATGAAGAAGTACCATGATTAGAAGATCGATAAGCGTGAATTTGTTGCCGGTGATATGGTGCTCTTATTTAACTCAAGGTTGCGCTTGTTTCCTAGCAAGCTCAAGTCCATGTGGACCGGGCCATTCAAAGTAACTCAAGTATTTCAATATGGAGCGGTTGAGCTTGAGAACAAGGAAGAAACAAGGTTCAAGGAAAACGGACAGAGGATAAAACTCTACTTTGGAAAATCTAAGAGTGTCAATGAAGTAATAGAGGAATGGGATCTTGGTGAAGTCTGAGTAAATAAGGTGTCTGCGTCATGCCGCAACGTTAAATCAAGCACTGCTTGGGAGGCAACCCAAGATGTAAAATCTATCCAACTATAGGAGTTTTCTTTTCGTTATATGGAGTTTTTCTTACATTTATAGCTTTCTAGATACTTGTTTATTAATTCTTTGCTTTAGTGTTGGATAGATATAGATAGAATAGGGTACGTGTCTAAAAGAGTGTCCATAAAATGTAAAAAGGAAGTCCTAAGGTTTGCTACGTGTGCATGGAAGAAAAGGAAAAATCTACATAAAATATGCTAAGGCAGTGGTCTACGGATCCCATCGACGGTCCATCGGTCCAACCACAGACCGTGGATTGCACCCGCGGATCCTAGATATGTGTTCTAATTTTTTTTAAGTGTTAGAGTGGACCACAAAACCAGTCAAAGGACCATAGGTCGACCCACGGACCGTCGAAGTGGTTTCGTGGGTCCAAATTAGGGTTTCTGATGACCTGATTTGGACCCCCATTAAAATATAACCCCTTTATATTAAACACATCCTCTATTTCCCTTTTCCCCCCAACCATTTTAAACCATTAATATATCCACATTCATCCCATAATCTTCCCCATTTACTCCCCTAAATCTTTCCCTTCCAATTTCATTACCCCTATTCTCTTTCACACCTCCCAAATTCTCCATTTTTCTCCACTCCCTTCCTCTCTCCCACAAGATCACTCTAAGTCCGGGTTCGGTGTCAAAATTGCTTGGGTCTTAAGAAGAAGTATTATTCAACACACTGCTCAACTTCGCTTTGCTTGTAAGGTAATCGATCTCACCATAACTTTGATTTGTATTCATTATTTAAATTGAAATCAACGAAGTTGTACTTGAACTTGGGTAGGAATTTGCATGATAACTTGGTATAAACTAGACCTAAAACTACCCTTGGAACGATGGTAATTGGAGTGTGCTGTTAAAATTAACCAAACAAAGAATATTCACTGTCTAAGTGGGTGTTTTGACTTAGGGTTTCACTAGTTACTTGATTGATTGAGAGATGTGAATGAACGAAACCCTAGGAATGACGAACTACCACATAATATGTTGAAATACATGTTTTAGACTTAGATTGGTTGTCGATTGTTAAGTTTAAAGTGTTCAAAGAAAAGTTGGAATCACAATTCTTGCCACAATCCTAGTAAACAGCCACCACCGATGGATCGTAGGTCAACCACGAACCTTAGGCTGTGGTCTGTCATTGACCTGTTCACAATTATTTTCTAAGTGGTGAACCACAGAATGGACTACGGTCCATCGTTGCATTGACATACCTTTCTGCACATCCGTGGTTCCAACTTCAGAGACCTAAAAAGGGACCTTTTGGCATACGGAGGGGACCCACAACCCGCTACTCCATTAACGGACCGTAGGTACCCAGCGTAGATCCCGAAAACAGTCACTGTTCGTCAAATTTTTTAGATTTTGTCTAGGTCCTAAGGGTGTTCTGAAATTATTCCGTGGTTCTTTTTGTCTTCTTTTAGTACTAACTAGTCTTCCATAGGTACCATGGCTCCAAAAGAGGCACCTGTTTACTTTAGAAAAGGCAATTCCAAGTTAGTTGCACCGTCATGTCGAGTTATTGAATATTCCAGTGGAGAGGAGTACACACCAGGGCAAAAAAGTGTCCTCCTCACTTCCCCTATGACCACAAGGCATCGAAATAGGCAGACGATTGTATCTGATGAGGAACATCCCTCCTACACCGCCCCCGTAGTTGCCCCACAGTCTGAGGAGTGGGCCCAACATGATGAGGAGTCACATTCCATCTCACAGTTGCAATCCAGCTCTAGTTCTAGTTTCACACCAGCCTCTACCTCTGATGCCACTAGCTTCGAAAAGGCTAATGACCCGCTTGGCATACCCATCTACCCCATTCTACTTACCATCGAGCCAAACATGTGGTGTGTCGAGGGCTAGAGCTAGATATACTATGATGGGTAGAATCAAAATGAGCAAAAGAGGCATACACAGATGGATACTCTAGTGCAACACATGGGCCTTTGATGTAGCGATCTGTAGAGGAGTCCGAGGCTTGTATGGAGTGGATGATGGATGGAAAGATTCAGGTAGTCCACAAGCGCCTAGATACATTTGAGTTGAGAGTCTTAGAGAGGTCTGTACCTACCATTGATGTCACCACTTTCCAAACTGTGTTGGCTAGACTCCGTGCTGATGTGGATGCTTTTCTAGCCCCGCTGAGTCTATACTAGAGACCGCACCTGAGGTTGAGGAGGATAGGGTGGTGACGTTTGCACTCTTTGATGATACTATCCCTCCATCCGACCCCTCCGAAGCAACTGGCATATGCCATCATTATTTTGTGCATACTTTCGATGTTGAGGAGGGTCGCCGATCTAGAAAGAGATAGAGGCAGGATATTGAAGTTGCCCAGAGAAAGTATTTGATTGAGGAGGAGATGCGCCTGAGGAGAGCCCGTGAGAAAGAGTTTAGTGGTGCATCTAGCTCGTGGAGCGCTACTGAGGTTGTTCTTATTGAAGAAGAGGGCGCTACTGATGGCGTCCCATTTACTGATCCACTGGGTTGCGGGGAACTGGACCCACCCACCTCTTTATGGATTTTTGATGTGTATGCGCTACAAGTTTGCTTCACCTTATGTTTTACTTTTCTATTTTCTGTGCATTGAGGGCAATTGCACCATATTTTGTTGGGGGTGGGGTAGTTGGGTTCTGAGTGATAAGGTGAAGTCTGAGTAACCCAACTCATAAACCTCCCTTGGGGTTTTCTTGCCTGTGTTCTTTTTCTCCAAGGGACTATTTTACTTTTATGTTGAACCAACATGTATAGGATTGTATGTGTAGAAGTAAGTAGAAGAATGAAAGCATGATGGCATAAGAGCATGGAATTGATACCTGTCCAAAATTTAATATACTAGATCTATAGGTTTAATAAGTTCAATGTGTTGGATCTTCATGTGACATGATAAGGAACCGGTATGATAGCATGACTTAAGCTAAAACTTGGACTAGGTAATTCAGTAATCCGGTAATGAAACAATGTGCCAATTTTGTGTGAGTAGATTTTGTATATTTATACTATATGTGCCAATCTAGAACTTAAGCTGTTGGTCCTGCTAAGATAATCTAGGCTAGAAATTGGGAAATGATCATATGCCCTTGTTCAAATAATTCCACTTAAGCCTAAAAAGATCCAACAAAAAGAAATAAATTCTCCCTTACATCCAAATGTTTGAGCATAACGAATACCACTTCTTTCAATACACTGAACTCACCTTCCCTAAAAGATTGTTTTGGCCCTGGTCCCTCCTTGGAAATGTGCACCTTAAATTAGGCCAAAAGCCTAAGTTGAGGGTGTCTAATTGAAAAAGTTACCTTAATCTTGGCCCTGGTCCTACATCAGATATTGGGTACTTCAACTCATGCAAAATGCATAAGTTGAGGATGGCTATGAAAAAGGAAACCGAAAGAAAAGGGTATGAAAAGAGTTGTGTCTATAAGAAAGAAGAAGATAGAAAAGGATGTGAATGAAGACAAAATACACTAAAAGAATGATAATGATGATACGAAACAAATAAAGAAGAAGTAATAGAAAAAGAAAAAGTGAAAAAGAAGAGTGATAAAGTCAAAGTCACATTTGTGCTGAAGAGAGTCAAGGAAAAGAGCAGAAAATAAAAATATTTCAAGAATTGGTTGAGAAAAGAGGTAAAAAGCCAATGTAATATCAAGGAGACCAGAAAAGTCACTAAAAGTAACCAAATGTACTCTACCTGACCCTGAGCCTACGTTACAAGCTAAGAAATTCCTATAGTGATCCTAGTGATTAGTTTGGAGAGCTTGTACAGTGAAAATAAGGGCAAACCTATGGTATTGAGCACTAACTGTAATTGTATTCACTTCTGAGCGCGAGTGTTGAGTGAATCCTTAAACTTAAAAAATAGATTTATGGTGTGAAAAATGATCTCTTTGAAGAGAGGGCACTAGTTACATTGTTGGAGAATTGGTACTTTGGTGGTTGTTGAAAAGTGTATGTTGTGATGGCTATTGGTCTGTCTATGTCATGTTTTGATCCACATGAGTTAGCTTGTTGAGTCTAGATGAAATGATTTGCACTAAATGACATAATTGATTGAGAAAGCCATGTGATTGCTTAAATTTGTATGTTTGCTTCTACAAAAGTGTCATGTAGAGTTTAGTGTGTCGCTTGAGGACAATCAACAAGTTTAAGTTGAGGGTGTTTATATACCGTGAGTTTACGGTACTTTTGATGCATTTCACTTAGAGTTTGCATGTGTCTTGAGCTATTTTTATATTAGATATAATGTTTTTATGCGATCTTTTATAGGAAATTGGTTCTGTAGCGTTTGACTGAAGATGGATAGAAAAGAGCAGCAACAGCTACTGATGAGGCCAACGACGGACCGTAGGTTCAACGACGGCTCGTAGGTGGTGCAGTATAGGTGAAGTTTAGGGAAATCTGACTAAGGGTGGAACCATGAAGCCAATGATGGACCATAGGTCGAATGACGACCCATCCTACATATCTGTCGATGAGATCAGAGAGTTTGAAGCTCCAGTACCTGAACCACGGAGGTGACCTACGGACCCTAGGTCACGTCGTCAGTTAAAATCGTATCCGACCCAGTTTTATTTTATTTTTGTTTCATAATTGATTTAGGATTTGAACCCTATAAATATTAGTTGTTATTTCCATTTTTGGGAGTAAGACATTATTGTAGACTTTTGTTTTACGTCTTTTTGAATTATTTTGCAAACTCTTATCAATTTAATTTTCGAAAGTTGGTTTATGCAATCGCACTTTGAATTTCAATTCAAGATTTTGGTTTTCATCTATTCTAATTGTAAGTTCATGATTTCTTTTAACCTAATTATGAATTGTGAACTGTCAAGCATGAGTAGCTAAATCCACAACTAGGGTTGTGGGAATGATGAGCAATTAACAACATATGAATAATAACTAAGTAATTCTTTAATAGTTTTTATGAATGTATTGTTAATCTTTTTGTTTAGAAGTCTTTCTAGTGGTGTACAACATTAGAACTCGCCTCGTTCTTGCTTGCCTTACCAAGGGGGTAACGAATGAGAAAAAGATTAAACAACAAAGATGTAGTTAAGGATTTTCTGCTATCTAATAGTTTGACTTTAATCACTTGACGTGAGGGTGAATACCCAACTAAGTTGACACGATGACTAATGTGGGGTGAATGTAAGGGTTAGTAAAGCACACACTCGTAGATTTACCAAGTTGCGAGTGAAAGTTCCTACTAATATTACCAATCATGTAGGGATACATAGCTTATCGGCCTTGAATGTCAAACACTTGGGTAGGATTACTATTATTAGGATTAATTTGTTAAGAGCTTGCGGGGAACACATATACCTTAGTTTCCATCTTATATTGATAACTCAACTTTGTGTATCTTGTTTACTTTCTCCTTAATCATTCTAATCAACAATTTGTTGCTTATTTACAACATCCCCCCTGTTTACTTTTCTCCTTAATCTATAGAAGGTGTATTTTTTTGCTTTTTGTGATGCATGGATAAAACTCCAAGTTCTAGAGGTTAAATTATGGGGTTGGGTGTTGATTTAATGTAGTGGGTATTGTGTTATGCTCTATATTGTTGCAGTTCATACATGAAATTTTGCTAATTGGCATGGTGTTAATTTATGGTTTAAGGTTGCAAATTTAATTCCTACGTTTGATCTCCGGTCGATATTCGAAAGTGATTAATTTGAGTGGGTAATTAGTCCAATACTAGCAACTTAGGTTCGATGTATGTTACTTCCTTGAAAATAGAGGTTTTGGCTTAGATCTATATGTCCTATTTCTACATCAAAAGAGAGAATAGAGTATTGGGTTGCTTAGGTTGGCATTTAGATGAGACCAAAAGAAAATATGCATAGATGCTTTGAGATAGAAAGACGATTAGCGTCATTGAAGATGACCTAGCTTATTTATGAATATTCATCACTAAAGAGCAACACAATTACCCCCTATGTGACATTGATTTGCAATCCCCCCACCCCTAGATTGCTTGTTAACTCTTAAATTTTTTGAAATTCTAGTTCAACTGTGACAATTGATAACCAAAGATTTTTATTCAATTGGTGGAATAATCAATCCACTTGTTTTTACTATAACAAATGAACATGTTTACAATCCAAATTTCTTGATAGGAATTCTAAATGATATACCATTCCATGTGAGATTCGATGAGGACTCTTTGTTTGGTTTTTTTTTACTATGACCGTTGTCCCTTTTAAATGGTTTTAAAAAGGACATTTGAGTGTTATAAAAAATGGCACCACTTTCGAGTAATGATGGTTGGGATATCCAATTTAGAAATTAGATTCAAATTATTTTTCGTTGTAGTCGATTGGTGTTTTGTGTTGTTGTTGGTTGATTTGCATGTCTTATATAATGAGTGACCATGGTAGTTACAATGAAAGTAATTATGGTAAATCTAACAACATAGGTGATTTCAATGATATACATCTGAATATTTTTCAAACCAAGGGAGAAATTCGGATACCTCCCATTGCCGGGAGGGTTGTGTTTCGCATAACAAGAAAAATGCTACAGTTATTCAACCTGAAAGGAATTTTTTGGGGCATAATTCATGAGCATCCCCATAAACACCTTAGGAATTTCATAGAGGTATGTCTACCATTTGTATTCAAGAATATCTATAAAGAATTTGTAAGGTTGAGGTTATTCCCGTTCTATTAAATAGGTGAAGCTACAAGGTGGTTGACATAATTGCAAAATGATTCTATAGAAGTGATAAATGCAGCTTGAACTAATAGTGGGCAGTTCCCAGGTGATGCCATGTTTGAGGCATTACACAATGAGGAGCTAAATATTTGAGAAACCAAATGCGGGAGGGGGGGGGGAGGTTCTCATACCAATTATCAACGACAAGGTGGGAACAAAGGTTAGAATAAGGATAAAGATAGTGGTTTGAAAGACTAGAGAGGTTGACATTAGAGAGATAGGTAGGTTAACAAAGATGTGTATGTGCCTGCCCTTGACCGTCCATGACCAAAAGACCCAACCGAGACAAAAAGAAATCGAATCGAGGAAATGCGTATAAAGATCTTAAACAAGGTTTAAGGGTGCGACAAACTGTTGAAGGAATTGAAAAAAAGACTTCTCCACTTTATCCCAAACCGTGACTGCTCATAAGGTGCCTATCAAATAGTTGGAGAGCAAATTGTTCCAAATTTCTACTCATGTAAATCGAAGGCAAAAGGGATCGCTGACTAGTGACACCATCTCATATCCCAAGAATGAATGTTGAGACGTTGAGAACTATGTCGTGCCACGATGTTAAATAAGGTGCTTCTTGGGAGGTAACCCAAGTCTTTATTTTGTTTTATTCCTTTCAATAATATATGTTGTTAGTGTAGGTTGAGAAGAAGTTGAAAAGTTTAAAGGAAAACATTAGGTAATATAAAAACCTAAATGGTGATACATCAAAAGCTTTGTGCGGGCTCAATCTTGTCTGCCTTCTGAGCTAGAACATGTGGAAAGTGTACTTTCAATATTGGTGATCACAAATCCAAAGGCGATGAACCAAAGTGAATTATGCAGATTCCATTGGGTCTACAAAATCATCCATCCGATTTGGCATATTGTTCATGCATTTTTAGCAAGCTTGAGCTCCAACTGAAGATTTGCCGACCACGTTTAGCAATGTTAGTAGAGACCGCCGAACTAGTCTAATATAAAAAGGCCAAGGGTCTATTCAAATTTAAAAAATAAACCCCTTAGATATATGCAAGTCATTTCCTCTCATTTATCTTACATTATATCATTTGAGTGTTTATGAGTCATTGGCTGTGTAATTTTAAAGTTTGAGGATTGCGTTGCTTACATTGAGTATCAACTCATCCCCACTTCCTTGTTATTCTTGAGTTGCAATTCTTATTAAGGTTTGTTTTTGATTTTTGCTGAGAATTTTGAGTTTAATTTGCATTATGGGGAGTGGGATTGAAACCTTAAGTTATTATTGATTTTTAGATTTTAATGGGTAGCTTTCTATTTTTCGTATTGAACTGTACCCATGCATTTGTGAAATTTAGTAGATATAAATGATGGGCCTGGGCTTAATTTGATGTGCGTGAAGTATGAATAGCCTAGTGTTGACCCAAATGCAAGATTTTAGCAAATGATAGATAGGATTACTACTTTCTTAAGGGAAAATCATCTACTCGAGGTGTACTTAGAAATATCTAGGGGAAGTCTAAGTACCCGTGGGTAGATAAACATATAGGTGGGTTGTAATGATAATGGGAAACTCGTATTGGTAATGTATGTTGGATGGGTTTAGCTGTAAAAATTAGGCACTGGGTTGAATATTTCCCATTCGGTGGGCTTGTCTTAACTCACCATAGAGGCTAGAGGAATCGCCCAATAAGCCCCAGCTCGCCTTCTTTAGCATATATGTTACCTTGGGTACTGTCCTATTCAGCGAGTTTAGTTTGGTTAGCCGAACCCACTTTGTGAATTGCCGAGTTGGAGGGGAGATTACCTTTGATGCTTGTTTGTTTTGAATATACACTTTCATTTTTGGTGGACTTAGATCAACCCGCCGAAACAAACTCAGTGAATTGGTGAGTTAGAATTGAATTCGATGCCAAATTCCTGAATTTTTTTTCTATTTTCTGATTCGGCGAGCTCACTAGACCTTGCCTATCCTCTTTAGAGATCCACCCTCTCTTTAGGCGAGCCTCTGGATGGTTTCTAAACATTGATTCAAAATGAGTTTTATTTCAACTAACATTCACAATCCTATGTTTGAATGTGTGAATTGCATATTATGGCATGAACAAAACGAAAGCAAGTTGTAACATCAGACATAGAGTCAGACATAGGCACCCCTCCTCATTCTCTTCTGAAGAAGCAAAAGGGAATATCCATTAATAAGACCTCAGAGTCTCTTCATACACAACAAGCTAATTAAAAGCTCTAACACCTCAAATTAAGAAAAGGAGAAAATTTCAGTTGTCATAGACTTGGTGTTTGCACATATGATACCATCCACGGACCGTAGGTAGGACGAAGATTCGTAGGTGGTGGCGTGGTCAGTGAGTTAGAATTTTTCCCAAATGCCAAGTTCTAGTAACTTTTTAATGGTTCACCAGGACTGTACATCAACCAATGCACAAGGCATAGATAGGTCTCGTAGGTTAGTCCTAGAGTTCGAGAAATTATAGGGTCAAAAATTTAGACCCATGATCGGGAACCATGGCCCATCATTGGGACCATGGCCCTTGGGTGGGTCCTGTCATTTGAGGTCCAAGATATTGGTATCTGAACTCATCAACACCATACCAAGACGGTCTATGAGTTGATCGGTGAACCATAGGTTCAGGTCGTTGGTAAGCTCGGCAATTATTTTCTTAGGGGCATTTTGGTCTTTTCCTAACTATTCTAGAATAATACTATGTCACTTTACCCTTCACCTAAACCCCTATATAAGTACTTTTACCCCCAAATTTCCCCAATTGAAATCATTCTCTCAAATTCCTAAAAGAAGAACAAGTCTTCCTCTCAAATATTTCTCTGTCTAAAAGTTGAAGAAGAAAGCTAGGGTTTGCAAGTGATGTCTCCAACTCCATCAATAAGTAAAGCTTTTGGCTTTGAACAGAGCCCTTTCCTCCATGGAGTTCCTAAATTCTCCAATTTAAAAAGTTAGAAATTCCCAATTGAGTTAGGGCTTTTTCTTCTATGTCATGGTTTCTTTTTAATGTTGATTTATTTAATTGATTTATGAACTTTTATGCATGAATTGATATAATCTCATGATTTTAAGATGAATCCCCATTAAACCATACCTAAGCCATGTTTTCTAGATATTGATTATTGAAAGTGCATTTGAATTATGAAATTATGCATGTTCTAATGGAATTAATGTGATATGATGTAGATTTCTTTGAGAGTAAAAACATATATGTTGTTGTTGTAGTTAATTATTGTGAAAGGTTTTCTCACATAAAAGATTCAAAGGTTGAAAGGTCTTCTCACCTAAAGTGAATTAATGTTAAAGAGCTATTTCTAATGAAACCTAGCTTGGATTAGTTACTTAATTGTACTTTCCATGGATAACATATGACTTAGCTTGGATTGGAAAGATGACGTGCCCTTCCATGGATAATAAAGACGACTTAGAAAATGACAATTCCGTGGGATTTACACTTAGCACCTATAGTTGAGATGGATGCTCTCACTTTAGTAGAGGTTGAGTTTCTAGTAGCAATCTCTTTATCCCATACCTATGTGCCCCCATAAAATGATTGTCTTAGATAGGCATTAGCTAGTGGATCCATCTAAGCTAAAAGTTCATGGTCTTACCTTCGCAAGTAGGTCACCCCTTTTTGGTGTTGGGTAAACACTAGGTTATGTGTTGATAGCTCACATGGTCTAATATGTCGGTTAAAGGTAAATCTCCCACAATAATGAACTAAGGTTACTTCAAGAAGTATCTCACATGTGTTTTAAGATGATGTCTATTTGCATTGACCATGTTTTATGACTAATGTCTTCTAATCCTTTTTATATCATGTTTTAGCTTGGTCATTGAATCTCATGAATATATCCCTTTTTAAGCATGTTTTCAAATATTTTATGTGTGGCTATCATACTTGATACATATTTGTACTAACGCATACTATTGCCTAAATTTCCAAAAATGTAGGGCCCGACCTTAAAAATTTGCTCTTTCGTGGCTAAGAATCTCATATAAAAGATTAAAGATTTGGTGAGTTCTCATATTCCGAGGACCGAGATTTGGTTTCCCTTATTGTCTTTACTTTCAGTTTTGGAATTCGATCTACGTGCTACTGCCCAATCATTTCTTATGTACTAGATGACTTTGAGATGATGTTTAGACTTTCGTTTTCTCTATAAAACTTCTATAGGTCAAACTGTAGTTTAAGTCTATTTAGTTCTATTTTCTTGTATGATGAATGCTAAATGTCTTGTATGGGGCCTTTCGAGGTTTTATACGCCATGTTACACCTAGGGACTACATTGGGTCGTGACAAACTTGGAAATAAGAGTACAAGGTTTAGAAAGGTCCTAGGAAGTCTCATGAGCCACGTAGAGTAGAGTCTTGTTCATCATTGTGAAGCACGCCACATTTATGAATAAGAGGCTACAAGATGTTTAGGAATCTCCACTGCTTTCATTACTATAAATTCTTGCGATAGAGTTTAAAGCTATGATGTCTCTCTCCTAATCCTTATGGCTCATAAAGGGTATATGCTAGGAGGAATGCATGAGAGAATATGAATCAAGAGGCTCATGCTCAAGCTCCTCAAGTTACGGTCGATCCTTTGGCCGAGCAAGTGACTAACATGGGGTTTAGGGATGCTTTTCAAGCCATTATGGCCAAAGCCAATAGGGAGGTTGTGGCTCCCGTCAATCCAAATGTGGGTGCAATGACATCTCATTTAAGAGGCTTCGCTAGAATGAATCCTTCAGAGTTTTATGGATCTAAGGTTGAGGAAGACCCGCAAGAGTTCATTGATGAGTTGTATAAAGTGTTGGTGATCATGGTAGTGACGCCTATGGAAAAGGAAGAGTTAACTAGTTATCAACTTAAGAGTGATGCTCAAATATGGTTTAACCAATGGAAAGAGGGGAGAACGGTAGATCCATGTCCTCTTGATTGGGAAAAGTTCAAGGTTTCTTTCCTTGATAGGTTCTTTTCCCTTGAGATGAAAGAGGCAAAGGTGCTAGAATTCATCAACCTTCATTAAGGGAATATGAGTGTGAAGGAATATGCTTTGAAGTTCATAGAACTGTCTAGATATGCTCCTACTATGATTGTCGGTCCAAGGGCAATGATGAGTAAGTTTGTTTTGGGTGTGTCCGAGATGGTGGTTAAGTAATGTCGTATCACTATTCTTATCAATGATATGTATATTTCTCATCTTATGGTCCATGCTCAACAAATTTAAGAGGGAAAACTTAAGAAATGGTCTAGGGAGGATAAGAGGGCTAAGACCGGTGATGGTAACTTCTAGCACTCAATGTCCGATGGACATGGTTGTTCTAAATTTTGATAAAGATTTTTTAGTAAAGGTTCCTCCAGTGCTGCTCCTAACTTCAACAAAGATAGGGTGTATAACCCTTAGCCTCAAGGAGGAAATGGTGGTGGATCTTCATTGCCTATGTCTACTTGTGAGAGCTGTGGAATGAAGCACGAGGGTAAGTGCTTAGCCGACACGGATTGTTGCTTCGATTATGGTAAAAGTGGTAATAAGATGAGGTATTTCCGATTCTTACGACTAAAGGAACAGAGGGTAAGAAAGCTCCTCCTAGTGGTTCGGGTTACAATACTCCCAAGCAAAACCGATTCTATGCACTTCAAACTCATGGTGAACAAAATGGTTCTCCTGATGTGGTTATCGGTATGTTGAAAGTCTTCCAACTTGATGTTTATGCTTTACATGACCCCAATGCTACCTTGTATTTGTAACACCATATATGGCTATGAGGTTTGATATTCTTCTAGATATGTTGTTAGATCCTTTTTCTTTCTCTACTCTTGTTGGTTATCTATTGTGGCTAAGAGGGTCTATAGAAAGTGTCCCATCTCCTTATCCTATAGAATCACTCATGTTGACCTAGTAGAGCTTGATATGCTAGATTTTGATTTTATCCTTGGTATGGATTGGTTGCATTCGTGTTATGCTTCTATTTATTATAGAATCTATGTAGTCAAGTTTTAGTTTCCAAATGAACCTATCCTAGAGTGGAAAAGGGGAAATTTTATGCCTAAGGGTCAGTTTATCTATTATAATAAAGCTAGAACAATGGTTTCTAAGGGTTGCATTTACCATCTAGTTAGGGTGAGGGATATAGATTCTAAGACCCCTACCCTTGAATCAGTCCCCATCGTAAATGAGTTTCCGCAATTGTTTCGAGATGATTAACCTGATATTCCTCCTGAAAGGGAAATAGACTTCGGTATTGACCTTCTTCCATATATGCAACCTATTTCTATTCCTCCTTATCGAATGGCTCTGGAAGAACTTAATGAATTAAAGGAGCAACTCAAAGATTTATTGGATAAGGGTTTCATCCGACCAAGTATCTCTCTATGGGGTGCTCCAGTTTTGTTTGTTAGAAAGAAAGATGGTTCGCTTTGTATATGTATTGACTACCGGCTACTGAACAAGGTTACCATTAAGAATAATTATCCTTTTCCAAGGATAGATGATTTGTTTGACCAACTTCAAGGAGCAAGATACTTCTCTAAGATTGACCTCTAGTCGCGTTATAACCAATTAAGGGTGAAAGAAGATGATATTTTGAAGATGGCTTTTCAAACACGATATGGTCATTATGAATTTTTGGTAATGTCGTTTGGTTTGACTAATGCTCTGGCATAGTTTATAGTTTTGATGAATAGGGTGTTTAGACAATACCTTGACATGTTTGTGATTGTGTTCATTGATGATATATTGGTCTATTCAAGGAGTGAAGATGAGCATACCGATCATTTCAGGATTGTGTTGCAAGTCCTTAACGACCAACAACTCTTTATAAAATATAGTAAATGTGAGTTTTGGTTAAGGTCCGTGACTTTTCTTGGGCATAATAATTCAGGTAAGAGTATTGAGGTAGATCCTAAGAAGATGGATGCGGTCAAAAGTTGGCCTAGACCTCTAACCCCTTCGGATATTAAAAGTTTCTTGGGTTTAGTCGGTTACTGTTGAAGGTTTGTTGAAGGGTTCTCTTCGATTGCTTCTCTATTGATGGCATTGACTCAAAAAAAGGATAAGTTCATATGGTCTGAAGCATGTGAAAAGAGTTTTGAAGAATTGAAAGATAGACTTAATTTCTCTTCGGTGTTGATATTACCGGAAGGGACCAATGGTTTTGTTTTTTATTTTGATGCCTCAAGAATTCAGTTAGGATGTGTCCTTATGCAAAGTGGGAAAGTTATTGCATATGCTTCCAGGCAACTTAAGATTCATGAGAAGAATTATCCGACCCATGACCTTGAACTATCGGTGGGGGCTTTTTCCTTAAAAGTTTTGAGTCATTATTTGTATGGTGTTCATGTAGATGTATTTACCGACCACTTGATTTTGCAATATTTGTTTAACTAGAAAAATCTAAATCTTCATCAAAGGAGGTGGCTTGAGTTACTAAAAGACTATGACATGAGTGTTCTCTATAACCCCGATAAGGCGAATGTAGTGGCAGATGCTCTTCGTTGATTATCGATAGTTAGTGTTGCTCATATTGAGGATGAAAAGAAAGAGTTAGTTTGAAATGTTCATATATTGGCTCAGTTGGGTGTTCAGTTAGTTGACTCTACCAATGATGGTATTATGGTTCACAATGGTTCATGATTATCTTTTTTGGCTAATGTAAAGGCCAATTAAGGTCTTGTTCTAACTTTGATTAAATTAAAAGAGGCGATTCTTAAACATTCCGTTGAGGCTTTCTCCCAAGGGGGAAATGGTGTGCTTCGATATAAAGGTAGATTGTTTGTTCCTTTAGGTATATGACTTGAGAAACATATTTTAGCAGAAGCATATAATTCTCAATATTCCATTCACTCCGGAGCCACCAAGATGTAATGTGACATGCGAGAGGTCTATTGGTGGAATGGGATGAAGAAGGATATTGCGGAATTTGTGGCTAGATTTCCTAATTGTCAACAAGTGAATGTTGAGCATCAAAATTCGAGAGGTTTATCCCAAGATATTAGCATTCCTACATGGAAGTGGGAAGATTTTAATATAGACTTCATTGTTGGTTTACCATGCACCTGGCGACAACATGACTTGATTTGGGTTATTGTAGACTGAATGACGAAATTGACTCATTTCCTCCCCATCAAGGTTTCTTATTTGTCAAAGGACTATGCTAATTTGTATTTGAGGGAAATGGTAAGGTTGCATGGAGTGCCCTTGTCCATTATATCTGATCTTGGTACCTAATTCACTTCTTCATTATGGAAATCTTTTCAAAAGGGTCTTGGTACTCGTGTTAATCTTAGTACAACCTATCATCCACAAATTGATGGGCAAGTGGAGCGTACTATAAAAATTTTGGAAGATATGTTGAGAGCATGTGTGATTGACTTCAAAGGTAATTCGGATGGTCACTTGCCTTTGATTGAGTTTGCCTACAATAAAAGCTATCACTCAAGTATTGATAGGGCTCCATTTGATGATCTATATGGTTGGAGGTGTAGATCTCCAATAGGTTGATTTGAGGTGGTTGAAGTTTCCCTGATAGGTCTCTAATTGGTATATGAGGCTATGGAGAAATTTCATCTTAGTAGAGAAAGGTTCAAAATGGCTCAATGTCGACAAAAGCCGATGTCGATGTGAGGAGAAGAGATCTTGAATCTGATGTTAATGATTGGTTCTATTTGAAAATTTCACCCACGAAGGGCGTAATGAGATTTGGGAAGAAAGGGAAGCTTAGTTCCCATTATGTGGGCCTTTATAAAATTTTGAGGTGAGTTGGCAAAGGCTGCTTATGAACTTGATTTGCCTAGTGCCTTGGCATTAGTGCATCCAGTTTTCCATGTTTTATTGTTGAAAAAGTGTGTTGGAGATCCGACATCTATAATTCCCTTAGAAGGTTTTGGAGTTAAGGATAATATTTCTTATGAAGAAGTTCAGGTTGAGATTTTGGATCGGCAAGTTAAGAAAATAAGAAATAAACAACTTGCTTCCGTAAAAGTTCTTTGGAGGAATCACTTAGTTGAGGGTGATACTTGGGAGGCCGAGATCAATACGATGTCCCGTTATCCTCATTTTTCCCTCTTTCGCTACTCAAGCTTGAGGTATTTAGCTCCTCACGGTTTACTCTCTTGGTGTCATGTATCTTAGATATTTCCACGATTTCCTCATGATGCATGATTCATGAAAAGCCTAAATTTTAATAAAATGAGTTTACTTGATTGATTTCTAATTGTTTATGTGCATTTGAGTATGAGTTGCATATAGACTTCAATATATGATTTTTTGTACATTCTTTAGCTTGGAGTTTATGTTTCCTACTATGATATGTGCATTGGTGTAACTACATGCACGATTGGCCTATTAGATTATGTTTCTACCTTCCTTATGATGTCTTGAATCTCATTCGAGGACTAATGTTCCCAAGGGGGAGATATAGTAATACCTCACATTCAGAAATAGAGGAAATTTTAGTTTTCACAGACTTGGTGTTAGCATAGATGACATCATCCACAAACTGTAGATGGAACGACGGTCCGTAGGTCGTGGTATGGTCAGTGAGCTTGAACTTTTCCAAAATGCCATGTTCTAGTACTTTTACAACGGTTTACCAGGATGGTCCATCATCCAATGCACGAGGTGTAGATAGGTCTCGTAGATAAGTCCCAAACTTAGAGAAATTCTAGGGTAAAATTTTAGACCCACAACCCATCGTTGAGACTACAGCCCGTGGGTGGGTCCCTTCATTTGAGGACCAAGATATTGGTCTCTACAGAGAAATTCTAGGGTAAAATTTTAGACCCACAACCCATTGTTGAGACTACAGCCCGTGGGTGGGTCCCTTCATTTGAGGACCAAGATATTGGTCTCTACACTTATCAACACCTAACCATGATGGTCCTTGAGTTGATCGATGGACCGTAGGTCGAGGTCATCGGTGAGCTTGATAGTTACTTTCTAAGGGGTTGTTGGGTAATTTCCTAACTATTCTATCCTGATACTATGTAATTTTACCCTTCACCTAAACCCCTATTAGGTTATTTTACCCACAAATTTCCCCAATTGAAATCGTTCTCTCAAATTCCTAAAAGAAGAACAAGTCTTCCTCTCACATATTTCTCTCTCTAGAAGTTGAAGAAGAAAGCTAGGGTTTGCAAGTCAAGTATCCAATTCCACCATTGAAGTCAAGCTTTTGACATTAATGTATGATAGTTTTCATCCATGGAGCCCTTTCCTCCATGGAGTTCCTAAATTCTCCAATTTACAAAGTTAGAAATCCCGAATTGAGTTAGGGTTTTTCTTCCAGGTCATGTGTTCCTTTAAATGTTGATAATTAACTTTGATGCATGGATTGATATAATCTCATGATTTTAAGATTAATCCCCATGTACCCATGCTTAACCCATGTCTTCTAAATATTGATGATTGAAAGTGGGTTTGAACAATGAAAGATGAATTAATGAGATATGATGTAGATTCAGTTATTGTTGTTGTAGTTAATTATTGTGAAAGGTTTTCTCACATAAAAGATTCTAAGGTTTAAAGGTCTTCTCACCTAAAATGAATCAAAGTTAAGGGGCTATTTTAATGAAACCTAGCTTGAATTAGTTACTTCATTGTACCTTTCCATTAATGGCATACAACTTAGCTTGGATTAGCAAGATGACTTGCCCTTCCAAGGATAATGAAGACGAGTTAAGAAAGTGACTATTCTATTTGATTTATGCTTTGCGCCGTGAGGATATTGAGATGGAAACTCTCGCATTAGTAGAGGCCAGGTTTTTAGTAGCAATCTCTTTATCCCATACCTATGTTGCCCCATAGGATGATTGTCTTAGATAGACATTAGCTAGTGGATCCAGCTATTCTTGAAGTTCATGGTCTTACCTTGGCAAGTACGATAACCTTTGTTGATATGGGGTAGACATCAGATTCCGTGTTGATAGCTCTGATGAACTTATATGTCGATTAAAGTTAAACCTCCCACAAAAATGAGCTAAGGTTGCTTCAAGAAGTATCTCACATTTGTTTTAAGATGATGTCTATTTGGATTGACCATGTTTTACGACTAATGTCTTCTAACCCTTTTTATAGCATGTTTTAGCTTGGTCATTGCATCTCATGAACATACCCCTTTTTAAGAACGTTTTCAAATATTTTATGCATGGCTATCATACTTGTTACATATTTGTACTAATGCATACTCTTCCCTACATTTCTCAAATTGTTGGGTTTGACCTTATAGATTCGCACTTCCATGGCTAGGAGTCTTACATAGAAGATTGAAGATTTGGTGAGTCCTCATATTTTGAGGACTGGGCTTTGGTTTCCCTTATTGTCTTTACTTTCAATTTTGGAATTTGATGTATGGGATAGGACCCAATCATTTCTTATGTACAAGATGGCTTTCATATGATGTTTAGACATCCGGTTAACTCTATAAAACATCTATATGTCAAACTTTTGATAAATATTTTGTATTCTATTTCTTGTATGGTAAATGCTAAGGGGCTTGTATGGGGCCTTTTGGGGTCTTATGCGCCATTTTACGCCTAGGGGATACCTTGGGTCGAGACACAAACCCCCACCAACGGGGATAAGAAAGTTCAGAAACATATTGCCACAAATAAGGTGAATATTCACTCCAACTTAGAATCACCTCCACAATATCCAACTGTTGCATCCCGTGTTCTCCCAATAATAGGTCTAAGGGCGTTAAATTGGCTTAAAGCAGAAGAAGAACGAACTATTTTTTAGAAGCGTAGGCTTTCAACTAACGGAGTCATGAGTGACTACCCGACTATTTGGGAAACTATAAAGTTCCCTAAAGTTGAGAAATTTACAAAGCTCAAACAACCATATGTGGTGAAATGGGTCAGAGAATTCTATGACGCATATACTAAGACACAAGAAGAGAATGGGCACTGTTTGGAAGCCCTTAGATGAAGTTTAGATATTTTTCAGGAAAGTGACATGTGATGCTAGTACTATCAATGAAGTTCATGAGACGTCCAATAAATTTTCTGACAAATTTCAACTTCCGCTGAAATTAAAATTGGATTCCCATAAAGAGTTGTTGGAAACACTTATTGCAGATGTTTCTCCTCCATGGATAGTGGAAGGAAATCCTATTGAAAAGAAAGATATAAATATAGTGGGCTGCTATTGGTTTAGATTCATTAGTAGTAATATTATGCTGTGCCAAAATGAGTCCATTTTCAGGTTGCCCAACGCAATGTTAGCGGGATGAATAATCGAACAAATTGAGCTTAACATGGAGGCGATCATTGTAGAGGAGATTCTTATGAGGTTTAGGCAAGAGTAGATCTCCTTTCCATTTAGAATTCTTATCACTCAGTTGTGCAAGAGTGCAGGAGTTCCCTTTGAGGTGAAATTTGATATACAAATGACCCCATCCTCCTCCAATGACATACAAAGGATTGAAGTTGAGTATTTGCGGGATGATGCTTCTTGAAGGAATCCACCACCCATAGATACTACACGCATAGTGGATCCCTCTACTCTAGCATCAGAGGCTAGCACACTTTCTCCCTCTATGGATGTCATGATCCAGGGGTACCCCTAGATGTAACAAGGCACATAGAACCCCGAAAGGCACCATGTAAGCCACCTAGCATATCATAACATAAGTATAGAACAATAAAGAGTAAAAATGCATTGCAAGTCCAAGATTTTCATAAAGGAAAGTGGAAGTCTAGACTTGTCTCAATATAGCCATCTATTACAATATTGGAATCAAATAGAGTCACACCCCATACAATCACAGTTCGAAAAGAAAATACTAGAAATGAAAGTACAAATGAAAACCCATCCTCAAATCATGAGGTCTCACCATAAGCAAGGAGAATAGTCGAATCCAAGCTTGGGCCAAATGATGACCACCTTAAGAACTGGAGCCTACACTTGGGAAAAATATAGGAAATTATGGGTTAGTACAAAGATGCACGAAGTATGATATCCATGCATAAAGACCTTGAAAACATGCTAAAAAGGAAATTTTAGTTGAATGCATGCAATTTACTATGTTAAAGCATCACTTTGAAGATAATGGAAAACATAAGTCATAACCATGTTCATTTCATAGATCATCATATCATAGGACAAACATATCATAAGAACCCTCAAAGTCAACTTGTGCAATGCATGAATAAGAAGCCATAATCATACCCATGCTAAGCAAAGCTTCTTGAGTAACCATAGTTCGTAATTCATTTTCTTGTTCATATTGTTGCCATAGTAGGAATAAGCCTTAACCGACATAGACCATGTGAGCTAAACATGGAATCCGGTGTTACCCACACCGAAAAGTGTTGTCCTACTTGCATAAGGCAATACCATTGTTTGTTAGCTTTTAGGTGGATCCACTAGCTAAAAACCTATGAGGGAATATAGTTTATGGGATAAGGAGAATGTTACTAGAAACCCACCCTTTCTGACGGGGGAGCTTCCATCTCAAAAGATTACTTCTAGAAACCCGCCCTATCTGACTGGGGAGCTTCCATCTCATAGCAATATCCACTCGGTGCTAAGAATTTATCCCATGAAGTACATATTAAATCATAACTTGTTACATTAGAATAACTCAATAGATCATGCGTGAGAATAACCTTTCACCATCCATGTCTTCATGCATCATTAGATTCAATTAGGTGAGAACAACCTTTCAACCTTAGAATCATCATATTGTGAGAAAACCTTTCACATTTTCTTCATTATGTGTTCATGAGAATAACCTTTCAATCAACACAACAACATTATTATAATCATGGACACTTCACTCTCAAAGTGTTCTTAATTCATGTACATATCCTTCATAAATCATGCATTATATCTTATCTTGCCTTTTCAAACGTCAAGCTCATATCAAATCAACACATCTATAATTGCTACATTATACATGGATATTGACATAATTAAAACAACTCAAATACTACAAGCATAATCTCATTATATCCGTTTTTCATCAATTCACCCACATCACAAGGTCATAAATTGAAAATATGGGATTTCATAGATTCTTGGACATTGATGCTCAAACTTAACTTGTTGGTAATTCAGACATTTTGCCACAAAACCCGCAATATCTTTCTTCATTCCGTTCCACCAATAGACTTCTCATAGACCACAATACATCTTGGTAGTTCTTAGATGAATAGAATACCGAGAACTATGAGTTTCCTCTAAAAGTTTCTCCCTTAAGCCATCTACATCCGAAACAGATAAACAACCTTGGTAACAAAGAACACCATATCCCCCTTGGGAGAAAGACTCAACAGATTTCTTAAGTACTTATGAGTCTACAAATTTGACTCATTTAGGGTTATATTTTAATAGAAATTGTGTCCTCAAATGCTTATTTTATCTCAATATATGATGAAAACACTTAAATTTTATGCATTTGAAGTTTGAAGGAAAGCATGGACACTATGTCACAAAAAGGAATGAAAAGTCTAAAAAGAACGAAGAAATGAAGGCCCGAGGATCGCCGAGTCCACTTGGTGAGTTGCCGAAGGGTCTTACTTTGCCTTTTGTTCTAGTGTGCTCAGCCCTGAATGAAAGGATCAAGTCGGCGGAAAAAGGGAGCAGTTGGCACTTCACCGAGAAGTTTCACGAAGCAGTACCATGTAGCCTAATGACCTAGAACAAGAAGATGCTGAAGGATGGTGCAAGACGGCAATGAACTACACCAAAAGGTGAATCGCGGAGTTTGTCGGCGATTTTGACTAACGACGTCGAATGATCCACTGCAGCACAGATATGTGAAAACTATAAATACTAGTTAGAGTTCTAGTTTTAAGAGGGGAACAATTATTATAATTTTCATATACAATAGTACTTTTTGATATTATTTCTCTGAGTTTAAGAGGATTTTGAAAACTTGAAGAAGAAGAGGGTTTCATCTCCAAGGATTTGGACTTGGGTCTCTTTGATTCTTCATTTTTGGCCTGTAACAAGACTTAAATCTTCATACCCATTTGAATGCAAGCTTATTTAGGTATAAATTTCTATCTCTTGATGTGCGACTAAAAAACCCCAATTCTTTGGGTGTGATTTAGCGAATATGGGTTAAGATAATTGTTGGGTCTTGCTTGTTGATAGTCTATTCGTAGTTTAAATGTGATTTCATTTAGTGGCTATGGAAGAATTTAATAAATTTGTAGTTGTAAATACAAGTTTATTTATGTATTTTTGGCTTGCTCGAGAGAGAGGTCGTAAAACTAAGACCACTAGATTGATGGCCAGTGTGAGTGGGTCGACATGAGGTTCAGCTCCAGAGAGTGAACCCCAGTCCCATGTCCACACACTCAGCTCGAGAGAGTGAGTGGGTTAAGGCATTGGCTGGTCTTCATGCGGCAAGTGGGTGTCCGAGAGGAACTCATTTGAAACAGGGTAAGTTGCTCGAGAGAGAGCTTATCCCCCTTAAAGTTTAGCCTAGTCACAATTATTCCATGAATCTTCTATCGAAAGCATGTACCCAATAATGTAGCTTAACCCATATTCCCATCACATCCCAAGGATCCCCTCTCATTACTTAGAAATCATTATTTATTTTGCTATTTTTTTACTTACTAGTGACAAAACCCCCATTGTTAATTGACACTCTTGTGTCCCCCTTAAATTTACAGTGTTTTTAATCGTTAATGTCTTTAGCTATGACTAGTTAGAACTAAATTTTATTTTTCTATTAATTCTCAAAACCACTCCCTTGGGAACGATCCCATCCCTTGGTTGGGTTATTATACTATTGCCGGGGAGTGGTGTTATTTGAGAATTTTTAGATTAGTAGAATTTTTGTTCTTCTTAGTTGTAGATCACTTACTTAATTTGTAGTTTTGTGTTGCTTGTTGGAATAACAAAGTAGAGAAATAAGAATGGATGATCATTATGGGTACCACATGGACCATACCCAACTATTGAACCTCAGGGACAACCTTCGAACGTTCAAACAAGTAGGGAATGAGACAATTCAAGAAATGTGGCTAAAGTTTCAAGCAATGCTATAACCCTACCCATCTTATGGAATGTCGGACAATACGCTGTTGGAGTGCTTCTATCTGGGTCTTGGACCCGAAAATAGGAGCATAGCCAATCAACTTTTTGAGGGTGGTATGCTCCACCAGTCCTACAAAGTTGTCACAACACACCTTGATGGTATGGTTGAAACCAATAAGGAGGCCCAAAAGAAATACGAATTGGATGCACTAGTGGCTCAAGCAGACGTTCTGTCCAAATGAGTCATGGGGTTGGAAGCACAAGACATGGAAAAGGAAAAGAACTTCTTCCTTCGAGAAGGTAGACACGAGAAGAAGCGTGAGGATGTGCAAACGGATGATGCTCTTTCACTCATTCAACAAAAACATGAAGAACAAGACAAGAAGTTGAATGAGATGAAGGACAACATTGAAATGCTGAATGAAATGTCTGCCTCAAACTCCATGACTACACCATGGCTGACTTCGAGGATGAAGAATAGTTGTTGACTTGCGTCGTGCCACGACTTTAACTAAGGCGCTATTTGGGAGGCAACCCAAAACCCTTTTTATGCTTTAAGTTTGTTAAAAGAATAATGGTGTGTTGATTGTGCAGGTGGAAGTGTGAAGATTGAATGAGAAGCACAGATTGGCGAACTAAAGGCCCAGTCCATGAGTCACCGATTGGTTCGACGACTTTGACCTAGACTGTCGGTAGGCCCAAAACCAATTCATGTTGTGGTCTGTAAAACTCGGCGGGCTCAAGAAGCTAATGGTGAGTCGCCGACCATATCGGTGATTGTAAGGAAGACCGCCATTTGGACCCTTACGCTGACTGAAGGTCCTGTAAAACTCGGTGAGTCAAGTGATCACTCTGCGACTCGCCAAGTAGTTTGGTGATCGAAACTAATATCACCGAATGGACGAAAACTGGACGGTCTTTTAGCCAAAGGTTTAAAACAAAATAATTCAACTTCATTTTCTTCCCTCACTTTTTCACCTTCCTGAACTCACACCTATACTCTAGTTTTATATTACTTGCATTTTTGGAGTATTTTGGTTGATTGATTTGTGCTTGGAGTCGGATTACAGTGCTTCCTAGCATCTCAATATCCATTTGATTAGCACAAAAGGTTAGTGTCCCGAACCCCATAACTATCTTGTCAAAATTGTACTCATTTGCAAAAGTGTAATTTTATTAAAATTTGATAAACCTCCGTAATTTGGTTTAATTGTTTATATATCGATTTTTCTTTGATAACCCAGCCTTACTGCGAAATCTTGTTCCCCAAGCATCGAGTGGAGTTAATGTGTGATGAGTGGTATTCATATGTTGTGGGTCCTGGTTGAATTTGTGCTTTTTGTGCTTAAATTGCATTTTCGGGGGTTGCAAGGCTAGTTTTGAGAAGTTGGGTCAAAAGTAGGCACGTTGGGTCATTCGACGAGCTGCGACGGGCTCGTCGAACTATTTCGCGGTTCGCCTAATTACCCTATCTCGCCCTTATTATCATGCATTATTTGTGTGGCGTCTGTAACTTTCGGCGAGGAGTATGCTGTCGCCAAGAGAACTCGGCGACTCGCCGAAAGTCTTCTTATTCGCCCTTTGTCTACACCCTAACTCCTTCTGCACTGTGACCTTCGGTGGATTGTCTGTGACTCGCCAAATGTATTCGCCGGCACACCGAATGGACTATCTAGTCTTTCTGTAGCTGATGCACTACAACAATTTATGATTTTAGCTACCCCTATAAAGTGTGGCCTAAACTAGCATAAAGTGTGGCCTTTGATAAAAGGCTACACTTTTTGACTTTAGGCAACACTTTTTTGGGGGTGGCCCAAAAAGGCGTAATTATTGACTTTAGGCTACACTTTTGAGGTGTTGCCAAAGTAGCTACGCTTAAAAAGTGTAGCCGATGAGGTATAAAGGCCATGCTTTGGAGCATATCTTTTGCAACACTTTAATACTTCTACACTTACAAGCGTGGCCTTTGCTTTATTATTTGTCACACATTAAAAGCATAGCCTTTTGTACCTCTCCTATAACAACACTTTCAAGTGTAACCTTTTCTTATGTACATGCTACAATTATAATCAATAAGCCACAAAATTGACCTCCATGTAGCCACAATTTTGATGTGTGGAAATATTGTTAAGAATTTCTATAGCCACAATTTTTACATGAAAAGTAATAATTTTTATTTGCATAAATACGTTCACCACCTAATTATATATAAACTAGTGGGAAGTTGCTCGTGTGTTGCACGGGCCCAATGAGTTAGTATTGAACAATGTTTACAGCATTAACAGTGAGTTGTGTCGAAGTGTTCTTCATGGAGTTCAGCAGATGGAAAATACTTCTTCAAGAAGCTGAAGGTTGACATATAGGGGCAACACCAAAAAATGATCAAAATGTCGTCAGATGTGAAAGTGGACGTGCTGCAACTGTCATCTTCTTGTGAGAGCAAGCACTCCCAAGTTTCTAGCAGCCAACAGTTATTAAATGCAAAATTAGAGGTTCCTATTCAAGCTGGGTATATGAAAGTGTCCTGCATAAATAAGGGTAACAAATACAACATCAATATGGTGATGCAATTATCTTTGGAAAAGCAAACCGTTGCTAGAGAAAATAACATCATCAGCGAGCACAAAAATTAATTCTTTATTAGTTTAGTTGGGCAAGTAAAAACGTAAAGCTGTGTGAAAATTAGAGCTGGTGGTTTTATAGTAGAGTAGTTGCAAATAATTTTTTCTTTGCCAGATGACTTTCACAGTAAAATATTTACTAGACACAACAAATATTCGAGAATATATTCAAAGATGGATATTAATTTGTTTATTTTCAAGGCTAATAATTTCCAAGGGAAAAATAAGAAGAATAGTGTAAAATGACGAGTGTTACGTCAAAGTTAAACTGTTGCATACTGTAACAACGCAGCTTAAGATAAAATGAGGGCAATCCTAAATCAAAGCCACATAAAGGCAATAAAAATATCAGGTTGCAGAGCTTTCATAAGATATTATTTAAAAGAAATGTAAATGAAATAACTAACCCCAACAAATTGTTTTGTTTATGATCGAAGAATATGAGCAGTATACTCCCTTATATATATATATAACAAAAGGCCTCTTCCATACATGAATAAAATTTTAGGATGAAATGAGAACAAAATAGTAATTAAATTAGTGTTCAAGATGTACCATGCTTTCAATCTTACTCCTGAATGATTTCAAGTGTACTTTAGCAGATTGGCTAGAGAACTATACAATACATACATAACAGAACTCAAAACTAAAGAGATTAATCGACTGTCAGATTGTTTAGTATTCTCACCTTATCTGTAATGTACCACCAGAGGAGAAATCTTCATAGGAAATTACTTGTTGTCCTAAAACCTGATTTGGTAAATTAGCACAAAACACCATAATACGCCGAAAAAACATGAATATGACTAAAAACAAAGCCACAACTGACTCACATGCCCACCACAAATGTCTACAAGCTTGTATAATTAAGAACCACTAACAACTAGTCGGGAGGCCCCAACATACCTATTAGTAATATAACAAAGAAGAGAACTCCAAAATCAGCAAATCCGAAAAGAGCGGATCATACAATCAGCAGGTGATCACTTGACTACATGGAATAATGACTTATGTGTACCTAATATCCTGCAGGCATGAATGCAATGTCCCCAAAGAAATTGAGACATTAGTACAAAATAATGTACCTATAATGCAAAGCAAATAGTAACTAAGACGGTATCATAAATTAACAAGTGCAAATACAGATAGGGTTTAAAGATAATATAAGCATGCTTACCAGCTCAAGAATCTGTGAATAGCTGATCTGATATCATAAAGAACTGTAAATAATCGATTCAAGAATCAAAGTTAACTAGAAAGTACTCACCTCATGTCATAGACCTTAAACCATAACTAATTAATAGTTAAGTGATCTAGAAATACTTATGGGCGAGTTAAACAAGTGTCTTGCAAGTCTCAAAGGATACCAACACAACAATACAAAGTGACAAGGAGTGTCCAATGTACCAATATAAACTTTTAGATATACCAGCAGTTAACAAGAGTACAAGTACAAATTTATACAAAAACCTTAGTTTGCTAGAACATAAATAGCCCTACCACAAATTAAAGAGCCCAAATCGTAGACTAAACAATGCATCAAGTACCTTAGCTTACATGCAAGTTGATACAACCTTTAACACATAATTATATAACTTTGTAATTTCCAATAGCTTCATCATGTTGATATGAATCTATATTAACATCTAAAGTGATCCCAAGTTGTGCATTATCCTCCAAATAATAAATCTGAATAGCCCACCCTCTCGTGTTGTAACTTAATTTTGAATAGGTATAGATTAGAACTGGACTTTATCAACTTCATGAAAATTGTAGATATATTTCTTAGGTTACAATGAGTCCAGAACCACTGCAAAATATGTTTTGTACAAAAAGTTATCCTGAAAATAATAAGAATACAATATAAGGGATTTCTAAGTCGGGAGTTGGACAGAACATTCCTGTCTCGTGTCCCTTATGTCTAGTATATAATAGCAAAATTAGATTTTTAAATAAGAATAAAGGTTGTAGAGATATGTTTCACCTTTCCGAAACATATTTTCATACTTCAAATATAGATCTACAAAAGAAGCTATACAAAAATCACTAAACACTGCACATATCAAAAAGTAAGTTTTTGTTACTTTTAATCCAAGTGTGACAACAAAACTCCAATAACTATTTATGATCCTCTCCATTCCAACGACAACAATCGAGAATCTAGGTTCAAAAGCCTTGTACCTGAGAATCTCTGGTTGAACTAGCTCGATAACTACACCATTGATCTTGATCGAACCTTTACAGTGTTTTTAGTGGGTAACTGCTACTACTGTTTTCTTCAACCTAAAGCATTGAACATATTTTGCCATTGCTGCCTCTACCTCCATGTTGTTATTCTTGTTTTGCTGCTACTGAAATGTCTACGAGAGTTCTTTAAATTGGGGAAAATAATATTTTTTAATTTGGGGCAAAGAGAAGTTTTTACAGGAGTTCTTTTTGTTTTGCATGTTTTTGTTTAAACTTATTGGTTTCCTCATCTCATTTAAGAGATCTTGCTGCTAGTGTTTTACGATAGCATCTAAGTAGACCAGGATTCTCCTTTCCAAACACTTAGCCTGAATTTATCATCTGTTGTTTCCTTGGAATTTTGATGATTACGAAGTTTAACCTGTTAGAAAGAGGTTCTGTAAATAGAATGTACAAACACAAAAACTTTTTATATAAAAAAAGGTTTAAATGGCAGCTATCTAAATATGCTAGGTGATGAAATCTATAAAAGCTTACTCAAGGTAGATACAACCTATCCTCGAGAGGGGATTACCCTATGTCGAAGAGCTATTTAACTATTTTGGGGAGCCAAGTGAAGGTTGATTTTGCAAATCTAATCTAGAATGGAGTACCTCAGCCTAAACATAGGTTCATCTTGTGGCTAGCTACAAAGGATAGGTTGCTCACCAAAGAGAGATTGACTAAGTTGCGTATACCTATGGATAACCTGCAATGCTGCATGTGTAACTCTAATGATGAGGAATCAACTAAACAACTATTTGATGAATGTGCATGGTCTCAAAGTATCAGGAAAGCTATGATGCAATGGACTGGAATTAGACTACAACATAGAAGTTCGAAACAAGTACTACTGGAAATTAGGAGGAAACACTGGAAGGCCATCCAAAACAAGATTATAGCAGTTGTAAGGGGGTAATGATTTACCACACATGGAGGGCTAGTAATTGTAAATTGTTTAATGGACGAACTGTACATACAATCAGTGTCATCAAGCAGATAATGAAGGAGATGTTACAGAGACTAACAATACCTTACCTATATAAAAAGTTACAAAGATGTAGAGATTTAATGCATAGATTACACATGTATTAGAGTTCCTTTGAGGCCTGAGACTATCCTTTCATTAGGATGTCGAGGCGCTCTTTAGATTGTAATTTTGTTGCTTCTATTTGTCAAAGGTAATATTAACAATGTTACCAAAAAAATAAGGCTGCAAAAAACAGATTAAGCAATTACTTTCCCAAGTTAAAATAAAATAAATTGCATGCCTAGGTCACAAAACAACTAGCTCATTACGTTCAAAATAAGTACCTTGCAAGAATGAATGAATCACGAGCCATACAACAACATTAGAATCACGAACTATGATAGATAAGCGTGAATATATGTTTTAATTGTAAAATAACTACAAACTGAAAATACACATACACTTGCTTGTAAAATAATTCAAAGTTCAGTAAAATGGCTGTCCAAGCCCATAAGAACACAAAACTATACTCGAAGAAAATCGCAACTTAGTGTACGAATTAGCTTTCTCTAACAACAGTTACTCTTCTTCTCTCGTAACAAAAAAAAATCAAAGAAGAAGATACACCAGAGATATTCTTGACACTAAAGAAGCAAAAAAGAGGAAACTTTTATGACATCTTCATCTTTTTCTTCAGGTGGATTATCTTCTTCTTTGGTTGACATCTCCATTTTGTAAAATTTCAAAATAAACATCATTTAAACTCAAAAAAATAATGCAAACATTTCAGTGATCAATGAATATAACTTTAAGCATTTTCAGCAAAATAATTGTAATAAAGATCATCATAAAACTAATTGATCCTAAAACAGCCATCAGTCATCACCTAAATCAGAATTTCATCAAGTACATAAGTATAATAGAAGCACATATCTTTAATAATACATAGCAATAGCACACCTTGAGAGCTTAAAAGAGCTCTTTAATCTTTTATATGAGAATAGGGAGAAATATAGTGAACACAACTAATTCTAATCTTTCTTATACTCTCCACCAAGCTTAGTATATGGAACACTATCATGTTTGAACTCATCAATTAGTGTCCCTTTGAATTTTACATTGGGTTATTGCTAAATATTAAACTTTGGTTCTCTAAGTTCAAGTTTTAGGTCAAATTTAAATAGCTTACTAGTTAAACAAGGCAACTCACTTGGGCATCTTGAGTCATTGAGTCTATTTCATCAAAGATTATGATCTTAAAAGGTGGGCATGGATATCCACTTAAATGAGTAAGAAAAATATGACGTTAAACAACAATGTAAACAAGGGCTTAAGATGCATTAAAAACCAAGGTTGACAAGACAAAAGCTTACCTTTGCCGATTAAAACTTACAACAACAACAACAATAATATTCTTAATTTGTGTTCGAACTACATTGATTCCGTGGACATCATTTGCATTTAGCTCGATTACCCTCGACTTATACAAGTCAGATCTGTTAAAGAAGAATTCCTTGGAAGATGAACTATATAGATATAAAATGTAAGGCCAGAAAAAAGAAAAAAGAAAAAAGAAAAAAGAAAACAACAGAAAGTCATAAGGCACAAGTTTGATTATACGATTTCTCTTTTATCAGAGAGAATCTTAATAGCCACTTCTCGATGGGAAAATGTATCCACTAATCTCAAGAACAGCACGAGAAACTCCACATGGAAACCCACCAAGAAGATTGTTGTTAGTTGGAGTATTAAAGCAATTAGAATGTCAAAGAACAAAGTGATCATCTCATAAAAAAAATCGCTACAACTAAGTATAGGGAGTAGGAGAAACAATAGGCATGTACATTATACATTACTCGAGTATAGTTTAAAATATTTCACAACATATGGACATAGAAACGAAGAAGTAAATATATTTTCTTATCAAAGTGAATTTAAGCAACACAATGCTAGTTGTCTGTCTATGAATCATTGAGAAAATGAGTACATGAAAAAATGACGAGGTAAAGACACCTAACCAACAACAACTAGTAGAAAAGCTAGGACATGAATACAAGTCTTAAAAATTGATCGAAGCAAGGTAGCAAGCTATTTAAGTTCATTCAATTTCTAGAATAAAAATAAGAGAGAAAACAAATGTCCCAAAGTTACATTATTGCTCATTATCATTCTTTGAAAAGAAATAGAGAGATTAAATTGCTACAAAATTAGTGATTTTTTTCAAATATTCTAGCTTATTCCTCTTTACACTTGAACTTCTAATCAACTTTAGCAGAATAACAAAATTGTTTTCTTTGATAAGCTTAAAACAATGTAAGATAGAAACCCTTAGCCCCAACTAGAGTCTAGATGGCGGCTAGCATTATAGGTCATTTGGTGGCCGGACGGGATTTCCATTAATCAGATTTGTAGATGCTTATTTAATAATCAATTCCACCAAACTACAAAATTTGCTAAATGAAACTGATATCAAAAACTACTTTTTTGCTAAAATAGAAATTGATTTTCAAGAATAAGATCTATAGAATCCATAACCGATTAGCAAGACTATAAATTTCTAAATGAAATAAACATAAACTAGAGCAAGGCCAAAGTAAAATTTAAAGGTGACATAAACATACCCAAAAAGCTGATAGACAATGGCAAGAAACGTTGTTGTCTTTCCAGTTCCAAGACGACCATAAACAACACATGAACGAGAAATTTCACCTTTTCCATGGTAGCAACCAAATGAACCCTAAAGGGTCAAAGAATTTGTAAAATTATAACAAGAAAATTGAGAAATTAAAACATAAAATGATTGTTCTATCCAACAAATTGTTTGTAGAAACCGATGAGAAAATTATGAACAATTTTTTAGTAAAATCTGTATGTGATTTGGACACTAATTCCTTACCGTAGTTATTTCGGAACAGAGAAGCTCTTACAAGAACATTCTAATTTTGGGCAAAAAATAAGTTTTATGATTTGGGGAAAAGAACCACTTTTATAAGAGTTCTATTTTTTGGCCAATTATAAATTGGAGGGAGAGTTGAATATGTTGGAGGGAATATAATATTTTGGTGAAAAATTTAGGAAATCTATAAAGCCACATTTGTAAAATGTCGTTTCTAAGATTTTTAAAATAGCACATTCTAAAAGTGTAGTCATATGTCTAATAAGGTGTGGTCAATTATATTATAATGTGGCAACATTCATAAAGTTTAGCCTACACTACTAAAGAGCACGCTTTACAAGCGTTGTAAATATTATCGTTGCCAAAAGCCAAAAACTAAGGCTACACTTTAACACTGTATCCAAAGATCTGTAAGGCAACACTTTACTAGTGTTGTCCAGATTTAGTGTGGTCTTAGGCCCAAAATGTTGTATTGATGTCTTTATTTTGGTTGTCAAATATGTTCTAACATTATCTCAAGACTTTGCAGACATGGCCAGACCAAAAGTTGCAGGAAAAAACATGCCACCCAGACACATAAGAGCACAAAAGTTCAGAAGCACTGCAAGCAGAGAGAACAAGACAGCCAATTCAAGGAGAAGGATGCCCATCGACCCTAATGTCCCTTCGTGGGCTTGAGGGTTTAGCAATGTGATACACGCCTTTGTGACAGCTCACGAATGGGACAATATGATCGAGGCTAATATCACTGCAAAAGCTGAAGTAGAGCAAAAAGAAAAAAAGAACCAGAAGCAGAATGACAACACTCCGGGCACTGATACCCAAATAGATGGAGCGACTGCCTAGACATGATCCTTTCTTTACCTCTCTCTCTGTCTTTCTTTAATTGTCATTTTAGATATTTTGTCATGTGCATCTGAGGACAAATGCTTTTTAATTATGGTGGGGTGAGGCCCACACCTTTTGTGTTGATAGTCGTATGTTGTTTATATTTGGGTTGTTCTGTTTAAAATTGTGTTAATACTGTGTTTTTGTGTATGATTGAGATTATGGCCCCTTCTGTTTTAAATTGCTAAATGATTTTTTTTCACCCGTCCAAAAATTTTTGCCACCTCTCGTGTGTTGAATGTGACTGTTCTTTTGCAAAATTTAAGTCTCAGTTCTGATCAATACTAATGACTTGAATAGTGCTTACAATTGAATGAATATGAATATACAGCTACGATGAGGTCAAATAAAGTTGCATAGAAAATATGTGAACTCTTTGCATCTCGTTATGACTAGCCTAGTATCAAACTGAGTCTCTTGTAATGATCAATGCACACTAGCAAAAGTGTGGAGTCTTGTTTGATTGTAGTGTCAATGCCTAGTGTGATGAGCTTACTTTGAACCATGCATGATAGATCCTAGAATTTGCCCCATTGGTCTGGTCAACTGAGTGATGCTATCTCTTGATATGATCTTAGGCAACTTCTAAGAGAGTGAGCCAATTTGACATATACCTCTTTTTGTGACCTACCTTGTGAGTGTGTGAACTGCTTTTGAACACCCCTTGAGCCTTACCTTTCTTTGGAAGAAACTTGATGAAATCATAACCTTTCTTAATCCATTATCTATAATCCTCTTGAATTGTGGTTAATTGAATAGCCAACTTAGGCTGAAAGCCTAAGTTGGGGGTGTGGTGAGAAGAAAAGGGAAAGTCAAGAAGTGCAAGGAAAGTCTTCGTTAACCCACGGTGTTGAGAATAATGGAACCCCTCCATATAAAAAAAAATAGAAAGGGAAAAAGAAAAGAAAAGAATGAAAAAAAAAGTTGCAGAATAAAATGCAAAAGAAAAGGGGTTTCCAACACACTATGGGAAAGTGAATAATAGGATGACTTATGAGCACTAAAGAGAATGATGAAGGAAAAGGAAAGGAAGTGTTGTGAGTACCATATTTCATAAGGATAAAAGTCACTGAGCCTAAATGATCATACTTTTGCACTCAGCCCCAATACAATCCTTGAAAAGACCTTTTTGATCTTGAGTGAGATGAAACAAATGTTGATTGGAAAATACGGGCAAACCTATGGGTGAAAGCATGCATTGTGTTCTTCTTTGTGAGTGTGAGCGTTGCATCTGTTTCTGAAACTTTAAAATGTGAACCATTGTGTGAATATGGAAACATTCTTTGTGTGAGGGCATTTGAACACTTTGGTTGAGCTTAAAATTGCATTTGAAGCAAGTATTGTGAGCATGAGGGTCTTTGATATTGGTGAGTCACAACTTGAATCTTTGAGTGCACTTTAGATAATTGCATAAGTAAATTGAGTCTTGTTGGGTGCATTCATGATTGAGTCTTGTGTTGCACTATTCGAGACACCTTTTTTGAACTGTTGAACTTGAGTTTGCTTGAGGACAAGCAAAAGTTTAAGTTGGGGGTGTTGATGAGTCCACAAATTGGACTCATTTAGGGCTATATTTTAATAGAAATTGTGTCCTCAAATGCTTATTTTATCTCAATATCTGATGAAAACACTTAAGTTTCAGGTATTTGAAGTTTGAATGAAAGCATAGACACTACGCTGCAAAGGAATGAAAGGGCTGAACATAACGAAGAAATGAACGCCTGAGGATCGCTGAGTCCACTTGGAGAGTCGCCTAAGGGTCTTACTTCACCTTTTGTTCCAGTATGATGAGCCCTGAAGGAAAGGATCAAGTCGGCGAAAAAAGGGAGCAATTGGTGCATCATCGAGAAGTTCCGCGAAGCAGTACCATGTCGCCTAATAACCCAGAGCACAACGATGCTGAAGGATGGTGCAAGACGGCGATGAACTACACCAAAAGGTGAATAGCCAAGTTTTTCGGCGATTCTAACTAACGACCTCGAATAATCCGTTGCAGCACAGATCTGTGAAAACTATAAATACTAGTTAGAGTTATAGTTTTAAGAGGGGAACAATTATTATCATTTTCATATAGAATAGTACTTTTTGATATTTTTGCTCTGAGTTTGAGAGGGTTTTGAAAACTTGAAGAAGAAGAGGGTTTCATCTCCAAGGATTTGGACTTAGGTCTCTTGGATTCTTCATTCTTGGCCTGTAACAAGACTTAAATCTTCATACCCATTTGAGTGCAAGTTCATTTAGGTATAAATATCTATCTCTTGATGTGTGGCTAAAAACCCTAATTTTTGGGGTGTGATTTAGCGAATATGGGTTAAGATAATTGTTGGGTCTTGCTTGTTGAAAGTCTATTCGTAGTTTAAATGTGATTTCGTTTTGTTATTGTAGATGAATTTAATGAATTTGTAGTTGTAAATACAAGTTTATTTATGTGTTTTTGGCTTGCGAGAGAGAGAGAGGTCGTAAAACTAAGACCACTAGATTGATGGCTAGTGTAAATGGGTCGACATGAGTTTCAGCTCGAGAGAGTGAACCCTAGTCCCATGTCCACACACTCAGCTCGAGAGAGTGAGTGGGGTAAGGTGTAGGCTGGTCTTCATTCGGCAAGTAGGTGTCCGAGAGGAACTCATTTGAAACGGGGTAAGTCGCTCGAGAGACAACTTATCCCCCTTAAATTTTAGCCTAGTCACAATTATTCTATGAATCTTCTATCGAAAGTATGTACCCAATAATCTAGCTTAATTTATATTCCCGTCACATCCCAAGGATACCCTTTCATTACTTAGAAATCGTTGTTCATTTTGCTGTTTTTTTTTTACTTACTAGTGACAAAAACCCCATTGCTAATTGACACTTCTATGTCCCCCTCAAATTTAAAATGTTTTTAATCGTTAATGTCTGTAGCTACGTAGTTAAGACTATATTTTATTTTTCTATTAATTCTCAAAACCACTCCCTTGGGAATGATCTCAACCCTTGGTTGGGTTATTATACTATTGCATGATCGTAGATACTTGCATCAGAAGTTGTGTCCTTGATTACGCAAACATCAAGTACCGCCTCTTTCATTTCTACCAAGATAGGATCAAGTTCTTGCTTTACCTTTACATCCATTACAAAGGACGCTGCGGAACCATTACGGACCATGACACCACCCTTTGTGGAATCAACTAGTTGAATACCTAGCCAAGCCAACCTATGCACATCACAAACAAATTCTTTCTTTTCATCCTGAACATGAACCATACTACCCATGGACAAACGACTAAGAGCATCCGCTACCATATTGGCCTTGACAGGGTAATAAAGAACACTTATGTCATAATCCTTCAACAATTTTAGCCACCTTCTTTGGCGAAGATTCAAGTCCTTTTGACTAAACACATAATGTAAGCTCTTGTGATCGGTAAACACATCAAAATGCACTCCATATAGATAATTCCTCCATATCTTTAAGGCAAAAAGAACCACCACTATCTCAAGGTCATGGGTAGGATAATTCTTCTCATGGACTTTAAGTTTCCTTGAAGCACAGGCAATTACCTTCCATTTTGCATAAGCACACATCCCAACCCAACTCTAGAGGCATTACAATAAACCATAATACCATCCGTACCTTCTAGTAAGGTTAAAACTGGAGCAGAAGTTAGTCTATCTTTCAACTCTGGGAAACTCTTCTCACAAGCTTCCGACCACACAAACTTATTTTTCTTTTGAGTCAAGGCCATCAAAGGAGAAGCAATGGAACAAAAACCCTCAATAAATCTCCTATAATAACCGACCAAGACCAAGAAGCTTCTAATGTCTGTCGGTGATAGAGGTCTGGGCCAACTCTTCACCACATCCGTCTTCTTAGGATCTACCTCAATACCCTTTCTTGAAACAATATGACAAAGGAACGCTACAAACCTTAACCAAAATTCACACTTACTAAACTTTGCAAAAAGTTTATGGTCCTTAAGATCTTGGAATACAATTCTCAAATGGTCAACATGCTCATTCTCACTCCTTGAATAAATCAAAGTGTCATCGATAAACACAATCAGAAACATGTCAAGATATTGCCTAAACACTCTATTCATCAAGTCCATAAATGCCACTGGAGCGTTAGTCAAACAAAAGGACATTAATAGAAACTCAAAGTGACCATATCTTGTTTGGAAAGCCATCTTTAGAATGTCAACCCATCTCACCCTCAATTGGTGATAAACCGAATGAAGATCAATTTTAGAGAAATAACTAGCCCCTTGAAGTTGGTCAAACAAGTCATCAATTCTTTGGAGGGTATACTTGGTCATAATTATCACCTTGTTCAATTGACGATAATCGATGCCATCTTTCTTTCTAACAAACCACACCGGAGCAGCCCATGGAGAGATACTCAGTTGAATAAAACCCTTGTCTAATAGATCCTTCAACTATTCTTTCAACTCCTTTAACTAAGTTAGAGCCATTTTATAAGGAGGAATATAGATAGGTTGCGTATCTAGATGAAGGTCAATACAAAAATCTATTTCCCGCTCGAGAGGAATACCGGACAAATCATCGGGAAAAACATCCGGGAACTCATTAACCACGGGAACCGACTTAAGAAAATGGGTTTCAAAATCTACATCCCTCTCCTTAACCATATGGTAAAAACACCCTTTTGAGATCATCTTCCTAGCTTTAAGGTAAGACACAATTTGACCTCTAGGCATATTATTTCCTCCTTTCCACTCTAAGGTAAGCTCATTTGGAAATTAGAATCTAACCCCTCGAGTTCTATAATCGATAGAGGATTAACATGTATGGAACCAATCCATATCGAGAATCACATCAATGTCTAACATGTCAAGCTCTACCAAGTCAACAAGAGTAGATCTATGGGACAAGGAAATGGGATATCTTCTATAAACCCTCTTAGCCACCAAAAAATCACCAATAGGGGTAGAAACCGAAAAATGTTCTAGTAACACTTCGGGGAGTATATCAAACTTCATGGCTACATAAGGTGTCACAAAGGACAAAGTAGAAGTGAGATCTAACAAGGCATAGACATCAATAAGAAATACTTTTAACATATCAGTCACTACATTCGAGGAGGTCTCTTGGTCACCTCGGGATTGAAGAGCATAAAAACAGTTTTGCTTTGGAGCATTGGAGTTTGAACCACTAGGAAGAGCATACTTGTTGTCCTTTCCTTTGACTAAAAGTTTTGGGCAGTTCCTCAATTGATGACAAATCTTACCACAACCAAAACAAACATCTGAGTGGGATAGGCACTTACCATCATGTTTCTTACCGCACTTAGAACAAGTAGGCCTAGCCATAGAAGATCCACCACCATTGCCTCTTTGAGGCTTTGGGTTAGGCACCCTGTCCTTATTGACCCTTGGAGAAGCATTTTAGGAACCTTGGTTGGAGAATCTTTGTTTGAATCTTGGTCGACCTTGTCCATCGGACTTTGCATTGGAGAAGTTCCCATCACCAGTTCTAGCTCTTTTCATCTCCCAATTCATCTTCTTGAGCTTTGACTCCTCAATTTGTTGGGCATGTACTATAAGACATGAGATATTAATATCACTAATGAGCATTGCCCTACGACATTCTTGTTTAACCAAGTCGGACACTCCCATCACAAATTTATTCATCTTAGCCTTTGAACCCGCTACTAGAGTTGGAGCATACTTGGATAGTTGGGTGAACTTAAGAGCGTACTCCTTCACCCTCATACCTCCTTGACGAAGGTTAATGAACTCTTGCATCTTTAGTTCCCTCAATTCTAAGGGAAAGAACCTATCAAGAAATGCCGATTTGAACATCTCCCACTCTATGGGACCCGCTCCTTTTGGCCTCTCATACTTACATTGTTTATACCATATTTGAGCAACACCTTTAAATTGGTAGGCGACCAGCTCCGCTTTCTATACCGAAGTCACCCTTATAATAGCAAGTACTATATAAAACTCATCCAGAAATTCTTGGGGATCCTCCTCCAATTTAGAGCCATAAAATTCAAGGGGGTTAATTCTAGCAAAATTCCTCACTCTCGAATCCACCGAATTCACATTGTGGTTCATGGGATCAATCACCTCTCTATTGGCTTGGGCTTGAGTTGTCACAATTTGAGCTTGAGCTGTCATGGCTTGGGCCAACATTTGAAGAGCCGACCTAACCTCCATATTTGACATAGCCGAAGAACCAATCTGAGCCTGAGAAACTTGCGGTACTTGAGGAGGAGCTCCTTCATTCACATTGTCTTCCTCAACCCTTCTTGCAAAAGTCCTTCGAGTAGTCATATCCTGTAGACCATCGAATAAGGGTTAGAAAGAAATACCTTATAAAGTTAAACTCTATTGCATGACTTAGGAGTAATAAAAGAAGTGTAGTTTCCTAATCATCTTATTGCCTCTCATTCATAAATGCAGCGCGCTTCACACTCATGAACAAGACTTTACTAGACGTGGCTTATAAGACATCATCCTAGAATCATTCTAAACTTTGTCCTCTGATTACTAAGTTTGTCACGACCCAAGGGTATCCCCTAGATGTAACAAGGCATATAGAACCCCGAAAGGCACCATGTAGGCGACCTAGCATATCATAACATAAGTATAGAACAATAAAGTGTAAAAATGCATTTCAAGTCTAAGATTTTCATAAAGGAAAGTATAAGTCTAGACTTGTCCCAATATAACCATCTATTACAATATTGAAATCAAATAGGATCACAACCCATACAATTACAATTCGAAAAGGAAATACTAGAAATGAAAGTACAAATGAAACACCCGTCCTAAAATCACGAGGACTCACCACAAGCTAGGAAAATAGTCGAATCCAAGCTTGAACAAAATGATGATCGCCTTAAGAACCGGAGCCTACACTTAGGAAAAGTATAGGAAAATATGGGTTAGTACAAAGATGTACTAACTATGATAGCCATGCATAAAAACCTTGAAAACATGCTAAAAATGACATTTTAGTTGAATTCATACAATTTACTAATTTAAAGAATCATTTTGAAGATAATGGAAAGCATAAGTCATAACCATGTTCATTTCATAGATCATCACATCATAGGAGAAACATACCATAAGAACCCTCAAAGTCTACTTGTGCAATGCATGAATAAGATCCCATATTCCTACCCATGCTAAGTAAAGCTCCTTGAGTAACCATAGTTCGTAATTTGGGTTCTTGTTGATATTGTTGCCATAATGGGAATAAGCCTTAACCGACATAGACCATGTGAGCTAAACATGGAATTCGATGATGCCCACACCAAAAATGGTTGTCCTACTTGCCTAAGGTAAGACCATGGTTTGTTAGCTTTTATATGGATCCACTAGATAAAGACCTATGAGGGCACATAGTTTATGGGATAAGGAGACTGTTACTAGAAACACGCCATTTTTTACGGGGGAGCTTCAATCTCATAGAAATATCCACTCGGTGCTAAGAATTTATCCCACAAAGTACTTATTAAGTCATAACTTGTTATATTAGAATAACTCAATAGATCATGCGCGAGAATAACCTTTCACCGTCTATGTCTTCATGTATCATTAGATTTAATTAGGTGAGAATAGCCTTTCAACATTAGAATCATCATATTGTGAGAAAAACTTTCACATTATGATAATTATGTGTTCATGAGAATAGCCTTTCAATCAACACAACAACATTATCATAATCATGGACACTTCACTCTCAAAGTGTTCTTAATTCATTTACATATCCTTCATAAATCATGCATTATATCATATCTTGCCTTTTCAAAGCTCAAGCTCATATCAAATCAACACATATATAATTGCTACATTAGACATGAATAATGATATAATTCAAATAATTGAAATACTACAAGCATAATCTGATAATATCCTTCTTTCATCAATTGACCCACCTCATAAGGTCATAAATTGAGAATATGGGTATTTCAGGGATTCTTGGGGATTTAAACATATAAACATTAATACATCATAAATTTCACCATAATATAAAGTAATTAAATTATTAGAATCATTTTTAAAGGAATTCATGACTTGGAGTCAAACCCTAGCTTTTGGGGAATTACTAGTTTTGAAATTGAGTTTGAGGGACTCCATGGATGAAGACTATCACTGGATGAAGGACTACCATACCTTAGCTATGAATCTCCAAAGAAATTTTGTAGAAAACCTTTCTCCTTCAAACCCTAGCTCCAACATCCTTCTTCTTCTTCGTGGAAGTTTTAGAGAGAGAATTTTTTTTGGAGAGGGTGAGTTCTTTTGGATTTTTAGAAATAATGGCTTGGATGACTTAATTTAGTGACATAAAATACTTATATAGGTAATCTAATTTAGTATAAAACATCGTCACTTAATATTAATTAAAATTGGAAAACCCCATAATGCCCCTAAACTCAACTGCCAAAAAGCAGTTCCAAGCCTCACCCACGAGCCACCACTGATGGACCATGGTTTGACCCATGGACCGTGCTGGTGTATCGTGATTAGGGTTCTTGGACTTGGTTCTTGAGGCCTTGACCTACAGCCCCTCACCCACGAGGCGTGGGAGGATCTATGGGGCATGGGTTGCCCTCGTACATCACTGCAGAGGCAGCCTCCTTAGGGTTCTCCTCAAGGACCCATGGTTGGTCCTTGGGGTTTGAACCTTGACGTTCTAACATGAAAACATTTATTTTGAGGTACAGGAAGGTACATTCAAGGCTCTAACCCTTACGTCAAGCTCTAGTTTAGCCTACTAGTTTTTGGGGTGGTACAATGGATCAGGAAAATATATATATGCATCTTTTACTATGCCTTCTAGTCCTACTACTACAATATCTATTATTGCTACTGTTTCTAGGTCTACCCCCATTCCTATCACTCATCCCCCCTGGACCTTAGAAATGATTTATAATATGACAGCCTTGCCCAAATGCAGGATGTTAGAGCCGTATGCTTGAGACATACATCTCTAGGATAATTTATTGGCCAATTAGAAAAATTCTTGGTTCCTTTGAGGGACAGGGTGGTTAAGTGTGAGAGAGTGATTTCAAGCCATGGGGTGAGGTTAGATAACATCACCGCTAGATTAGAGGCGAATGAGAAGGTCGAGAGTTGTTCTGGAGCACTACAAACCATGAGAGATCAACTTTCTACCTTTTGAGTAGAGGTGACTGAGTTGCGATCCACATACATATAAATGCTATGGGGTGAGGTTCCCCTACCAGATCAACCTACCTTCGTGCAACCACACGGGCCTAGTAGTGAACCTACTTCCAATGTATAGCCTGAGATAATTATAAGTGTTGATATTTATGTTGTGAGGATGTTGAGATTGTCGACGATGAGTTGGCCATGGAGATGGACGAGAAGGACTTGAGCAGCGAGGAGCATGGGATTGCACATACACTGATGGAGATGCAGGGAACTGAGTAGGTCATTTTCAAGCGACCCTGGAGATATCCCTTCGAGAGACTTTAATAGTTGGTATATGTAAAGTCTCTTTAGACTCCACTATTCCTCCGAGTGTTATGTCAGGCACTGCTGCTAAAGTTGAGACTTCACTACTACTTGTAGTGATCCTATTACTGGACATTGATTCCCTGTATGATGTTTCCCTTCAAGAAACTCAATATGAAAGTGCTCCACAAGCTTAGCATGTCAGGGAACGCTTCTATCTTTGCTTCCTGCACTTTTATTATCATCACATTGAGGACATTGCTTGTTAATTTTTGGTAGGGTGAGGGCCTTAGAGCCAATAGTCCTTTTTTGCTTGTATTTTGTTACTTTTAGTTTTGGATGATTTTATTAGTTTACTTTTTTTTTTTTTATATTATACTGTTTCTTTTGGTTGAGTGCAATCTTTTATTTACTCGCTCTCTCTTTATTTTGTAACCCCAGTGAGTTTTGAAAATAATGTAATGCTTAAAGTTTTCATTGATAATGATTTGTGGGTCAATTGATTCAATATTGGTATCCTAAATAGTAACACCCCAAAATTTAGTAGACTAATATAGAGCTAAGTGTAAGAATAAGAATCAAGGAAGAAGGGCAATGGCTTGGGACGTGGGCTAGGGCAGCCCACCTTAGCATAGACATTGCCCCACCTACCATGCCCACCACCACAACTCGTGTTAAGGACCACGACTCCTGGTGTGGCTCATGGTGGGCTAGGCAGTAGCCATCCCAAAACTGCCCAAATGAGGACCCTCCCCAGGAGCCACTTAACGGATTGAGACGGCCACTACGGCTCGTGGGAAGGGTCGTGGTCTTGACTTGGTCTTGTGGGGGGCAATGTGTGGCAACCCTAGCCACTGGTCCATGGACCACGAAGGGTACCACGACCCTTGGTAAGGACCAAGGCTCGTGGGAAGGGTTGTGGACATTCCTTAGAGTCTAGTGGCTTTCAAAGCGGGCTGCCAAGCTACTGTACCATGATCCACAAAGGGGACCACGACTCATGGTGAAGACCACGGCTCGTGGGACCTCACGTGGTCCTTGGGCAGTGCACTATAAGTGAAGGTTAATTTGGGTAATTCCGATTTTAATCCAATTAAAGTTATGTCACTTTGCCTAAGTCTGGGCCCCTATATAAGTCATTTTAACTTTAAAACCCACCCAATTAAGTCGTACTTTACAAAACCCAAAAGAAATCCCTAAAGTTTATCCTCTCAAATAAATTCTTTCTGTAGAAACATGAAGAAGAAGAAGAAGAGGATGAAGGAGATTTAATCTATGGTTTGAAGAAGAAGCTTTTGTACATCAATTTATTTGGGCTTTTATAGTAAGGTATGGTAGTTTCCATCCATGTATACTTTTCATCCATGGAATTGCCTCAAAATTTCCAATTTAAAAAAGGTTGAAATCTCCAATTGTTAGGGTTTGATTCAAAAGTCATGAGTTCCTTTCAAACTTGATTTAATTGATTGAATTGAGTTATATTAAGAATTAATTAATGATTTCCTATGATTTTTATGATTCATTCACATGAACCCATATAATTCCCATACTTCTCAAAGTTGATGATATGATGTGGGTCTTTGTTAATGAAAGAGGAATTTTATGAATTAATTCATGAGGTGATAAAATAACATGAATTAAAGAGAAATCCATGTCTAATGATTGAATTCTAGATGTGATGATTGAAAATAGGTTTTGAACTTCAAGGAGGTAAAGTATGAGATTATGCATTTTCTGTGAAATCTCTGCAATTGTTTTAATGATGCTTTGAGAGTAAAGTATCAATGATGTTGTTGTTTTTACGTTGTTGAAAGGACATTCTCATAAAACACATTGAGCATTATGTGAAAGGTTTTCTCACATAATGAAGATTCTAAGGTTGAAAGGCTTTCTCAACTAATTGAATCTAAAAGTAAGTAATCATGGACAGTAAAAGGTTTCCTCATGCATGGTCTAAAGAGCTATCATAATGAACTAAATTGAATCAGTAGGCCAAGTGCACCCTTTCATGAGTAATGAAGTTAAGTAAGAAATAACTACTCCGTGGGATTTAATGTTTAGCATCGAGTAGATATGGTATTGAGATGGAAGCTCTCCCGTAGGAAGGTCGGGTTTCTAGAAGCAATCTCTTGAGACGAAAGCTCCTCCGTAGAAAGGTAGGGTTTCTAGTAGCATTCTCCTTATCCCATAAACTATGTACCCCCTTAGGTTATTTAGCTAGTGGATCAACTAAATCTAAGAGTTACCGGTTCTACCTTAGGCAAGTAGACCAACCCTTTTCGGTGTGGGAGACACCGGGTGATCATGTTATAGCTCGCATGGTCTCAGTGTCGGTTAAGGCTTATTCCCACAACAAAAAGTTTAATAATGAACTAAGACATCCTTAAAGAAGTATCTCGTAGTGTTAAAAGGTTTTAAAGATGATGCTAGCTTGCATTGAAGATGATGTTATGACTTATGTTTTCCAACTATCTCTATGATAATGTTTAAACTTGGTAAATTGCATGCCTTGAAATGAAATGTCCCTTTTAGCATCTTTTAAATTTTTTTATGCATTAATATCATGTTTAGTGCATTTTTGTACTAACGCATACTCATGCCTACATTTTTCCCAAATGTAGGGTTTGATACTCAAGGTGGTCAATTTTTTGGCTAGAGCTTGTATTTGATTGTATCCCGAGCTTGGTGAGTCCTCATGGTTCAAGGACGTATTTTCCTATGTTTAGTTTCCTTTATGTACTTTCCCTTTTCAACATGTTGTATGGTTTAGGCCCAATTTCATTCAATATTGTAATAGATGGCTATGATGAGATAGAGTGTCTAGACTTCCGCTTTATTTTATGAAAAACCTTTTACACTTGAAATGTGGTTTACTATTATTGTTCTATTTCTTATGTTATCAGGACGAAGTGACTTGTATAGAGTCCTTCAGGTGTTTTATAAGCCTTGTTACATCTAGGGGGTACCCCTAGGTCGTGAAAAACTTGGTAATCGGAGCACAAAGTTTAGAATGGTCCTAGGATGATGTCTCATAAGCCATGCCTAGTAGAGTCTTGTTCATGAGTATGAAACGGACCACATTTATGAATGAGAAGCTATATGTTGTTTAAGAAATTTTACTTTTTTCATTACTCTTAAGTCCTATGATAGAGTATAACTGTATAAGGTCTTTCTCCTAATCCTTACCCGATGGTCTAAAGGCTATGACTACTTGAAGGGCTTTCGCTATAAGGAATGAGGAAGACAATGTGAATCAAGGAGCTCCTCCTCAAGCTCCTCTCTCCGGTTGATCCTTTGGCCGAACAAGTAACAAATGCGGAGTTTAGGGATGCTTTACAAGTGTTAGCTCAAGCCATGATGACTCAAGCCAATAGAGAGGTTCTAGCTCCTGTGAACCCTAATATGTATTCAGCGGCTTCAAGAGTGAGGGACTTTGAAAGGATGAACCCTTAGAAATTTTATAGCTCCAAAGTTGAGGAAGATCCTTAAGAGTTTATCGATGAGGTCTATAAGGCACTTGCTATTATGGTGAGTCAATCTAAGCATACATCATATAAGAGAAACACTTCATAAGTAGCTTCAAGTCATCCTTGTACAATGCATGGATAAGACCCCATAATCCTACCCATACTAAGTACCAGTTTAGGCTATCATACTTAAAGGATTACTATTTATCATTTCTAGACTACCAAGGAGTAGCACCTTATTAGGCTAGACAAAGATACCAAGGAATAGTCACCATATTGGGTTAGACCAAGCTACCATGGAAGGCATACTATCTTGGAAGTCCAAGCTATTCAAGGAAGAGTATTATTTTGCCATCCTAGCTACCAATGAATTGGCTTGACCTAACCAAGTCATGCTACCATGCAAGCATTCTATGATGCTAGTGCAAGCTACCCTTAGGAAGAGTGATTTCTCAATGTAAGGCTACCATTAGGTATTATACTCAAGCTACCATGAAATGGTCTTATCTTACCAAGTCAAGCTATACATTAAGGGATTTCATAACACAACTTCAAACTAACCTGACTAGACATGCTTTGATTCATTTTAGGTGAGCAAGCCTTTGAACCTAGAATCATTCTATGTGAGAGAACCTTTTATCTCCTATCATATTCATGCCTAAGTGTGTATATGAGAATGTCCTTTCAACAACACAACAACATACCATGTTCATAGACACTTCACTCTCAAAGTGTTCATAAAGCATTTACTTAGGTTATATAAGAACACGAATAATTTCATTATTTACCTCCATTAGGTTTCTAACATTCCTTTAATCATCATATCTAGAATTGTGCATTAGACATGGATGTCATCATAACTCAAGTGATTCTATCACTTTATTCATTCAAATATTCATAAGGTAGATTAGTTGGGTAAGGTTCTTCCATAACAACTCTATCTAGTAGTCTACCATATCATATAAACTTCACTATTAAAGCTTTAACATACATAATTCATCATAATGGCTTTACTTTAAAAACCGTAGTGATCAACATTTATGACTGCTAGCCTTACTCTCAAGGCTTTACTTCTTATAATAATTATACATATCTAGATCATAAGACATTCTAGTCACAAGCTTCATTCTTAAGCAATTCTAATCATATTTCATCATAAAGGCTCAATCTCAATCATTACTAAATGATCCATCATATATACTTCAATCTAATTCAATTCATGTTTACATGATTTTATTGTTGAATAATTACTATACATCTAATAAATTCTAGAAGATCATCTATGAATCCTCAATTTCCCTTCACATGGCATAAACCCACATTATTTCATTTTCATCAATTAGACTAGGGTTAACCATGGAAAACATGTAATACCATCATAACAACATGATTCACTACTAATTCAATCATAAAAAATCAATATCCACTTAAGTGGATCCATAATCAACATAACCCACAATATTGGAAGGAACCCTAGCTTGAATTGGGTTCATCTTCACAGTTGGGGGAATTCTAGGGGACTCCATAGATGGAAGTATCCATGGATGAATAAGCTAATATACCTTGATTACAAAGCCTTACAAAGCTTGCAACAATGGATTCTTGTTCTTGACCTAGCTTCAGGCTCTATCTTCTTTTTCAAGTTTTAGAGAGAAATATTTGAGAGGAGAACTCTAGGGGATTTGATTTGGGTCTTGGTAAATAATGGCTTAATTGGGGTGGTTAAAGGGTTAAAATAGCTTATATATGTGTACTAAGACTATACAAAATGACTGATACTCTCAAATTACACCTCCCTAAAGAAGTATAAGCGATTGTTGTCAAATAAAAAACCCAACTTGAGGTTAGGGTCGATCCCACAAGGAATATGATATATGCTTAAACTTAACTCATGATTACATCCATTTAGTCAAACTATTTCAGAGACAAGTAAACTAAAGGGGGAGGGGAGATTATTGTAAACAAATAACAAATTGTTGATTAAGTAACAAGTAAGCAAGATTCCAACTTTGTTGTTATCAATATGAGAGAGAAACTAGGGCGTATGTGTTCCCCACGAGCTCTTAACGCAGTAATCATAATAATAGTAATCCTTTCCTAGTGTTTTACATGCAAAGTTGGTAAGATGGGTATCCCTAAGTGATTGGTCCTCCAAGTAGGGAATTTCACTACGTGCCTTGGTTCGGCTACGTGTATATACTTTACTAACCCTTACCTATACCTCAGATTAGACACCACATCAATGAATGGCTTAGTTTTCACCCTCACATCAATTGACATTAGACTACTAGATAACATCCACTAAATCTCTATTTTTAATTCTTCTCATTAACTACCTACTTGGTCCGGCAAGTAATAACGAGGCGAGTTCTAACACGTGCACTCGTTAAAAAGACTTCTAAATGAAAGAATTACCAATACATGCATAAACAATATTCAAGAATTACTTAGTTATTAGTCATACTTTGTTAATTGCTCATGGTTCCCACAACCCTAGTTGTGGATTTTTCTACTCATGCTAGCAAGAACACAATTCATGTTTATGAAGAAAGAATTCATGAACTTACAATTATAGTAGAAGAAACCCGAAATCTCTAATTGAAATTCAATGTAAAAATCTTATAAAATGAAATCCAGAAATTAACTTGCTAAAGTTTGCAACTCAATTTCACAAAATACCGAGAACTAGAAGTAAATAATAGTGGCTAACCCTCAAAAACCAAGGTTTACATACCCTATTTGTAAAAAAACATGTCCTAAATAGAAAGGAAACAAAATAAGAAAATGAACTTTAGAGACATGGCTTCAATCAATGAACTCGACCTATGGACCGTGGCTCGACCTACGGTCCATAGGTCCCTTTTGTGGCTCCATACGTAGCAACTTTCATCAGGTACTGGAACTTCAATTTCTATGAATCATTCGATGGATGTGCAGAATGGCCCATGGGTCAACCTACGATCCGGCAATTGCATCTGTGGTTCCACACTTGGTCAGACTTTCCTAATGCTCCATCTACGCCACCCATCGACAGACCGTCAAAGGACCTATAGTCCGTAGGTCACTTCCTTAGGTGGCTCCTTCTGCACATTTCAGCTTTCATCTCACTCAACCACGTCCAAACCTATTTCTAGCAAACTTAATACAAAAACATTAATTCTAACACAATATAGCTCTAGACAGACACAATTTCTAAGTGAAATGTATCAAAAATACCATAAAATCATTGTATATCAACACCCTTAACTTAAACTCCTTGTTTGTCCTCAAGCGATGCACTAAAACTCTAAATGACACTTGTATAGAAGCAGACATTCAAACTCAAACAATCACATGGCTTTCTATCCCAAATACCTTATTTAATGCAAACCTTTTTCACTCAAACTCAACAAGCTAACTCATGCGGATTAAGATATGACATAGATCGACCAACATATATCACATCATACATTTTTCACAATCACCAAGGTATCAATTTTCCAACAATGTAACTAGTTCCCTCACTTCAAAATAAATTCCTTTTTCACACACAATAGATATGAAATTTGAGTTTTAGGATTCATTCAACACTCACGCTCAAAAGTGACTTCAAGTACAGTTAGTGCTCAATACCATAGGCTTTCCCTTATTTTCACTACATATACTCTCCAAACTAGTCGCTAGGATTACTATAGGACTTTCTTAGCTTGTAACGTAGGCTCAGGGTCAGGTAGGATATATTTGGGTAGTTTTAGTGAATTTTTGCCCTTCTTGACATTACATTGGATTTTTACCTCTTTTCTCAACCATTTCTTGACATGTTTTTATTTTATTTTCTTTCCCTTCACTTTCTTCAATACAAATATGACCTTTTACTTTGTAGCTCATATTTTTTTTTTCACTTTTCTTATTTTTATTTTTCTTCATTTTTCTTTATTTCTTTCAGCATTTTTGTTATTCATCTTTTTGAACAAAGTCATATCTTTTTCCATGTTTTCTTTTCTTTTTCTCTTTTCAACATAAGACTCTTTTCAACCCTTCTCTTTTGGTTTCCTTTTTTCATAGCCACCCTCAACTTATGCATTTTGCAAAAGTTGAGGTGCAAAATATCCGATGTCGGACCAGGGCCAAGATTAAGGAAACTTTTTGACTTAGCCACCCTGAACATAGGCTTTTGGCCTAAGTCAAGGTTCACATGTCAAAGGAGGGACTAGGGCCAAGACAATCGATTAAGGGAAGGTGAGTTAGGCATATTGAAAGGAATGGTCTATTTCAGGCTCAAATATCTAGATCAAAAGGGAACAATTATTTCATTTGGTTGGATCATTTTAGGCATTATTGGATTTATCAAAATAAGGGTCTATGATCATTTCCTAGCGTCTAGCCTAGATTATCTTAGTAGGACTAATGGGGCAAGTTCTAGATTGGCACAATACTGTCTGAACACTAAAACATTTCTCACTCACACTTGGCACATTATTTCATTATAAGATTATCAGATTACCTAGTTCAAGTTTAGGTTTAAGTAATGAGGTCAAATAAGTTCTTTATCATGTCATATTAAGAGCCAACACATTCAACTCATCAAGCCTATAGATTCTAGCACATTTCAAACTTGTTGGAAGGGTATCAATTTCATGCTCCTTATGCCATCATGCCTTTATTATTCTACTTACTCCTACACATACATTCCTAAACATGCCGGTTCAACATAAAAGTAAATAGTCCTTTGAGGGAAAAGGACTCAGGCAAGAAAACCCCAAATGAGGATTTTCAGTTCCGTTACTCAGACTTCACCCTAACACTCCAATCCATTTACCCCACCCCCAAAAAAATAAGGTGCACTTGCCCTCAATGCACAAATTCAACAAAGTAAAGTATAGGGTGAAGGTGAAGAAAACTTGTGGCGTAAATGCGTCGAAGACTCTCAAGCAGTGGGTGGGTCCGATTTCCCGTAGCCTGCTAGATCAAAAATTGGGATGCCATCAGTAGCGCCCTCATCCACAGCATTAGCACCCTCACTAGTGCTCACTGTCCCAGAAGTACCCATACCTATCTCTCTGGCTCACTACTGTCTAATTTCCTTAACAACTATGGATGCCCTCCAAGCCTCTTCAGTCTACTGGCACTCCTTCTTCCTTAATCTCTCAGCCTTAGGATCATCAGAAGTACGAGCAGAGTGGGGGCTCTTCCCTAAGACTCGTGAAGGAGCTGGGCGCGGCATAGTATCACCGAAAAAGGCAATCATCACCACCTCATAATCTAGTGTCGTAAGGGCAGAATCTAGCTCAGTCTCTAGGGGAGCAAGAAGTGTAGCAACATCCACACGGAGGCTATCTAACTCTTACTAAAAGGTGGTCAAATCAATAGTTGGGGCCAGCCTCTACAGAACTCTCTCCTCAAAAGAATCCAGGCACTTATGAACAACATGGAACTTTTGATCCATCTGGTGCTCCATCCTCACTTTGGACTCTGCTATCGAATGCTGCCTCCAAGGCTTCATATGCTGAAGCAAAGTACCGATTTGCGCCTCCAGCTTTTGTACTCGAGCTAGAGGTAAGGCAACGGAACCTAATGAGGCAGTGGCTCTGGATGAGTTAGGGGCCTGATTGGCGGCCGGAGATGGCGGAGCCTGGGTGTCTGCTTTAGTACCCGAAACTATAGAGTCAACAGCGTGCATCTGCGCAACATTGACTGTAAGATGATCACCTAGAGGTGGTACCTCAACCTAGGGCTCTCTTCTCGGTGCATCAAGGTTGGTATCATCCAGAATGAGGCCAATGTCCAAAGTATTGGTTGCATGAAGCAATCAATCACAATGCCATACTGGTACAGATAAATCCCTGCATAGCTCAAAGATGTGGCACGGGAAGGGCAAGGTGGTGGTTGCCTTGAAGGCTCTCTCGTGGATCTCCGTAATCAATATATGGGCAAAGTCTACCTCCAGCCCTACCACGAGAACTGCAACATCATTGCTCGGTCTCATGTGACCACGTTATCTGCCTGAGTAGGGGACAGTCAATTCCGCACCAGCAGCTAAAATAATTTTGCAGCGAAGTTAAATGTAGCTTTTCTGATGCCCATGCTAGTGGGCTCAACCCAATCAGCACGCTCTCCATTTGCAGCGAGCCACCGAATAAGCAACGCCATCTACTCGACATTTCAGTAAAATTCCCCGCTCAATATGATGCCCATCTAATAGTCAAACTCTATTGTATTGATGGGTATAGTGTGGTCTGGGCCATATATAAACCTGTAGAGGGTAGTCTCAGATATATCAACAGTAAAACCCTACAGTAAGGTGGACTCGAGTGGAGGCTGAGTGGCAGGCTTGGCCCACTTGGAGATGGAACCTCGGATGGTGGCGGCATACGAAACGTAGAACTCTCGAACTATCTCCTTGGTGTATGTGCCCAGGGTTAGTGCCATCCACTCACCTTTGTACCGCTAGAAGAGCTCCTCAATGACTGGAGCGGTATGGAGGCTACCTGTGAGAACCCGACGCTCCTTGGTGACTAGTCTGACCAAATTATCATGCTCTTTTAGCATGCGAGCATCTGTGTAGATTTAAACTAGCCCTTCACACACCATCTATTTGGCTCCGTAGCAACCTCTGGTGGCTCAGTATGAGAGGGTACTAGAGTAGCTCCTATGCTATCGAACTCAGATAATGAGGCGCTGGAGCTGGATGGGGACTTAGAGCCAAAATATGAACTGATCGGTGTGGCCCCCTCCTTAGACTGGAGGAAGTGACCTCATCAGAAATCACCTGCTTGGCTCTATTCCTCATAGTGCGAGGAGCAGTAGGGGAGGTCCTGATGTTGGGTGAAGTGTACCCTACATCATTATCATCCTCCAGGATTAGGCATCAAGAAGGGGCAACAAACTTTGTTTTTCCCTTTGCAGCATAGACGGGAGATTGCTTAGTTACTACCCAAACAAAGCAATAAAACTTAAGAACTAATATTAGAACAAGAAATGAACCAAAATAAAAAAACTAAAAAAAACTGCACAGTAGCTGAACTGTCGACCTACGGTAGGTACCTACGGTCCGTCAATAGAATAACGGTCCGTAGGTGCCCTCCGTAGGTTAGAGTACCCAAAAGTGGGTCTCTGATATGGGAACCAGGGATGTGCAGAATGGTCCATCGAAGGAACGACGGACCATAGTCCATACCATGGTTCGATGCCTAGTGAAAACTTTATGTGCAAGTGTCCCACGGACTCGACCTACAGTCCATAGGTTGCCCTACTGTCTATGGATGGGGTCTCGTGGGTCAATTATTTGATAGTTTTCAGAACTTGTTTTATCAATTACACAAACAAACAAACTTGTCCTATACATGCATTTCAATATATAATATGTTAGTTTATCATCCTTAGGGTTCTGATTACACAAAATTTAACTTTTTACGAGGATCAAACTACGAACCCTAAGTCAAAACTCCCAATTGGACCCTTTTCTAATTTAGTTGGTTAACATGAATAACATATTCACATTCTATCTTCCCAAAAGTGTTTCTAACTATAGCTAAACATGCAATTAGAAGATAAACAATCCAAGGTCAAGATCTACTGCATGACTTCATGATTTAAACTATGAACATCAAATTCAAAGTAATGGAGAAGTCATTTACCTTACAATTAACCAAAATGGGTGAGTGTGTGAATGATTTTAGACCCCCTTTGCAAGCCTTAGACACCGAACCCAAACAATGACAAAGATGGGGAATCGAATGGGGAGGGGAAATTATTTTGGAGAGAATGAGAGGGTTGTGGGATCTAGGGAATTAATGTGGGTGATGATATGGAAGTGATTGGGGGATTAATGGCTGAGATTGGGTATTTGGAGGGTTAAATGCTTGGGAGGGAGTTTTGAAAGTGGGGAATGAATTTAAAATGAAGGGTTTTATTTAAAAGGGCATCCAGGTCGGGTCATTAAAAACCCTAGGTTGGACCCATGAAACCCCGTCGACTGTCCTTGGGTCGACCTATGGACCGTAGGTCAGGTCCATAGGTCACTCTGACACTTAGAAAATTCTAAAAACTTACCTGGGATCCACAAAGGCCATTCAAGGTCCATGGATGGACAATAGACCATCGATGGGGTCCGTAGACCTCTGCATAACCTTTTTCTGCAGATTTTGCCTTTTGTCCCTGCACACGTAGCAAGCATTAGGACTTTTTTTTTACATTTTCTGGACACTTTTTAGATATGACCCATATTCTATATCTAGCCAACACTAATACAAAAATAAAACACCTATCTAAAGAGCTACAAAAATCAAAATGAAAGAATAAAACTCCTATATTGAAAAGAAAAACCTATAGTTGGCTAGATTGTAAATCTTGGGTTGCCTCCCAAGCAACGCTTGATTTAACGTCGTGGCACGACGTAGACCCCTTGATTACTCAGACTTCATAAAGATAATAAGCCTCAATCACATCTTGCACACTCTTCGATTTTCCCATGTGGACCTTGATCCTCTGCCTATTCACTTTGAACCTCATTCCTTCCTTGTTCACTAGCTCAACTGCTCCATGTGGAAATACTTGTGTGACTCTGAATGGCCCGATCCATTTGGACTTGAGCTTGCCCAAAAATAAGAGTAAACTTGAGTTGAATAAAAGCACCAGATCACCCACAACTCATGCTTTTGTATGCCTTGCTTGATCCCAGTACTACTTTGTCCTTTGTGAAACCATATGTGGCAAAGAGATTTGATATGCTCCCTGATGTGTTGTTAGAACCTTTTTCTGTCTCGACTCTAGTTGGTGATTTTGTGGTGGCTAAGAGGGTCTATAGAAGATTTTTAATTTCCCTATCCCATAGAGTTATTCTTATTGATATGGTTGAGCTTAATATGTTAGATTTCAATGTTATTCTTGGTATGGATTGGCTGCACTCTTTTTATGCTTCTATTGATTGTAGAACTCATGTGGTCAAGTTTCAGTTTCCAAATGAGCCTATCTTTGAGTGGAAGGGGGGAAATTATATGCCTAAGGGTCAGTTTGTCTCATGTCTTAAAGCTAGAAAGATGATCTCTAAGGGTTAATTTACCATTTTGTAAGGGTGAGGGATGTAGATTTCGAAACTCCTACTCTTCAGTCGGTCCCCTTTGTAAATGAGTTTCCACAAGTGTGCCTAGATAACTTATCGGTATTCCTCCTGGGTAGGAAATAGACTTTGGTATTGACCTTCTCCCATATACGCAACCTATTTCTATTCCTCCTTATAGAATGACCCCAGTTGAGTTAAAGGAGTTGACAAATCAATTGAAAGATTTGTTGGATAAGGGCTTCATTCGATCGAGTATCTCTCCATGGGGTGCTCCAGTTTTGTTTGTTAGAAAGAAAGATGGGTCTCTTCATATGTGTATTAATTATCGTCAGTTGAACAAGGTGACCATTAAGAATATGTATCCTCTTCCAAGAATAAATGGTTTGTTTGACTAACTACAAGGGGCAAGTTACTTCTCTAAGATTGACCTTAGGTTGGGTTAACACCAATTGAGGGTGAGAGGGGATGATATTCCAAAGATGGATTTTAGAGCCCAGTATGGTCATTATGAATTCTTGGTAATATCGTTTGGGTTGACTAATGCTCCAGTGGCGTTTATGGATTCGATGAATAGGTTGTTTAGACAATACCTTGACATGTTTGTGATTGTGTTCATTGATGATATTTTGATCTATTCAAGGAGTGAGAATGAATATGTTGATAATTTGAGGATTGTGTTGCAAGTTTTTAAGGACCATAAACTTTTTGCAAAGTTTAGCAAGTTTGAATTTTGGTTAAGGTAAAAAAGGGAATTTTGGTTAAGGTCCATAGCTTTCCTTGGTCATATCATGTCAAGTAAGGGTATTGAGTAGATCCTAAGAAGACAGATGTGGTCAAGAGTTGACCTAAACCTCTAACTTCTTCGGATATTTGAAGCTTCTTGGGTTTGGCTAGATATTATAGAAGGTTTTTTGAGGGGTGATCTTCCATTGCCTCTCTGTTGATAGATTTGACTCAAAAGAAGCCTAAGTTCATTTGGTCAGAAGCTTGTGAGAAAAGATTCCAAGAGTTGAAGGATAGACTCACTTCCACTACGGTGTTGACCTTACCGAAGGGTACAAATGGTTTTGTGGTGTATTATGATACCTCTAGAGGTGGGTTGGGATGTGTGCTTATGCAAAATGGTAAAGTGATTGCCTATGCTTCAAGGCAACTTAAAGTCCATGCGAACAATTATCCTACCCTTGACTTTGAGTTAGCAGCGGTTGTTTTTGCCTTAAATATTTGGAGGCATTATTGGTATGGGATTCATGTCGATGTTTTCACCGATCAAAAGAGTTTACAATATGTGTTTAGTCAAAATGATATAAATCTTTGCCAAATGAGGTGGCTTGAAATATTGAAGAATTATGACATGAGTGTTCTTTATCACCCCGGTAAGGCAAATGTGGTAACAAATGCTCTTAGATGGTTATTTATGGGTAGTGTGGCTCATGTTGATGGTGATAAGAAAGAGTTCGTCCGATATATTCATAGGTTGGCCTGATTAGGTGTTCAATTAGTGGACTCCACTAAGGGTGGTGTTATGGTTCACAATGGGTCTGAATCATCTTATGTAGCGAATGTGAAATCTAAGCAAGGTCTTGGTCCTATTTTCATTGAATTGAAAGATGTGGTGCTTAAGAAATCTATTGAGGCTTTATCCCAGGGTGGAGATGGTTTACTTAGATACCAAGGCAGTTGTGTGTTCCTAATGTTGATGAATTGAGAGAAAAATCTTGTCGGAAGCTCATAGTTCTCAGTATTCCATTCACCAGGGACCCACCAAGATGTACCAGGAGTTGCGGGAAGTCTATTGGTGGAATTGGATGAAGAAGGACATTGCGTAATTTGTGGCTAAGTGTCCTAATTGTCAACAAGTTAAAGTTGAGCATCAAAGGCTGGGAAGTTTATCCCAAGATATCGGTATTCCCACTTGGAATTTGGAAGATGTGAACATGGACTTTATTGTTGGTTTACCTTGCACCTAGAGACAACATGACTCTATTTGGGTTATTATATATCGGATGACAAAATCAGCTCACTTTATTCCTATCAAAGTTTCCTAATCAACGAAGGATTATGCTAAGTTGTACCTAAGAGAAATGGTGAAGTTGTACGGAGTGCCTTTATCCATTATTTCCAATCGTGGTGCTCAATTCACTTCACACTTTTGGAAGTCATTCCAAAGGGGTCTTGGCACTAAGATTAAACTTGGCACGACTTTTCATCCCCAAATCAATGCGAAAGCGCAACGTACTATCCAAACTTTGGCAGATATGTTAAGGGCTTGTATAATTGATTTTAAGGGTAATTAGGATGATCGTTTTCCATTTATAGAGTTTTGCTACAATAATAGGTATCACTCAAGTATCGGTATGGCTCCATTTGAGGTCTTGTATGGTAGGAGATGTAGGTCTCCCGATGGTTGGTTTGAGGTGGGTGAAGTCTCCCTATTAGGTTTTGAATTTGTTCATGAGGTCATTGAGAAACTTTGAGTCATTAGAGAGAGGTTGAGAATGGCTCAAAGTCAACAAATATGTTATGCCAATGTGAGCAGAAGGGATCTAGAGTTTGAGGTTCATGATTGGGTCTATTTGAAAATCTCACCCATGAAGGGTGTGATGAGGTTTGGTAAGTAGGGGAAACTTAGTCCACGGTATGTAGGACAATACCAATTGTTGAGACGTGTTGGTAAGGTTGCTTATGAACTTGAATTGCCAAATGAGTTGGCTTTTGTGCATCCAATTTTCCATGTCTCTATGCTTAAGAAGTACCTTGTAGATCCGACATCCATAATCCCCTTAGAAGGGTTGGGGGTTTATGAAATTATTTCATATGAGGAAGTTTCAGTAGAGATTCTAGACCGGCAAGTCAAGAAATTGAGAAACAAGGAAATAGTTTCTTTGAAGGTTTTATGGAGGAACCAATTGGTTGAGGGTGCTACATGGAAGGCCGAGGATGATATAAAGTCCTGATATCCTCATCTCTTTCCTTCTACTCCCATTCTAGCTTGAGGTAGTGAGTTCTTCTTGAGTTTCCTTGTTTTGGGAGTCATGTGTGTTATGTGTGTTTTCCATGATTTCCTTATGTTATGCATTTTCATGAGAAACTTATGTTTAGATAGAAAATGATTTTATATGATTGATTTTCCTTATGTTGTTATGCATTGAGTATGATATATCTATTGACTTCATAAGATGAATTGATAAATATGCTTTAGCTATGCTCTTTGAGAGTAAATTACATAAAAGGTCCATGAGATTGTGTTGAGCATGCTTTTAGCTTGCAGAAGGTAATTCTTCCTAAGAACATGAGAAATGTTGAGATTTCATGCATAATTGGTTGTTAGATGTAGTTCCTACTTTTTGGTGATGCATTGAGTGTGTTAGAGTTTGGAGTTGATGTTTCCTCCTTGTTTATGTGCATTTGATGAGTTGCATGCATGATGGACTACTAGTCTTGAGTCCTTGCTTCCATTAGGTGTCTAGAACGTCATTCACGGATGAATGTTCACAAGGAGGAGATAATATAACACCTCCAAATCTAGTAGAGTTATTTAGAGCTAAGTGTGCGGGTAAGAATCAAGGAAAAAGGGCAAGGGCCAAGGAACTGGGCTAGGGCAGCCCACCTTAGCATAGATACTGCCCCACCTACCACTCCCACCACCACGGCTTGTGATAAGGACCACGGCCCTTGGTGTGGATTGTGGTGGGCCAGGCAGTAGCCATGCAAAAACTTCCCAAATGAGGACCCTCCCCACGATCCAGTGAACGGCTCGTGAAGGCTACCATGGTCCATGGGAAGGGTCGTGGTCTTGACTTGGCCTTGTGGGGGGGCAATGTGTGGCAACCCTAGCCATTGGTCCATGGACCACGAAGGGCACTACGGCATTGGTAAGGACCACGACCACTGGGAAGGGTCATCTACATGCCTTAGAGTGTAGAGGTTTGGGAGGGGGTTGCCTAGCTATTCTCCCTTGGTCCACGAAGGGGACCACAGCTCGAGGGACATCACCTGGTCCTTGGGCAGTGCAATTTAAGTGGTTTTAATCCAATTAAAGTTATGTCATTTTGCCTATGTCTAGGGCCCCTATATAAGTTATTTTAACTCTAAAACTTACCCAATTAAGTCATATTTTCCAAAACCCAAAAGAAATCCCCAAAGTTCATCCTCTCAAATAAATTCTCTGTATAGAAACATGAAGAAGAAGAAGAAGAAGGAGATTCAAGCTAGGCTTTCAAGAACAAGCTTTTGTACATCAATTTCTATTGGCTTTGATAGTAAGGTATAGTAGTTTTCATCCATGGAGTTCCCTCAAAATCTCCAATTTCCAAAGGTAGAAATCCCTAATTATTAGGGATTGATTCAAATGTCATGGGTTCCTATAAAACTTGATTTAATTGATTGAAGTGAGTTATATTAAGCATGAATTGATTATTTCCTATGATTGTTATGATGTTTACCCATGAACCCATGTAATTCCCCTATTTCTCAAAGTTGATGATATGATGTGGGTCATTGTTGATGAAAGAGGAATTTTATGAATAAAAGCATGAGGTGATTTAATCACATGAATTAAAATGAAATCCATGTCTAATGCTTGAATTCTAGATGTGATGATTGAAAGGAGGTTTTGAACTTCAAGGAGGTAAAGTATGAGATTATGCATTTTCTATGAAATCTATGCAATAGTTTTAATGATGCTTTGAGAATAAAGTATCAAAGATATTATTATTGTTGTGTTGTTGAAAGAACATTATCATAAAACACATTAAGCATGATGTGAAAAGGTTTCTCATGTAATGAAGATTCTAAGGTTAAAACTGGCCTAATTGAATCTAAAAGCAAGTAATCATGGACGGTGAAAGGTTTCCTCATGCATGGTCTAAAGCGCTATCCTAATGAACTAACTTGAATCGGTAGGACAAGGGTACCCTTTCATGAGTAACGAAGTTATGTAAGAAATAACTACTTCGTGGGATCTAATGCTTAGAACGTAGTGGATATTGTAGTGAGATGGAAGCTCTCCCATAGGAAGGACAGGTTTCTAGAAACAATCTCTTGAGATGGAAGCTCCTTCATAGAAAGCTAGGATTTCTAGTAGCAATCTTCTTACCCCATAAACTATGTGCCCTCATAAGTAGGGTTCAATACTCAAGGTGGTCAATTTTGTGGCTAGAGCTTGGATTTAATTGTTTCCCTAGCTTGGTGAGTCCTCATGGTTTGAGGATGGATTTACCTATGTTTAGTTTCTTTCATGTACTTTCCCTTTTAAACTTGTTGTATGGGCTAGGCCCAATTTCATTCAATATTGTAATAGATGGATATGATGAGACAAAGTGTCTAGACTTCCACTTTCTTTTATGAAAAACATTTTATACTTGAAATATGTTTTAGTCTTATTGTTCTATTTCTTATGTTATGAGGACTAAGTGGCTTGTATGGTGTCCTTTGGGCTATATGCCTTGTTACATCTAGGGGGTACCTATGAGTCGTGACATGAATAGTACTCATTATGTGCATGATGTAAATTGTTGGTGTTGAGAGAATGAAATTGATATAGCGATCTCTTTGAAATATTTTTTGACTAGTTGCGTTTTGATCTGTGCTTTGGAATGAACATCAAACGTACGCTTTTGTTCTTTCCAGGATGAGCTAAATGAGTGTATTTCAAAGTTTCATGTGTGGTGAGGTCTTTCCTGAAAGCATGCGTGTTGAGTCCTAGAATATGCTTAGTCTAATTGTTTAAATTTTGGTGACATTGAGGCGTTATCTAGTGCAACTATTCAAAGAGGGAACCCATATGTCCATAATCTTGTGTGATTACCTTTTGAGGGTGTAAATTTCTTTAGGCACCGTTCAAGCCTAACCCATTTGTTGCGAAAATCAAAAGAAGGCCTCTTGAATTAAATTGTTCCTACCTTTCACCTAAAATCCTTTTTGAAGGATTTCTATGTTTGAATAGCAAATATAGGACAAAAACCTTTGTTGGGGGTGTAGAAACAAAGAAGGAATAAAAGCCAAGTGAGGGGCAAAGAATGATAAAATGAGACTGAACATTGATGTTTGTTACCAAAAAGGGAACCTCTCCTTATAAAAATAAAGAAAAGAGTCATTCTGATGAAAATGAAAAAGAGAAGTGATGAAATAAAGGAAATTGCAAATAGCTTTAGTGAAAAGTCAAAGTTAGAGGTTTCAAATGAAAAAGAATGAAAAGAACTTGAGAAGAGGTGAAGATTATTGCAACAATGCTTTGAAAAGGTAAACTCATCAAGCCAAATTGACCATACCTAAACCCTCAGCCCTATTACAAGCCTAAAAGACCCTTGAGATTTTGCATGAAGTAGGTTGTGTGATGATTGGAAAAGCCGGGCAAACCTATGGGACAAAGCTTGCACATGTTTCTCTTTTGAGAGAGTAAGAGTTGCGTTGTGAGAGCTTGGAATGATTCCTTATATCTTTGTTGATTTTGTTTGTGAAAGCTTGAAATTTTTCTTGTTGAGAGGGCACTTGAATACATTTACTGAAAGATGGTCTTGCATTAGAGAAGCTAATGTGATCTTGAACTTGTGTTGAGACCGACTAGTCTTAATTTGAAGCTTATTGATAATGATTGTGTGTAGCATGTTGTTGAGAGTAATCTTGTTATGAAACTTGCATGTTAGCTCTCACTGAGAATGTTGTAGACACCCTATTGAGCTAATTTTGTCCTTGATTAACTTGAAGACAAGCAAAAGATTAAGTTGGGGTTGTTGATGTCTGTAACACTTTGGATTTTGAAAAAGGCTAGAAAGGCTAAAATGTGTAAGTATACAAACCCAAAATAGATAATCGTCCCTTCACGACACCCTAGATGGGACGCGAAGGGCACCACGGCCCATTAAGGGCTTGGTCAAAGCCATCAAGATGGCTCATGGTAACTTGGACGACCCATCTAATGGGTTGTAGCAGTCGGAAGGGGTTTTACCCCAGATCACTGTTAAGGACCACTGACATCTTCATGGTTCGTGAAGCTTCACACGGACTGTGAAATTTCCATGAAGGAGATGTAACACCTCGAAACCTAATAGCTAAGCAAGGGTCCAAGGGTGAGGTCAAATCTAGAATTTGAGCCTTGGCACCCTCCATGAGGCCACATAGATCGTAAATGGCACCACGAGTCGTGGTGGTGCCTGTAGACCTTATAGCTGACCAAGATGTCCTCATCTCCCACAACCACCTTGATGCCTCATGGGGGGACCATGGGTCGTGGTGAGAGGCGTGAAGGCTAGGCATTGTGCCCCAAGAGGCTGCCTAAACAGAGCCTTCTCCTACGAGCCACTAAACATCTCGTGAAGGCCACTACGGGTCATGGTAAAGAGTAAGGTTTTAAGGGTTAAGGGGGTGGCAAGTGAGGCCACTGGTCAAGAAACCACGTGTACCACTACGGGCCGTGTGACCCTTGACTAGCCGTGAAGCCTAACATGAAGGTAGGTTTAACAATTTTAGTTCAGGGGTTTTTGGGTCTTTTCCAGTTTTAATTAAATCAATACTATGTCATTCTTCCTCTCAAATATTTTTCTCTATAGAACTTGAAGAGAAGAAAGAGTTGGAGCTAGGATCAAGGTTAGGTATCCATTCCTTAAGAATTTGTGGGATTTAATATCAATGTATTATGGCTTTTCATCAATGGAATCCTTTCATCCATGGAGCCTCTAAGATTCCCCAATTGAAAAGTAGAAATTCCCCAATTTGAGTTAGGGTTTTCTTCATAGGTATTGATGAATGTTAATCTAATTGATTGGGTAATGATTGTTTTTGATTGAATTAAGTGGAATACATGTTTTTAGGATCAATTTACATGTACCCATGTTTAACCCATGTTTCTAGGTTGAAATGGATGTAAATGGGTTTGATGCCATGAACGGAGAATTTGTGGGTTTAGTCGTATTCTTATAGGATAGATGAGATATATTAGAAGTGCTTTGAGATTGAAGCCTATTGTAATACCCCTGGATTTAAAATAGAGTGTATAGCATGTTAGAACTTCAAAGTGCCTCCTTACAAGGACCAACCATGGGCCCGTGGATGGGAACCAAGAAGACTACCTAAGGCAGTAACCATGCCGGGACCCATGCTCCGTGGATGGGTCCAAAGCTCGTGGCTAGGGGCTTTGTAGGTGGCCAAGAAATATCTGACCAGACCACGCTTGACCAGGACGGACCATAGGTCCATCCACGGTCCGTCAGCGGGGTCTCGTGGGTCAAGTCTGGGCAGTTATATTGAGGGCAGTGGGACTTTCCAGTTTTAATTAGATTAAAGTTAGGTCAGTTTTCCTAAGACTTGTACCCTATATAAGTAATTTAGACCCCCTAAATTCACTTGTTTTAAGTCATTCTCTCAAACCTAAATTATTTCTCAAATATTCTATCTATAGAAGGTAGAAGAAAAAGAAAGAGATTCAAACTAGGTCAAGATCAAGTCTCCCAATCTTCAAGATTTTTTGGGCTTTGTGACTAAGGTATAGTAAATTTTAGTCATTGGAATCCTTTCATCCATGGAGTCCCCTAGAAATCTCCAATTGTGGAGTCTAAATCCCCAATTCTAGTTAGGGTTTCTTCCAATGTTATGGGTTATGATGAATGTTGATCTAATTGAGTGGATTATGATTGTTTATGGTTGAATTGATAGAATTACGTGATTTCATGATGAATTTACATGTACCCGTGCCTAACCCATGTTTAGAAAGATGAAATTGAAGTAAGTGGGTTTTGTAACTTGAATAGGCAAATTGAGGATTTAGGGATAATCTTCTAGTATTGATGACATGTATAGTAGATTGCTTGAGGGTAAAGCATATAGACATGAATTGAATTAGATTAAAGTATACATGACGAATCATGATTAGTAGTGCTTGAGATTGAGGCTTTATGATGAAGTATGACTAGAATTGCTTAAGAATGAAGCATGTGATTAGAATGTCTTGAGATAAAGGCATATATGATGACTATGAGTAGTATTGATTTGAGAGTAAGGTTTGTAATTATGAATGCTAATTTCTATGGCTTTGAGAGTAAAGATAATATGATGAATTATGAATGTTAAGGCTTTGAGAGTGAAGCTTATATGATAATGGTAGATTAGTAGGTATAATTGTTGTGGAAGGACTTTACCCACATGATCTACCTTATGAATGTATGAATTTTATGTTAAAGGTTTTCTCACATAGAATGATTCTAGGTTGAATGGTTTTCTCACCCAAAATGTATCACATCATGTTTTCACGACGATAACTTGAAGTAGTGATATGAGATCCCTTCATGAATAGCTTGACTTGGTAAGACAAGACTATGCACAGTACCTTGAGTATTAATTCTCATGGATAGCCTTGGATTGATAAATCATACCCTTCCAAAGGTTAGCTTGAACTAGCATGAGAGGATGCTTGCATGATAACATGACTTGGTAAGGCCAAACCATTTGATTGGTAGCTTGGAATGAAAAATAGTACCCTTTCGTGTTGTAGCTTGGACTTGCATGAGAGGATTCCTTCCATGATAGCTTGGTCTAGTATAAGATGCTTTTCCTTGATAGCCTTGAATTGGTAAATAGTAACCATTCATGAGTAATGAGTTGTCTTGGACTAGTAAAGAAGTACTCTTTCATGAATTATATAATAGCTAAAGAGGGACAAGTCCCTAAGTAAAGTAGCATAGTTATGATGTTACAAGGTTACTTTATGAAGGTGTATTGTAAGCACGCTTTAGTATGAGATTTACTTGTATGATGATATGTTAGCTTGGATTGTTGCTTGAGTTGCTTTCCTTGATATGTTTGACTAGAGGTGGACTTACCCAAATCCTAGCTAAGGATATGTTGAGGTTACCTTAGAAGTGTTCCTCTTACATTATGATGATCTATGTGCATTGAATATGTCTATGACTTATGTTGTTATCTCTTATGCTTATAGCTTATGTCTTATGTTGACTAATTTCCTATGTTATGTCTATGTTGATGTTAATGCTAGCTATCATATTTAGTACATTTTTGTGCTAACGCATTCACTTGCCTACATTTTTATCAGATGTAGGGTCCAGCTATATCGACTTCCATCCCCGTGGCTAAGATCATATTAGATCAAGACTTGAAGTTTTGGTGAGTCCTCATAGCATCTGAGGATTTGACCACCATGTCCTTTTTCATTTTATGTTTAGAACTATTGTATAGGTTGCATCCAAAGATATTCATATTTTAGATGGTTTGAGACAAGTGTATTAGATTTATGCTTGTTTTATAAAAGAGTTTGATGTTATGATAAATGTTTTAATTTTCGTTCATTTCTATTACTTTATGTTAGGATATGCTAAGTGGCTTGTATGAGGTCTTTTAGAGTCTTGTATGGCATGTTATGTCTAGGGTAAATGCCTGGGTCATGACAAACTTGTCAATCAGAGCACATGGTTTAGAATTGTTCTAGGATGTCTCAAAACCATGTCAAGTAGAGTCTTGTTCATAAGCGTGAAGCGCGCCACATTTATGAATGAGAGGCTACGAGATGTTTAGGAAAGTTCACTTCTTGATTACTCTAAGTCGTGCCATAGAGTTTATTTCTATAAAGTCTTTCTCCTAATCCTTACCCGATGGCCTACAAGATATGACTACTACAAGGGCTAATGCTAGAAGGAATGAGGAAGACATTGTGGATCAAGAAGCTCCTTCATAAGCTCCAATTTACCCTTTGGATGAGAATGTGACTAATGCGGTGTTTAGATTGGTTTTTCAAGTTTTGGTTCAAGTCGTGATAGCCCAAGTCAATAGGGAAGTTGTGAACCCCGAGAACCCAAATGTGAGTATGGCGGCATCAAGAGTGAGGGACTTTACTAGGATGCACCCTCCAAAATTTTAAGGTTCATAGATTAAGGAAGATACTCAAGAGTTCATAGATAGGTCTATAAGGTGTTAGCTATTATGGGAGTTACTCCGATGGAGATGGCGGAAATGGCAGCTTACCAACTTAAGGGGGTTGCTCAAGTTTTGTTCAACCAATAGAAAGAAGCAAGAGTGGCAGAGATGGGTCCCATAGAGTGGGAAAGGTTCAAAAATGCTTTTCTTGATAGGTTCTTCCTCTAGAGATGAGAGAGGCTAAGGTGATTGAGTTCATAAACCTTAGGCAAGATAGTATGCGTGTTAAGGAATATGCTTTAAGGTTTACCCAATTGTCGAAGTATGCTCCATCTATAGTTGCCAACTCTAGGTAAAAAATGAGTAAGTTCGTTTTGGGAGTTTCCAATTTAGTGGTGAAAGAATGTCATACGACTATGCTTGTTCATGACATGAATATTTCTCATCTTATAAATCTGCTCAACAGATTGAAGAGGAGAAACTAAAAGGGAGATCTATGAAGAAAAATAGGTCTAGAGTGGATAATGATAATCCCTTCCATTCACGGTCCGATGGACAGGGTCGTCCTAGGGATATACAAAGGTTTTTTGGGTAAGGTTGCTCCAATCCTCCTAAGTATAATGAAGATAGAGTGTCTAACCCTAAACTGCAAGGAGTTAGTAGTGAGTCCCTATGGCCTACTTGTGCTAGTGTAGAAAGAAACACGAGGGTAGATGTTTAGCCGACATAGAGGGTTGCTTTAATTGTGGTGAAAGTTGTCACAAAATGAGGAATTGTCCAATGGAAAAGGCTAAAGTAAGAGAGGGCAAGTAAGTTCCTCCTAGTGGTTCAGGACCCAATGCTCCAAAGAAAAAATGGTTTTATGCACTCCAAGCTAGAGATGAACCGGAGTGTGCTCCAAATGTGTATCCTATTATGTTGAGAGCCTTTTTATGTGATGTTAATGCTTTCTTAGATTCCGGTGCTATCTTATCTTTTGTCGTGATATTTTTGGCCATGAGAATAGATGTGTTTGTTGATGTCATCCATGGGATGGATTGGTTGCACTTTTGTTATGCCTCTATGTACCACCTAGTTAAGATGAGGGAAATGAATTCAAGTGTTGACCAACTCCAAAGAGCTAGTTATCTTTCTAAGATTGATATTAGGTTGGGTTAGCACCAAATGAGGGTGAAAGATTATGATATTCCAAGAACGGCTTTTTAAAATCCGGTATGGTCATTATGAGTTTGTAGTAATGTTGTTTGGTTTGACTAATGCTCTGGGTGGCATGAATGATGTGAGTAGTAGGGTGTTTAGATAATACCTAGATATGGTTGGTTAGTAGACCCCACCAAAGGTGCTACTATGGGTTTAAATGGTTTAGAATTGTCTTTGTGACAAATGTGAAAGTTAAGTAGTGTCTTGATCCGACCTTAGTAGAATTAAATGAAACGGTGCTTAGAAAATCTGTTGAGGCTTCCTCTCTAGGGGGAAATGGTTTTCCTAGATATGAAGGTTGTTATGTGATTGTAATGTTCATGGTTAGGGAGTTGATGAGAAATCCTTCTTATAAGGGAGTTCCTGTAGAGATCTTAGACCGGCAAGTTAAGAAGTTACTTCTGTGAAAAGTATTAGGAAGGAATCCTTTAGTTGAGGGTACTACTTGGCAGGCCGAGGCCATTATGATGTCCCGATATCCTCGTACTTTATCCTTATGCTCCTCCTTTAGCTTGAAATGATGAGTTCCTCATGGTTTGCTATTTGTATGAAGTCATGTGTGTTTTATATGTTCCCATGATTTCCTTATGTTATGCATGTTCATGGAAACTTGTGTTTTGAAAGAAAATGAGTTAAATGATTGAGATGAATTGATGAACATGTCTTAGCTCGGAGTTGAGAGTTCCTCCTTGGATGTATGCTTTTGAGTAGAGATTGCATATAGGCTAGAGGAGATTGTGTTGAGCATCCTTTTAGCTTGGAGATGGTAAGTTCCTCCTTAAAAATGAGTAAATGTTGAATTTCATGCATAATTGGTTGCTAGATGTAGTTCCTACCTTCAATATGATGCATTTACTATGTGTAGCTTGGAGTTGACGTTTCCTCCTTGGTTCTGTGCATTTAGATGTGTTGCATGAATGATGGGCTTCTAGTCTAGAGTCGTTTCCTTTAAGAGGTGTCTAGAACATCATTCGAAAATGAATAGTCCCATGGGGGATATAGTGTAACTCCCTGAATTCGAAATAGATAGCATAGCATGTTAGAACTTCAAGGTGCCACCTTACAAGGACTAACCATGGGTCCATGGATGGGCACCAAGAAGACTTCCTAAGGCAGTAACAACACTAGGACCCATGCTCTGTGGATGGGTCCATTGCTCATGGATAGGGGCTCCGCAGGTGACCAAGAAATCTCTGACCAGACCACGCTTGACCAGCGGTCCATCCATGGTCCATCAGCGGGGTCTTATGGGTTATGTCTGTGCGGTTATGTTGAAGACACACTGGGACTTTCCGATTTTAATTAGATTAAAGTGAGGTCGTATTGCCTAAGCCACCTATATAAGTAATTTATATCCCTAACTTCACTCATTTTAAGTCATTCTCTCATACCCAAATTCTCTCGCAAATATTCTCTCTGTAGAAGGTAGAAGAAGAAGGAAAATATTGAAGCTAGGTCCTAATCAAGTCTCCCAATCTTCAAGCTTTTGTGGGATTTGGTACTAAGGTATGATGGTTTTTCATCCATGGAATCCTCTAGAATTCCCCAATTGTTGAGTCTAAATCCCCAATTCTAGTTAGGGTTTCTTTCAATGTTGTGGGTTATGATAAATGTTGATCCAATTGAGTAGATTATGATTGTTTATGGTTGATTTGATAGAATTACATGATTTTAGGATGAATTTTCCTGTACCCATGCCTAACACATGTTTAGAAATATGAAAATGAAGCAAGTGGGGGTTGTGTCTTGAAAGGGGAAATTGAGGACTTAAAGAAAATCTTCTAGGATTGATGACATGTATAGTATATTGCTTGAGAGTAAGGCATATAGACATGAATAGAATTAGATTAAAGTATACATGATGAATTGTCATTAGTAGTGCTTGAGATTGAGGCTATATGATGAAGTATGGCTAGAATTGCTTATGAATGAAGCATTTGATTAGAATATCTTGAGATCTAGGCATATGTGATGACTATGAGAAGTATTGCTTTGAGAGGAAGGCTTGTAGTTATGAATGTTGATTGCTAGGGCTTTGAGAGTAAAGCTAATATGATGAACTATGAATGTTGAAGCTTTGAGAGTGAATCTTATATTATAATAGTAGATAAGTAGATAGAATTGTTGTGGAAGGACTTTACCCACATGATCTACCTTATGAATCTATGAATGTATAATGTGATAGGTTTTCTCACATAGAATGATTCGAGGTTGAATGGTTTTCTCACCTAAAATGAATCATAGCATGTTTTGACTATGATAGCTTGAAGTAGTTATTTGAGATCCCTTCATGAATAGCTTGACTTAATAAGACAAGACCATGTATGGTAGCTTGAGTAGTAATTCTCATGGATAGCCTTGGATATAGAAATCGTACTCTTCCAAAGATTAGCTTAAACTAGAATGAGAGGATGCTTGATGATAGCATGACTTGGTAAGGCCAAACCATTTCATTAGTAGCTTGGATTGAGACATAGTACCCTTCCTTGAGAAGCTTGGTCTAGCATAAGATGCTTTTCCTTGATAGCCATTAACCATTCATGACTAATGAGTTGTCTTGGACTAGTAAAGAAGTACTCTTCCATGAATGATAGAAATAGCTAAAGAGGGACAACATAGTTATGATGATACAAGGTTACTTTATGAAGGTGTATTATAAGCGTGCCTTAGTATGATATTTACTTGAATGATGATGTGTTAGCTTGGATTGTTGCTTGGGTTTCCTTCGTTAATAAGTTTGACTAGAGGCGGACTACTCAAGTCCTAGCTAAGGATATTTTGAGGTTACTTGTGAAGTGTTCCTCTTACATTATGATGATCTATGTGCATTGAATATGCCTATGACTTATGTTGTTATCTCTTATTCTTATAGCTTATGTCTTATGTTGAATAATGCCTATGTTATGTCTGTGTTGATGTTTATGCTAGCCATCATATTTAATACATTTTTGTACTAACACATACTCTTGCCTACATTCTTGTCAAATGTAGGGTCTGACGATATAGACTTCCATCCTTGTGGCTAGGATCATAGTAGATCAAGACTTGAAGTTTTGGTGAGTCTTCATAGCATCTGAGGACTTGACCACCATGTCATTTTGTCTTTCATTTTATGTTTAGAACTATTTTATGGGCTGTATCCTAAATATATTCATGTTTTAGATGGTTTGAGACAAGTGTATAAGACTTTAGCTCATTTTATAAAAGACATTGATGTTATGGAAAATGTTTTAATTTCCGCTCATTTCTATTACTTTATGTTATGATATGCTAAGTGGCTTGTATGAGGTCCTTCAGGGTCTTGTATGCCATGTTACGTCTAGGGTGTAACCATGGGTCGTGACACCTATATGATGATTTATGATTAGCATTGCTTTGAGATTGAAGCATATATGATAATGATAGTACGAATTTCTTTGAGAGTAAAGCTTATGTTATGAATTGTTGATTATTGATGTAATTGTTGTGGAAGGGATAGTTCCCACACTAATTGCTTAACTATGAATGTGAAAGGCTTTCTCACATTAAATGATTCTAGGTTGAAAGGATTGATCACCTAAAATGAATCTAGAATAAAATGCTAAGAAAATGATGAGGCTAGAGGCTATTATCCATGACCTCTAGATGAGAAGGATAATAGGTGAATCCCTATATTCTTTAGAGGAGAGTAAGATGGATGCAATTACCTATGATCTCTTATTGAATACTCGTATCTCATATTAAAAGATGTGGAGGCAAATACCCGCATCATATTATGAAAGGACACGGAGGTGAATACCCATGTCATATAATGTTGGGCATGGAGGCGAATACCCGTAATCCCATAAGATGGCCATGTAGATGAATATCTAGGACCATATATGTAAGGCAAGAGGCGACTACCCATTAGCCTTTATGTAAGGCAAGAGGGAACTACCCATTAGCCTTTATAGGAAGGCAAGAGGCGATTCCCCATGTCTATAAAAGATAAGCTAAAATGTTTGTAACGACCCATAAAACGAATATGTGAAACTAAAGCCTAACTTGTGTATCTTTGAGTTTTCTTGAGGTTTGAGGTGGTTTTATGTTGTCCCAAGTCATGGTTGAGGGGTTAAATATCAAGGTACGACTCCTCATGGACCACCCTAGGGGTCCTTGAGGAGGACCCTAAAGTCTAACCCCCAAGACCCCTTGAAACTAACAAGCTGCCCAAGCTTTGGTGACCTACGGAAGGGGACCACGCCCTGTAGGTCAATCCATGCCCCGTGGATGGCATCCGTAGGTCAAGGGCCCCCAAACCATGTTCATCCATGAACCACGCTTCAATAGCACGGTCCTTGACCCCATCCACGGTCCATGGATAGGGGTCTGTTGTTTAGACCTACAAAAGTTGTGTGGGTTCGACCAAGACAAGGTTAGTTTGGTAAATTATTTAATTGTTTAGTTAAGTGTTTGGATGGTTATTTTTGATTTATAAAGTATTTTAAGAGTATTAAAAGCATTAAACTCTATTTTTCATCTCAGTACTTCAAAACTCAAAATCAAAACCTCCCCTCCCCTCCAAAAGTCTCTCTCTAGAAATCTCCATTGGAGGTGAAGACTTCAAGCTCTGAAGGTCAAATATTCAAGGTTTTAAAAGGATTTTAATGAGGAACCAATAGCAAGGTATGGTAGTTTTGATCCTTGTCTAACTTTTCATTTAAGGAGTCAATTCAAAGGTGATTTCAAAATATGAAAAATCTAGGGTTTTACTCAATCTCGTAGGTTCTTTCATCAAACATTTTCAAATGATGTCAAATGAAAAATTATGATTGTATTCGTGTCTAATTGATGATTTTATGATGAAAATACTCTACAAACCCTTGAATTCTCTCAATTCATAAATTGTGCCTTCTGAAGTAGGTTTGTTAACCATGAATGAATGTTGATGGATAATGCCTAAAGTGATTTAGATTGTTAAAGTATTGATGTTTATGTTGAATTAAGTGATTGAATCATGTCAATTTCCTATTCTATTGTAGTAGTTTGGATTTAGGGGTTTTAGTTGGTTCATGGCCTTGAAAGGGCAAGTTATGACCTAATTACATGTCGAACTAGAATTGTGCTAATTGTGTTGATCCACTTGAAAGGTGGAGGTGTGTAGTTGCTATGTATAATGTGAAGGATATGCATGTGATTTCAATGATAGAATGATGATCTTGTATAGAATGTAAATGAGTTGTGATTGAAAGCATATTCTCACTTAACACTCATGAATTTGGATGATGGAATGTGAAGGGTTCTAAAATCTAATGTTGTATATCTTGAATTGGTAGTACTAGGCATCCTTTTCTGAACTAATGAATGTATTTTGACTTAATGTCTTAAGGTATTGAATTGGTAGACCTAATATCGGTAGCCCTTTCAAAAATGACAATGAATGTGTTGATGACTTAGAATTGGTAGACCTAATGTTGGTAACCTTTTCTTGAATGAATGAATGAATGTCTTGAGTTGGTATACCCAATGTTGGTAGCCTTCTATAAATGACTAATGTGGTATTTTAGGCTATGTCTTGAATTGGTAAACCTAATGAAGGTGGCCCTTCATGATGAGTCTAGAAACCAATGTGAATGTAAAACCTTGAATCGGTAGACCTAATGTTGGTGGCCCTTTCATGTGTGAAATGATCAACCTTGTATTAGTAGACCTAATGTTGGTGGCCCTTCTAGGAAGTCAGTGAGCTATCCTTAAATATACCGTGAAGTGGTAGACCTAATGGTGGTGGCCCTTTCTTGTGTATTGTACTTTGGGTCGGTAGGCCTAATATTGGTGGCCCTCTCAAGTACAACAATGTAATATGAATGAACTACTCTATGGGAATGGAGGCTAAGCACCGAGTGGATATGGCTAAGATGCTGGCTCTCCTAATGTTAGGTTAGAGTCCAATGAGCATCTTTCTTATCCCATAACTATGTGCTCACATAGGATGTTTACTAGTTCAACCCGAGGCAAGTAGAACACCTTTCTTAGGTGTAGGGTTACATGACACCGGATTCCATGATTAGCTCTCGTGGTCTATGTTGGTTAAAGCCTATTCCCATCATGTGGGATGTGCATTATGGTTTCTTGATGAGTTCTACGAAGTGTGGGTGGTAGTATAGGATGCCATTCATTCATTGCACAAGTAGGCTTTGATAGGGTCATAGCGAGTTTTCTAAGTCTTCATGACTAATGAATGAAAGTCCTCTAAATGAAGCTAATGAAGAATGTTGATTTAAATGTCTAATGTAAATGATGCATGCTGGACTTGGATTATATTATAACTTACTTCTTTGTCATGACTTGTTGTATTTGAATATGCCTTGCTTATGGTGACTTCAAAGGAGTACTTAGTGTGAGTAGTAGTATGGGATGCTACTTGCACATTGCACAAGTATGACTTAGAGTTGTCTTAGGTGATGGTCCTTATGTGATGATATGACTATTGAAATGTTTATCTCTTAGTGTGAGTATTGTTGAAGATGGAAAGGTTGAATGGTAAGTTCTTTTTTGGTAACCTTAAGGTAGTACTTTAGTGTGGATGGTGGTATGGGACGCTATCCATACATTGCACAAGGTATAGCTTGAGGGTTACTTGAGGTGAAGATTTAATGTGAAGGTAATGGCTTACATGTTGATTATGTTCTAATGTGGTTAAATGACTTGTATGTTGGTTATATTTGAATATTATGCCTCTTATGTTCATGTTCATGAAGATTTATCAAAATGGCATAAAAGCATGACTTTCAAATAAATGTTCATTTTAAGCATGGTTTTTGCATGGCTTCCATACTTAGTACATATAATGTGCTAACCCATATTTCTTCTCCATTTTTACCAAAGTGTAGGGTTTGGTGATTGGATGTCTTGTTCATGGAAGATAGGTTTCTAAGGAGCTTGGAGTTGCAGACTTGGTGAGTCCTCATATTTATGAGGACAAGACCCACTATGTTCCCCTTATGTCTTTTAATTTACGTTAAATCTTTTGTATGGGCTAAGTCCCAACGTTGTAGAATTAATAGAAAAATAAAATTAGTTCTAACTAGTCGTAGCTAAAGACATTAACGATTAAAAACATTGTAAATTAAAAGGGGACACAAAAGTGTCAATTAACAATGGGGTTTTTGTCATAAGTATAGCAAAAACAGTAGAAATAACAAAGAAAGCTGAACCTCGTGTCGACCCACTCCTTAGGCCATCAATCTAGTAGTCTTGGTTTCATGACCTCACTCTTGAGCAAGCCGACAACATATAAATAAACTTGTATTTGCAACTACAAATTTGTTAAATTCAACCACAACTACTAGATGAAATCACCATTAAACTACATCTAATCTATCAGCAAGCAAGATCCAATAACAATCTTAACCCATATTCGCTAAATCACACCCCAAGAATTGGGGGTTTTAGCCACACATCAAAAGATAGAAATTTATACCTAAATGAGCTTGCATTCAAATGGGTATGAAGATTTAAGTCTTATTACAGGTCAAGAATGAAGAATCCAAGAAACCCAAGTCCAAATCCTTAGAGATGAAACCCTCTTCTTTTTCAAGTTTCAAAACCCTTTCAAACTCAGAGCGAAAGTACTAAATTTATATTGATTGTTCTATATTGAAAAGTCTTATGATACTAAAATCTAATACTAAGCTATAACTCTCAATGAGTATTTATAGTTTTCAAAAATCTATGTTGTAGAGGATCATTCAGCGACATTAGTCGGAATCGCCGATCAACTCGGCGATTCACCCTTTGGTGTAGTTCATCGCCGTCTTGCACCATCCTTTGGCATCGGCGTGCTCTGGGTCATTGGGCGACATAGTCTTACTTCAGGAACTTCTCGGTGATGTGCCGAGTGCTCCCTTTTTCCCCCAACTTGATTATTCTTTTAGGCTCAACACATTGGAACAAAAGGTGAAGTGAGACCCTTTGGCGACTCGCCAAGTAGACTCGGCGATCCTCAGGCCTTCATTCTCTCGTTCTTTTCAGCCTGTTCATTCCCTTTTGTGAAGTAGTGTCTATGCTTTCCTTCAAACTTCAAATACCTGAAACTTAAGGGTTTTCATCAGATATTAAGAAAAAATAAGTATTTGAGGACACAATTTCTATTAAAATATAGCCCCAAATGAGTCCAATTTGTAGACTCGTTAACACCCCCAACTTAAACTTTTGCTTGTCCTCAAGCAAACTCAAGTTCAACTGTTCAAAAAGGGTGTCTCAAATAGTGCTACATAAGACTCAATCATGAATGAACACAAAAAAATTCAATCTACTTATGCAAAGATCAAATCTACACTTAAAGATTCAAGTTGTGACTCACCAATATCAAAGAGTCTCATACTCACAATATTAGATTCAAATCCAAGTTGAAGCTCAACTATAGTGTTCAAATGCCCTCACAAAAAGGATTATTCCATATTCAAACAATGGTTCACAGTTAAAAGCTTCGGAATCAAATACGACACTCACTCTCACAAAGAAGAACACAATGCATGCTTTCACCCACAGGTTTGCCCGTATTTTCCAGTCAACATTTGTTTCAGCTCACTCAAGATCAAAAAGGTCTTTTTAAAGCTTGTAATGGGGCTGAGTGCAAAGGTATGGTCATTTAGGCTCAGTGACTTTCATCCTCATAAACTGTGGTGCTCACAATACTTTCTTTCCTTTTTGTTCATCATTCTCTTTAGTTCTCATAAGTCATCCTGTTATTCATTTTCCATGGATTGTTTGGGAACCCCATTTCTTTTGTACCTTTATTTCACAACTTTCTTTTCCATTCTTTTTCTTTTTATTTCTGTTCTTCTCTTTTCCTTTTTTGTATGGAGGGGTTCCATTTTTCTTAAATCCATAGATGAGAGGAGACTTTCCTTGCACTTCATGACTTCCCCTTTTCATTTTATCACACCCCCAACTTAGGCTTTTGGCCTAAGTTGGCTATTTAACTAACCACAATTCAAAAGGATTATAGGTAGTGGATAAAGAAAAGTTAAGGTTTCATCAAGTTTCTTCCAAAGAAAGGTAGTGCTCAAGCGGTGTTCAAAAGAGGTTCACACACTCACAAGGTAGGTCACAAAAGAGGTACATGTCAAATTGGCTCACACTCTTAGAAGTTGCCTAAGATCATATCAAGAGATAACATCACTTAGTTGACCGAACCAACGGGGCAAATTCTAGGATCTATTATGCATGGTTCAAAGTAAGCTCACCACACAAGGCATTGACACTAAAGTCAAACAAGACTCCACACTTTCGCTAGTATGCAACGGTCATCACAAGAGACTCAATTTGATAAATGGCTAATCACAACGAGATGCAAAGAGTTCACATATTGTCTTTGCAACTTCATTTCGCCTCATTGTAGCGCGCATCAATGTTCGTTCGACTAAGAGCACTATTTAAGTCATCGGTATTGATCAGAACCAAGACTTAAATTTTGCAAAAGAACAGCAACATTCAACATAGAAGAGGTGGAAAAAAATTTTGGAAGGATCAAAATCATTTTTGTAATTTTAAAATAAAAGGGAGCCATAAGCTCAAACATCCACAAAAAGTAGTGTAAAAAATAATTTTAAACAGGACAACCCAAATATATACAAAACACAAACACAAATAACACACAGAAGGTGAGCCTCACCCCACCAGAAATAAAAACATATCTCCTCAAATGCAATTAACACAGAATCCGAAAGGCAAAATAAAGCAAGACAGAGAGAGTGGTAAAGCATAATCCTGGTTAAGCAGCTGCCTTATCTATCGGGGTGGCATGGTTCTTCTTGCTACTTTGGGTGTAGTTATCTCTACTTCTTTGGGATGTAGACCTTCAACAGGCAAGGTGGGGACGTTAAGTGGACCGCTGAGTGATTCAATGAGCTCTACACAGCTTCACTAAGCAACCCAACGCGCCTATTTTTAACCCATTTTCTCATATGCTTCACAACCATCTTTCTTTAACTAAGTAGAGAATTAAACTTAAGCAAGATCCAACTCATGCAAACACAACCCCTTTTTGTGATGATCAATTGAAAGTTGAATAGCTAGGTAGCAATACAATCCAATTTCTGCGCATAAATCAGTGCTAAAATACTTAGTTAATGCATGTTTATGTAATGATTAATATTCAAAGGTGCAGTTGGAGGTATGAAGATGTATCAAAATGACCGTGTTGAGAATTTTAAACCTTTTGGCTCACAAGCCGCTCAGATCCAAACCACTCGGCTATCTCAGTCGTAATCGTAGAGACTTTCAATGATTCGTTGAGCAATCATTTGCCTTGCCGATTCTCATAGAACTTTCCAGTAAGCTTGGGAGTTCAAACGGAGGTCTCCATCAAGATCACCGATAGAGTTGGCAGTACACCAATAATTTGAACAGTTCGCCGAGTTTGATAGGCCCCAACTTGAGAGTCAAAAGGTGGATAGGTTGGGTTTGTCGACCTCTTTGGTAATTCACTGATTGGACCTGTTATTAGCCACTATATACTATTTCAAACATTAATCCACACTTCAACCTCTATAAACAACACACCATTATTTTATCAATACGCAAATATAAAATGATAAAGGGTTTTGGGATGCCTCCCAAACAGCGCCTTAGTTAATGTCATGGCACGACGCAAGTTGACAACTATTTTTCATCCTCGGAGATGGCCATGGTGTAGATAGGTCAGTCCTCGACAAATGGTGTATAGCGACCTGATATTAGATGGCCTATCTAGGCATCTTGTAGCTGAATAGTTATAGAATTAGAGATTGTCATTTGGTTTATCATGTCAATGTTCTTCTTCATTTCACTCAACATCTTATCTTGATCTTTAATTTTTTATTGAATAAGTGAGAGGAACTCATCGCCTTGTACTCCCTCCTTCTACTTCCCCTTCGCACATTCTCGAAGGATGAAGTGGTTGTCTTTTTTCGGCGCCTGTGCCTCCAACTCCATGACTCTGCTAGATAAACCATCCAATTGAGTTAGCAGGGCTTCCCACTCTTGTTTTTTTTTGTCTCCTTGTTGGCTTCGACTATGCCATCCAGGAGTTCAACTACAACCTCATAAATCTAGTTTAGCATACCATCGACGAAAAGTTGATCAACATTACTTCTGTTTTTGGGTCCAAGACCCCGATAAAAGCTTTCCAGTAGCACCTTATTTGTCATCCCATGAGAGGGGCATGTCTGCAACCATGCTTGAAATTTCAACCATATCTCCTGAAGTGTTTCATCCCCCACTTGTCTGAATGTCAGAAGGTTGTCCCTCAGATTTAACAGTTTCAAGAGGGGATGGTTCGTGTGGAGTCCATAATGATCATCCATTCTTATTTCCCTGCTTTGATATTCAAACAAGCAAAACAAAACTACAATTTTGATTAGTAAAGCTAAAACTAAGAAGAACAAAAAATTCTATTTAACTAAGAATTCCCAAATAACACCACTCCCCGGTAGCAGAGCCATTTTGATGTCTGCATAATCAACAACATAACTTCTGATGCAAGTGTCTACGATCGTGCAATAGTATAATTACCCAACCAAGGGTTGGGTTTGAGTCCCAATGGAGTGGTTTGGAGAATTAATAGAAAAATAAAATTAGTTCAAACTAGTCGTAGCTAAAGACATTAACGATTAAAAATGGACTCAACAGTGTCAATTAACAATGGAGGGTTTAGTCAAAAGTATAGCAAAAATAGTAGAAATAACAAAGAAATCTATGAATGAGAGGGGAGTCTTGGGATGTGACCGCAATACAGGTTAATCTAAATTATTGGGTACATGCTTTCAATAGAAAATTTAGAGAGTAATAGTGACTAGGCTAAGCTATACGTGGGATTCTCTTTCGAGCAACTTACCCAGTTTCAAATAGGTTCCTCTCGAACACCCACTTGCAATATGAAGACTAGCCTACGCCATACCCCACTCACTCTCTTAAGCTGAATGTTAGGATATGGGACTAGGGTTCACTCTCTCAAGCTGAACCTCATGTCGACCCACTCCTTAGTCCATCAATCTAATAGTTTTGGTTTTGCGACCTCTCTCTCGAGCAAGCCAAAAACACATAAATATAATTGTATTTGCAACTACAAATTTGTTAAATTCAACCACAACTACTAGATGAAATCACCATTGAAGTACATCTAATCTATCAGCAACCAAGACCCAACAACAATCTTAACCCATATTTGCTAAATCACACCCCAAGAATTGAGATATTTAGCCACATATCAAGAGATAGGAATTTATACCTAAATGAGCTTGCATTCAAATGGGTATGAAGATTTAAGTCTTGTTACAGGTCAAGAATGAAGAATCCAAGAGACCCAAGTCCAAAATCTTGGAGATGAAACCCTCTTCTTCTTCAAGTTTCAAAACCCTCTCAAACTCAGAGCAAAAGTACGAAACTAATATTAATTTTTCTATATTGAAATGTCTTATGATACTAAAATTTGATACTAAACTATAACTCTCAAAGAGTATTTATAGTTTTCAAAAATCTGTGCTGTAGTGGATCATTCGACGACATTAGTTGGAATTGCTGATCAACTCAACGATCAGCCCTTTGGTGTAGTTAATCATCGTCTTGCACCATCCTTCGGCATTGTAGTGCACTAGGTCATTGGGAGACATAGTACTGCTTCATAGAAATTCTCGACGATGCACCGACTGCTCCCTTTTTCTGCCGACTTGATCCTTTCCTTTAGGCTCAATACACTGGAACAAAAGGCTAAGTGAGATCCTTCGGCAACTCTCCAAGTGGACTCGATAATCCTCAGGCCTTCATTTTCTCAAGTGAGATCCTTCGGCGACTCTCCAAGTGGACTCGGCAATCCTCAGGCCTTCATTTTCTCATTCTTTTCAGCCTTTTCATTTCTTTTTGCGAAGTAGTGTCCATGCTTTCCTTCAAACTTCAAATATTTGAAACTTAAGGGTTATCATTAGATATTGAGATAAAATAAGCATTTGAGGACACAATTTCTATTAAAAATATAGCCCTAAATGAGTCCAATTTGTGGACTCATCAACTACTCTATGGGAATGGAGGCTAAGCACCAAGTGGATATGGCTAAGATGCTGGCTCTCCCAATGTTAGGTTAGAGTCCAATGAACATCTTTCTTAGCCCATAATTATGTGCCTACATAGGATGTTTACTAGATATAAACTAGGCAAGTAGAAGAGCTTCCGTCGGTGTAGGGTTACATGATACTAGATTCCATGATTTAGCTGTCATGGTCTATGTCGGTTAATGCCTAGTCTCATCATGTGAGATGTGGATTATGGTTTCTTAATGAGTTCTATGAACTGTGGGTGGTATTATGGGATGCCATCCATGCATTGCACAAGTAGGCTTTGATAGGTTCATAGTGAGTTCTCTAAGTCTTCATGACTAATGAATGAAAGTCCTCTAAATGAAGCTAATGAAGAATGTTAATTTAAATGTATAATGTAAATGATGCACGCTATACTTGGATTGTATTATGAGTTACTTCCTTGTCATGACTTGTTGTATTTGAATGTGCCTTGCTTATGGTGACTTCAAAGGAGTACTTAGTGTGAGTAGTAGTATGGGATGCTACTTGCACATTGCACAAGTATGACTTAGAGTTCTCTTAGGTGATAGTCCTTATGTGATGATATGACTATTGAAATGTTTATCTCTTAGTGTGAGTATTGTTGGAGATGGAAAGGTTGAATGGTAAGTTCACTTTTGGTAACCTTAAGGTGATACTTTACTCTGGATGGTGGTATGGGACGCTATCCATACATTGCACAAGGTATAGCTTGAGGGTTACTTGAGGTGAAGGTTTAATGTGAAGGTAATGAATTACATGTTGATTATGTTCTAATGTGGTTAAATGACTTGTATGTTGGTTATGTTTGAATACTATGCTTCTTGTGTTCATGTCCATGAAGTTTTATCAAAATGGCATAAAAGCATAACTGTCAAATAAATATTCATTTTAAGTATGGTTTTTGCATAGCTTCCATACTTAGTACATCTAATGTGCTAAACCATATTTCTTCTCCATTTTTACCAAAGTATAGGGTTTGGTGATTGGATGTCTTGTTCATGAAAGATAGGTTTCTAAGGAGCTTGGAGATGAAGACTTGGTGAGTCCTCATAGTTTCGAGGACAAGACCCACTGTGTTCCTCTTATGTCTTTTAGTGTATGTTAAAGCTTTTGTATGGGCTAAGTCCCAACGTTGTACTCAAAGTATTAGATTGTTTGAGACAAAGTCTAGAAAGTCTTCCGCTTGATTTTTAAGTGAAAAATGTCTTCGATTTTGAAGAAAGTTTTAATTCTTCTCTATTTTCCTATGATCTCATGTTCAAGAATGCTATGAGTCTTGTATAAGACCCCTTCGGGGTCTAGTACGCAATGTCGCATCCAGGGTCTAGTCTCGGGTCATGACAATGTTATGTTCATTGATGAGCTTGGATGATGGCCTAAGCTTGCTACTATGATGAGTAAGACTAGAGGAGGATTACATATGTCCTATATAAGTATGCTTTGAGGTTACTTGAGAAGTATTCCTTTTATGATGATATTATCTATTATGTACATTGATTATGCTTTCAACTTGCATTTTCTAACTCTGATGCTTATGTTGATGTTTATACAAGCTATAATATTTAGTACATTCTTTTACTAACACATACTCTTGCCTACATTTCTTATCCAAATGTAGAGTCCGGTGTTCTCGACCCTCATCCTTGTGATTTGGATCTTAGTAGAGGCAAGACTTGAAGATTGGAGAGTCCTCATAACATTCGAGGATTTGGCCACCATTTCCTTATGTTCTTTCATTTTATGTTTTGAACATTATTGTATGGGTTGTGTCCCAATGACTCTTTGTATTAGATGGTTTTTAGACAAGTGTATAAGACTTTCGCTTCCTTTTATAAACACTTTGATTGTGTGGAAAATGGTTTTAAATTTTACCATTTTTGTAGTATCTTTACTATGAAAGCTAAGTGGGTTATATGAGGCCTCTCGGGGTCTTGTATGCCATGTTACATCTAGGGTGTACCCTTGTCGTGATAGGAGACCTATCAGACTTACATTTTTGGATCAACTTTAAACGATCATATCTTTAAGCACAAAATGAATTAGGTGTTCCATGAGTAATTAAATTTAAGGTATTTGAGTCCTCTTTCCAATGCTAGCGAGTTTGCCTAATTCCAATCCCAGGGTAAAATGTTATGTCTGTGTTAGTGAAGCCATGTCGGGCAGGGCATCATGACGATCCATTTGACGTGCTGGGATTGGTCTATACGGCCCGTGAAGGCCCTCGTGAGAGGTACTTCAAAAATTTAAAGTCATGGTCTTTTTGTTCTTTTCCTATTTGTTTTAACTCAATACTATGCCATTATACCTTATACCGTAGTCCCTAAATAATGATTTTTATGCCCAAAATTACCCAATTCAATTCATTGTCTTAAATTTTGAAAAGTTGATCAAATCATCTCTCAAATATTTCTCTCTCTAACAAAGAAGAAGAATCTAGGGTTTCAAGATCATCTCTCCAAATTTACCATTTTGTTGAGAGCATTGAACTCCAAGGTATTGTAGTCTTCACCTATGGAGCTCTTTCCTCCATAGGGTTCCTAAATTCTCCAATTTTGTAAAGATAGATTCCCCAATCAAATTAGGGTTTTATTCAATTGCCATGGGTTCCTTTCAATGTTGATACAATTGATTGATTTATTTCTTCTAATGCATGAATTTAAGAAATTACATGATTGAAGTTAAATTACCATGAACCCATGCATAACCCATATTTCCTAGACTATGAAGATATAATGTGGGTTATGAATTATGAAAGATGAATTTATGAAGATATGCATGTTGTTTATGAAAATGATAAAAATGATTTAAGTTTCTGTGAGAGTGAAGCATCATTGTTGTTTATGTTGTTGTTGTGAAAGAATTTCTCACATATTACCCAATATATGAATGTGAAAGGGTTTTCTCACATAAGGATTCTTAGAGTTGAAAAGTTTTATAAACAAAACTTTGAATCATGATTTAGGAGCTATTCTAATGAAACCTAGCTTGAATTGACTACTTGATATACCTTCCATGGATGATAAGATAAGTAAAAGACTAATGACGTTTCCATTGGATTTATGCATAGCACCGAGAGGATATTGATATGGAAGATCTCTTGTAGCTAGAGGTCAGTTTTCTAGTAGTAATCTCTTTATCCCATACATGTGTGCCACCATAGGATGATTGTCTTAGATAGACATTAGCTAGTGGATCCACTTAAGCTAGAAGTTATGGTTCTTACCTGTGCAAGTAAGGACATCCCTTTTCGGTGTGGGATAGACATCGGATTCCATGTTATAGCTCACATAGTCTATATGTCAGTTAAGGCTACTTTGCACCTCTTATCTTAGGTTTTAACTTGGTCTTTACATGTCATGAAAAGTCCTTTTAGCATAATTTTATAACTCTTATGAATTTCCATCATACTTGGTACATTCTTTGTACTAATGCATACTAATGCCTACATTATTTCAAAAATGTACGGTTCGAGGCTATGATTTTGCATTATCGTGGCTAGTTATCATCATAGTAGCTTTTGGGAAAGTATTGAGTCCTTATGCTCCAAGGACCGAACCCTTTATTGCTTATTGTCTTTATTTTTCCAGATTGTATGTGATTTATGGGTTAAGTCCCAATCACTCGTAATTGATTGTTTTGAGACTATGTTAGACTTTCGTTACATTTTGACAAACTATTTATGATATAAAGTGTCTTTTAAACTCTTAAACTCTATTATCTTGTATGAAGTATTCTATGTGGCTTTTGTAGGGTGTTTCAGGGTCCTATGTGCCATGTCACCTCTAAGATGTACCTTGGGTCGTGACAAACTTGGTATTAGAGCACCAAGTTTAGAAAGGTCCTAGGATGTCTCATAAGCTACTTTGAGTAAAGTCTTGTTGATGAATGTGAAGTGCACCACATTTATGAATAAGAAGCTATAGGATGATTAGAGAACTCCACTTCTTTCATTACTCTAAGGCATGTGATAGAGTGTAACTCTATATGTCCTTTCTCTTAATCCCTATTCGATGTTTTTCAGGATATGGTTCCTTGAAGAGCTTATGTTAGGTGTAATGCAAATGAGAATGAGGAAAGAGAAGGTCCTCCTCAAACTCCTAATGTTTCGATAGACTCTTTGGCTAGGCAAGTGGCTAATGTGGTGTTTAGGGTTGCTTTTAAACTATTGGACCAAGAAATGATCGCTCAAGCCAATAGGGAGGTTGTGGTCCTTGTGAACCCAAATTTGGGTATAATAACATCTAGAGTGAGGAAATTCATTAGAATGGATCACCCGGAGTTTCATGGTTTCGAGGTAGAGGAAGATCCTTAAGAGTTCATTAATGAAGTCTATACAGTGTTGATTATCGTGGAAATGATGCCAATGGAAAAGATGGAAATGTCAATTTACCAACTTAAGGGTGTTGCTCAAGTTTGGTTTAACCAATCAAAGAAAAGAAGGGTGGTTGATGTGGGTCCTCTCAATTGGGGAAAGTTTAAGGTTGCTTTCCTTGATAGGTTCTTTCCTCTTGAGATGAGGGAGGCAAATGTATTGGAATTCATCAACCTCCATCATAGATTCATTAGTGTGAAATAATATGCTTTGAATTTCACACAATTGTCTAGGTATGCTCCTACTATGGTTGTAGACCCTAAGGCAAGGATGAGTAAGTTCATTTCAGGAGTGTTCGACGTGGTAGTCAAAGAATGTTGTACCACCATGCTCATTAATGATACGGACATTTATCATCTAATGGTCCATGCTTAACAATTATAAGAAGAGAAACTTAAAGAAAGATCTAGGGAGGCAAAGAAGGCAAGGACCGATAATGGTGACTTTCCACATCGATGGACATGATCATTCTAGGTTCTGACAAAGATTTTCTTGTAAAGGCTTTTCAAATGATCCTCCTAGATTAAAAAAAGATAGAGTGTCTAATACTAAACCTCCAAGAGGAAATAGTTGTCGATTTTCATCGTCTACTTGTGCTAAATGTTGAAGGAGGCATAAGGGTAAGTGCTTTGCCGATACAAATGATTGCTTTGGTTGTGGTAATAGTGGCCAAAAGATAAGGGATTATCCATCCCTTACGTCTATGGGAAGAGAAGGTAGGCAAGCTCTACCTCGTTGTTCGGTTCAAGTGCTCCAAAGCAAAACATATTCTATACAGTCCAGACTTGACAAGAGCAAGAGGGTTCTCCCAATTTAGTTACCAATATGTTCAATTTTTTTAATCGTGATGTTTATGCCTTAATTGATCCTAGTGTTTCCTTGTATTCTTTGTAGTCATATGTGGCTATGAGGTTTGATATTCTTCTGGATATGTTGTTAGACCCCTTTTCTGTCTCTAATTCTTTCAGTGAATCTATTGTGGCTAAGAGAGTCTATATAATTTGTCCCATCTACTTATCCTTATAGAATCACTCATGTTGATCTTGTAGAGCTTGATATCCTAGATTTTGATGTTATTCTTAGTATGGATTTTTTGCATTCTTGTAATGCTTCTATTGTTGTAGAACCCGAGTGGTCAAGTTTTAGTTTCCAAATGAGCCTATCCTAGAGTAGGAAGGAGGAATATATATGCCGAAAGGTTAGTTTGTTTCTAGTCTTAAAGCTAGAAAAACTATTTCTAAGGGTTAATATACCATCTAGTTAGGGTGGGGGATATTTATTCCAAAACCCCTACTTTTGAGTCGTTCCCCGCTGTAAAAGAGTTTTCGGAAGTGTTTCCTTATCATCTACCTAGTATTCCTCATGAAACGGGAATAGACTTATGTATTGACCTTGTCCCAGATATGCAACCTAGTTCTATTCCTCCTTACCGAATGGCATTGGAAAAATCTAAAGAATTAAATGTGCAATTGAAAGATTTGATGGATAAGAGTTTCATCCGACCGAGTATCTCTACATGGAGTGCTCCAGTTTTGTTTGTTCGAAAGAAAGATGATTCTAATCATATGTGTATCGATTACTGTTAGTTGAACAAGATTACCATTAAGAATAAGTATCATCTCCCAAGGATAGACTACTTGTTTGATCAACCACAAAGAGAAAGTTACTTCTCTAAGATTTACCTCCAATCGAGTTCTCACAAATTGAGGATTAAAGAGGATGATATTCTGAAAATGATTTTTTAAACTCGATATGGCCATGATGAATTTTTTTTATGTCCTTTGACTTGACCAATGCTCTGGCCACATTTATGGATTTGATGAATATGGTGTTTATAAAATACCTTGATTTGTTTGTGATTGTATTCATTAATTATATATTCATCTATTCAAGGAGTGAACACGAGCATACCAATCTTTTTAGCTTTTGGGGTTTTTTCAGATTTACTCTTGAATTTGATAAATTGAAATTAAATCCAAAATGGGTTTACTTGTAATTACTTAATTTCATTGTACCCGTGGCTTCTTTCATGGAAGGTATATTTTCTTTATTCTCTATGATAAATGGCTAAAATTCCGAGATCAAGGGGTGAAATTATAGGGTTCGATGTTTATTGAATGTAGTGGATATTGTGTTATTATCTCCGTTGTTGTTGTACATACATGAATTTGGGCTAGTTAGCATGGAGTTATTTTTGGATGAAGGTTGCAAACTTAATTACTACTTCTAATCTTTGGTCGCTGCTCGAAAGAGATCGATTGGAGTGGGTAATTAGTCCAATACTTCAATTAAAGTTGTGATGTTCGTAAATTTCTTGAAAAAAGAGGTTATAGGTCGGATCTATTTGCCTTTTTTCTACATCGAAAGAGAAAATAAGGTGAGGTGTTGGATTATTTAGAAATGGCATGTAGATGCAACCAAAAGCAGATTCGATCAAAATATGCTTTGAGATGGAAAGATTATTAGCGTCAATAAAGATGACTTAGTCTATTCATGAATCTTCATAACTATAGAGCATCACAATCACCCCTTTGTTACATTGATTTCCAATCCCCACACCCCTAGATTGGGTTTTAACTCTTGATTTCATTCCAATTTTAGTTTAATTTGGATAATTGATAACCAAAGCATTATATTAAGTTGGTTGTACGATTCACCCAATTGTTCAGACTATTACAAATAAGCTGATTAAAAATTCAAATTTCTTGATAAGGAATTTTCTATGATATACCATTCCCTTTGGGATTCGACCTCGACTCTTCGTTGGGTTTTTTTCTTACTACAATCACTCAGTCTTTTAATTGTTTTTTAGGGTGATTTGAGCTTTAACAAAAATGGTGCCGCTGTCGGGTATTGGTGGTTGAGAATTCTAATTGAGAAATTAAATTTTAATTTGTCTTATTTGTAATATATTTGATGTTTGGTGTTGTTGTTGGCTAATTTTTAGGTTGACAAAACGAGTGACCACGGGAGTGGTAGTGATCGTTACAATGGTAAAAATTACAATAAGGTGATCTCAATGACATGCCCATTAATTTCATTCAAACCATGGGATCAATTCGAATACCTCCTACAACTAGGAAGACGGTGTTTCACATTACCGTAACTACGATACAATTTCTTCAACTGAAAATAATTTTAAAAGGTCTAGCTCATGAGGATTCCCATGAGAACCTTAGGAATTTCAAGGAGTGTGTGGACCCTTTGTGTTCAAGAATATCTCCCAAGAATCCATAGGGTTGAGGTTATGCACATTTTCTAAAATGGGAGAGGCTACAAGATTTTTTAGAGACTTGCCAAATGATTCTATTACTTTATGGGATGAGCAAGCTGAGGCACTCTTGAAAAAATTCCTTCCACCCTCGAAGATGGTTAAACTTAGTCTCCAAATCAGAAATTTTAAATGTATTGGAGGTGAGCCTTTACATGAAACATGGCTATGACTCAAGAAGTTTCTTTTGCAATATCCAATGCATGGCGTTCCGAACAATTTGTTGTTGCAATACATTTATTGCATCATTGACTCAGTCAATAAAGGTGTGGTTGATCTCTTAGTCCATGGTGGAATGACGAGACAACCATATGATGTAGTTGCTTTGTTGCTTCATGACATGAGTAAGGTTAATGGAGCATATCATACTTAAGAGGACCAAATGTCTCTTCTACAAAGGGGCTTGGGAAAAGAAGGAATGGAGAAGCATCGTGAAAGGGATGAAACATGGAAAAAATGATGACTCAAATCGATCTTGTGTCTAAATAAGTCATGGGAGGTGGAACCAGGTCCATAAATCTTGTTAGAACCAGCAGTGAGCAGTGCCCGAGTGATGCCAAATTTGAGTCATTATATAATGAAGAAGTTCAATACTTGGGAAATAAATTGAGGGGTTCTCACAAGCAATTATCAATGACAAGGTGGGAACCAAGAATGAAACAAGGATAGAGATAGTGGTTGGAAAGATTGGGGTCGAAATTGGAGGAATAGGGAAATGGACAAAGATAGATACGTGCCTCCCCATGATCGTCCACTCCCAAAAGATCCAGTAGGTCTAGAAGTAAGATGGATGGTAGATATGCTTATAAGGATCTAAAACTAAGTTGAAGGGTCGTATAAGGTGGTGAAAGATTTGAAAAATTACTTCACTTTATCTCAGACAATAACTTCACACTAAATTTTAATCAAGCAATTGGAGACCCAACTGGGTCAAATTGGCACTTATCTAAATCCAAGGAAAAAGGGAACTTTACTGAGTCTCACCATGCCGAACCCTACAAATGATTACATATTTTGAAAAGTATGTCGTGCCACGATATTAAATTAGGCTCTTCTTGGGAGGCAACCCATGTCTTTATTTTCTTTTTTTTAGTGCTTTGAAATGATGTGAGTTGGGAGTGAAGGTTGAGAGAGGTTGCAAGGCTGAAAAGCAAAACATAGGCAGTGAAACACCCAAACGGCCATTCACCAAAGGCATTACGTAGACTAATTCTTTTCAACCTTCTAAGCTTAAAAACATGGAAAATTCCACAGTCAAGATAGGTTATAAGAACTCAAAAGGGTGATTCAACAAAGTGCATTAAGTAGAATCAAGTGGGACCGCTAAATCAGCCTATAAATTTGGTGTTTGTTAAGGCATGTTCGGCAGGCTTAAGCTCCAATTGGTAATTCACCGAACAGGTTTGAAGATGTTAGTCGTGATCGATAAAAATGATAATGCTATCAAAGATACTTCATCCAATACTAAGCATCAGTGATCGTTCAATAGTAATATAACCCAACTAGTGAGTTGAGGTTGAGTCCCAAGGGAGTGTTTTGTACTCAAGAATCAATAGAAAAGCCTGAATATACTCAAGTTAATCATAGCTAAAAATATTTACGAATAAAAGCATGGTACAAATTTGGGGTGACACAAGTGTCAACTATCAAATGGGGTTTTGTAATCAATTATCAACTAAAACAGCAAATAACACGAAAATATGAATATTGAGACAGGATTCTTGGGATGTGATTGGATTATGGGCTAAGGCAAGCAACCGGGTAATTGCAATTAATAGTAAACAACTGCAAATCGGTGAATAAGCTAGACTTTAGTGGGGGTAAACTTTCTCTCGAACAATTTACCCGAATCAAATTGGTTTCTCTCGAACACCAATAAGCAGCAATGAAGCACCACCTTCGCTTTAGTCCATTCACTCTCTCGAGCTGAATATGTGGAAAATTTTTTTGGATTCACTCTCTCGAGCTGAACCTATGACTACCCAATACCCACAGACAATCGATTCAGTAATTTTGATTTTAAAACCTCTCTCTAGCAAGCCAAAAACACAAAGTTAACGTTGTGTTTGCAACTACAACCCATTAAATTCAACTACAATTACTGAATGAAATCAATTTTAAACAGCAAATAAACTATCAATTAACAAAACCCAGCAATTAAATCAACCCATAATCACATACTCATACCCCAAGAAATAGGGTATCTAGACATCGTAAAAAGGTAAAAATCATTACCAAGTTGTGTTTCCATCAACTAGGTAGAATTGATATAGTCTTTACAAAGGTCTAAGATGAAGAATCTTCAACACCCACTTCCAATTTCTCAGAAATGGAAATCTTCTAATCTTCAAAGCTAAGAAAATATTGTCTCTTTATTCAGTTCTAAGCTCTCAAACTTGAAAACTGAACAATAATAAAAAACATTCAAAATTGCTTAAAAGGTATAAGATAAAATTTCAAACGAGTATTTATAGCTGTCAAAAAATGTGCTGCAAAGGTCCATTCGACGCAATAAGTTAAGATCACCGCTCCACTCGGCGATCTACCCTTTGGTTAGCTTCATCGCCTTTTTTCTTTGGCCTTCAGCATTTTCAAGTTCTGTAACTTTGGGCGATACGGCACTGCATCACAGAATAGTTCGGCGACTCACCGACTGCTCCTTTCTATCGCCGACTTGATTTTCTCCTTTTGGGCTTGGCACATTGGAACATTAGGCTAGACCATGGTTGTTCAGTGACTCGCCCAATGGTTTAGGTGTTCCTCAGGCCTTCGTTTCTTCGTTCTTTCAGCTACCTTTTTCCTTTTTGCTCATTAGTGTCCATTCTTTGTTCCTCAATCCAAATACCTAAAATTCAAGGATTTACATCAGTTATTGGCACAAAATATTCATTCGAGGACACTAAATCTATTAAAATAAATCCCTAATTAAGTCAAAATTGTGGACTCATCAGTGATCTCTGAACGGGCCTAATATAAAAGGCCAAGGTTCTTTTCAAATCCAAAAATCAATATCTTTGAAATATGAGAGCATTTCGATTCGTTTCTCTTGAATCGTGCAATTTGAGTATTTTTGAGCCTCGTGTTAGTTTCTTGAAGGTTCTAGGAGTGAATGTTCTTGGTGTTCATGGAAACTCTACCGCAAATCCCTTAGTTTCTTGATTTTTTTTTTTTGGCTTAAAGGGTTGTGTTTTGACTTGTTGTTATAGTTTTTTAATTTAGAAGGCATGTAGGGTGTGAACTTTAGCCCTTTAACTAAAATTAAGTGCTTTATTTTTATGGGTAGCATCATATTGGTTAAATTGAAATGTGCCCATATGATTTAAATTTTGAATGCATATAAAAATGATTAATCGTGATTGTGTTGGTTGAATTGCTTAATTGAATTGTTTGTTTTACTAGGTATGTGCCTAATCTTATGTGAGTAAGTCTGAGTATCTTAGTTTGGACCCAATTGCATGATTTTGTCCAACAACAGATAGGGTAACTACTTTCTTAAGGGAAAATTAACAATTAGTGCAATTATTAGAGATAAATGGGGGAAATCTGAGTACCCATGGGTAGAAAAGCATTTACGTTAATTGTAATCTTGGGGGGAACTAGTATTTTTTGTCTTTGTTAGTTATTCTGTGAAAATTATGCACTGGGCTAAAACTTCATGATTGGCAAGCTTGTCTTAGTTCACAATGGAAGTTAGGTAAACGATTGAGTAAGACTGAGCTCGCCTGCTTCAGTATGCATATGGCCATGCGTTTTGTTCCATTCGGAGGGATTGTCTTAGTCCACCAAACGCACTTGTCGAATCAACGAGTGGGAGAGGACATTGCCACTTATGCCTTTTACTTTCCCTTTTGCATTGTCTATTTCAACAGACTTGTCTTACCCTTCCGAAACCAACTCGGTGAATCATCGAGTTGGCATTGACTTCAACTTTTGTGCCTAAGCCGTGAGTAATTTGACATTGTCCAATTCGGCAAGCCCACCAGAGCTCACAAATCTGGTTTGATAAGCCTTAAAAGTGATTTTCAAATGTGATTCTATTCACATTTGAATTCAACTTACCTTCACAAATCCATTGTTTGAATGTGTGATTTGAAAGTAATGGCCAGAACAACAAGTAAACAGGTGGATTCCTCCGATAATCAAAATGGGAGAGAGTTCTCTCCTCCTACTTCTCCTTTGAAAAAGGAAAAAAAAGATAAATCTTGGATGGATGAAGGTGCTATGATAGAAACAAGGACCTAAACATCATATCGAGATACTAGTTTGTGCTTGTTAGTAGCAACATGATGTCGTCCAAGACTGAATCCATACTCTAGGATCCAAAAGCAGTAAGGTAGGTTCTATTATTGAAAAGGAGAAGATAAATGTTATAGGTAAAATTTGGAGAAGATATTACTCTGGGCTAGATAAAAGTATACATCTCTTCCCTTCCCGATGCTCATTACTTAGCTATACGAGAGAGAGGGAGTTCCCTTTGGAAAACTGATGTTAGGATTACAACAGTCTTCTAAAATGACATTGAGAAGATCCAGGCTGAGTATTTGAGAGATGATGCAGGCTCGAAAGAATCTGCCACCACCTGACTCAACTCCAGTGGTCGACCCTACTACTCTGGCATCTAAGACAAGCAAACCTACTCCTTTTATAGATCATGCAGATAATCCCACCCCACCATGTATTGCCGGCTCTTCTGTTAGAGTACCTATATTTAATGTTGCTATTGCCACTACTGGTGTGTGGCCTCTCTCTTCTCCTGTTTCTAGTCCCTCTTGACCCGAGGATTAATATATCAGATTGGAAACCTTGCCCAATCTGCAAATGTGAGAGCTACCCGGGTTGAGAAGGACTTGCCTATGATCATTGACCAGACCATTCAGAAGGCCTTAGCTCTTTTAACAGAGCGGGTAGTCAAGTTTGAGGGGGAAATAACGAGCCAGACTCTAAGGTTAGATGATTTGACTGCTAGTGAGAAGTGATGGTTTGAATCAAAGTAGAAAAATCACTCATCATTTCTTTAACACCATGTTGGACCCCTCTGCCTTGTTAAATATCCTTGGTAATACATCTTAGGTCAAAAAAATCTCTATATCCATTTGTTGGTCCTTTTTCATGGGACGGCCATGAGGTGTAACGTATCTATCTTTGTCACCCTCCGGCCCCCTCAAATTTATGCCTTAATAACGCCAAACCCTTTTGAAGTTTCTCCAAACATTATCACAATAATTGTTCCAACCTTCATTCTTGCTTAACCTTGGATAGCTCGGATGAGAACCCCCTACTTGGTTTCTTATTAACTTGAACTCTTTATCATACATAGCCTTGAATTTCGCTTCCTCGGGCGTCACCTTCCACTAGCAGGAACAATATTCAGTGCCTTGAAGCTACCCCTATGACATGCTTTGACAAGAAGTATGGGGAAATATAGAAAATTGTAAAGCATGATTGAATCATAAACTTAAACATGATATGCAAGACCAATTAAAACATGATAAAATCCATTTTAAAGAAATAATAAGTCATGTACAAAGTCAATTCATACATAAAACAATTTAAGAGCTTTTATAAAACCTTTGAAGAAAACATAGTTAATATGTGGGATATTTTGGGTTTACCAACAATAAGACCATGTGAGCTATATAATCTAATCTAGCATGAGACTCACTCCAAAAAGGGGAATCTACTTGCCAAGGTAGAATTATGTAATATTCATAATTGCTAAAGTGGATCCACTAGCTTAGGTCATTTAAGAGAATCCTATAGAGGCACGTAGTTTGGGGTGAAAGAATTGCTACTAATGACTAAACAAATATTAATAGTAAAGCCTCAATTCTAAACTACTTTTGATTCTAAGTAAATCCCATTGGAAAAGATAGAATCATAATCTTATCAAAATATTTGGAGAAGCACAATTAAGAATATCAATCCAATCAAATTCATAATAGCGTAATTCCCTTTAAAACCATGATTTCATAAGCTTTTACTATAAAAACTTACTTTTCTAAGAATCTAAATCATGATTGATTAACGTTTCAAGTACACCTCATCCAATTTTAGGTGTAAACAATCGTCAACTTGTATAAAACCCAACGAAGAGTTGGGGTCCAACCCACAGGAAGTAGTACGTGTCTAAATTCAGTTATGAAGTTATAAAGTGGTCTATTCAATTATAGGAATAGGATTTGTCGAAAACATGCAAATAAATCTAAGGGTATGACAACAAATGTCAGATGGGGGGTTTGGATTGTTAACTATCAGCTACAACACAGGCAAAATAGAGGAAATAACAATATAGAGAGAAATTCTCGGGATGTGATCGATTATAGGCAATTTTCACAATACGGCTAATAGAAATTACTAACAAATATCTAAATATCAGTGGATAGGCTAGACAATAAGTAAGATAGTATTCTATCGAACAACTATCATGAATCAAGTGATTTTTTTCTAACATCAACCAGCTTAGCAAATAAGAACAACCCATATCTTAATTCATCTACTCTTTTGAGCTAGATAGGTAGAATTGAGATTAGGATTCACTCTTTTGAGCTAAACCCATATCAACCTAATAACTACAATCATCAATTGAAAGTTTTGATTCTAAAACCCCTTTTTCAAGCAAGCCCAAAATTGTATATTTGAATTGCATTTACAACTATAATTCTTAGATTAAAACACAACTATCAATTAAATCAGTAATTAACAATACCCATAAGCTAATTCAGCCCATAAACACATGATCAGACCCTAAGAATTAGGGTTTCAGCTAGACATCATAAAAATAGAGAAATGATATCAAATACATTAGCATGATCTGGGTAAAGGTACTCAAGTCTTTGCAATGGTCCAAATTGTTCAAGTTCAAAAACCAACTTAGAAATCCTCCAAGTCTCCAATGGAAACTCCAAAACTAAGAGAAAGACTCTAAAGTTGAACTCGAGGAATTAGAACTCTATGGGAACTGACCTAAAAAGAACAGATCTCCTCAAAATTCCTTTTAAATTTCAATTTATTGTTGCCCACTTTTTGTCCTGAAAGTCCAGTTGGCGGAATAAGTCGCGTCTCGCCAAGTGGTTCGGCTATCTGCCCTTTGCTCTCTTCCATCGCCATTTGCATTGGTCCTCAGCATCCCAGGTCCTATAACTTTGGACGGTGCAACTTGTTGTCGCATAACCAATCGGCGCTTCGCTGACTGCCGATTTCTATCGCCAACTTGGTTTTTCCCAAGTCTGGAAGGCTAGAACTTTGGGCGAGCTAAAGAGCCACTCGGTGGTGCACCGAGTAGTCTTGGCGATCACCATGATCGCTTTTCTTCACTTCTTTAGCATTTTAGTTCCTTTTTGTCCAATAATGTCCTTTCCTTGCTCCTTAGCCTTCATATCAGCAAATCAACACTTTAACATCAGTTTAGAGCATAAAATAAGTACTTGAGGACACTTATACTATCAAACAAAGCCCTAAATGAGTCAAAATCTCTGACTCATCAACACCCCAACTTACACTTTTGCTTATCCTCAAGTAAAACTCAAGATCAATCAGTTTAATAAGGATGTATACAAACAGTGTTGCATAAGACTCAACATAAATGCATACAACAAGGTTCAAACTACTCAAACAGTGATCAATTGTGCACTGAAAGTTTCTAATTATGACTCACCATCATCAAGTGTACTCAAGCTCACAATGTTTGCTTCAAATGCAAGTTCAAGCTCAAGAAAGGTATTCAAATGCGCTCACAACACAGATAATTCCATATTCACAAAAATTTTCTCAATAATTTAAAGTTCCAGAATCACATACAACTCTCATACTCACAAAGACGAATACATGCATGACTTTACCCATATGTTTGCCATTATTTTCCAATCAACATTCGTTTCAGCCCATTCAGGATCACAAAGGTCTTTCCAAGGCTTGTAATGGGGCTGAGTGTAAAACTATGGTCATTTAGGCTTAGTGTCTTCTACCTTCATGATGTATGGCTTGAACATCATTTTCTCCTTCTCTTTAACATTTCCAACATGCTCATAATCCACCTCATTATTCAACTTCAAATGAACCACCGAATACTCCATTTCTTTTTCAATTTGCACTACTCTATTTCACAACTTTTTCTCTTTTTCAGTCATTTTCTTTTCCTTTCTTTTCTTTCATTTTTTTTACATGGAGGGGTTCCATCATTTTCAAAACAATCCATAATAAAGGGGGAATTTTTCACACTTCTTAACTTTTCTTCTTTTTCACCACACCCCCAACTTAGGCTTTTGGCCTCAGTTGGCTATTCAAACAAACCAATACTTCATGAAGGTTATGGATGAAGGGATAAAGAGGTCAAAGATGTTCATATTTCTTCCAAGAAAAGGGTAGGCTCAATCGGTGCCAAAACAAGATTAACACTTCTCACAAGGGTTCCCACAAAGAGGTATAATGTCAAATTGGCTCACTCTTCAAAATTCTTTCCTAGAATCATTTCAATTGCTTGCTTCACTCAATCAATTGGACCAATGGGGCAAATTCTAGGTGTCGTCAAATACAATGTTCAAAACGACCTCACAACACAAGGGATTGATATGATCATCAAACAAGACTCAACACTTTCTACCAAGCATGCAATGCTCATCACAAAAGACTTCATTGATAATCGACTAGTCACAACAAGATGCTCAAAGTTCACATATTGCATATGTAACTTCATTTACCTCATCATAGCCGCACATTCATTTTGTTCAATTAAGAGCACTATTCAAGTCATCAGTATTGACCACAACCGACACTTAAATTTGTACAAAAACAGCCACAATCAGACATAAGAGGTGGCAATTTTTTTTAAAAAAAATTGGTTGAAAATCGCTTTCACATCAAAACAATGAGCCACAAGCTAAGAACAACCACAATACCATAACCAAGATATAAACCAATAAGCTCCAATATTCACAAAAACACAAAAACAAAATATCCACAAAATAGCCCACAAAAGAGGTAGGTGTAGAAATACTTCACCCAACCAACAAACAAAAATGCAGTTGTCCTCAAACTCAATAAAAATAAAACAGTTAATAAAACAACACTATCGGGGCATCAATGCCAGTGTCTCCGCACTCTTGGCTCCACTAGAGCCTACCATAGAAGTATCCTGAATTGTGCATGCCACTTAGTCTCGAACATAGCACCCTCCAAGTCAATCAAATCATCATAGACATCTCCATCAGTCACACCTAGCTGCTCCTCATCTGTCTTAGCCTCGGACTCAGCAGCAACAACATCATTAGCTCTAACCTCATCTTCATAGCCGGAGGCACCTCAGAAGAAGCTGGAATATATGTGCTTGGGCCAACTGGGATCTGGTCTTCATCTTTCCTCAACCCAGTAATATCGGCCTTCAAGGTCGTCATCTCCTCTATAGCACCTTGGGTCTGGTCACACGCTACGACTCTAACAGTAAAGAAATCTAGTGCCAACTAGTGGCTATCAACCTCAACTCAGAGGGGGTGTCAACGCAGCAGCAATGACTCTCTCGATTATCCTAGGAATAGCAGTCTCTAACCGAAAGGCACGTACATTGGCGGATTGGGCCAAATACCCCATCTTGAACAACATCGCCTGGATGATCGGAGGTGTAGAAGTAGAGGCAACAACAGATCTTGGGGGCAGAGGTGCGACAAAAGTTCCCAAGGGTATCGTAAGGAATGGAGCTAGAAGTACTAGAAGGCCCAATGGCTGGAGTAGGCTAGACTGCCTCTATAGGTAGCATATCAATATCTACCTACGAGATGTGTCCATCGGGGCTGCCCTCTTCCTTTTAGCCTCGTCCCGCTGATACTCGGCCTCGATACGCCAAATTTTGGTAGAAGATGTGGTTGTGACTCGACATCCCTATTCTCGTCTTGTGGAACTTGGGTCTATCGACACACTTTGGTGATCAACACCAAAAAGGGGAGAGACATTTTGCATTGCTTGGCCCTCACGGACACTTCCTGCTCAATGATCAAGCCCAAATTAAGCCATTTCCTAGCAATGATACTCCCGAGGTAGGACGTCTTTGGGTGGTGGAGGATAGACTCCTATGGATGACATGATCGTGCTACTGATAAATCCAAACCAATATATAGGTTCTACACTATGGTCCTTCTTCTCTATCAGCGCTCTGACCTCAATCCATCTTAGGGTGGTGTCAGATAGAAGGGGCAGCCAACCTTTTAAGTCATCCAGAGTCTGAGTCATGATCATGCTCTATTAGTCATTCATAAAGTCGGTGGCATTCTCTAATACCGCAACTATATCATCATTGCGGCATTTAACCTTCTTCCCTCGGACAACCACATAGTCAACTGGTTTGAAGGCACTGGCCTTCTTTTTCTCTTTTGGTACCAGGTCACTATAGGTTGTATAAAACTCCATAACCCAATTAGGAATGTATGGGCCATGGGTTTTGGTAAAGATGTGGAATCAGTGGAACCTGAAATTATCCCATGCCGCTATATGTCTATCCACCACACCATCATACACACTCTTTTCTCCTCAATAATGGTCCTCAGTCCCATGGCCTTGAGCAGATTAAGTGATCGGCGGAGGACCATGTGCTATTGGTTCTTGTACTACTAGATGCACTAGAGGAGGCACTGGAGATGAAGCTAGAGGGAAAGGTTCCGGAGTCCTAGATGGATTATTAAGAGATTTGGAGCATAGCTCTGCTCTCCGGGCCTGCAAAAGCTGATCATCCTCAGCCTCATGGATGGACGCTTGAGAGTCACCCAGTGACTCACTCTTACTCTCAGAGGTGGTGAGGTGTGTCTCTTAGACACCCTTACTATCTGAACTACCCTCCTTCGGTGTCACAATTGTGGGTGCTTTCCCCTTTTTCTTACCCCTCTTTGGGAGTAGTTTCTTGGTCTAAAAAGCAGTTACCTCCTTATTTATAACAACTCCACGTGCCCGCTTTTAGAATGGCATGTCTCTACCAGACATTTTGTGTTTAGTCATTCCTGTAAACAACATAGAAACTGTTAGAAACAGTTCCAAAAAAAGTGCAGAAATAAGTTACAGAAAGATTCGCCAAACCGGTCAGCGAGCCAAGTCAGGCTCGCCGAAAGTTCTAGTATAAAGATTACACAAACTCCAGGCTGGTCGGTGATGTCCAGGGCCATTTGGCGGATCGCCGATATAAATCAACAAACTAAAAGTAGATCACCAAAAGTTACAGTGCAATTTAAGGAAATAGGGGTGTATAAGGGCGATCAAGATGCACTTTCGGCGAGTCGCCGAGTGAACTCGGTGAGTACATGCATATCACCGAAAGTTACAAACCACAACTCAACATTTATAGAATTAAAGGGTGATCTAGGGGTACTTAGGCGAACCACTGAACCAATCGACGAGCTCAACACAACTCATCAAATGGCCCTTCGTGCAAGTTTTCTACCCCATTCTTCAAAATCAAACTCGCAGCCCACGAAATCAAACTAAACACTTACAATATGAAATTCAATCAGGACCTATAATACCCATGCCTTCGGGGTACTTAGACTTCCCCCAATTTGGCCAAAATTGGCCGTTTGACATCTTTTGCCCTTAAGAATGACGTCAACCGCTCCATCATTGCAAAAATACGACATTTGGCACAATCTAGGGTTACTCAGACTTCACCCCACTATACCCAACACAAAACCAATACAACCCAATAATTTAGACTCGATTTTGACAAGCAAAGACACGAGAATCATTAATTTACAAGAAATTTGGCACGAATTCAATTTATTACGGGCAATCCAATAGTTAAAAAATCATAAAATCATACTACCCAACAATTATGAACAACAATTTACCGATTTCATTCAATTTCAACCACTAATTTAGTTCGGGGTTTGAAAAACCAACTTTTATGCCAAAAAAATAGTTGAAAAGCTAGGCGACAAAGAATTCCACAATCCAGAGCAAAGATCCCAAGTGAAAAGAGAGTAAAAATGCAAAAAATATGCATGATATAGCATCAAGGTGAGAGTAGGAAAGTTTAATATGAGAAATGATGAAGGATTTTAAAATTTTAAATTGTTTGGCCTTTAAAACCCTTTCATTTTGCACGCGAGTTGGTGGAGTAAGTCGGCCCGCCAAACCACTCGACGATGCACCGAGTGGTGTTTTAGCCCACCGAGTTTTATAGAGCCTTCAATCATTTTAGTGGTTCCAATAACGGTCCAAGTCGATCTTGCCGACCTGTTCAGCTAGTCGCCGATTGGACTTTTGGCTCTCCTAAATGCTATTTTTCCAAAACTTCAACTTTTCAACATCTACCTTCAACACCCATTATTCAAACAATAAAAAATAAAAACAATAAACCTTGGGTTGCCTCCAAAGAAGTGCCTCATTTAACGTCGTGGCACGACGTGGATACGCTTTTAAGGATCATTCTTCGGGTTTGCCAAGGTATCACTTAGTAGGCCCCCGTTTTGGCCTTGGGTTCAAATGAGAAGATATTTGACCCATTTGCATTTGCAATTGCTTGATCGACACTGAATGGGAGGTGACCGTCTACTTAAGTGTAAAGACGTCTTCTTTTATTTCTTTCAAAAGCTTGTCTGACCCTTTGACCTTATTGAGAATGTGTGAGAGCATGTCTTTCGTACAGACGTTTTCCAATTCCTTGGGCTTTTAATGCTCATGGGGTGGGAAATACCTATCATTTTCACTCTCTCTTTCTTTCCAAGTAGCATTATGATCATGCCAATCTCTGTAACCGGTCTCTCTATCCCTCATCTCTATTCCAACCCGTATTTCTACCCGACCTTGGGTAGTTTGAACGAAATCCTCCTCTTTGATTTGCAAGGAAGTTCACTTCCTCATTGTACAATGCCTCAAATTGTGCTTCTTTTGGGTTTACTCCTCCAACACCTACAACATTAACACTCTTCAAGCCACTACCCATCATATTTTTCACTAAGATATCTAGTTGGGTCATTATTTTGGCCATATTTTGGTCTCTTTTTGATCCTTCTCGATCTTCTCTTTCATCATCCTAAACATGAGAGGAGACACTTCGTCCTCACGAGTGTACCATGCTTTATTGATCTTTTTCATGCAATCAAGGAGTTGAGATGCTACTTCATAGGGTTGTGGCATTATACCACCAGGAAAAAGTTGATCAACAAATCATTTGTTCATCGAGTCAGGACTCCTATAGAAGTATTGTAGAAGCACGTTGTTTGGAAGTCCATGAGTTGGGCATTGAAGCACCAACTTCTTAAATCTCAGCCACGTCTCGTGGATTGGTTCACCTTTCAAGCATTTTAAACCTTGAATGATATCCCTTAGCGTTATCATTTTCGATGGGGGAAAGAATCTCACTTGGAACACTGTGGTAAGTTCATCCCAAGAGGTGATGGAGTCCCTCGGTAACTCAACTAACCATTTGGTAGCTTCACCCATCAAAGAGAATGGAAACAACCTGAGACGAACTGATTCTTATGATATATTCTTGAATGTGACCGGACAACAAGCATCCACGAAGTTCTAAATATGCTCATGGGGTCTTCGTGGGCATGCCCTCCATATAATCCTTTCATTTGGAGGAGCTGTAGCATCATACTAGTAACATGGAAAACAACAATCTCCCCAACATGAGGTAGACATATTACACCAACACCACCCAATTGAATTGGGTCATTGACATCATTCAGATTTCCAATATCACCTTGGTGGCCCACTTCACTACCACTACTCCAGTTCATGCTCATTTCTTCTTCTATTCAAAACAAAAGACACAAACCAAAGTAAGTCAATTCAACTATAACACAAAAATATCACAATTCAACTTCAATAATAGAATTTTAAACAACACCACTCCCTCGCACCGACACCATTTTGATTAACGTTTCAAGTACACCTCATCCAATTCTAGGTGTAAACGCTCCTTAACTAGTATAAAACCCATCAAAGAGCTAGAGTCGAACCCACAAGGAGCGGTACATGTCTAAATTTAGTTATGAAGTTATAAAGTGGTCTATTCGGTTATAGGAATAGGATTTGTCGAAAACATGCAATTAAATCTAAAGGTATGAAAATGAATGTCAGATGGGGGGTTTGGATTGTTAACTATCAGCTACAACACAGGCAAAACAGAGGAAATAACAATATAGAGAGGAATTCTGGGAATGTGATCGATTATAGGAAAATTTCACAATACGGGTAATTGAAATTACTAACAAATAGCTAAATATCAGTAGAGAGGCTAGAATATAAGTACGATAGTTTTATCTCAAACAACTATCATGAATCAAGTGATTTCTTTCGAACATCAACAAGCTTAACAAATAAGAACAACCCATACCTTAATTTATCTACTCATTCGAACTAGATAGGTAGAATTGAGATTAGAATTTACTCTTTCGAGCTAAACCCATATCAACTCAATAACTACAATCATCAATTGAAAGCTTTTATGCTAAAACCCTTTTTTTCCAGCAAGCCCAGAATTCTAAGTTCGAATTGCATTTGCCACTACAATTCTTAGATTAAAACACAACTATCAATTAAACCCACTTCAATTAAGCATTTAAATCAATAATTAACAATACCCATGAGCTAATTTATTCCATAATCACATGATCACACCCAAGAATTGGTGGTTTAGCTGGACATCATAAATATAGAGAAACGATTACCAAATACATTAGCAATGATCTAGGTAAAGGTACTCAAGTCTTTACAATGGTCCAAATGGCTCTAGTTTAAAAATCCACTTAGAAATCCTCCAAGTTTCCAGTGGAAACTCCAAAACTAAATGAAAAACTATAAAGTCAAACTCTGGGAATTAGAACTCTATGGGAACTAAGATAAAAAGAACAGAACTCCTCAAAATTCCTTTTAAATTTCAATTTATAGATGACCACTTTTTGGCACGAAAGTCCAGTCGGCGAAATAAGTCGCGCCTCGCTAAGTTGTTCGGTGATCCACCCTCTGTTCTCTTCCATGGCATTTTGCATTGGTCCTCAGCATCCCAGGTCATGTAACTTTGGGCGGTCCAACTTGTTGTCGCAGAACCGATCAATGATTCACCGACTGCCTATTTTTGTCGCCAATTTGGTTTTTCCCAGGGCTGGCACGATGGAACTTTGGGCGAGCTAAAGAACCCCTCGACAGTGCGCTGAGTGGTCTTAGCGATCACCAGGATCACTTTTCTTCACTTCTTAAACTTTTTAGTTCCTTTTTGTCTGGTAATGTCCTTGCCTTGCTCCTTAGCCTTCATAGTTGCAAATCAACACTTAAAAATTAGTTTAAATCATAAAATAGGCATTTGAGGACACTTATACTATCAAGCAAAGCCCTAAATGAGTTGAAATCTCGAAATCATCAACGATCTCATTCATATGTGAGAAAACCATTCACAAATCATTGATACTTATCTCAATAACATTCATAGTTCATAAATTAGCATTTTCGTAAAATATGCTGAGCTTTCATAATCATAATTCATAAGTTCATAAACATTGTTCATAAGTTCATAGTCATAACTATGTATGAAGCACGGGTCCATGTGAAGTCAATTGGAAAACATATAATTGGATTGAATCATTCTTAATAAGATAAAATTGCATCAATTGAATCATAATAAATAGGACCCGTGAAGAATAACATGAAACCCTATATGATTTGGTGAAATTGATTTGGAGTTTTAGAGTTTCCATGGGACCCAGTGGATGAAAAGAACCCATTTGTAAATTCCCACATACCTTTCTAGTCAAAGCCCTAAATATGCAAGGAGGATGAGCCTTGAAGCTTGCAACCCTAGCTCTTCACGTTGGAGCTTTTGAGCGAATTTTAGAGAAGAAGACTTGAGGGATATGGGGAAATTTTGAGTGAATGAGAGAAATTAGGCTAAGTCTTATTGATAGAAAGGATTTTATGGTAGTTATAAAGCGAAACTATGTAGTTTAGGGGTTAATCGGGTAGGAAAAGACAAAAACACCCTTAATTAAAAACGGTTGCACCTGTCTACAATTTGGACCTAAGATTCGTACATCTTTCTACGATCCGTCCAAATCAACTATAAAATCAGTTATTGGGACTTAAAATTGAAACTAAATTCCACAAATCCATTCTACGGGTAGACGTCAATCCTATGACTTGTAGAGCCAACCCATAGACCCTTGTTCAAGTTTATAATTCCATTTTGTTTGGATCACTTCTACGGATCCTTTGTATGGTCCGTAGAACCCCTCCTAGGACATGTCCTATCCATTCATAGATCAAACATCATAGAATCGACATTTTCAAAAACTCAACCCAATCCTACAGCTACCTTCCAATTGCATGTAAGACTTCCTACGGTCCATAGACTGCTTTTTTAGTACACTGTATCATGCAAAAAAAACTACTTTTCCTTTCCAACCTAACTTATATTTTCTAAGGTGTTACAATATCTCCCCCTTGAGAACAATTTTCCTCAAATGGGACTCATTCTAGAATGAATAGAGTATGAAGAGAAACTAGCAACCCAACACGAGTACAACTCTCATCAAAATGCATATAATTAAGGAGAAATCACTCGAAGCAAAATCATAACCTTAAAAAACAACTTTTCATGAAAATGCATCCATATGGAAACATAAGAATGACTAAAACACCTTAATCCAAAGAATTGAACAATGAGGAACTAAATACTTCAAGCTATAATAGAAGAGGGGGGGGGGGGAGGGGGCGAGAAGAGATGAGGATACTTTGACATCATATTAGCTGTGGCCTCTAAGTAGCATCCTCAAATTGCTAATTCCTTTAACAAACTTTTAGAGAAGCAACTTTTTTTCTCTACTTCCAAACTTGATGATACAAGATTTCCACCGAAACCTCTTCATACAAAGGACTTTCCTTAACTCCCAAACTTTTCCAAAGGAATAATGGACATCGGATAACCAACATAACTTTTTCAAAAAAGAGATGTGAAATTTTAGATTTTTCGATGCTAAGTAGGTAACTCTAATTCATAAGAAACCTTTCCAATACACTTGAAATTTTAATATAGGCCCATATAGTAAAGACTAAGTTTCTCTTTCTTTGTTAAACACATTACGCCCTTCATAGGTAAAATTTTCAACTAGACCCAATCATCAACATCTGATTCTGTCATAACACAGGGGTAGCCCCGAGATGTAACATGGTGTATAGAACCACGAAGGACTCCATACAAGCCACTTAGCTCTTATAATATAAAAAATAGAACAATAAGAGTAAAATAATAGTCCAAGTCCAAAACATTTTATAAACAAAAAGTGAAAGTCCAAAACACTTGTCTCATCATAACCATCTAATACAATAGAATGAAATTGGGCCTAGCCCATACATCATGTTCAAAAGAGAAACTACATGAAAGAAAATGAAACAACAAAACTCCATCCTCGAAGTTGAGGACTCACCAAGCCTCGCAATATCACAAGTCAATCTCTAGCCACGAAACTAAGTACCCTGACTGTCAGACCCAACATTTGGGGAAATGTAGGCAAGAGTATGCGTTAGTACAAAACAATGTACCAAGTATGATAGACATGCATAAAACATTTAAATCATGCTAAAAGGGATATTTCATTTCATGACATGCAATTTACCAAGCTAAACATGATATAAAAGAGTTAGAAAACATAAGTCATAAATCATGGTCAATGCAAGCTAACTCCATCTTCAAAACATTTGAACTCATGTGCGATACTTCTTGAAGTAACCATAGTTCATTATTACTTATGGGGAATTAGCCTTAACCGACATAGAGACCATGTGAGCAATAAACTGATCCCCTGGTGTCTCCCACACCGAAAAGGGTTTCCTACTTGCCAAGGTAAAGACCATACCTTCTAGATTAAGTGGATCCACTAGCTAATCAACCTATGGGTGGCACATAGTTAAGGGATAAAGAGATTGCTACTAAAAATCAAGCCTCTATTAACGGGGGAGATTCCATCCAATCATAATGTCCACTCGGCATAAGAGATCATAATTTAATTATTTAAAACAATAATGAAAAGAACCCTAACTCAATTAGGGAATTCTACCTTTTGAAATAGAGGAATTTGGGAACTCCGTGGATGAAAGGAATCCATGGATTAAAACTATCATACCTTGAATCCAAAAGCTAGTCTTCAATGGAGGAATTGAGACCTTGACTTGAAACCCTAGGTTTAATCTTCTTCTTCTTCTTCTTCAAGTTTCTAGAGAGAGAATTATTTGGAGAGGAATTTTTTTTTTTTTTTTTTTTGTGAATTTGGAAGAATGTGAATGGGTTAATTTGGGGGTTGAAAAATCTTATATAGGGGTCTTTGTGAAGGGTAAAATGATGTAGTATAACATCTAATTAATTAGGAAAAGACCCAACTACCCCTGAAACTGAACTACCAACAATGACCCACGAGACCCCACTAACAGACCGTGGACTGACCAACGGTCTGTCCTGCATACTCGTGGTTGGTGGTCAAACAGTTTTGCCTAGACCTACGGCCCCTGGACCAGGAGGCGTGGACTAATTGATGGCTCGTAGTTCCATCCATTGTTCATGGCCTAGAAAGACTTCTTGGTGGCCCTTTTCATGGACCTACCTACAGTTTTTGGTTTGACCCACGGGTCGTGGTTGGCCCTCGTGGATGGCACCTGTAAGTCTTGAAATTTTCGAAGTTTCCCTCTTTCTAATCCGAGGTCTTAAAATATCTCCCCCTTGGGACCATTCATCCTCAAAGGAAGATTCAAGCTGGTTCTAAAGAAGTAGGAGAGGAACTAACAACCCAACCTACAATGCAATGCATACAACCAAGGAGGAACTATCGACTCCAAGCTAGGACGTTCTCAAAACATCATAAGAGGGGTGAAACTAACTCTACCAGCCCATTATGCATGCAATGCACATAAAAAAGGAGGAAACATCAACTCCAAGCTAATCATACTCAAATGCATTAAACGTAAGTAGGAACTACATCTAGCAACCCAATATGCATGAATTTTCAAAATTACTCATGTTCAAGGAGGAACTACCTTCTCCAAGCTAAAAGCATGCTCAACACAATCTCATGGAGCTCATAAACAATTGACTCTCAAAAAGCATATCTAAAGCATGTTCATCAAGTCATCTCATAAAGTATATAGGCAAATCATACTCAATGCACAATAACATGAGGAAAATCAATCATGTAAACTCATTTTCTTACAAAACACAAGTTTTCATGAGCATGCATCACATACAGAAATCATGGAAACCCATAAAAACACATGACTCCCAAAATAAGGACAAACCAAGAGGAACTCATTACCTCAAGCTAGAGTAGGAGTTGAAGGAAAGAGATGAGGATATCGGGACATCATTTCAGCCTCGACCTTTCAAGTAGCACCCTCAACTAAGTGATTTGTCCACAAAACCTCCACGGAAGCTATTTCTTTGTTTCTCAACTTCATGGCTTGCTGGTCTAAAATCTCTACTGAAACTTCCTCATAAGAAAGACTTTCATCAACTCCCAACCCTTCTAGGGAAACTATGGATGTCGGATCTCCAACACATTTCTTAAGCATAAAGACATGGAAAACATGATTCACTGTTTCTTTGGAAAATCAAACTCACAAGCAACCATAACCACATGCCTCAAAACCTGATATGGACCTACATATCGGGGGCTAAGCTTCACATTCTTACCAAACCTCGTTACATCCAGCATGTGTGAGATTCTAAAGTAAACCCAATCGTTGACCTCAAACTCTAGATCCCTTTCTCTCATATCGGCATAGGACTTTTATCTACTTTGAGTTGTTTTCAACTTTTCCCTTATAAGCCGAACTTTCTCCATGGTCTCTTGCACCAATTAGGGACCTATTAGGGAAACTTCACCCACTTTAAACCATCTTATAGGATACCTACACCTCCTACTATATAAGGCCTCAAATGGAGCCATATCGATACATGAGTGATAACTGTTATTGTAGGTATACTCAATCAGTGGCAAATGGTCATCCCAAATGCCCTTAAAATCGAGCATACAAGCCCTTAACATATCTTCCAAAGTTTGGATCGTACGCTCCACTTTCCTATTGGTTGGAGGATGAAAAGTCATGCTAAGCTTAACCTTAGTGCCAAGCCCCTTTTGGAATGACTTCCAAAACTGAGAAGCGAATTGGGTACCACAATCGGAAATAATGGACTAAGCCACTCTATGCAACCTTACCATTTCTCTCAAGTATAACTTGGCAAAGTCCTCCGCCGAATAAGAAACCTTGACGGGAAGGAAATGAGCCAATTTCATCATCTGATCTAGTATCACCCAAATCAAATCATGTTGACGCAGGTTGCAAGGCAAACTAACTATAAAGTCTATATTTAAATCTTCCCACTTCCAAGTAGGAACGCTAAAGTCTTGGGACAAACCTCCCAGTTTCTGGTGCTCAACCTTTTCTTGTTGTCAATTTGGACACTTAGCCATGAATCCTGCAATATCCTTCTTCAACCCATTCCACCAATAGACCTCCCGTAAATCATGGTACATCTTGGTGGCTCCCGGGTGAATGGAATACCACGAACTATGGGCTTCTGCTAAAATATGTTCCCTTTAGTCATCCACATTTAGAACACATAACCAACCTTGGTATCTAAGTACCCCATCTCCCCCTTGGGAGAAAGCCTTTAGGGATATCTTAAGCACCGCCTCTTTCAATTCTACCAAAATTGGATCAAGACCTTGCTTGGCTTTCACATCTTCCACAAAAGATGATTCGGAACCATTGTGAACCATAACACCACTTTTGGTAGAGTCTACTAGTTGAACACCTAATCGAGTCAATCTATCAACATCTCGAACAAACTTTTTCTTTTCTTCTTCTATATGAGCAACACTACCCATGGATAATCGACTAAGAGCATTTGCCACCACATTAGCTTTACTGGGGTGATAAGGAACACTCATATCATAATCCTTCAATAACTTAAGCCACCTTCTTTGGTGAAGATTCAAGTATTTCTGATTAAACACATATTGCAAACTCTTGTGGTCGGTAAACACATCTACATATACTCCATACAAATAGTGTCTCTATATCTTGAAGGCAAAAATGACCGCTGCTAATTCAAGGTCGTGAGTAGGATAGTTCTTCTCATGGATTTTAAGTTTCCTTGAGGCATAGGAAATAAATTTCCCATTTTTCATCAGCACACATCCTAGCCCAATTATTGAGACATCACAATAAACCACAAAGCCATTCATCCATTCCAGTACGGTCAACACTGGAGCGAAAGTAAATATATTTCAACTCTTGAAATCTCTTTTCACACGCTTTGGCCAATATGATCATAGCCTTCTTTTGAGTCAAAGCCGTCAAATGAGAGGCAAATGAAGAGAAACCCTCAACAAACCTTCTATAGTAATCGACTAAACCCAAGAAACTTCTAATATCCGAAGGAGTTAGAGGTCTAGGCCAACTCTTGACCATATCCGTCTTCTTAGGATATACCTCAATACCCTTACTCAAAAAAATATGACCAAGGAAAGTCATAGACCTTAACCAAATTCACATTTTCTAAACATTGCAAAAAGGTTAGTCCTTTAGAAATTTTAACATGATCCTCAAATGATCAATATGCTTATCCTCACTCCTTGAGAAGATCAAAATATCATCGATGAACACGATCACAAACACGCTAAGGTATTGTCTAAACACCTTATTCATCAAATCCATAAACGCCGCTGGAGCATTAGTCAACCCAAATGACATTACCAAAAATTCATAATGACCATACCAAGTTCGAAAAGTCATCTTGAGAATTTCATCATCTTTCACCCTCTATTGGTGATAACCCGATCGGAGATCAATCTTAGAGAAATAACTTGCTCCTTGAAGTTGGTCAAATAAATCATCTATCCTTGGAGGAGGATACTTATTCTTAGTGGTTGCCTTGGTCAACTGTTGATATTCAATACACATACAAAGAGAACAATCTTTCTTTCTAACAAACAACAATAGAGCACCCCATGAAGAGATACACGATTGGATGAAACCCTTATCCAAAAAATCCTTCAACTGTTCATTCAACTCCTTAAGTTCTTCTGGAGCCATACAATAAGGAGGAATAGATATAGGTTCAGTATCTGGGAGAAGGTAAATACCGAAGTATATTTCCCGCTCGGGAGGAATACCGGGTAAGTCATCTGGAAACACTTCTGGAAACTCATTAACAACAGGGACCGACTCGAGAGAAGGAGTTTCGAAATCTACAACCTTCACCCTAACTAGATGGTAAAAGCAACCCTTAGAAATCATCTTTCTAGCTTTAAGATAAGAAACAAACTAACCCTTATGCATAAAATTTCCCCCATTCCACTCTAGGATAGGGTCATTCAAGAACTTAAACTTGACTACACGAGTTATACAATTGATAGAAGCATAACATAAGTGCAGCTAATCCATACCCAAGATAACATCAACATCTAACATATCAAGCTCTACCAAGTCAACAAGACTAACTCTATGGGACAAGGAAACAGGACACTTTCTTTAGACCATCTTAGCCTAAACAGAATCACTAACAATAGTAGAGGCAGAAAAAGGTTCTAGCAATATATCCGGAAGAACATCAAACCTCATAGTCACATATGGTGTCACAAAAGACAAGGTAGCACCGGGATCAACTATAGCATAGACATTAAGTTGGAAAACATTTAACATGTCGGTAACCACATCGGGAGAACTCTCTTGTTCACCTCGAGTTTGAAGGGCATAGAATTGGTTTTGCTTAGTAGCATTGGAACCCGCACCACTAGTAGTAGCTTCCTTTCCCTCTCTTCTTTTAGCCAATCACCGGGAAATCCCTCATTTTGTGACCTCTCTTACCACAACCAAAGCAATAATTCATTCTGGCTAGGCACTTACCCTCGTGCTTCCTTCCACACTTAGTACAATTAGACATAGGCAATGAAGATCCACTACAATTACCTCCTTGAGGCTTAGGGTCACACAACCTATCTTGGTTGAACTTTGGAGAAGCATTGGAGGAAGCTTGACTGGAAAAATTTTGTCAGAATCTAGGACAACCTTGTCCATCAAACCTTGCATTAGTGAAATTTCCATCACCAGTCCTAGACCTCTTCACCTCTCTAGACTTTTCCTTGAGTTTTTCCTCCTCAATTTGTTGTGCATGTACCATGAGACGAGATATGTCCATGACATTAATTAGAATAGTGGTTCGGTACTCCTTAACAATTATTTTTGACACACCCAAAACAAACTTACTCATCGTAGCCCTTGAATTGGAAACTATAGTTGGAGCATACTTAGACAAATGAGTGAAATTTAGAGCATATTCCTTTACACTCATACTTCCTTGTCGAAGGTTAATGAACTCAAGCACCTTGGCTTCTCTAATCTCAAGGGGAAAGAACCTATCAAGAAAAGCGGTGTTAAAATTCTCCCAATCAAGAGGACCCACATCTTCCAATCTCCCTTCCTTCCATTGGTTAGACCATATTTGATCCACACCTTTTAGTTGATAAGCCGCCAACTCCACCTTCTCCACCGGCATAACTCCTATGATCATCAAAACCTTATAGACCTCATTAATAAACTCTTAAGAATATTCCTCAACTTTGGAACCATGAAACTCTGGAGGTTTCATCCTTGTGAAGTCCCACACTCTTGAAGCGGCTGTACCCACATTTAGGTTCACGAAAACCACTACCTCCCTATTGGCTTGGTCCAATACTTGAAAAGCAGCCCTAAAATATGCATTGGATACTTGCTCGGCCAAAGGATCGATCAAAACTTGTGGAGTTTGGGGAGGAGCTTCTTGTTACATATTCTCCCTCACATTCATTCTAGTATAAGCTCTTCATGAAGCCATATCCTGAAGAAGATAAGATAAGGATTAGGAGAGAGGCCTTATAATGTTGAACTCTATCACACGACTTAAGAGTAATGAAAGAAGTGGAGTTTCCTAATCATCTTGTAGCCTCTCATTCATAAATGTCGCGTGCTTTACACTCATGAACAAGACTTTACTAGACGTGGCTTATGAGACATCCTAGGACCATTCTAAACCTTGTGTTCTGATTACCAAGTTTCTCACGACCTAGGGATAACCCTTAGATGCAACATTGCGTATAAAACCTCGAAGGACTCCATACAAGCAACTTAGCCTTCATAACATAAGAAATAGAACAATAAAAGTAAAATAAAAGTCCAAGTCCAAATTATTTTATATACAAAAAGAGTAAGTCTAAAACAATTCGCACAGCATAGCCATCTAATAAAATAGAATGATATTGGGCCTAGCCCATACATCATGTTCAAATGAGAAAGTACAAGAAAGAAAGTGAAACAAAAAAACTCCGTCCTCGAAGCATAAGGACTCACCAAAGCTCAAAATATCAATAGCCAATCTCTAGCCACGAAACTGAGTACCCTGACTGTTGGACCCTACATTTGGGGAAATATAGGCAAGAGTACGCGTTAGTATAAAACAATGTACAAAATATGATAGCCATGCATAAAACATTTATATAATGCTAAAAGGGACATTTCATTTCATGACATGCAATTGACCAAGCCAAATATAATATAAAAGAGTTAGAAAACATAAGTCATAAATCATGGTCAATGCAAGCTAACTCCATCTTCAAAACATTTGAACTCATGTGCGATACTTCTTGAAGTAACCATAGTTCATTATTACTTGTGGGGAATTAGCCTTAACCAGTATAGAGACCATATGAGCAATAAACTGATCCCCTGGTGTCTCCCACACCGAAAAGGGTTTCCTACTTGCCAAGGTAAAGACTATAAGTTCTAGATTAAGTGGATCCACTAGCTAATCAACCTATGGGTGGCACATAGTTAAGGGATAAAGAGATTGCTACTAAAAATACAGCCTCTACTAACGGGGGAGATTCCATCCAATCATCAATATCCACTCGGCGCTAAGCATAAATCCCATGGAAAAGTCATTTCTTACTTGACTTCATTATGCATGGAAGTGTGCCCTTGGAGAACCAAACCAAGCTTGTTTATTAGGATAGCTCTTACTCTTTGATTCAATTAGGCGAGAAAGCATTTCAGCCTAAGAATCCTTTCTATGTGAGAAAACCTTTCACATCATGCTAGTATGTGCTAATGATAATATCCTTTCACAATACAACATCATCATTGGTACTTTACTCTCAAAGCACCCTTACAAAATTTGCATAGATTTCATTATAAAATGCATAAGTCCATAATTTACCTCTTGAGGTTCAAAACCCACTTTCAATCATCAATGCTTAAAAAACATGAGTTAGATATGGATTTCATCATAAATACATGTAAAGCTTGCAATACAAGCTCAATTTCATAAACTTTTCCTTGAAGATCAAAGTCCCACATCATATTATTCATAACTTTAAAAATATAGGGATTGTGTGGGTTCATGGGCAAATCATCATATTTCATGAATTCATTCATAAGAGATCATAATTCAATCATTTAAATCAATAATGAAAAGAACCCACGATAATTGAAGAAACCCTAACTCAATTGGGGAATTCTACCTTTTGAAATAGAGGAATTTGGGAACTCCATGGATGAAAGGAATCCATGGATCAAAACTATCATACCTTGAATTCAAAAGCTAGACTTCGATGGAGGAATTGACACCTTGACTTGAAAACCTAGGTTGAATCTTCTTCTTCTTCTTCTTCAAGTTTCTAGAGAGAGAAATATTTGGAGAGGAGATTTGGTTTTCTTTGGTGAATTTGGAAGAATTAAGTGAATGGTTTAATTTGGGGGGTTGAAAAAGCTTATATAGGGGTCTTAGTGAAGGGTAAAATGACATAGTATAGGAACTAATTAATTAGAAAAAAACACAACTACCATTGTATTTCAATTGCCAGCAGTGACCCACAAGACCCCACTGACGGACTATGGACTGACCAACGGTCCATCCTGCACATTTGTGGTTGGTGGTCAGAGAGTTTTTCCTAGACCTACAGCCCCTGGACCATGAGGCATGGACCCATCGATGGCTCGTGGGGCAGACGTGGTTCATGGCCTAGATAGACTTCTTGGTGGCCCTTTCTACGGACCCACCTACGGTTCGTGGTTTGACCCACGAGCCATGGTTGGCCCTCGTGGATGGCACCTGTAAGTCCTGAATTTTCTAGGCTTCCCTCTTTCAAATTCGGGGTGTTAAAAATTTGATCACTTTTCTTCTAACGTTGGGATAAGACTTTTGTCCGCTTTTAGTCATTTTAATCCTTTCTTGATTAAGTCAAACATCTTTCATAGACACATGCTCCAACTTGGGACCTATTTAAGAAACCTCACAAACTTCTCACCAACAAAAAGGAGACCTACACCTCCTATTATAGAGAGCCTCAAACAGTGTCATCCTAATGCTAGAATAATAACTATTATTATAAGCAAACTCTGTCAGTGGAAAATGATAGTCCCAATAACCCTTGAAGTCAATCATACTGCTCTTAACATATCCTCCAAAGTCTTAATAGTATGATCAGCTTATACATCATTCTGATAAGGGATACTCATGCTAAGATTCGCTTGAGTACCAATACCCTTCTAAAATGACCTCAAAAACTGAGTCATAAACTGAGTACCACATTCAGAGATAATGGATAAGGGCACTTACTGTAAGGTCATTATTTCTCAATTTTAAGCTTGGCATATTCTTTGGCTGAAAATGAATTCCTTAATAGAAGTAATGAGTCGACTTCCTTATTTGGTCCATAATAACCTAAATTGAGTAAAACAGACAATGAGTATGAGATAAACCTGTAATGAAGTCCTTATTAAAATATTTAGACTTCCACGTATAAATAATAATATCTTGAGCCAAACCACCTTGTTTCTGATTCTCAACTTTGTCTTGTTAATAGTTCGGACAGTTGGCTACAAATTTTACAATATCTTGTTCTATAACATTCCACCAATAAACTTCCTACCAATCACGATGTATCCTACTGTCTCCCCGGTGAAGAAAACATCATGAGTTGTGAGCTTCTGTAAAAATATGATTCCTCAAATCATTAATATTCGAAAGACATAATCGACCTTGTTATGGGAGGACCATCTCCCATTTGGGAGAAAGCCTCAATGGCTTTCTCAGAAATTGACTTCTTCAAATCAACCAATATCGTATCAAAATCTTTCTTAGCCTTCACATCCAAAATGAGAGACAATTCTAAACCATGCATAACATTCAATCCACCCTTATTGGAATCAATTAAGCAAACACCTAGTCATGCCAATATAAGAGCATCACAGCTCCTTAATACATTCCTCAACATGAGAAACACTACCCATTGTTAGTCAACTGAGAGCATCTGTCACCACGTTCGCTTCAATTATGATAAAGGACACTTATGTTGTAAGCTTTCAATTACTCAAGCCATCTACTTTGGCAAAGATTCAAGTCCTTTTGAGTGAACACATAATTCAAGCCCGTGGGGTCAGTAAGCACATCAACATGAAAACCATAAAGATAATCCTCCAAATCGTTAAGGCAAAACCAATTGCCGCTAACTCCAAATCATTAGTAAGATAATTCTTTTCATACACCTTCAATTTCCTTGAAGCATAAGCGATGACTTTCCCATGTTGCATAAAAAATAATTCAAGACCAATCTAATAAGTATCACAATAGACCACAAAACCAATCTATCATTCTTGAATGTCAATATAGGAGCTGAAGTGAGTCTATTCTTCAACTCTTGGAAACTTTTCTAACAAGCTTCTAACCATAGGAATTTCATCTTCTTTTGGGTCAACGTTGTCAAAGGTGATGCAATAAAGAAATATCCTTCCTTAAACCTTTTATAGAAACCATCAAAACCTAAGAAACTCCAAATATGTAAGCACACTGATAAGTCGGGGATTTCGATTCATTTAGGGCTTATTATTCAAAGTTTTAGTGTCCTGAATGCCTATTTTATGACCTAAACTAATGTTAAAATGCTAATTTTCAGCAATGAAGGCAAAAGAGTTAGGCAAGGACATTACAGTGAAAATAGAAGCAAAAAAGCTAAAAAAAGCAAGGTTTGTACTCGCCAAAGCTACTCGACGAGTCGCCGAGTGGCTCTTCAGCTCACCAAAAGTTACAATAGGCCAGCCCATGGACAAGACCAACTAGGCGAGAGAATGGATGGTTCGGTGTCATGCTTAAAGGATCGATGATGCCGACTTTGATCACCTAAAGTAACAGCAAGAAGTGATGAAATGCAAACCCAAGAAGGCAATGGAAAAGAGCACTCAGCGAATTGCCGACTTGGTCGGCTGAGTCTGCCTCAAATTTTGAATGTTCATTATCAGTACTTTAAGGTTGCATTCTCAGTTAGCATGTTAGAATATTGAGCTATCCAGTATATTTTAGTTATGTTGTATTATACACATTTCCAGTTAGGAGTAGGCTAAAAACCGAGTTGGACTAGGGTTCAGCATACCCGTATAGTCTCAGAACTACGTGCCCGCATAGGAGTATAAGTCCCCTATGTTGGGCATCAAATATTATGATCACGCCAGTCATGCCTTTATACCTCTGGAAAGGTATATTGGGTCCTCTCGATATGGCGTATACATCGGACTCCACGTTTAGCTCACGTGGTTTTATGTCGGTTATTAGTAGCTCCCACAATAAGAGTTTAGTGCATTTGACCATGTTTTTAGTTTATACTTTGGTATTTAGTCAACATGTTAGATTCATGATTTAGCACTTGGTCATTGCATTCAGTTAGCTTTTCAGCATATTGGAGTATTTACATTCATATTCAGTTATGTCATTGCTCAGTTACGCTTTGTTCAGTTTATATGTTTGTTCAACTATGTTTTATATCCTACGTGCTCAATACATTCCAAGTACTTATGCATACTCTACGCTACATCCTTTCATGATGTAGGTTCAGGTACTCAACATCCAGATCACGAATAGATCAGTTCCCGATCCATATTCAACAACTTCAGTGGTGAGTCCTCATACTTCGAGGACAATAGACATCTGTTTTTCACATATAGTCTTTTATTTTAATTTCAGTTTTTGTAGGGTTATACATATTCAGATAAGTTTTGGGTATTCCCCAATTAGAGTTATCTCTTGTTTTAAGCTTCAGCATAGTATCTCTATATTTAGTTGTTTTAGTATGCTTATGATATGCCAACTCAGGGTTAGCTTGGGATCACTCGTGATCCTAGGTCCCGTGTTTATGTCAAGGGGGTAGCCTCGGGGCGTGGCAGTTATATTATTCTTGTGATATTTAGTTGTTTCCCAACAATTTAACAAACTAATGCATATAACCTGTGTCTTCAAACTATTGATGATATTGATATTAGTGCTACCCTGACTGGACTACTCAAGTTATTCTGCCAAAGGCTTACGATAAGGAAAAATACAGATATGTAAATAGACATAGTTACAAGTCCAATTCTAGTAATAAAACCTTCATGAAAAATATTCCTCAATGCCAAAGAATATTGAAAAGAAATGACAATCCCGCTAAGCTAAAAATAAATTTGGCTGAAAAGGATTATATGAAAATTGCGGTCATTTCAAATGAAAATATCGAGGTCACTATGAGAAACTGGGTGATAAGACTCTAGTGCTATGAGGCACATTTGTATAAATAAAAATAATGTTGTGTCATACACACAAGTTGAGATGGGAGAACAAATTGTTTATTTTAGTGACTCAAGGATAACTAAAGTTCTTGGAAAAGGAAAAGCTCTTCTCAAACTCACATCTGGTAAAACTTTGGCATTGATTGATGTATTGCATGATCGTGATATCCGGATCTATTTGATTTTTGTGGGATAATTAGGAAAAGGTGGAATGAAGACTTCTTTGAAGATTATTGATTATAATAATATTTTTTATTAGAAAAAGATGTTGTAAGTATGGTTTATTTTTGCTTAATATTTTTTATGATTGATGTGTCGGGAATTTTGAATCATTTATTTAGGACTTATTATTCAATGAATTAGTGTTATCAATGCCTATTTTGTGTTCAATAAGGCAAGGACATTACGATGTGAAAAGAAGTGAAAAATTGGAAAAGATGAAGAAAAGAAAAGTTGGAGCTCGCGAAAGCCACTTGGCAATGTGCCGAGTGAGCCTCCAGCTTTCCAAACTTTTCAGCGAAGTAGCCCATGAATCAATCCATATAGGCGAGAGAAAAGACACTTCGGCGATGCACCAGATGGAGCGGCAATATCGATCCAGCTCGCTAAATCTTCTAGAAAGATTTGATGCAGAAGTCAAGCTAAAAGCGATGGCCTATCGGTGGATCGCAGAATCTATCGACGATCTCTACTAACTTCACTAAGTGAGTCATCATTTTGATGATTGACAGAACACTATCAAAGTCACTTCATCCATTACTAAGTGCCAGCGATCGTTCAATAGTAATATAACCCAACTAGTGAGTTGGAGTCGAGTCCCAAGGGAGCGGTTTTGAGAATCAATAGTCAAGTGCGAATATGTTCAAGTCAGTCAAAGCTAAAAATATTTACGAATAAAAACATAATGCAAGTTTGGGGTGACACAAGTGTCAAATATCAAAGGGGGTTTTGTATTCAATTATCAACTAAAATAGCAAATAACACGAAAATATGAATATGGAGACGAGAGTCTTGGGATGTGATTGGATTATGAGCTAAGGTAAACAACCGGGTAATTGTAATTAATAGTAAACAACTATAAATTGGTGAATAAGCTATACTTTAGTGGGGATAAACTTTCTCTTGAACAATTTACCCTAAATCAAATTTGTTTCTCTAAAACACCAATAAGCAGCAATGAAGCACAACCTCCGCTTTAGTCCATTAACTCTCTCGAGCTGAATGTGTGGACAAGGGTTTAGGATTCACTCTTTCGAGTTGAACCCAGACAACCCAATACCCACAGACCATCGATTCAGTAATTTTGGTTTTAAAACCTCTCTCTCGAGCAAGCCAAAAACACGAAGTTAAGATTGTATTCAGAACTACAACCCATTAAATTCAACCATAATTACTAAACGAAATTACCTTTAAACAGTGAATAAACTATCAATTAACTATACCGAGTAGTTAAATTAACCCAAAATCACGTAATCACACCCCAAGAATTGGGTTTTTAGCTAGACATAGTAAAAAGGTAAAAATCATTACCAAGTTGTGTTTCAATTGGGTAGGATTGATATTGTCTTTGCAAAAGTATAAGATGAAGAATCTTCAACACCTAATTCCAATTTCTTAGAAATGGAAATCTTCAAATCTTCAAAGCTAAGGAAATATTGACTCTCTATTCTCTTCTAAAAATTTGATTCAAGATAACATAAGATTATATGACAACTTAAACAAAAAATTCAAATGAGTATTTATAGTTGTCAAAAAAAAATGTGCTGCGAAGGACCATTCAGTGCAATAAGTTGGGATTGCCGATCCACTCGGCAATCTACCCTTTGGTCATTCCTATAGCCTTTTTAATTTGGCCTTTAGCACTTCAAGCTCTGTAACTTTGGGCGATATGGCACTGCATCGCGGAACCGTTCGATGACTCATCGACTGCTCCTTTCTATCACCGACTTGATTTTCTCCTTCAAGGCATGGCACACTGGACCATTAGGCGATATCATGGCCTTTAGGCAACTCGCCTAATGGTTTAGGCGATCCTTAGGCTTTATTTTCTTCATTGTTTTAGCTGCCTTGTTCCTTTTTGCTCATTAGTGTCCATGCTTTGTTCCTCAATCCAAATACCTGAAAATTAAGGATTTATATCAGTTATTGGCACAAAATATGCATTTGAGGACACTAAATCTATTAAAATAAAGCCCTAAATGAGTCCAAATCGTGGACTCATCAACACCCCTAACTTAAACATTTGCTTGTCCTCAAGTAAAACTCAAGTTCGATAGTTCCAAATGGCTATCTCAAACAGTGCTACACAAGACTCAATCATGAATGCACACAAAAAGACTCAACTTACTTATGCAAGGATCAAATGTGCACTCAAAGTTTCAAGTTGTGACTCACCATTATCAAAGAATCTCAAGCTCACAATACTTACTTCACATGCAAGTTCAAGCTCAACAAAGGTAATCAAATGCCCTCACACAAAGATGATTCCATATTTACACATAATGGTTTACAATTTAAAGCTTCCAAATCAAATGCAACGCTCACACTCACAAAGATAAACACAATGCATGCTTTTACCCATAGGTTTGCCCTTATTTTCCGGCCAACAATTGTTTCAGCTCACTCAAGATCAAAAAGGCCTTTCCAAGGCTTGTAATGAGGCTTAATGCAAAGGTATGGTCTAGCTCAATGGCTATAGTCCTCATGAAATGTGGTGTGAACAACATTTCCTCTCCTTTTCCTCATCGTTTTCATTCGTGCTCACAGCTCATCCCATTATTTACTTTCCATGGACTGTTGGAAACCCCATTTTCTTTTCACTTTCACAACTTTTTCATTTTTTTTCTTTTTCTTTCTTTTCTTTTTTTTCTCTTTTTTTTTTATATGGAGGGGTTCCATTTTTTTTTTTCACAACCATGGGTAAAAGAGACTTTTTTGCACTCCTTGATTTACCTTCTCTTTTCACCACACCCCCAACTCAGGCTTTTGGCCTAAGTTGGCTATTCAAACAAACCACAAATCATGAGGATTATGGGTAATGGATAAAGAAAGGTCACATTTTCATCAAGTTTCTTCCAAGAAAAGGGATAAGGCTCAAAGGGTGTTCAATCAAGGATCACACACTCACAAGGTAGGCCATAAAAGAGGTATATGTCAAATTGGTTCACACTCTTTAAAGTTGCCTAAGATCATCTCAAGAGTTCACATCAATTTGTCAATTGGACCAACGGGGAAAATTCTAAGTTCCATCATGCATGGTTTACGGTAAGCTCATCACACAAGGCATTAACACCAAAGTCAAACAAGACTCCACACTTTCGCTAGTATGCAACGTTCATCACAAGAGACTCAATTCGATACTTGGCTAGTCACAACGAAATGCAAAGAGTTCACATATTGTCTAGGCAACTTCATTTGGCCTCGTCGTAGCGCACATTCATTTTTGTTCGATTATGAGCACTATTCAAGTCATCGGTATTGATCAAAATTGATACTCAAATTTGAAAAAGAACAGCCACATTCAACACAAACAAGAGGTGTCAAAGTTATCGGAAGGGGTCAATAATCATTCACACATTTAAAACAAGGAGCCACAAGCTCAATCATCCACAAAAAGCAGTATAAAACACAATATAAAGCTCAAAACCCAATATATACTGAAAACAAGAGAGTTATAAAGGATCACACAAAAGGTGGGCCTCACCCCACCACAAATAAAATCATTTGTCCTCAAATGCAAACAAAAATATCCAAAAGTCAAAATAACGTAAGGTAGAGAGGGAGGTAAAGAGAAGTCTTGTCTAGTCAGTCACTCCATCTGTCTGGGCATCAATGCTCGGTACATCAGTCTGGACTTAGGCATCAGTGCCCGGAGTCTCCTCAGAAGGTACAGTAGCTACACTGGGAGTAGCCAAGGAAGTATCGGCTAAGGAAGCCTGCACAACAACATCTACCATGGCCTCTTCAGTCTCAGTCAAGCCTTCATATGAAGCTTCATTAGCCACCTCAAGCAACTCCTCATCAGTCTCTGCCTCAGATTTAAGGTCAGCTGTCTGCTCAACTCTATCCTTATCACCGGTGGTAGCTGGAGGCATAACTGGGACATGTGGGATCTCCAATTTCCCAATGATCATAGACATATTGGTGGACTTCAACTGATCCACCTCTCTTCTCAACTCAGCAATAGCGGTCTTTAAGGTTGTCACCTCTTTGGTGGCTCCTTGGCCACGCTCACACACTGTTATACTTACCGCCAAGGCATCAATGGTAGCGCTCAATGGTGTCACATCATCATCCAGGGCAGTCTGAATCATGACCGAAATGGAGGCCTCGAGTCTGGCAGCCCAACTATCGGCAGAATGGGTAAGTTGCCCCATCCAGAGTAATGAAGCCTGAGTGAGCGGGGTCCAGGAGACAGCAGAACCAGCAGGTCTCAGTGCAATGTAATAGCAGAAGAACCTGGGGTATCAGAAGGTACAACGATAGGTGTACCTGAAGGCCCAGGGGCAAGAGTAGGCAAAGATGCCTCTACAAGTAGTGAGTCTATGTCCACACCCGGGGTGGGGTCCACTGGGTTGCCTTCTTCTTCTTCTCCACCTTATCCTTCAAATATTCTGCCTCAATCCTCTTGATATCAGTAGAGGATGTGTGCATCACTTTCATCTCCTTCTTTGCATCTCTATGAACCCGAGCTCGTCTGCACAGCTTGGTGATCAATACCAGGAAGGAAAGTAAGGCATGGTGCTGCTTGGACCTCATGACCATCTCATGTGCCACAATCATCCCCAAATTTAGTCTCGTCCCATCAATGATGCAACCCAGATAGGTTGCCTTGGCATGGCGAAGTATGGACTCATTCTGGGATGGCATAATGGTACTACTGATGAAGCCAAACTAGAACAATGCAGCGATGTTCAGAGCCTTCTTCTCAAGAGGTTCTCCTATCTCAAGCAACTTTGGAGAACCGTTTGATATTAGCAAGGCCAACCACTTATTCATATTTTCCAGAGTCTTTGTTCTAATCATGTGCTGACAGTCGTCGTCGATGTTATTTGAGCACTCTAGGACCTCATTGATTGCATCAGCATCATACTTCACTCTTCACTCTTCTACCTCTAACAACCACGTAGTCAACTAGTTTGAAAGCAGCTGCCTGCTTCTTCCTCTGTGGTATCAAGGTCCCATAAGAAGCATAGAACTCTCAGACACACTTTTGAATATACGGGCCACCGGTCTTGGTGAAGATCTGGAATTTATGAGCCTTCAAACAGCTCATAATCTCTTGGTACCTGTCAATGACCGCATCCGTGGACAGACACTTCTCCTCAATAATCGTCCTCAACCCCTCAGTCTTCAATGTGTTCATATACTGTAGGGGGGACCCTGAACAAGAGGTGGTAAGCCTACAGCCTGCTCTAGAACTGGAGGAGGAGTGTTGGTGGGCTAAGAGTCCTGATCTTAAATGACTCGTTCATCTTTTTTTATCGTAGCTCCGCCCTCTGTGCTATTACGAGCTCATCATCATTAGAATTTGCACTCTGGTTATCCAGATGCTCACCCTCACTCTCAGAAGTGGTGAAGTGAATGGAGTAGATGCCATCACTGTTGGAGCTGACCTCTGGTGATGTTGGTGCCTTGCCTTTCCTACCAGTTTTGGGAAGTTTTGTAGCCTTGCCTCTGAATGCAGTTGCATTCTCGTTGAGTGTAATCCCCTTAGCTTCCTTCGGGGTGGCATGTTTCCACCAACAACCTTAGATCTAGCCATATCTGCAAAAAATTTAAGAAAGTTAGAAAACAACTCAATCAAATTCAGAGAAAAAGAGTTGCAGATAAGCTCGCCAAATCTCTTTGGCGAGCTAGATTGGGCTCGCCAAAGGGATTGGCTTAAAAATCACAAAAAAAATTTTGCATGTCGGTGATGGGAAGTCCTTTCGGCGGATCACCGACAGCTTTCAGCGAGCAAGGGCTAGCCCGTCGAAAGTTATAGTGCAAAATAGGCTCAGGGGTGCAGACAAAGGGCGAGCAAAAAGTCTTTCGACGACTCGTTGAGTGCCTTCGGCGAACTCCCGCTTCTCGCCGAAAGTTACAGAACCCAACATCAGATAAAGCATGAAATTAAAGGAGAGATGGGGACCTTCGGCAAACCACCGAGTGGTTTGACGAGCTCGACCCAGCTCGCCAAATGACCCAATGTGCCTACTTTCAACCCAACTTCTCGAATTCAACCCCGCATTCCCCAAAAACAAAATCAAAGCATGCACTAATCAAATTGAAGCAACCATAACACCCATCACCCCAGAATACTCAGACTTCCCCTGGTTTTGCAAAATTTAGCCATTTGACAACATTTGCCCTTAAGATTGGCGTGACCCACTCTATCACTGGGCAAATCACATCATTTAGTAAAAATACGGGCTACTCAAACTTCACCCAATCAAACAAAATAACATGCAAGAACAACCCCACAAAATTTAATTCATTTTAAAATACAAGAATACGAGATTTCAACAATCTAAACATTATGGGCAAGATTATCAAATTAGAATAGGCATTTAAGCATTCTAATCCAATCAGAGAGGCCCAGGAAATGTCAACACGATAAGATCATTTGCATAAGAGTACAATTTTGATAAAATTAAACTCGGGGTTTGGAAAACCAACCTTTGATGCCGCTTAAAATGACATTGAAATGCTAGGCGGCACTGTAATCCAAATTCAAGCACAAATCAACGACTAAAATACTCTTAAAATGAAAAAATATATAAACTAGAGTGCGGGTGTGAGTTTGGAAGATAAAAAGTGAGGGAAAGTGAAAGAGTTTGAAAGTTTAAACCTTTGTCCTTTTTAAAAACCATCCAATTTTCGCCCATTAGGCAACATTAGTCTTGCTCGCCGAACCACTCGACGACACGCTGAGTAGGCACTTACCTCACCGAGTTTTACAAGACCTCCAGTTAATGTGGGGGTCCAAACGGCGGTCTATGTCTGGATCGCCGACCTGGTCGGCGATTCGCTAATAATTTTCTAGGCTCGCTGAGTTTTACAGACTCCAATGTAAAATTGTCTTTAGTCTAACGACGGTCTAGGTAATTGTTGCTGACCTCTTCGGCGATGCGTTGACTGGACCTTTTAGCTCACCAACCTGCAATTTTCAAATACTTTCCACACTTTAACCTGCATAATCAACACACCATTATTTTACCAAAACAAAAATAAAGCAATAAGGGGTCTTGGGTTGCCTCCCAAGCAGTGCCTTAGTTAACGTCGTGGTACGATGCAAGTCAACACTTAAACCTCATTTTTGGGGTTAGCCATAGTATCACTAGGCAAGCCCCCTTTTTGCCGCGGGAAGAGATGAGGTAGCGCATGACCCATAAGGTTCCTAAGCAGCTGGATAGATCTGGAATGAGAGCCAATCATCTTATTTAGCACTTCGGCATTCTCCTTCATCTCTTCCAACACTCTATGATGCTCATTGACCTTTTGGAGAATGATTGAGAGCATTCCTTCAACACGTCTACTCTTATCGTCCTTGGACCTTCTCTGCTCATGAAGAGGGATATATTGATCCTTCTTTTGGCATTGGACGTCGAGTTCCATAACCTTTTTGGTTACTTCATCCAGTTGAGTCAGCACTGCAGCCAAGCTGAAGTTCCTCTCTACTTCTTGGTTGGTCTTAGTCATGTTATCAAGCAGTTGGGCTACTATCACATAGGGTTGTTTATCAATACCATCGGGGATGAGTTGATCAGCCAACAATCTGTTCTTGAGACCAAGACTTCTATAAAAACAATCCAGTAGGACTACATCGGGAATCCCATGAGTTGGGCATTGATCAACAGTGCTTTAAACCTTAGCCATGACTCATGAATTTGTCCACCTTCCAATTGCCTAAAGGTTAGGATGCAATCCCTGAACTTCATCACTTCTAACGAAGGAAAATCCATTTGCTCGCAAGTACTGCTCGACATACTCACCTCCTCTATTTCAAAGCACAAACAAGCAAAACACAAACCAAAACTAAAAATTAAGTAAGTTCAACTATAACTAACAAGAGCAAAATTCAACTTAATTAAAAATTCTCAAATAAGACCACTCCTCGGCATCTGCGCCATTTTGATTGAGGAAATGCTATCAAAGTCACTTCATCCAATATTAAGTGCCAATGATCGTTCAATAGTAATATAACCCAACTAGTGAGTTGGGGTCGAGTCCCAAGGGAGCGGTTTTGAGAATCATTAGTCAACTGCAAATATGTTCAAGTCAGTCATAGCTAAAAATACTTACGAATAAAAACATAATACAAGTTTGTGGTGACACAAGTGTCAAATATCAAAGGGGGTTTTGTATTTAATTATCAACTTAATAAGCAAATAACACGAAAATACGATTATGGAGATGGGATTCTTGGGATGTGATTGGATTATGGGTAAGGTAAACAACCGGGTAATTGTTATTATTAGTAAATAGCTGTAAATTGGTGAATAAGCTAGATTTTAGTGGGGATAAACTTTCTCTTGACCAATTTACCCCGAATCAAATTTGTTTCTCTCGAACACCAATAAGCAGCAATGAAGAACAGTCTCCGCATTAGTCCATTCACTCTCTCGAGCTGAATGTGTGGAAAAGGGTTTAGGATTCACTCTCTCGAGTTGAACCATGACAACTCAATATCCACAGACCATCGATTCAGTAATTCTGGTTTTAAAACCTCTCTCTTGAGCAAGCCAAAAACACGAAGTTAAGATTGTATTTGCAACTACAACCCATTAAATTCAACCATGATTACTGAACAAAATCAACTTTAAATAGCAAATAAACTATCAGTTAACAATACCCAGCAGTTAAATCACCCCAAGAATTGGGATCTTAGGTAGACATAGTAAAAAGGTAAAAATCGTTACCAAGTTGTGTTTCCATCAACTGGGTAGGATTGAAATTGTCTTTACAAAGGTCTAAGATGAAGAATCTTCAACACCCACTTCCAATTTCATAGAAATGAAAATTTTCAAATCTTCAAAGCTAAGGAAATATTGTCTCTCTATTCTCTTCTAAAATTTTGATTCAAGATAACATAAGATGATATCACATTTTAAACTAAAAATTCAAACAAGTATTTATAGTTGTAAAAAAAAATGTGCTGCGAAGGACCATTTGGCGCAATAATTTGGGATCGGCGATCCGCCCTTTGGTCATTCCTATCGCCTTTTCTCTTTGGCCTTCAGCACTTCAAGCTCTATAACTTTGGGCGATACGACACTGCATCGCGAAACCGTTCGGCTACTCCCCGTCTACCCCTTTCTATCGCCGACTTGATTTTCTCCTTCAGGGCTTGGCACACTGGACCATTAGGCGAGATCATGGCCTTTTGACGACTCGCCTAATGGTTTAGGTGATCCTTAGGCCTTCTTTTCTTTGTTCTTTCGGCTGCCTTGTTCCTTTTTGTTCATTAGTGTCCATGCTTTGTTCCTCAATCCAAATACCTGAAAATCAAGGATTTATATCAGTTATTGGCACAAAATATGCATTTGAGGACACTAAATCTATTAAAATAAAGCCCTATATGAGTCCTAATCGTGGATCATCATTTTACATTTTGAGAAATTTTTTAAAACGTATAAACTGATTTTTGAAAAGAGAAAGGAGAGACTTACACAAAAGAGTGACCCAAATTTTAGAGCTTTTCACATACTTTGACATTATTGGATATTCTTGGGGAGCTTTGAGCTTATAGTATTGAGGATTTAAGGTTCAAGTCTTGATTTCAGCATTTATGCTTCGAAGATGGTTGACAATTCTAATGGATAATATTTTTGGTAACGATTTCATGCTTTTTGCTATGATTGGATAAACCCCACTTCCTTAGGGGTGTGATTATGTATTGAATACATAAATTAGCTTATGGGTATTGTCAATTGCTATAATTAATGTTGTTTTGAAATGGGTTCAATCACTTCTTTATGTTTTAATATATGAACGAAGCTGCAAATTTAGTTCTAGTCTTAGCTCTCGGTGTTTTCTTGCGAAGATGCATAGAGTCGAATGAGTGATCAATAATTGCATTGACTTAGATCTTTACAACTAAGCTTGAGAAAGTGGGTTAGGTTAAGTAATTAGGTTGTTTTGTATTGTGACGCTTGTTGAAGTTCGAGAGAACTCACTCGAAGCATGATACCTAATCAAGAGATAGCTATTATATTCGAAACACATCCTACCCGTTGAGATTCAACAACTTAAAACAATTGATAATTACCCATTAAGCCAAATTAGTGTTCAATTACTCACACATCCCTAAGGCTCTCTTTATACTTGTTCAAACTCCGTGTTAGTTGTTCCTGTTAACAATTGGTTACAAAACTCTCTCGATATTGATATTTAAAACTCGTTGGTTTACTTTATGTCACGTAATCCTTTACTTATACAAGAGATTAGAGCACTTCTACACTTCATACTTGAACTCTTTACTGTATCACTCCTTGTGGGATCGACCCCAACTCTTTGTTGGGTTTATACTTGTAAGTGACCGCCTACACTTCGAATTATAAAAGGTGTAGTTGAGTGTTATCAACGATTACACTAAAAATGTATTTTCTTTTGCTTCTATGATTGCGCTTATTTCTTTAAGGCATGCTAGACTAGGATATGCTAAATGTATCACATATAAAGAATGCAGTCTCTTGATTTTATATTTGATTTATGATTTGATGTTTTAAGCACACTTCTTCCAATTCTAAGTGTCAACGATCGTAAATCAGTATAAAACCCAACTAAATGAGTCGGGGTCGAATCCCACAGGGAGCGATACATGTTTTAAATTCTATTAAAAGTATGAATGCGGTCTAATCAGTAATAAGAATAAATATTGTCAGAAAAGGACATTAAACAAATAAAGGGGTTTACACGAATGTCAGATAGGGGCTTTAGATTTACAATTATAAACTACAATGTTGTCATAAAGTAATTAGATAACAATAAAGAGAGGAATTCTCGAGATGTGATCAATTATAGGCAAATTTGATATATTGGTAATTGAAACTACTAGTAAATAGCTAAATATCAATGGGTAGGCTAGATTATAATTGAAATAGCTTTCTCTCGAACAACTATTCTACTTCAAGTGATTTCTCTTGAACATTCACAAGCATAGCAATTAAGAACAGCCCAAAACCTTAATGCATCTTCTCTCTCGAACAAGATGGGTAGGACTAGGTTTAGTATTCACTCTCTCAAGCTAAAGCCAAATCAACCCAATACATACAAATCATTAATCAATAATCTTAGTTCTAAAACCTGTCTCTCGAGCAAGCTAAGAACACTAACATAGAACTGCATATGCAACTACAATTCATAGATTGAACCACAATTAATGATTAAACCCACTTCAATATAACATTTAAACTATTAATTAGCAATACCCATACACTAATTCAACCCATAATCACATGATCACACCCCAAGAATTGGGGTTTTAGCCAGACATCATAAAAAGGTAAAATATATTACCAAATTGATTAGCCGTCAACTAGGTAAGAGAGATTTAGTCTTTTCAATGCTCAGTTTGAAGAAAATCTTAAACCCACTTGAAAAATCTCCAAATCAAGTCTTAATACCTTCAAGCCTACTTAGAAACTTTAGAGAAAACTATTCTAAAACTAAAATAAAAGAAAATTTGATGTTAAATTAATGTTCAAAATCTAACTTATAGTCGCTGAAAATAAGCCACGAAGGGATCTTTAGCGAATTAAGTCAGGCTCGCCAAACCACTCGGTGAGCCGCCCTTTGATCCCTTCCATCGCCTTTTAGCCTTGACATTCAACATCCTCAAGGTCTGTAACTTTGGGCGATCTATATTAGCTTCGCGGAACTACTCGGCGATCCACCAACTGCTCCTTTTCTTTGTCGACTTGGTTCTTTCCTTCAGGGCTTGGCACACTAGAACTTTAGGCGGTCGGATAGCCACTCGGCGATTTGTCGAAAGCTCTTGGCGATCACCAGGCTTTCCTTTCTTTAGTTTGTTTTGTTCCTTTTGCATGTTATTGTCCTTGCTTTGTTCCTCAATCCATATACCTTGAAATCAAGGATTAAACATCAACTTATTTAAGGACACTAAGTCTATCAAAACAATGCCCTAAATGAGTCCAAATCTAGGACTAATCAACTCCCCCAACATAAACTTTTGCTTGTCCTCAAGTAAAACACAAGTTCAGTAGCTCAAAAAGGATGTCTCAAACAATGCTACATAAGACTCAATATGAATGCACACGACAAGATTCAACTTACTCGTGCAATGATCAATTATGCACTCAAAGATTCAAATTATGACTCACCATTATCAAGGATTCTCAAGTTTACAATACTTGCTTCAAATGCTAGTTCAAGCTCAACAAAGGTACTCAAATGCCCTCACAACAAGGATGATGCCATATTCACACACAATTCTTCAATAATTTATAGTTTAGAATCACATACGACTCTTACACTCACAAAGATGAACACATGCATGACTTCACCCATAGGTTTGCCTTTATTTTCCAATCAACACTCGTTTCAGCTCACTCAAGATCACAAAGGTCTTTTCAAGGCTTGTAACGAGGCTGAGTGTGAAGGTATGGTTATTTAGGCTCATTGGCTACTACCTTCATGAAGTGTGGCCTGAACATCACATTCCTTCTTTTCTTTAACATTGCAAACATGCTTCTAATCAACCCCATTATTCAACTTCTTATGAATTGCTGGACACCCCATTTCTTTTGCAATTTTTATCACTTATTTAACCACTTTTTCATTCGTTTTATTTTCTTCTTTTCTCTTTTCTTTTATCTTCTTTTTTTTTTATATGGAGGGGTTCCATCTTTTTCAAAATCATTACTCAAAGGGGGATTTCTCACACTTCTTGACTTTCCTTCTCTTTTCACCACACCCCCAACTTAGGCTTTTGGCCTAAGTTGGTTATTCAAACCAACCACACTTCATGAGATTTATGGGTTAATGGATAAAGAGGGGTCACAATTGTTCAAGTTTCTTCCAAGAAAAGAGTTAAAGCTCAAGGGGGGTTCAAGCAAAGTTCACACATCTCAGAAGGTTGTCACCAAAAGAGGTATATTGTCAAATTGTTTTCACTCTTCAAAATTGTTTTCTAAGATCATTTAAAGTGCTTACATCACTTAGTCAACTGGACCAACGGGGAAAATTCTAGGTGTTATCACACAATGTTCAAAGTAACCTCAACACACACGGCATTGGCATCAATATCAAACAAGACTCCACACTTTTGCTAGTGTGCAATGTTCATCACAAGAGACTCGTTCAATAACTGGCTAGTCAAAACGAGATGCACAAAGTCCACACATTGTCTATGCAACTTCATTTGCCTCATCGTACCCGTACATTCATTTGGTTCCATTAAGAGTTCTATTTAAGTCATCGGTATTGATCATCACCGATACTAAAATTTGCATAAGAACAGCCACAATCACACACAAAAGAGTTGGCACAAAATTTTCAAAATAGGTCAAAAACTATGTCCATTCAAATAAGGAGCCATAAGCTCAAACATCAACAAGATTCACAAGATTAAAATCAAAACAAACATATAGATCAAAACCCAATATTCACCAATATTCACAGACAAAATCAAAACACAAGAGGTAGGTATGGAAATACCTCACCCCACCCACAAAAGAAAAGCGGTTGTCCTCAAATGCAACTAACAATATAAAAATCACAAAAAACAATGGAGAGGGAGGTGAAGAATGATCCTGTCTACACAATCGCTCCATCTGTTGGGGCATCAATGCCTGAGATCACACTCTCTTGGGCATCAGTGCTTGAGGTAACATGAACACTCGCTCAACTAGAGTTTACCATGGACGTATCCCTCAAGGAAGCCTGTTGGACTGTCTCATACATGGCACCCTCTAGATTTGCCAGATCATCATACACAGCAGCCTCTCACTCCTCAAGCTGCTCCTCATCAGTCTTAGACTCGACAGAAGCAACATCCTCCATAATATCATCTCCGATGGTATCGAAGGTACCTCAGCATAGGCTGGACTCTCAGCACTTGGATCTTTGGGGATCTTAACTAAACCCAAAAAATGAAGTGAAGTCTGTGGACTTAAGATGGTCCACACCCTTCCTCAACTCAGAAAACTCATTTTTCAAAGCCGTAAAATCAATAGTAATCTCCTGTCGACTCTCACAAGTCTTTACTCTCACCGTTAGGGCATCAATATATGTCTGGAGGGGTGTCAAGGCAGCTAAGATGACTCACTCAATCATCCAAGGCACCTCGGCCTCTAGCCGGGAAGCCAGCATGTAACACCCCTAAATGCTAACAAGAGTCGCATGTCGATTTTCCGTCACTAAATTACTTCAATATGTTTTATTCTAATTTTGGGAACTTGAAATGTTGTGATAATTGCTAGCTTGCTTAGCATAAACTGGATCGTAATTTAAGGGATTTTTATCGGGGTATTTAAGTAGTGGTCTAATTAGAATTATGTATAAATTTAAAAGGAGGTGAAGGATATATATATATATATATAAGTGTATATGTATGCATTTTGGGCAGCACACAATACTATTTGGGCAGCCTTGAGGGACAGTTGTTCTTTGGGGATAAATATCACTTTTGAGCCTATATTTTGACATCTCCTCTAGTGAATTTAGGTTCCTTCAAGTATAAAGACCTTAGAACCTTAGTTAACCATTTTTTCATCATAATCACAAAGGAAAAACTTGGTCCTTTTGGCTGGAATTCGAGACACACACTGCTTTTTGGTAAGTAGCCGAAATCTGTTTTGTAGCAGAGTAGTGTGTATTACGTTTAGAATATTTCGTTCTCTAGAACTCAGTTTTAGGTGATTAAATATGATTTGGAAATCTAATTCATATACCTACAACTCTTATGTTTATGTGAAACTGTAATTTAGCTGTTATGGATTCGAAATATGGGACGCAACACAGGACAAGTTCTGTCCAGATTTCGGATTTAGAAATCCTGTATGAACAACTGTTAGTGTATCGATGATATCTTTTTGTACAAAATGTGTTTTTCGGTGATTTTTGTTGATTTTCAACCTTAAAATATGTATCTATATCTTTCATGAAGGTTATAAACTCTAGTTTTACCATTTTCCTATTCAAATCTAAGTTACAACATGGGGTACTAGACTGGCCAGAATCACTGTTTTGGGAACATAGTTGTATCTGTGCAGGCTGAGCTTACTTGTGATGATAATCCTATTTTATTTGGATATTATTGAGATATTAGGAATTAAAGAAGTTACTTAATTGCATTTTTAAGGTTGTATATACTTGTGAACAAGTTGAGGACCTTGATACATTGGTTGGTCTACGGTTTGAACTCGCGGAGTTGTGTTGGACTGTTCTACGCTAAAGCATTGAGGTTTGTGTATAAACTTGTACTTGCACTCTTTTAACTGCTGGTATATCTGAAAGTTGATCTTGATACCTTGGTTACCTCTTGTCACTTTGCATTGTCGTGTTGGTATGACGCTTGTGTAACTCGCCCGCTGGTACAGATTGTTTGATACTCTTATTGGGACCTTGTCCTTCTTGTGGCTATGACTTTGTTAATATTGGCAGACATCTTGATTCGGATCATTTGCCATCTTGACTCTAGATTTTTAGTCCGTCTTAAGAATGGAAGTTGTCCATTTTAAGTACGAACTAGAAAGCCATTTTTAATATGGTTCTTGGTTCTCTTGATTATTGGGCTTTGACCCTTCTTGATATAGGGTGACGGCCCTTCTTGATACTTGTTTGTGCCGGGTGTGACGACATGAGGTATATATTGGGAGAGCCTTGTTATTGAATCTCTTGGAAAATGGTGCTATGAGCGTTCTTGACATTTGGATCTTTGAATATCGAACTTGATACTCTTTATATATTGCTAGTTGATTTATTTATTATGTTTCAAGTATGCTGCCCATGACTTGAGAAATGTAGTCTGAACCTATAGTTTTTACACCACTAAGTTATATGCTTAGCGATAGTTGTTTCTATCGTAAGGAATGATCGAGAGGAGCCATGAAGATGGCCATTGGAGATGGAGATTTTGAGAACTTTAAGGAAGATCACATTTGCATATAGGCATCTATATTTTGTATAAACTTTGGTACTTATACACGATCTATGTGGTGTATATTTGCATATAATTTTGAGGGCTAATCGGATCATGTCCATGGGTTGTAATATAAGTATGGCTACATGTTTTGTTTATTTGGGGTGTGTAAGCCCAAGTTTTGTAATATATTAAATTTACTACTTGTAAAGTGAAGGATTGTATGAAGCATGAACCACTAGGTTTGGATTTCTCGGAGGTTGGTTATAATTTTTTTTTATATCATTGTTTACTAGTGTAGGGACAATATATGCATAAAAATATATCATGAGTTATTGGCATATAGTAATTGGAAAGGGTCGTAACACCGCACATCTGCAGATGGACTGTGTGCCCCATCTTTAGGAGCATGGCCTAAGTGATCGGAGGCCTGAAGATAGTGGCACCTGAAGCAGCTCTAGGAGGCTGGGAAGGAGTGGAAGTGGATGGTATGTGAAGGCTCCAGAGTAGGCAAAGTTTCCTCTGTAGGTATAGACTCAACATCAACCTCTGGGGATGTATCCACCGGAGCTGCTCTCCGTCTATCTACCTCATCCTGTGTATACTCAACCTCAATGCACCGGATGTTTATAGAGGATGTGGATTTGACCTCAATGTCCCTCTTCTCGTCAAGAGGAACTCCAGCTTGTCGACATAGCTCTATAATAAGCATTGGGAATGGCAGGGAAATCTAGCGCTATTTGGCCCTCATAGCCATCTCCTGCTCTATAATCAGTCCCAAGTTAAGCCGCTTCTTGGCGATGATAGATCCGAGACAGGTAGTCTTTGGGTGGCAGAGAATGGTCTCGTTCTATGAAGGCATGATTGAGTTGCTGATAAACCCGAACCAATATCGGGCTACTATATTCAAATACTTCTTCTCAATCAGGGCTCCAACCTCAATCCACCTCAGGGTGGTGTCAGAAATCAAGGGAGCAAGCCAACCCTTTAGGTTATCCAGAGTCTGTGTTGTAGTCATACCCTTGTAATCATGCTCAAACCCTGTAGCTCTATCAAGTGCAGCATTGATATGATCGCTACTGCATCCCATTGTCTTCCTCCGAACCATCACAGATTCCACCAGCCTAAGGGCGCTAACTTTCTTCTTCCCATTGGGTACTAGATCACTGTATGCGGTATAGAGCCCTCAGACCTAGGTGGGAATGTATGGGCCATGGGGCCTGGCTAATATGTTGAAAATGTGGTACCAGAGTGTGTCCCACACAAGAGGGTACATGTCCACCACACCATTTGTTGACAACCTCTTCTCTTTAGGAATAGTCCTCAGTCCCTCGGCATTTATCCTGTTGAGTAGCCGGGGAGGAGGACCCTAAACTAGTAGTGCTAGAACAACCGTTTGTGCCAGAGTTAGCACTGTATTAGCAGCAGGAGGGGAGACTCTGAGATCCTTGACGGATTTGGACGAACTCTTGCACGAATCTCCGCTCACCGGGTTTGAAATAACTGCTCATCCTCAGGCTCGGAAAATGAGTCCTGAGAATTAATAGAATCCCCATCACTGCCAGAATTATGCTCTGGTCTCTCAGCTGCGGGCATTTTTCCCTTGCCCTTACCTCCCTTCAGAGGTGCTTTCTTGCCTTTTTTTGGACGAAGTTGCAGCTCCCTCATTAAGTACGATGCCCCGTGCCTGTTTTCGGGGTGGCATTCCACTTTCGTCCTAATTGGTCCTAGCCATATCTAAAAAACACATCAAAAAGAGTTAGAAAATACCCAAGAAAAATTGTAGAATTCAGGTTGCAGATAAACTCACCGAACCAATCGGTGAGTGACCGAGTCACTTTGGCGAGCAAGATCAGGCTCATCGAAAAGATTTGCTTGAAAAATTTTCAGAAACAACACAAGTCCACTATGAACAAGACCCTTCAGCAAGTCGCTAACATCACTCGATGAGCTCAGACTAGCCCGCCGAAATCTACAGGGTGTGGTGTTTCAGGGGTTAGGGTTGTAGAAAGGGCGATCAAAGGGACCTTTCGGTGAGTCGTCAAGTGAACTCGGTGAAGTCAAGCTTCCTGCCGAAAGTTACAGACTCAAACTTAACTAAATCATGAAATTAAAGGCGTTCAAGGGGGACGTTGGTGAATTGCCAAACCATTTGGCGAGCTTGACCCAGCTCGCTGAACTGCCCAACGTGTCAAATTTCAACCCCGTTTCCCAAAATCAAGCCGGCATCCCCTGAAATCAAAATCAAACACGAACACCACTTAATTCATAGAAGACCTATAAAACCCATGCCTCCGGGGTACTCAGACTTCCCCCGATTTGGCTAAAATTGGCCATTTGATGACTTTTGCCTTTAAGAATGAAGTAAACCGCTCTATCATTGGGAAAATTACGTCATTTGGAATAATTGGGGGTTACTTATACTTCACCCAACAAGACCCAACAAACATTAACCGCAACCCAACAATTTATGATCAATTTTATTGCATAAAACTCGGGAAATATTTATTTTAAACAATTAGGCACAATTTTGAAACACAAAATAGGCAATCAAACACATCAAATACGATTCAAACACAGGCCCAGCACACATCATCACAAAATTACCAAAAGCATTTGAGTTCAACTTCTAAACTAGAGTTCAGGGTTCAAAAAACCAACCTTAATGTCGAATGAAAATTTGATATGAGGCGACAATGTAATCCAAATTCGAGCATGAGATCAAGAACAAAAAGTAATAAAAATAAGGAAAATATGGAAATCTATAGTGTAATTGAGACTGTACGAGGCTAGAAATAAGAGAATGAAAAAGATTTTGAAAATTTAAACTGTTTGGCCTTTTAAAACCTTTTAGATCGCGGCCCTTTTAGCAATATTAGTCAACCACACTGAACCACTCAACAATGCGCCAAGTGGTGACTTACTTCGCTAAGTTTTATAGACTCCCACTTCAGATATTTGTGGGTCCAACGACGATCCAAGTCTGGCTCATCGACCTCTTCGGTGAGTCGTCGACTGGATTCTTTGCTTGCCAACCTGCCTTTCTCAAACACTTTCCATTTTTCAACCTTCACAATGAATGCTCGTTATTTAAAACTAAACACAAAGCATTAAAAACTTAGGTTGCCTCCCAAGAAGCGCCTTAGTTAACGTCGTGGCACGACGTAAATACCTATTCAAGCTTCATTCTTGGGGTTTGTCATAGTATCAATAGGCAAACCCCCTTGTTGTCTTGGGTTCAGATGAGAAGAAATTTGACCCATTTGGGTCTCCAGCTGCTTAATAGAGACGAAATGAGAGGTCACCGTGAGAATGCGTGAGAGAATGTCTTCAATACGGCCACCCTCAGAATCTTTGGGCTTTTGGCACTCATGGGGAGGCACATACCTATCCTTCTCCCCTTCTCTTTCCTTCCAAGAGGTGTTACGATCATGCCACTCTATGTCACGGTATCTCCAGCCCTCATCTCTATTCTAACCTTAATTACCACCCGATCTTGGATAGTTTGAGCGATAGCCTCCTTGGTGGTTGGCTAGGAAGTTCACTTCCTCATTGTATAATGCTTCAAATTTGTCCTCCTCAGGGTTTACACCACCAACACTGATAGCATTAACACTCCTTGTACCCACACCCATCACATTTTTGGCTAGGATGTCCAATTGGGTCATCATCTTTGCCATGATTTGGTCTCTCTCTTGATCTTTTCAATCTGCTCCTTTGTCAATTTATAAGTATGAGGGGAGACTTGATCTTCACAGGTGTACCATGCCCGGTTAATCTTGGTCATGCAATCAAGGAGTTTGGCTACTATTGCATAAGGTTGTTGCGTTAAACCATTCGGAGAAAGTTGATCAACCACTCCCTTGTTCACTAAATAGAGGCTTCTGTAGAAATATTGCACTAGTACATTATCGGGCAATCCATGAGTTGGACATTGCAGCACAATCTTTTTAAACCTCAACCAAGTCTCATGGATTGGCTCACCTTCCAAGCATTTGAAGCTTTAGATGTTGTCTCAAAGAGTCATCATCTTCGAAGGGGGAAAATCGCACTTGGAATGCAATAATAAGTTCATCTCATAAAGTGATTGAATATCTTGGAAACTTAGCCAACCACTTGCTTGCCTCGCCCATAAGAGAAAATGGGAACAACCTCAAACGGACCTATTCTTGAGATATGTTCTTAAATGAGAACGGTCCACAGATATCAACAAAATTTCTGATATACTTATGGGGATCCTCATGAGCCAGCCCCCGAATAAACCCTTCAGTTGTAGGAGCTGAAGCATAGTACTTGTGATGTGAAACACAGTGTTTCCTTCAGCTGGAGGTAAACGAATAGCACCAACACCACCCATTAGGTTTGGGTCATTGACATCATTAAGATTCCCAATGTCTTCTTGGTGGCCCATTTGGTTACCATTACTTCCGTTGACGCTCATTTCCTCCTCTGTTTTAACACAAGCAACACAAAACCAAAAGTAAAGTAAGTATATTCAACTATGGCTAAAAAGATTACAATTCAATTCACCAAAAGAATTTCAAACAACACCACTCCCCGGCAGCGGTGCCATTTTGATTTGATGTTTCAAGCACACTTCTTACAATTCTAAGTGTCAACGATCGTAAATTAGTGTAAAACCCAGCTAAATGTGTTGGGGTCGAATCCCACAGAGAGAGGTACGTGTTTTAAATTCAATTAAGAAGTATGAATGTGGTCTAATCAGCCGTAGGAATAGATATTATTGGAAAAAGATATTAAACAAATAAAAGAGTTGACACAAATGTCAAATGGGGGGTTTAGATTTGCAATTATCAACTGCAATGTTGTCAAAAAGTAATAAGATAACAATAAGGAGAGGAATTCTCGGGATGTGATCGATTATAGGCAAATTCAATATATGGGTAATTTAAACTACTAGTAAACAACTAAATATTAGTAGGTAGCAAGACTATAATTAAAATAGCTTTCTCTCGAACAACTATTCCACTTCAAGTGATTTCTCTCGAACATCAACAAGCATAAAAATTAAGAACAACCCAAAACCTTAATGGATCTTCTTTCTTGAGCAAGATGGGTTGGACTGGGTTTAGGATTCACTCTCACGAGCTGAACCCAAATCAACCCAATACATACAAATCATTAATCAATAATCTTAGTTCTAAAACCTCTCTCTCGAGCAAGCTAAGAACACTAACATATAACTGCATTTGCAACTACAATTCATAGATTAAACCATAATTAATGATTAAACCCACTTCAATATAGTATTTAAACTAATAATTAGCAATATCCACACACTAATTCAACCCATAATCACATAATCACATCCCAAGAATTGGTGTTTCAGCCAAACATCCTAAAAAGATAAAAAAAACCTATTATCAAATCGATTAGCCATCAACTAGTAAGAGATATTTAGTCTTTATAATGCTCAATTTGAAGAAAATCTGAAACCCACTTGCAAAATCTCCAAATCGAGTCACAAAACCTTCATGCCTACTTAAAAACTTCAAAGAAAATTGTTCTAAAACTAAAATGGAATAAAAATTGGATGCTAAAATAATGTTCAAAATCTAATTTATAGTCTCCAAAAGTAAGCCACGAAGGGCTCTTTGGTGAACTAAGATAGGCTCGCCGAACCACTTGGCGACCTGCCCTTTAATCTCTTCCATCGCATTTTCGCCTTGACATTCAACATCCTTAAGGTATGTAACTTTGGGTGATCTATCTTGGCATCACAGAACTACATTAGCAATCCACCGACTGCTCCGTTTCGTCGCCGACTTGGTTCTTTCCTTCAAGGCTTGGCACACTGGAACTTTAGGTGGTCTGATAGCCACTCGGCGATTCATCAAACTCTCTTGGCGATCACCAAGCTTTCCTTACATCAGTTCTTCAATTTGTTTTGTTCCTTTTTGCATGTTAATGTCCTTGCTTTGTTCCTCAATCCATATACCTGGAAATCAAGGATTAAACATTAGTTTATAGCATAAATTAAGCATTTGAAGATACTAGATCTATCAAAACAAAGCCCTAGATGAGTCCAAATCCAGGACTCGTCAATTAAGACTCACATAATTTAATAAATGGAAATATTTAAAAGTATAGGGGTCTCTTGCTAAAATTCTTTTGCATGAACCTAAGAAGAGAAAAGTAGGTTCCAAAACTTTTGATTGCATGCTTATTGAATATGTTAAACCTAGTGTTGCATAAAGATTTATTAGATTAAATAGTGGCATGAAAATTAGATCAAGTCTTACTAAGAGAAAATTTTTCTTATGTTGAAGTGGATAAATGTGTTAATGCAAAAATGGTAGACAATGATTGTGTAATAATATGTTTGTTGATGACATGCTTTTATTTGGTACACGTTTAAATATTATGAAAACTACCAAATTATTTTTTTCTTCAAAGTTTGATATGAAAGTTATATGGAGTGAAGATGGTATAATGTTTTCACAAGAACTTTATGTGGAAAGACTTCTCAAATATTTTGAATGTTTTGATGTGACATCTATAGCCATTCCTTATGATGCTAACTCAAAATTGAAAAAGAATTATGGTGACCAAGTTGCTCAGTCTAATAGCCTATTTGGATTGGCTTTTGGCTTATTTTTGTTATTTTGGCTTTAAAATAAGTGCTTATAAGCACTTTTTAACTTTACCCAAACACTTCAAAACTGCTTAAAAGCTATTTTGGCTTAAAAGCACCTAAAATAAGTCAATCCAAACGGGCACTAAATATGCTCAAATTATTGGAAGTCTATTGCATTTACTGAATTTTACTAGGTCTGATATTGCTTATGTTGTGTACAAATTGAGTAGATATACTCATAATATCAATAAAGAGAATTGGTTTGCCTTAAATAGACTAATGAAATTTTTTAGAGGAATCATGAATTATGGTATCATGTATATTGATTTCCTTCTACTTTCGAAGGATGTTGTGATACATCCGGGATATGTGATTCAGATGTGATAAAATTCACTATTGAATATGTGTTCACCTTAGGTGATGGTGGAGTATCATGGAAATCAACTAAATAGACGATCAATACTAGATCGACTATGAAGTCAGAGTTTGTAGCTTTGGAGCTGGCTAGTTCTGAGTCTGAGTGGCTAAGAAATTTCTTAGCGAATATCCCTTTAATAAAGGATGTATTGCCATATTCATTTGATAAAGGATGAATTATGACTTGATCCCTTTGATAAAGGATGAATTGTTGATCCCTTTAATAAAGGATTAATCGCCAATTGGTCCCTTTGATATATGATGAATTGCCTCTTGTGTTTATACACTGTGATTGTGAAGACACAATTCCTATTGAGAAGAATAAATCTTATAATTATCAGAGCAGACACATGAAATTGAGGCATGATGTCATAATACAGTTGTTAAGAAATGGAGTCATTTGTATGGATTATGTGAAGTCAAAATTAAATTCGGTTGATTCACTAACTAAACTCGTGTGAAAAAAATAAATTCTTCAAACTTTATAGAAATGAGTTTAAGGCCAATTGATTGTCAATAAAGATGGTAACCCAACCTATGTGATTGGAGATCCCATGAAGTAGATTCATATGGGTAATAACAAGTCAATATTGACACTCCGCACTAACTGAGAGTGCTTGAACTGCTACTGAAAATGAGCTATGAGATATTAACTCTTAATGAATTCATATTCCTTAATTAAGGATGTTGTATTTAAAGCAATATACCCTTGATGAATTCACCTATATGAGTAATGGAGTGTGGCTGCTCCTATGAGACTTTAGCTTAGTCTCTAGTGCTCTCATTAATATCAAGTACATGGCCTATTGGCACAAAACTGCATTGAACAACAAAATTACTGAGGTCAAAATGTGATTGGTAGAGTCTCTGATTTACAACAAGAATTATTGGTTCATAGAAATATTATATTTCACTAGTAATTCTGTAAATTAAATTTTATCGATCTAAGTTTGGTTCATAGTCTGAAAGACACCAAACCTATTGTATTTCTTAAAATTCACCAAGTTATATTTTTTCGTATAAATTCTTTTGTGGGGTAGGGGGGATGTAATAAAATATTTATTTCAAATAAATTTATTTTAAAATGTATTTACAAAGCCCATTAATTTAAGAAGTATAATAGAAAGTCTAAATGTTTCTTCATTACCAAGAGAAAGGAAGTGCTGGCACAATTTTAACAAATGGCTTCTTGCAAGAGTCTTTGTTACAAGTGTCCATGACACTTGTCTTCCTTTGATAGGTATCCGCTTTCTTTAAATTGCTTTCAATTTCTTCTTTCAAATATAGATCAAGAAAAGAAAACTAATTCGCTCAACTTACTCTGTCATTCTCTCTTAGCCTCTCTGCATCTCTCTCTTTAACTTTCTGTTTAATTTAATTAATTATTTGAGCTTTATTATTTATTTCTCCACTAATAACTTATTGATGTTAATTAATTTGCTAATTCTTGTATCCTCTATTTAAGATCGAGAAGACTTGCTTAATAATGGGAAAATATTTCACACTGTTAAAATAAGTTTCTTAGGACAGTGTCCAACATGACTCAAGTATTAATTTTATGTACTACTATTTACATATCATCGTAGTAATATTTATCTAATTTTTAGGACTACTTTTTGTTAAATAATAAGTTATATTCCCCAACAGTTAATACCTTTAGCTTTTCCAAGATAAAACATTTCCTTGGAAATTTAGATAATTCATATGTTCTTATCTACAACAAAAGAAAATGATAAATTCAACTATAGGGTTGGGCATAAATACCGAAAAATCAAAAAATCAAACCGAACTGAATTTTTTTGATATTTCGGTTTCGCTATTTTGGTTTTTGGTTCGGTATTCGATATAAATTTTCATATTTTTCAGTATTTCGGTTAGATTTTCTATACGTGACTTTTGTATTATTCGATATTTCGATTAACCGAAATATATTATGTCAATATATTAATATTATATTAATTATTAAATAATAAATATTATATGCACAATTTTGAATTAGATCATTGACCAGTGACCATGATTCACTTTTCACTTTAGTTTCCATTTTTCTTAGGCGCCGCTTTCAGTCTTTCACTGACCCTTAAGCCTTAACGCTTTTCCACTTCCGGCGTCATCACGTCGACCAGCAACTGGCCAACCAGCAGCAGGCTAGCAGGTAGCAGCCGACCACCAGCAACCTCCAGCCAACCAGCAGCAGCCGGCAGCCGACCATCAGAGCAACACTCCAGCAGCAACAACCAGTGACTATTGGAGCAGCCTCAAGATTTCTTCATCCATTTGATTCTTTTGATTATTTCTTCAAAAACCGTATCAAAATAACATAAACCTAACCGAAATAATAAAAGCCAAACCAAACCGAAATAATTCGGTTCGGTGTTCCGTACACATGGTACAAGAACCAAAAATCGAAAAAATTGAAAAGAAACTGAAACCGAACCGAATTACTAAATTTCCAACCCTATTCAAATGTGTACAATATAAAATATAAAGTGAAGGATTTCATGATTAATTCCCTAATTTAAACAAGTTTTTACTGCTAGAAAATGTTAAGGAAAAATGATTCTTCCATTATAAGATTGACTAAAAAGTTATTTAGAGACATTTAAATGACAACAAAATGCACATAAAGATTAAACCAAATTAATATAATACAACCTCAAAATTAAATCACAACTACGAAAAGAACCAAAGTTAAAAAGAAAACTTTATCCGTGCATGAAACTCGAAATTCAAGGAAACAACAATCTTTTCCTTTCTCTATAAGCTTATACATTTGAAATTCAAAATCTATTGGGAGTACTAATTTTATAAGTCACTTATACTTCTTTTTACTTTTATGTTCATTTTACGAGATATATGCAGCTCAACACATATGAGATCTTTATATATACTCATAAGATATCAAAAAAGAAAAAACCTAGTTTCTTCAATTTCTTTTGTAAGTGTCTAGGAGATCTTAATTCCTCAAAATTTATTGGCTTAACCAAAAACAATTTAACTACTACCCTCTATTAAAAATGCCCTATATTAAGGCAGCTCCACTCAAACAAGAATTTCTTGTTCTGAAGAATGAAAATGAATAAACTACACTCTATACAAAAGAAGTCAAATAAATTCCAAAAGTTATTGTGTGATTTAACAATAAGTAACACAAACCTCTTACACTTGTAAGCATATCTCTACATCTAATGAGGGATCAAAGGCACGTTAAAAGTCATTTCTTTTCAGCAAAACATGTAACTTAACTATTAATTTCATAAATATAATAATGTGATTCTCGTAAAGGCTAAAAAGTTCGGTAACTATTTTCACATATTGAATTAACATTTGACTTCGTTTAAATTGTTAGCTACGTATTGATATTGAGAGAAGGAAATCCACGTAGATAAAAGGTATTTGAAGCACATCTATAAAAATAATTTAACCTTACCCTTACAACCAATATCATAAACATGTTTCATTCAACTTCTTGGCAAAGTGATCACACCTATCACTAATCTAAAATAATAATATAGAGGGCTTGATATGATAAATATGAGAATAGAAGTATTAAACACAATTAACTCTTCAGAAGCATGTGCACAAATGAAACTAATTATATATATATATATATATATATATATATATATGATAATAATAAAACAATTTTTCAAGTAAATTGTAATAATCTTTTTGCTAACACTATTTTAAAGAAAATTACATTGCATTTTTCAACTTTCTTCTTACTAATCGAAAAAAGAAGAATACTTTCATGATAATCTCAAGCCCTACAATATGCAATTAAGCTTGAAGCTAGATATTTTATTGTATGTAATATGTTCCCTATATCTCTATCCCTATTTGGTTCAAGCAACAATATTAGAACTAACAGAGACACTACATAAACTTCCACTTGTTGCAGAAATTGCATAATTAAAGGTGACATACATAGTCAATATTCGTATTCAAATTGTCACTAAAAGATATGTAAAATATATATAAAGAAGACCATAATGATATATTTTTATGGAAAAATCATATTTGAATAAAAATATTACATTATTGCAAAATGTATATGTAACACTTGGAAATTAAAATGTTGAATTGGAAAGGAAAGGTTGCATTTTTGGCACTGATACAGGTTCTACGAGCAAATCTATGAATTATAGGAAGATTAATGGACCGTAGAAAGGCAGTCGTAGGACTTGAGTTGAATTTTAAAAAATTTCAAGTCTCTGATGATACTCTATGGATGAACAAGATGGTCGAAATAGTTCCTACGGGCCATAGAAAGTGCTCATGGAGATGATTCAAAGATAATGATTTTGAGACCGCATGTCCTACAGTTTGGTTGCACAGGTCAAGGTTTATTTGATAATTCATAGAAAGTAAATCGTGGAAAGTGTTTGTACTTAGAGGATTTTTGAGTACTTGGGTTCTACGAAAGGGTTCTACGAGCCATAAAAGGTTAATTTGTCAATTTATGGTGGTTTAGGGATCCCACAAATTAAATTATGGCGATTTTTAAAAATGCTATAATTACCCTTGCCATGAGCATATTTGTAGCAGTTTTAGTGAACCTCCACGACGCCTCCTGCAAAATGACTTTTAAATTTGTGGAGGTTTTTCAGTATTGATTTGTGACGGTTTAGAACCTTCACAATATACTTAGTCATGATTCATTACATGATATTAATATTTACATAATTTGATTTGTGGAGTCTTACAAAATAATAATAAGAAGAATAATAATAATAATATTAATAATAATAATAATACTAATAATAATAATAATAATAATAATAATAAATGTGAAATTTGATTTACATCAAGCCTTCAAAATAATTAATAATTTTACTAAATAACACAATTAAAGCAAATCACATTTCATTAAACAAATTTATATTATTAAGTTTTACAACTTCAAATTCATATCAAATAAAAGTATTACAAACTTGTGTATAATAACTTCAACATTACAATTTTAAATCCTTTAAAATTCACACATCAAATAAACATAAAAATTATGTATCATTTGTTTGGTGATATAAGTTTATTGTCATCCAATCTTTTTATTCAAAGTGAAATAAGTTCAATCTCCACATCAGGATTAAACAAAGAAAACATTATACATAATTAGATGAACATATATTGATACACATACATGATGATAAAAAAAAATGAATTTCAATTCATTTAAAGAATAAATTCATAAATTTTTGGTTTGACAATAAATCATAAGACTATGGATGAAAAAAATATACTTTGATGTTCTCTTGTACACACTAATAATGTGAATACTTAACGACTTCATGATTTGCAAGCACAAACTAGGTTTGTGTTTTGATGTTTATTCTATTTAACACGTTGGTTCAAGTATTTCTAACTTCTATTAATTTATAAGTTAGACTTTCCTTCTTGATCTTTTTTTCTTTTATTTACCAAAAAAATAATTATAACTTCAAAAATGTACCATATTGAATAAGAAAATACGTAATTTTTAAGTTTTATTGATATCAATCACAATCTAATATGCAAAAATGTTCTTTATTTTGTAATAGTCAAATCCAATCAAGAATAAAATGATTATATGATCTTTAACTAAACAAAAACAATATTAAGGCTTACTAGAAATCAATTAGAGATTGGGTACGAATGATTTTCTGATGTGGCGAGAATTTAAACAAATCCTGAAATACGTAAAGGCAATTATACATTATGTTTAACTACTTGCAAAATATAAAATGCCTATAAATTAAATAATAATATAAATTTTAAATTCTAATATGGCTCATCAAACATACAAAATAGAGAATTACCTTTATATATAAAAAAAAATTACTTACCATCTATTTCAATTTGTATAGCCTACAAATAAAATAATTAGCAAAATCATCCAAAAAACATTGAACAAAAAAATGAGATAAAGAAGAGTGAAAGGGAAACAGGGGAGGGAAGTGGGTTGCAAAAAAGAAATGAAATTTGTGTGTGTGTGTTTTTTACGTGGTGGGTGGGAATGGGTGGGAAGTGGTGGGAAGGAAGGAGTGATTATTTGATTGGATTTGAAAAGTTTTAGGGGGAAATTATGGTCTTTAGGCCTTTTTTAATATTTTGAAGGAAAATTTATTAAAATTTTGGTTGGGATAGATCCAAAGGAAAGATAAAAGAAATTTTTTAGTGTATAGAATTAAGTTTTTATTTTAAATTCTTATTAATTAATAATAACTATTAATTAAAGTGTTTCACTTTAAAAATTAACTAGTATTAAAAAAACTTAAATAAAGTTAAAATACGAACAAAGATAAATATAAATGAATATAACTACTGATTTACTTTTATATTTATAAAATTTAAACTTGTGTGTTATGGGACAACCAAAATCACTAAATACTACAAATTAAAGTATTATTATTATTGAAGATAAAATATTGATGTTAAATTGCATATACAAAGTAGAAAAAATATTTAAAGTATCTTAATATATAGACAAAATAGAAGACAACATATTATACACACACATATATATATATATATAAAATATGACTTCTAAAAAGTAACAAATTTAACAAATTTTTGGTGGTCGATAATCGCCACAAACAATATTAAATAGTGGTAATTCTCTAATCTTCTTAATAAAACCATCTTAAAAAGATTTATATTGTGAGGGTTAGAATAAACCGACACAAAATGAATTAATACTATGATTTCTCAAATCTCCCATATGTTAACCGTCACAAATTGAGTATTTTTTTGCAGTGGTGTTCGTACTTAGAGGATTTTTTACCCAAATACTTGGGTTCTACGAAAGTGTTCTACGAGCTATAAAAGTTTTGACAGTCCGAAGAGGGTATTCGTGGAAATTATTTAGAAAGTTGGTCTCTAGTACTTGGTTCTACAAGTCATCAGGACGGTCTATTGAAGTTTCTATGAACTGTAGAGTGGACCCATAGAAATTGTTCGACATTTCTATTTTAAGGGTATTTGGGTCTTTTTCTATCCCTTTAATATCTAAACTGCATTGTTTCTAGCTATTGTAAGACCCTATAACTGATTTTCTACTCCTAAAATTACCCATTCTCTCCTATTTACTCAAACTCACAAATTTTCTCAAGGGTTTCTCCTAAAATTCTCTCCATGGATCTTGAAGGGAAATTTCTAGGGTTATTCAAGTTCAAGGTTTTCTTCTTCACTTTTTAGGCTTTGATTACCCAAAGTCTTTGGGAATTCACTAATGGATCGCTTTCATCCGTTGGATTCCAAAAAAATGAACTTCAATTATCAAATTGATTTCACCCAATTCTTTTAGGGTTTCATGCGATTCTCCATGAATTTATTTTATTGTAATTTAATTGCTTAAATCAACATTATTATGCATTATTTAATTTAATTACATGATTTCTAATTGTTTTAATTTGAACCCATGTTTATGCCTATTTTATGAATAGGAATTATGATTATGAACTTATGAATTATGATTATGAATCCATGCATGTTTTATGAAAGTGACGATTTATGACTAAAGGATGTTTTTAAGATAAAGTGTCAATTATTTGAATGTGTGGTTTGAAAAGATCTACTCCAATATGAACTTATGATATGATTATGATTATGTCTTTTCCGTTTGAGACTTACATAGCACAAAGAGGACTTTGGAATGGAAGCTATACCGTTAGTAGAGGTTGTCTTTGGGAGCAATTCCCTTGACTCTAACTATGCCCCTATAGGATTGTCTTAAATAACCTAGTTAGTGGATCCACCTTAGCAATAATGAATGACACAGAGTTCTTACCTTAGAAAGTAGACTCTCTCTTTTCAGTGCGAGGGTTATACCCAATTCCATAATATAGCTTGCATGGCCTTATTTTCCTTTAACGGTTAATATCCAATAAATGAACTATGATTTCTTCAAAGTTCTTTTCAAAGCTTTGTCTATGGTTTTCAAATCTGCATTGACCTTGTTCATGATTTACGATTTTTCTTTAAAGGCTTTTAACACGGTTTACTTGGTAATGCATATCATGTTTAAGTTCACTATATTATCATATTTATGTCTTTATGCATTTTCCCATATACTCTAGATTCAAAGTATTGATGCATATTGTGTCTATAATATTTCATAATATAGGAGATGATGTTCCTCTAAGTGCTCGTGATTAGTTGGATTTATCTGCTATCATTCGTGGATTTTTGAGTCCTCGTTATTCGAGGTCAAGACGATTAACAGTTTATAGTTGTTATGGTCTTTCAATTTTCAAATTATGTTTGTGACTTAGGGCTTTGTCCTAGTCACATCTATGATGGTAGAAGGCTTATGTCAGACCTATTAGTATTCCGCATATTCTCTTATGTATTTTGTTGGTATCTTTTATGTCATCTTAAGAGTATATTGCTTATAATCTCATTTATTTTATTTCTTTTACGTTATATTTATGTCGTGTAGCTTGTTTAAGATCTCTCGAGGTCTGTTCACCATCTCACATCTAAGGTGTACTTTGGGTCATGAAAAACTTTGTATTTAGAGCATAGGGATTTTAGAAAGGTCATAGGGTGTGTGACAAGCCGTGTCGAGTAGCTAGTCACATCTATGATGGTAGAAGGCTTATGTCAGACCTATTAGTATTCCGCATATTCTCTTATGTATTTTGTTGGTATCTTTTATGTCATCTTAAGAGTATATTGCTTATAATCTCATTTATTTTATTTCTTTTACGTTATATTTATGTCGTGTAGCTTGTTTAAGATCTCTCGAGGTCTGTTCACCATCTCACATCTAAGGTGTACTTTGGGTTATGAAAAACTTTGTATTTAGAGCATAGGGATTTTAGAAAGGTCATAGGGTGTGTGACAAGCCGTGTCGAGTAGATTCTTATTCGTGAGTGTCAAATGTACCACATTTATGAATATGAGGCTTCAAGGTGTTCAGCAAACTTCACTTCTTTTATTACTCTAAAGTCATGAGATAGAGTTCATCTCTACAAAGATCTTTCTCCTACTCTTGTCCAATACTTTTCAGGATATGCCTCCTCGAAGAGCTAACGCAAGAAAGAATCCAGGTGACAATGTAGAGCCTGAGGTTCCTCAAGTATCGGGTGATTTTTTAACTAGGAGGTGTAACATGCTGGAGTTCTGAGCCGTTTTTCAAGTGTCCACTCAATTTATGACCTCACAAGTTAATGGTGAGGTTGCTTCTCCCATGAACGAAACTATAGGTATGACGACAACATGGGCGGGGGCTTCGCTCATATGAATCCCTTAGAGTACTTGTTGGCTCTAAAGTTGAGGATGATCCCCAAGAGTTCATTGAGGAAATCCACAAGATCGTTGAGATTATGGGAGTTACATCAGTGGAAAAAGTGGACTTGACCACTTATCAACTTAAGGGTGTTGCTCAAGTATAGCTAAATCAATGGAAATATGAGAGGCTAGTTGATGCGGGTCCTCTTGAGTAGAAGAAATTGAAAGGGGCTTTTCTTCATCATTTCTTTCTCCTTGAGATGTGGGAAGCAAAAGTGCTTGAGTTAATTAATCTTCAACAAGGGAACATGAGTGTGAAATAGTATGCATTGAATTTCAATCAATTGTCTAAGTACACTCCTACTATAATTGTCGACTCTAAGGCAAGGATGAGTAAGTTTGTATCGGGTGTGTCTAAGATGGTGTTCAAAAAATTTCAAACTGCCATACTAATCAAGGAGATGGATATCTCATGTTTGATAACACGGGTCCAACAAATCAAAGAGTGGAAGATAAAGGAAAAGCAAAAGTGTCAAGAAGGTAAGAACGGGTCATGATAACTTCTTTCATTCGAGGTCTGGTGGACATAGAAGTTCTCAATAAAGGCAAAAATTCTTCGGTTAAAATTCTTCAAATGATCCAGCTCAAAAGTTTAACAAAGATAGGGTGTCTAACGCTAATCCTCAACAAGGTGGTAGCAATGGATCTTCTATTCCCTCTTTCCAAAAGTGTGGAAAGATTCACTTAGGAAAATGCTTAGCTGGTAAAGATATTTTCTTTCATTTGAGAAAGTGTTGTCACGAGGTGAAGGATTTTCCTTTGCAATCTAGCAAGAGTATGTATGGTAGGCAAGCTCAGCCTAGTGGTTCTAGTTTGGCTGGTACTCTTCATCAGAACAGATTCTATGTTCTTTAGACTTGACATGATCATGATGATTCTCTGGATATTGTGACTTGTAGGTTGAAAGTCTTTCATCTTGGTGTATATGCTTTGATTGGTCGAGGTGTTGCATTGTCTTCTGTGACCCCTTTTGTGGCTATGAGATTTGATATTTGTCCAAATATTCTTTTAGACCTTTTCCAGTCTCTACACATGTTGGTGACTTTATTGTTGCTGAATGACTTTATAGAATTGCCCTATTTTTATTTCTCATAGAGTCACTCAAGTTTATTTAACAGATCTCAATATGTTGGACTTTGATGTCATTCTTCTGATGGATTAGTTGCACTCTTGTTGCGCTTCCATATATTGTAGGACCATATTGGTCACATTCAAGGCTCTGAATAAACTTATCTTAGAATGTAAAGGGGGGAAATGAGCATCTAAGGATCAGTTCATATCTTGCCTAAAGGCTAGGAAAATCATACACATTCAAGTTCTCTCCAATGATCTAAAAGGGAAATTCTAGGGTTCTTCAAGTTCAAGATTCTCTTCTTCAATTTTTGGTCTTTGATTACCAAAAGTATGTGAGAATTCACCAATGGATCATTTTCATCCATTGGGTTCTAAAAAAGAACTTAAACTCTCAAATTGATGTCACTCAATTATCTTAGGGTTTCATGTGCTTCTCCATGGGTTCAATTTATTGTGATTCATTTACTTAAATCCAATCTTATTATATATTATTTAACTTGATTAAATGATTTCCATGTGTTTTTATATGAACCCATGTTTGCGCCTATTTTATGAACTTATGAATTATGATTACGAATCCATGCATGCTTTATGAAATTGATGATTTATGACTAAAGGATTCATTTAAGATAAAATGTCAACTACTTGTGAAAGTTTTTCTCACATTTGAATGGAATCATGATTTAGATGCTCAGGAAGGTAGGTGTCTTAATACGAATTTATGGTTTGAAAGGATCTACTCTAATATGAACTTATGATTGGATTGGTGGTCTAAAGTTATGCCTTTCCTAGTATTATGATATGATTATGTTTTTTCCATTGAGATTTACTTAGCACTGAGAGGACTTTAGAATGGAGGCCTTACCGTTAGTAGAAATTTGGTCTCTGGTAGCAATATCCTTTTCCTAAACTATGTGCCCCTATCATATTGTCTTTAGTGACCTAGGTAGTTGATCCACTTTAGCGACAATGAATAATATAGATTTCGTACCTTCGAAAGTAGACTCTCACTTTTCAGTGTGAGGGTTACACCAGATTCCATGTTATAGCTAACATGGTCTTATTGTTGGTTAACGGTAAATATCCCACAAATGAAATATGTTTTATCAAAGGTCTTTCCAAAGCTTTGTCTATGGTTTTCAAATACGCATTAACCTTGTTCATTATTTATGATTTCTCTTTAAAGGCTTTTACTATGTTTTACTTGATCAAGCATATCATGTTTAGGTTCACAATATTATTATGCTTACATCTTTATGCATTTCCCCATATTTAGTACATTTAAAGTGAAAATGCATATTGTGCCTAGATTGCTTCATAATATAGGATCTAGCATTCCTCCAGCTACTCGTGATCAACTTGATTGCTCTGCTACCGCACTTGGATTGGTGAGTCCTCAGGTTCAAGGGCAAGGTCATTGATAGTTTATTATTTATAATAGTCTTTTTGTTTTCAAATTATGTTCGTGACATAGGGCTTTTCCTAGTCACATCTATAAGTAGAAGACTTATGTCATACTTCTAAGTATTCTACATATTTTCTTATGCACTCTATTGATATATTTTATGTTATCTCATGAGTTGAGACTTATATTGCTTATAATCTCACTTATTTTATTTTTTTACCTCATACTTATGTCAAGTGGCTTACTTAGGATATCTCGGGGTCTTATTCATTATGTCACATCTAGGGTGTACTTTGGGTTTGTAACACCTCAGAATTTGAGAAAAAGGGAAAGAAGGCCAAAGAAGGGTTACTGGACCCAGTCTACGAGACAAGTCTATGATTCGTAAGAAGTTCTACGGATCCTAGACCAGACTAGTTGATGAGAAAAATAATTTAGTAATCAAGTTCAGTAACACATTCGATGGTTGACGAAGACAATCCATCAAATGTTCTACGGACCGTAGGAAGGTTTCGTAAAAAGGTTCCAAACTTAGTGTAATTTTGGAGTTGAATTTTAGTTCTACGATTTGGGTCAACAGATTGTAGAAAGTCCTATGTGCAATAGAAAGGTCTTGTCAAAGTTGGATGAAGTTTAAGGCTCTAGTACTTGGTCTATGGTTGACCACTACGGTTTGTAGAAATATGTCTTAGCCGTAGGATCAATCTGGTACTTATTTTAGGGGTATTTTGTTCTTTTCCTATACTTCTAATTCCTATACTACTTCATTTTACCCCTATTCTAAGCCCTAGTTACACTTCACCCTTTGAAAGTTCTCTAACTCTCTCACTCAATCAAATCCTCAAACCCTCTCCAAGGTTTTCTTCAAAATCCTCTCTCTAGTTCAAGGAAGAAGAATCTAGGGTTCTTCAAGTTCAGGTATCCTTTCTTCATCAATTTCTTAGATAGTCAAGATCAAGGAATGTAGAGAGTTGATCAATGGGACCCATTCACCCATTGAGTCCCCAAAGTTTCTCAAATTCTCCAAATTCAATTTATCTAAATTGGTTAGGTTTTCATTCAATTCCTCATGCGTTCTATTTTTGTGGATTCAATTGATTGATTATGATCTTATTTTGATGATTTAGACTCAATTACATGATTTTCCAACTAATTTCATCTAAAAACAAGAATTGATCATGATGTTAACTACAAATGATAATTTGCATGAATTAATTAAGAGGCTATGAAGCTATGAATAAGATTTTCTTTAACTTATGCATGTATTAAGAAAGAAAAGGTTTTATGATCTAGGTTGCTTTAGATTGGCATCAAAGAAATTGTGAAAGGTTTTCTCACATTAAGGAATCATGGTGCTGGTGAAAGGTTTTCTCACTTAAACTTGATTCAAGATTTAATGAGCTATTCTACGATGTTTTTATCTTGGATTGGTATTAATTGTCTTTTTCCATGGATGATGACCTGTTCATGGTTATTACAATTCCATTGGGATTTTACTTAGAACTGAAATGATATGGAGATGGAAGCTCACCCGTTAGTAGAGGCTAGGTCTCTAGTAGCAATCTTCTTGTCCCTAACTATGTGCCTCTGTAGGTTGTCTTAAGTAACATAGCTAGTGGATCCACCTAAGCTAGAAGTTTATGTTCCTTGCCTTGGAAAGTTAGGACATCTCTTTTTAGTATGGGAGGAGGTCACCAGATTCCATGTTATAGCTCACATGGTATATGTCAATTAATAGTAAATATCCCACAAAACAAAATAAGTTACTTTCAAACATTTTATGAAGCCTTCATGATGATTTCAAGATGCATTGACCATGTTCATGATTTATAATGCCTCTTTAAAAACTTTTACGATGTTTAGCTTGGCCATGCATTTCATGTTTTCAATTATGTCCTTTTATGATCATGTTTCATGTCTTATTGCATTTCCCTCACACTTAGTACATTCAATGTACTAATGCATACTTGTGCCTACATTTTTTCACTAATGTAGGGCTTGATGACTCTTCTCCCTCCATTTGTGGATAGTGATCATATAGAGATTCAAGGACTTGGTGAGTCCTTATGTTCCGAGGACGAAGTGATTTTATTGCTTTCCTATGTCTTTACTTTTCAGATATTGTATGTGGTGTATGGATTACGTCCCGAATTGTCCTTTTGATGTAATTGATGGCTTGTCAAGACTATGTTAGACTTTCGCTTCTTGTTAAGACTCTTTTCTTGAAATAAAATGTTATAATTTCTTCTATTACTATGTATTTATGTTCTTCGAGTGGCTTGTATAGGGCCTCTTTGGGTCTTATACACCCTATCACGTCTAGGGTGTACTTTAGGTCATGACAAACCTTGTACCAGATCACAAGGTTTTAGAAAAAAGGTCATAGGATGTCTGAAAAACCCCGTTGAGTAGAGTCTTGTTCATAAGTGTGAAGCGCACCACATTTATGAACAGGAGGCTACAAAATGTTAAGGAAACTTCACTTTTTTTATTATTCAAAAGTCCTGCCATAGAGTCTATATGCAAGAAACGACAATGAGTAAACCGAGGTTCCTCAAGTTCAAATTGATCCTTTTTCCGAGCAAGGGACTCCTATCGAATTTTGAACAAGTATTTTCTAAAGCCATGAAATCCTAAGCCAATATAGAGTCTAATACTCCTGTGAACCCAAATGTGGGTACGGCAGCGGAAAGAATAAGGAAATTTACTAGGATAAATCCTCTAGAATTTTCATGCTTCTAAGGTTGATGAGTGATTGAATAACACTATCAAATACACTTAATACAGTTCTAAGAGTCAACGATCGTTAGTAAGTATATAACCCAACCAATTGGGTTGGGATAGTTCCTACAAAGAGCGGTACGTGGTCAAGATTCAGCAATCAAGTTCGAATAAGTTTGAATCAGTCATGACATTTACAAATAAAAATATAATTCAAATTAAGGGGTGACACGAATGTCAAATAACAGAGGGGTTTTGATTTTAATTACCAACTACAGCAGCAGCAAATAACACGAAAATAACAACAATGAGACGGGTTCTTGGGATGTGATTGGATTAGGCTAAGGTAGACATATGGGTGATTGCAACTGTTAGAAAATAGCTGTAAATTAGTGAATAAGCTAGACTTTAGTGGGGATAAACTTTCTCTTGAACAATTTACCTCGAATCAATTTGGTTTCTCTCGAACACCAACAAGCATGCAAATAAGAACAACCTACGCTTTAGTCCATTCATTCTCTCAAGCTTAATGTGTGGAAAAGGGTTTAGGATTCACTCTCTCGAGCTGAATCCATGACAACCCAATACCCACAGACTATCAATTCAGTAATCTTGGTTTTAAAACCTCTCTCTCGAGCAAGCCAAAAGCATGAAGGTAGAGTTGCATTTGCAACTACAACCCTTTAAATTGAACCACAATTATTGATCGAAATCACATTTAAACAACATTTAAACTAACAATTAGCAATACCCACAAGCTAAATCAACCTATTATCACATAATCAAACTCCAAGAATTGGGGTTTAGCTTGACATCATAAAAAGATAGAAATCATTACCAAATTGTGTTTCCATCAACTAGGTAAGATTAATTTCGTCTTAACAAAGGTCCAAGTTGATGAATCTCCAAGACCCACTTCCAATTTCTCAAAAATAGAAAACTTCAATTCTTTAAAGCTAAGGAAAAGTTTTTGTCTCAATACTCAGATTTCAAACTCAAAAATTACTCTAATGAATGTTCAAAATAAAAATTAATTCACCAAAAGCTCACAAACATAATGTTTGAAAATGTATTTATAGTCACCAAAAGTTTGTTGCGAAGGACCATTCAGTGCAATAAGTCGGGATCACCGATCAACTCGGTGATCCGCTCTTTGGTCAGTTCTATCACCTTTTTGCTTAGGCCTTTAGTATCCTCAAGTTTTATAACTTTGGGCGATCCAACACTACATCGCGGAACCACTCGGCGACACGCCAACTTCTCTATTCTATCGCCGACTTGATTTTCTCCTTCAAGGCTTGGCATACTAAAACTTTAGGCGAGGTAATAGCCACTCAGCGACACGCCCAATGGATTTGGCAATCACCAAGCCTTCTTTTTTTCGTTCTTTCAGTTGCCTTGTTCCTTTTTGCTCGTTAGTGTCGATGCTTTGTTTCTCAATCCAAATACCTAGAAATCAAGGATTTTACATCAATTATTGGCACAAAATAAGCATTTGAGGACACAAAATCTATCCAAATAAAGCCCTAAATGAGTCCAAATCATGGATTCATCAACACCCCCAACTTAAACTTTTGCTTGTCCTCAAGTAAAATTCAAGTTCAGCACTTCAAAAAGGATGTCTCAAATAGTGCTACATAAGACTCAATCATGAATGCACATAACAAGACTCAACTTGCTCATGCAAGGATCAATTGTGCACTCAAAGATTCAAGTTGTCACTCACCATTATCAAAGATTTTCAAGTTCACAATACTCACTTCAAATGCATATTCAGGCTCAACAAAGGTACTCAAATGCCCTTACACAAAAAATGATTCCATAATTACACATACTGGTTCAATAATTTATAGCTCTGGAATCACTATCAACACTCACACTCACAAAGATAAACACAATGCATGACTCCACCCATAGGTTTGCCCTTATTTTCCAATCAACACTTATTTCATCTCACTTAAGATCAAAAAGGTCTTTTCAAGGCTTGTAACAAGGCTGAGTGTAAAGGTATGGTAATTTAGGATCAGTGGCTTCAATCCTCATGAAATATGGTGTGAATGACCCTTCATTTCCTTCTCATCATCATTCTCATTTATGCTCATAGGTCACCCCATTATTCCCTTGTCATAGAATATCAGACAGCCCATTTTATTTTGCACTTTCACAACTTTATTTCACACTTTACATTATTTTTCTTTTTTCTCTTTTTTTATTCTTCTTCCCTTGTTCTCTCTTTTTTTTATATGGAGGGGTTCCATCATTTCCAAAACCATGCATAAAGGGGGATTCTTTTGCATTTCTTGGTTTACCTTCTCTTTTCACCACACCCCAACTTAGGCTTTTGGACTAAGTTGGCTATTCACACAAACCATATCTCATGAGGATTAAGGGTGAAGGGATAAAGAAAGGTCACAATTTCATCAAGTTTCTTCCAAGGAATCGCTAAGGCTCAAAAGGTGTTCAAGCAAGGATCACACACTCACAAGGTAGGCCACAAAAGAGGTATAATGTCAAATTGTTTCGCTCTTTAAAGTTGCCTAAGATCATTTCCAGAGATTGCATCACTTAGTCAACTGGACCAACGGGGAAAATTCTAGATATCATCACACATGGTTCACGGTAAGCTCATCACACATAAGGCATTGACACCAATGTCAAACAAGACTCCACACTTTCATTAGTGTGCAATGTTCATAACAACAGACTCAATTTGATAGTTGGCTAGTCACAACAAGATGCAAAGAGCTCACATATTGCCTATGCAACTTCATTTGGCCTCATCGTTGCCGCACATTTATTTTTTTCAATTATAAGCACTATTTAAGTCATCGGTATTGATCAAGACCGATACTGAAATTTATAAGAGAACAGCCACATACAAACACAAACAAGAGGTGGCACAAATTTTTTGGAAGGGTCCAAAAATCATTTACAATTAAAACAAGGAGCCACAAGCTCAATCATCTACCAAAATAGTGCAAAACACTATATATATATATCACAAAACCCAAATATACGAACAAAGAAATAATCACAAAAAGATGGGCCTCACCCCACCACAAACAAAAGAAATTTGTCCTCAAATGTAAGAAATAAACTATGCCAAAGTCAATAAAAATAAGACAGAGAGGGAGGTAAAGCAAAATCCTGTCTAAACAGTTGCTCCATCTGTCTAGGCATCAATGCCCGGTGTAGTGCTCTGAACCTGGGCCTCAGCACCCGAAATCTCCTTAGAAGTAGTGGGTCCACTAGGAGCTGCCATGGATCTCTGTCAGCAATGTCTGGATCACCAATGGTACAATCGTCTCCTCTAGGTCTAGCAGGTCTCCATAAATACTCTTTTCCCTTACCTCAATCTGCTCCTCGTCGGTCTCTGCATCCTACTCATCAGCTATTGTGCCATCCATATGTACATTTTCTGTGATAGTCGGAGGAATCTCAGAAGTCTCTGTGCATCAACATCATCAGCGGCCTCCAGTAGTGAAGTGAAGTCAGTAGACTTTAGATAGTCCACTTCCTTTCTCAAAATCGCAACTTCGGCTTTCAAAGTCTTAACCTCAGAGGTCTCCCCCTATCTGCTCTCACAAGCCTCAACTCTCTTAGTGAGAATGTCAATGGAAGTCTGTAGGGGGGTAAGTGCAACAAGGATGGCACTCTCGATCATCCATGGGATGGATCTCTCAAGTTGGGTCGCCCTCACATTCGCTGAATGGGGCAGGTGTCCCATCTTCAGGATCATAGCCTGAGTGATCCTGGCGAGATGGGCAGAGGTAGAGGCACCCGGAGCCTGTGAAGAATAAAAAGTCGGAGCAGATGTACTTGAAGGATTGGAGGCCGAAATAGGCAAAGATTCCTCTGCAGGTATCGAATCAATGTCCACCTCCGAGGATGTATCCACTAAAGCTGCTCTCCTCCTATCAGCCTCCTCACGTTTGTATTCAGCCTCTATACTCCTGATATCTATGGACAAGGAGGTGGTGACCTCAATGTCTCTCGTATCATCAGCACCAGGAATGGCAGGGAGGTCTGCCTTTGTTTAGCCCTCATGGCCATCTCTTAGTCAATAATAAGTCCCATGTTGATGCTCCTCTTAGACATAATTAACCCGAGTTAGGCCACCTTAGGATGGCATAGAATGGACTCATTCTGGGATGGCATAACTAAGCTGCTGATGAATCCAAACCAATATCGTGCAGCTACACTCAAGTCCCTCTTCTTGATCAGGACTCCTGCCTCAATCCACCTCGAGGTTGTGACAGAGATAAGGGGAGCCAGCCAGCCCTTGAGGTCATCTAATAATGCTGTAGTGGTAGCAATGTTGGGGTAGTCAAAGTCTGACCCCCTATCAAGTACCGCGTTGATGTGACCACGGTTACAATGCACTATTGTCCCCCGTACCATAATAAACCCCACCGGTCTGAACTTACTAGCCTTTTTCTTGCTTTTAGGAACCAGATTAACATATGCTAAGTAAACCTCCCGGACCGTTGTAGGGATGTATGGACCCCGAGGCCTAGTAAACTGCCCAAAACGATGGTACTGGAGTGTCTCCATCACTCCTGAGTATCTGCCCTCAAGGCCCTCTGTAGAAAGTAACTTCTCCTTCAAAATAGTCAGCAACCCATCTGCTTTCAATCTATTAAGGAGTCGGGGTGGAGGGACTATAGGTGGCACTGGAGCTACAAAAGGTGCCGGAGCTGGCACTGTGGCTGCTGGAACTCTGGAGGTGTCAGGGCGAGACCTAGAACAGAGATCTTTCCTCCGGGACTATAGTGGCTGGTCATCCTCCGGTTCAGATAGTTCAGCCTGGAAATTGATGTGCTCCGGGGCCTCAGATACGGGCCTCTTGCCCTTGCATGTACCTTCTTTGAAAGGTTCTATTCTCCCCTTTTTAGGAGGATTGGCTCCTCCTTCATTTATAACCACGCCATGTGCTCGTTTACAGGGTGGCATATCACTATTATCCCTGGCCATATCTGCAAAAGCATCATAGAAAGTAAGAAATAGTTCAAGCAAAATTTGCAGAAAAATAGTTGCAGACACACTCCCCGAACTAGTCGGCGAGTCGCTGAATCTCTTTGGGCTCGCCAAAAGGATTGGCTCAAAAATTCTGAGAAAATTTGGCATGTCGGGGATGGGAAGGACCTTTCGGCGAGCAAGGATTAGCCCGCCAAAAGAAACAGTGCATTTTAGGGGTTAGGGGCGCAGAAAGGGCGATCAAAAAGGACTTTCGGCGAGTCACCGAGTGCACTCAGCTAACTCAGGCTTCTCGCCAAAAGTTATAGAACCTAAATCAAGATTAAGCATGAAATTAAAGGCGAGAAGGGGTGATTCGGCGAGCTCGACCCACTCGCTAAATGACCTAAAGTGCCTACTTTCAACCCAACTTCCAAAATTCAACCCACAACCCCCAAAAACAAAATCAAAACATGCACCCATAAAATTAAACGAAGACCCATACTACCCATTACCCCAGGATACTCAGACTTGTCCTTATTTGGCCAAATTTGGCTATTTGATGACTTTTGCCCTTAAGAATGACGTCAACCGCTCTATCACTGGGCAAACTACGTCATTTGGCACAAATGTGGGTTACTTATACTTCACCCGACCAGACCCAACAACATGCAAGCACAACCCCACAATTTTTATCACTTTTAATCATGAAGAATATCAAGAAACTAACATTAAAGGCATTACAGGCACGATATTCAAATTAACACAGGCACACACATAAACAATTATGACAGAGAGGCCCAATACACATCACTAAGATCCAAATCATTGGATAAGATTAAAAATCACTAATTATATGTTTGGGGTTTGGAAAACCAACCTTATAAGCCGAATAATCAAGTTGTAAAGCTAGGCGGCAATGATACCCAACTCTGAACAATAATTGACGACTAGAAACACGATAAAAATGCAAAAATATGGAAAAGAAAGTGTGGGTGTGAGTTTGGGAAGTTCAAAAGTGAGGGAAAGTCAAAGAGTTTGAAAGTTTAAACCTTTCGCCTTTAAAAACCGTCTAGTTCTCACCCATTCGGCGACATTCGTCTTGCTCACCAACCTACTCGGCGACACGACGTGTGGGCACTTGCCATGCTGAGTTTTACAGGACCTCTATTTAATGTGGGGTCCAAACGGTGGACAAAGTCGAGATCGCCGAACTGATCGGTGATTCTCCAATATGCTCCTAGGCTCGCCGAGTTTTACAAACTCCAATTTAAAAATGTCTTAAGTCAAATGGTGGTCCAAGTCGGGCCCGCCGACCTCTTCGATGAGTCGCTGACTGGACTTTTAGCTTGCCAACTTGCACTTCTTCAAACACATTCAACACTTCAACCTACACAATCAACACACAATTTTTTCTAAAACAAAATAAAGCGATAAAACTTTGGTTTTCCTCCCAAGAAGCGTCTTAGTTAACGTTGTGGCACAACTTCCCCATTCAATTTTAGTTTGTAGGGTAGAGGCGAGACAACACATGATCCATTTAGGTCTCTAGCAGCTGAATAGCTATGGAATGGGAAGCATCCATCTGATTTAGCAGTGAGACATTCTCTTTTACCTCATTCAACACTTTGTCGTGTTCTTCGACTTTATGATACATGAGTGAGATTATCTCTTCTATTTTTCCATCTTGTACATCTTGGGCTTTATACTCTCGTGTGGTGGAATGTATCGATCTTTCTTTTTTGTTCGGTGCTTCCAATTCTATGATCTTTTTGGCCACTATGTCCAGCTGAGTTAACAGTATGGCCAAGACCTGGTCCTGCTCAGTCTCTTTGTTTTTCTTGACCATATGATCAAGGAGCTGAGCTGCTATTGCATATGGTAGTCGTGTGAGACCACTTGAAAAGATTTGGTCAGCCACTACCCTATTCTCCGGACCAAGACCTATACAGAAAGAGTCCATTAGCATGTTGTCTGAGTTTCCATGAGTTGGGCATTGCAGCAAGAGAAACTTAAATCTCAGCCACAACTCATGGATTGACTCACCCTCCAATTGCCTAAAACATAGGATGTTATCCCTAAGAATCATCATTCTGAAAGAAGAGTGGTCCATCTGGTCACCGTAGCTACAAGACATGCTCCTTTGTTGTGCCAAACAACCAACAAGAAAACCAAAACTAAAAGTATAGGGATTCAACTATGACTAAAAAGAACAAAATTCAACTCAACCAAAGAATCTTAACCAACACCGCTCCCCGACAGCAGCACCTTTTTGATTGAATGACGCTATCAAAGACACTTAATCCAATTCTAAGAGTCAATGAACGTTAGTCAGTATATAACCCAACCAATTGGGTTGGGATCGTTCCTATATAGAGCGGTACGTGGTCAAGATTCAGCAGTCAAGTTCGAATAAGTTCTAATCACTCATAGAAATAGACATTTACGAATAAAAACATAATTCAAATTAAGGAGTGACATGAATGTCAAATAGCAGAGGGGTTTTGATTTTAATTATCAACTACATCAGCAACAAATAACACGAAAATAATAATATTGAGATGGGTTCTTGGGATATGATTGGATTATATGCTAAGGTAGACATGTGGGTGATTGCAAGTGTTAGTAAATAGCTGTAAATCAATGAATAATCTAGACTTTTGTGGGTATAAACTTTCTCTCGAACAATTTACCCTGAATCAAGTTGGTTTCTCTCGAATACCAACAAGCATGCAAATAAAAACAAGATACTCTTTAGTCAATTCACTCTCTCGTGCTGAATGTGAGGAAAAGGGTCTAGGATTCAGTCTCTCGAGCTGAACCCATGACAACTCAATACCCACAGACCATCAATTCAGTAATCTTGGTTTTAAAACCTCTCTCTCGAGCAAGACAAAAACACGAAGGTAGAGTTGCATTTCCAACTACAAAACTTTAAATTGAACCACAATTACTGATTGACATCATATTTAAACAGGATTTAAACTAACAATTAGCAATACCCACAAGCTAAATAAACTTATTATTACATAATCACACCCCAGAATCAGTGTTTTAGCTAGACATTATAAAAAGATAGAAATCATTACCAAATTGTGTTTCCATTAATTGGGTAAGATTAATTTTGTCTTAACAAAGGTCCAAGTTGAAGAATCTCCAAGACCCACTTCCAATTTCTCAAAAATGGAAAACTTCAATTCTTCAAAGCTAAAGAAAAGTTTTTGTCTCAATACTCAGAGTTCAAACTCAAAAATTACTCTAATGAATGTTCAGAATAAAAATTGATTCACTAAAAGCTCACAAACATAATGTTTGAAAATGTATTTATAGTCGCCAAAAGTTTACTGCGAAGGACCATTTGGCGCAATAAGTTGGGATGCCGATCAACTCGGCGATCCGCCCTTTGCTCAGTTGTATCGCCTCTTTTCTTTGGGCTTCGGCATCCTCAAGTTCTGTAACTTTAGGCGATCCAACACTGCATCGTGGAACCACTCGGTGACACGCTGACTGCTCTGTTCTATCACCGACATGATTTTCTCCTTCAGGGCTTGGTACATTGAAACTTTAAGCGAGGTATTAGCCACTCGGCGACTCGCCCAATGAATTAAGTGATCACCAGGCCTTATTTTCTTCGTTCTTTCAGCTGCCTTGTTCCTTTTTGCTCGTTAGTGTCCATGCTTTGTTCCTCAATCCAAATACCTGGAAATCAAGGATTTTACATTAGTTATTGGCACAAAATAAGCATTTGAGGGCACAAAATAAAGCCCTAAATGTGTGAAAATCATGGACTCATCAATGAGGATCCTTAAGATTTCATTGATGAGGTTTATAAGATAGTTGGGATTATAGGATTGTCTACTGTTTAGAAAGGGCAATTGGCCGCTTATCATCTCAAGGGTGTTGCTCAAGTATGGTTTTAACAATGAAAGAGTTAGAGGGTGGTTGACGTAGGTCCTCTTGATTGGGAAAAATTTAAGGGAGTTTTTCTTGATCGATTCTTTCCTCTTGGAATGTGAGAATCATAAGTTCTTGAGTTCATTAGTCTCCGCCAAGGCAGTATGTGTGTGCAAGAGTATGTTTTCACGTTTAGTCAATTGGCTAACTATGCTCCAACTATGATTGTCGGCTCTAGGGCGAGGATGAGTAAGTTTGTGTCAGGTGCGTCTGATATGGTTGTCAAAGAATGTTGTACCACCATGTTGATCCATAAGATGGGTATTTCTAATTTGATGATACATACCCAAAAAAGTAAAGGCCAAAAGATTCTATGAGGGCAAGGACTGGTGACGGTGACTTTTGTCATTCTAAGTCTGGTGGAAAAAGGCGTCATCAATTTCTGGCAACAGTTTTTTGGTTAAGGTTTCTCTAATTCTTGGGCTCCAAAGTTCAACAAAGACACGTTGTCTAACCCTAAGCCTCAAGGAAGATGTCGTTGTAATGGATCTTCTATCCCCGTTTGCACTTGGTTTGGAAAGAAGCATGATGGCAAGTGTTTAGTTGGTATGAATGTTTACTTTAAGTGTGGAAAGAGTGATCACAAGATGAGATATTGACCATTACTTGATACTAAGAGATGGGATTATAGGAAAGTTCAATCTAATTGTTCCAGTTTGGGTGCTCCAAAGCAAAACAAATTTTATGTTCTCTAGACTTGATAGGATTGTGAGGGTTCTCCGGATTTGGTGACCGGTATGTTAAAAGCCTTTCATGAGATTTGATGTTGGTCCCAAAATCCTTCCTAATTCATTTCATATCTCTAATCTCGTGGGTGATGCTATTGTGGCTAAGAGAGTCTATAGAAATTGTCTTATTTTTGCTTCTCATAAAGTAACCCATGTTGATCTTATAGAGCTTGATATGTTAGATTTTGATGTTATTCATGGGATGAAATGGCTTTATGCATGTTATGCTTCTAGAGATTGCAGGTGTCATGCCCCGAGGCTACCCCCTTGACATAACACGGGACCTAGGATCACGAGTGACCCCAAGCTAACCTTGAGTCTGGCATATCATAAGCATACTGAAAAAATACTGAATAAGACAAATACTATGCGAAAGCTAAAACAATAGATAACTGAAAGTGGGGAATACCCAACTAGTTTGAATGTATAAAACATACTAAGAGTTTAATAACACTTAAAGATCAAACTTAACCAGTTAAGTTGATTCCACATCTATGTTTGAAAAGCCTCTAATTGAGTTGAGTTTCTGGGACATGCTCCCAGCTAACTCTAACAAAACTAAAAACTCAATAAAAAGACTCAAATGAAAAGCATGTCTATTGTCCTTGAAGCATGAAGACTCACCATTGAATCTGCTGAAATGCGGATCGAGAATCAATCTAAGTGCGATCTGGATGTTGAGTACCTAAACCTACATCATGAAAGGATGTAGCGCAGAGTTGTACTGAGCATGCAGGATATAGATACTAAGCTTAGAATATATATATAAGCTGAAAATGACATGTTGAACTAAATGTTGAAGTATATACTAAAAAGCTGGTAAAATCCACTAAGAGTCGGACTGTGGGAGCTACTACTAATTGATATAAAACCATGAGCTAAATGCGAAGTCTGATGTATACGCCCCATGAAGAGGACCCAATATACCTTGCCATGGGTACAAAGGCAAGACTACGTGATCACTAAATCTGATGCCCAACAAAGGGGACTTATACTTCTATGGGGGCATGTAGTTTTGGGACTATGAGGTTATGCTGAACCCTAGTCCAACTCGGTGTTATGTCTGCTCCCAACTAATTATTTATTTGACACACATGCAACTGAAATACTGAATAGCTCAAAATACTGACATGTTAACTGAGAATGCAACATTTATATATTGATAATGTAACATTCGGAATCAGGAGCATGATTATCTGCTTACCTGACCTAGCAAGTGTAATTCATGAAGTAAGAGAATCTACACAACTAGGGTTCTGAGTTTCATACAAGGAACTAAACAACGTTTCCATGAAAACATGATATTTAGATTATGGATACTATGGCACTTAAATCATAACAATTCTCCAAGATTTACAAACCCTAGGTCTAAACAATCCATGTAACATCAAGGATCTTACTGAATTCTAGGGACCTAGTGGACGAAATGAATCCACTAGTGAAATCCTATAAACCTAGTGACAAAATATATGGAGAAATACTTTAATTTAGAGGCTGAAAGTTAAAGAAAACCTTCTAATTGTTTTTGGGAAACTGGCGCCTCTTTCTTCTCCTTTTTGCTCTAAGTTTGGATATTTTTGGTGAATAAAGGTTTTGGGTATGTTTGACTAGGTAATTGGACTTATTTTGAGTAAAATAAAGTAGTTTAAGTGCCCAACGTATAGGGGAAGGGACTGAAACAACCCTGACTTAAATCTAACGAAGTCCATCCATGGAGGGGTTGACGGTACATTGTTTGAACTACCAACCATTGACTGTGATCGTGGTTTGGGGTCTGCCTAATAGGGCTTCACTAAAATAAGCATAACTTTTTACTCTAAGCTTGGATTTTAGAAAACTTAGTGGCGCTGGAAAGAGGATTCAACTATCTTTCATTTGATAGGTTATGTGCCACCTAATTCATTTTGTGCAAAAAATATTAGTGATTGAAGTTGACCCAACAACCAATACCCTTCAATTGGCTGCTGACCCTCACCTACGGTCATACCTACAGTCTATAGGTCCAACCACAGACAGTACTGGTCGACCTTGGGTGGGATTAGAGACCATCAACATTTGGGCCTTAACGATGAAACCCCACTTACGGCCCGTGTTTCTACCTACAGTCCGAGGGTGGTTCTGTCGGTACTGGCACCAGTTTTTCTGAAAACTAGGATTTTCTTCCTTTTGAGGTCTGAGGTGTTACATTATCTCCCCTTAGGGAACATTCTTCCTCAAATGAAGTCTAAACAAGCTAAGTATGGAAGGAGGGAGCTGCAATCCCTACCACTAAGTACTATAAACTAATATCTAATTGAACTAAGTTCCAAGATCATGCAAATATGCTGAAATGCAAGAATAACTGAAGGAAAAATATGTTGAGACTGAATTACACAAGAGTAAACTGAGAGACTGGAGAGGAACTATTACCTCAAACTGAAATAGAATCGGAAGGAAAGAGGTGAGGATACTTGACCATCATGGTTTCTTCTACTTCCCAAGTAGCTCCCTCTATAGACTAACTCCTCCACAAAACCTTCACTGAAGTGACTTTCTTATTCCTTAACCTACGAACCTGATGGTCAAGAATCTCTACTGGCACCTCTTCATAAGTGTGATTATCCTTCAAAGCCACATTCTCTAATGGTACTATCGATGTCGGGTCACCCACACACTTCTTCAACAAGGAAATGTGAAAGACTGGATGAACAGCTGCTGGTTCTGTCGAAAACTCTAACTCATAAGCAACATTACCAACCCTTTTTAGGATTCTGTAAGAACCTACGTATCTAGGACTGAGCTTCCCTTTCTTTCCAAATATCATCACCCCCTTCATAGGTGACACCTTTAGGAAAACCCAATCATCAATTTCGAACTCAAAGTCCCTTCTTCTCACATCTACATAGGACTTCTGACGACTCTTAGCTATCTTTAGTCTATCTCTGATGAGCTGAACTTTCTCCATAGCCTCATGAATCGAATCTGGTCCAATCAAGGCTACTTCACCTACTTCGAACTAACCAATTGGAGACCTACATCTACACACATATAATGCCTCATAAGGAACCATCTGAATACTGGAATGGAAGCTATTGTTATAGGAGAATTCTATGAGAGGTAGGTGATCATCCCAACTACCCTTGAAATCGATCATACAAGCTCTCAACATGTCCTCTAGGGTCTGAATGGTACGCTCTTCCTGACAATCCGTCTATGGATGAATGTTGTACTGAGATTTACCTGGGTACCAAGACCTTTCTAAAATAATTTCCAGAAATGAGAGGTAACTGAGGACCTCTATTTGAGATGATAGATAAAGGAACCCCATGCTACCTGACTATATCATGGATGTAGACTTTGGCGTAGTCCTTCGCTGAATCTGTAGTCTTGACAATCAACCAGTGAGCTGACTTAGTAACTCTGTCCACTATAACCCAAATTGAGTCATGTTGTCTGCGAGTACGAGGTAAACCTGTAATGAAGTCCATATTTATAACTTCCCACTTCCATGTAGGAATGTGAATCTCCTGAGTCATACCTCTTGGTTTTTTATGATCTACCTTATCCTGTTGACAATTAGGACACTTATCCACAAAGTCTGTTATGTCCCTCTTCATGCCGTTCCACCAAAAGACTTCCCGTAGATCACGGTACATCTTAGTGGATCCTTGATGAATGAAATACTTGGAGTTTTTAGCTTCTCTAACGATCTGCTTCCTCAACTCACCCATGCACATTAGGAACACATAAGTGACTCTAGTAACGAAGTACACCATCTCCCCCTTTGGAGAAAACATCAACTTTCTGCTGATGAATTACACCCTTTAACTGAAGTAATATGGGATCAATATCCTGTTTTTCCTTAAAATCCACTACCAAAGAAGATTATAATCCATTCTTAACTATCACCCCACTATCTGATATGTCCGTAAGGTAAAATCCTAAGCGAGCACGCTGGTGAACATATTTGGCTAGCTCTTTCCTTTATTCATCAACATGTGCTACACTACCCATAGACAACTTGCTGAGAGCATCAACTACTACATTGGCCTTACCAGGATGGTAAAACAGATTCATGTCATAGTCTTTGTGGAATTCAAGCCATCTCCTGTGACGAAGATTCAACTCTTTCTTAGTGAACACATACTTGAGGCTCTTATGTTCTATGAATACATCAATGAACACCATACAAGTAGTGTCTCCAAATATTTAGGGCAAATATTACGAATGCAAGCTCAAGGTCATGAGTTGGGTAGTTCTTCTCATGGACCTTAAGTTGCCTAGAAGCATAAGCTATAACCTTACCTCTCTGCATAGGCACATAACATAGGCCGACCCTAAATGCATCACAATCAATTACTTAACCGTCAGAACCATCTGGTAGAGTCAAGACAGGAGTTGTAGTCAACCTAGTCTTCAATTTCGAGAATCTTTTCTGACACTCAATTGAACACTGAAATTTCACCTTTTTCTGAGTCAACTTGGTCAATGGGGAAGCTATGGATGAAAATCCTTCAACAAATCTCCTGTAATAACCGTCCAAACCCAAGAAACTTCTAATATTTGTTGGAGAGGTAGGTTTGGGCCAGTGTTGTACTACCTCAATTTTTTGAGAATCTATGATGTTCGACGTAACCAACTGACAATATTTTGGTTCAAGTGCTAAACGATCGCGTGTAGTGATATAACCCAATCAAGGGTTGGGATCGTTCCCACAGGGAGTGATTTGAGAATTTATAGAAAAATAAAATCAAGTTCTAGTTAGTCATAGCTATAAATATTAACAAATAAAAACATACTAAATCTAAGGAGTAACGCAAGCGTCAATTATCAATGGGGGGTTTGTATTAATTAACAACTAAAAACAGCAAAAGTATAAAGAAACGAGATATAGAGACGGGATTCTTGGGATGTGATAGGAATACGGGTTAAACTACACTTTCGAGTACATGCTTTTGATAGTAAATAGTTGAGCATTTGTGACTAGGCTAGACTATAGTAGGGGTATATTCTCTCTCAAGCAACTTACCCTGAATCAACACGGTTTCTCTCGAACACTGAGTTGCCACATTAAGCACAGCCTCCGCCTTAGCCCATTCACTCTCTTGAGCTGAATATGTGGGAGAAAGGCTAGGATTCACTCTCTCGAGCTAAATATGTGGGAGAAGGGCTAGGATTCACTCTCTCAAGCTAAACCCATGTCGACCCAATACCACCGGCTATCAATTTAGTAGTCTTAGTTTTACGACCTCTCTCTCTCACAAGACAAAAACACTAAGATGAAATCGTATTTGCAACTACAATCCCATTAAGTTCATACACAACTACTAAACGAAATCACATTTAAACAACAAATAAACCACTAACAAGCAAGACCTAATAGATAATTTAGCCCATATTCACAAAATCACACCCCAAGATTGGGGTTGTAGCTAGACATGTAGAAGAGATAAAAATTTATTCCAATATCAATTTCCATCAACTGGGTATGAAGAATTAAGTCTTAAAACACGTCAAGAGTGAAGAATCTTCAAGACCCACTTCCAATTTCTTGGAGTTGAAACCTTTTGAATCTTCAGGGTCTTAGAACAAAGTCTCCAAAACCCTCTAAAACCTAACTCTCTCAAAAACGGGTAAAATGTTCCAATAATAAAAGTCCTGCTAAACTAGGAATTTAAAACAAGTATTTATAGTGATTGAAAATTTTTGCTGCAGAGGACCATTCGGTACAGTTAGTCCGGATCGTCAATACACTCTGCGATCCGCCTTATGGTCGATTTCATCGCCTTCCTACTTTTGCCTTCAACATTCTCGCATTTTGAGACATTGGGCGATAGAAGTACTGCTTTGCGGAACTACTCGGCGACGCACCGACTACTCCTTTTCATTGCAGACTTGACCTTCTCATTCAGGGCTTAGCATACTGGAACAAAAGGTGATCCAGGCCGATCGGCGACTCACCAATAGGGCTCGACAATCTTCAGGCTTCATTTCTTCGTTCTTTTTAGCCGCCTTGTTCCTTTTTTCCAAGTAGTGTCCATGCTTTGCCTCAAACTCCAAATACCTAAAACTTAAGGGTTTACATCAGTTATTGATACAAAGTATGCATTTGAGGACACTAATTCTATTAAAATATAGCCCTAAATGAGTCCAATTTGTGGAGTCATCAACACCCCCAACTTAAACTTTTGCTTGTCCTCAAGTTAAACTCAAGTTCAGCAGTTCAAAAAAAGATGTTTCAAACAGTGATACACAAGACTCAATCATGAATGTACACAACAAGACTCAACTTACTCATTCAAGGATCAATTTTATACTCAAAGACTCAAGTTGTGACACACCATTATCAAAGATTCTCAAGCTCACTATTCGAATGCCCTTACACAAAGAATGATTCCATATTCACACATAATGGTTTAATCAATTAATGTTTCAGAATCAAATGCAATGCTCACTCTCACAAAGAAGAACACAATGCATGCTTTCACCCATAGGTTTGCCCGTATTTTCCAATCAACAATTGTTTCAGCTCACTCAAGATCAAAAAGATTTTTTCAAGGCTTGTAATGGGGCGGAGTGCAAAGGTATGGTCATTTGGTTTCAGTGACTTTCATCCTCGTGAAATGTGGTGCTTTCAACACTCCCTTTCTTCTTCTTTCATCCTTTTCTTTAGTGCTCATAAGTCATCCCATTATTCACTTCCATGGATTGTTCAGAACCCTCATTTCTTTTGTATTTTACTCCTCACTTTTCATTTTTTCTCTTTTTCTTTCTCCTCTTTTTTTTTTTTTTTTTGTATGGAGGGGTTCCATTTTTTTTTCAACACCATGGGTTAAAGGAGACTTTTCTTGCACTTCCTGACTTGCCTTCTCTTTTCACCACATCCCCAACTTAGGCTTTTGGCCTAAGTTGGCTATTCAATCAACCACAAATCAAGTAGATTATACTTAGTGGATTTAAGAAAGGTTATATTTTCATCAAGTTTCTTCCAAAGAAAGGTAAGGCTTAAGGATGTTCAAAAGAGGTTCACACACTCACAAGGCATGCCACAAAAGAGGTATATGTCAAATTGGTTCACACTCTTCGAAGTTGCCTAAGATCATATTAAGAGATAGCTTTACTTAGTTGACTGGACCAACGGGGCAAATTCTAGGTGTTATCATGCATCATTCATAGTAAGCTCATCACATAAGGCATCGACACCAAAGTTAAACAATACTCTACACTTTCGCTAGTGTGTAACGTTCATCACTAGAGAATCAATTTGATAATTGGCTAGTCACAACGAGATGCAAAGAGTTCACATATTGACTATGTAACTTCACTTGGTCTCATTGTAGCCACACATTCATGTTCGTTCGATTATGAGCACTATTTGAGTAATTGATATTGATCAAAATTGATACTCAAATTTGCAAGAGAACAACCACATTCAATACATACAAGAGGTGGCAAAAAAAAATTCGAAAGGGTCAAAAATCATTTTCAATTAAAGAGAAGGAACCACAAGCTCTCAAAACTACCACAAAACGCAGTGTCAATGTAATTTAAGCTAAAAACCCAATATATAAACAAATATATAAACAAAACAAGAGTCGTAATCAGCAAACAAAGGTGGGCCTCATCCCACTACAAATAAAATACATTTGTCCTCAAATGCAAATAGGAATTATTCAACATTGAAGTAAAGCAAAACAGAGAGGGAGGTAAAGAGGGGATCATGTCTATGCAGTCTCTTCATTTGCCTAGGCATTAGTGCCTCAGGTCACCTCAGGAGGACCAGCACTACCAGATTCACCAAGTTCTGTTGAGTGTGAGTCCGCTAGAAAGATATGCACCGCCCTGTAGAATCCTCAGGCCCATGAAGGAATATTAGGGTCTAGGGTAATGGTTTTCATAGCAGAAGTGGGCCTCTTGCCCTTGCCTTTCCCAGTAGTTGTGGGTAGTTTCGTTGCTTTGCCTTTCAACGTAGCTGCATCCTCATTTATCACAATCTCTTTGGACTTCTCTTGGGCTGGTGTTACTCTTTCAATAGCTTTTGATTTAGTCATGTCTGCAAAATCTCGAAGAAAAGTCAGAAATACTTAAACAAAAGCACAACAGAACAATTTCAGACAGATTCGCCAAATCAGAGGGAGAATTGCCGAATTTCTCGAGCAAGCTAGATCGAGCTCGCTGAAGGAATTAACTCTAAAAATTGTGGCAAATAGGTGATAGGGGGAACCATTTGGCTTGTGGCTGATAGCTTTCAGTGAACAGGGATAGGCCCGCTGAAAGTTCCAGTGCACAAAGGTTCAGGGGTGCAGACAAAGGGCGAATGAAAGACCTTTTGGTGAGTCGCCTAGTGCCTTTTGGCGACCTCAAGCTTCTCACCGAAAGTTACAAACTTCAACTACTCACTTAGCAAGAAATTAAAGGCGAGATAGGGGGAAATAGGCGAACCGCTAAGTGGTTTGGCAAACTCGACCCAGCTCACCAAACGACCCAACGTGCCTACCTTCAACCCACTTTCTCGAATTCAACCCTGCAACTCCCAAAAATAAAATCAAAGCATGCACTAGTTCAATTAAGCTCAGACCCATAACACCTAAACACGACCCCTCAAATTTTGATATTTGACATAATCAATTGACACTATTTCGGTTCAAGTGCCAAATAATCGCGTGTAGTGATATAACCTAACCAAGGGTTGGGATCGTTCCCATAGGGAGTGGTTTTGAGAATTTATAGAAAAATAAAATTAAATTCTAGTTCGTCATAGCTATAAATATTAACAAATAAAAACATACTAAATCTAAGGAGTAACGCAAGTGTCAATTATCAATGGGGGGGTTTGTATTAATTAATTAATAACTAAAAACAATAAAAATATAAAGAAACCAATTGTTCAAGTCTATGCACATCTTTGGCTAATTCTTTCTGGTCTTTCTCAACATGGGAAGTACTGCCCATAGACAACCTGCTCAATCCATCAGCAACAACATTAGCCTTACCTGTATGATAGAGAATACTCATGTCATAATCCTTGAGTAACTCCAACCACCTCTTTTGTATGAGATTAAGCTCTTTCGAACTAAACAAATACTAAAGACTCTTGTGATCGGTGAACACATCAACATGAACAGCATAAAGATAATGATGCCATATTTTCAAAGCGAACACTACATCAGCCAACTCTAGATCATGGTTGGGTAATTTCTCATGTGGATCTTAAGTTTTATAGAGGCATAAGTTATAACCTTGCCATTCTACATCAATACACAACCCAGTCCAAATCTAGATGCATCACAATACACAACGAAGCCTTGTGTACCTTCTAGTAAGGTCAACATTAGGGCAGTAGTCAACCTAGTTTTCAATTCCTGAAAGCTTTTCTCACAAGCTTCAGACCATTGAAACTTAATTATTTTCTGAGTCAACTTGGTCAACAGGGATGAAATAGATGAGAACCCCTCGACAAACCTCCTATAATAACCAGCCAATCCCAAGAAACTCCTAATATTAGTTGGAGATGTGGGTCTGACCAGTTCTGCACTGCCTCAATTTTCTAAGTATCAACTCGAATCCCATCACTAGAAAAAATTTGGCCTAAGAATGCTACAGACTCAAGCCAAAAGTCACTCTTAGAGAATTTACATACAACTCTCTATCCTTGAGAGTTTGAAGAACTATTCTGAGATGACTAGCATAATTGTAACACCCCAGAAAGTTTTTGAGCTAAGACTCGAACCATCCTTCGTGGTGAGTAGGATTTTGACCAAGGAATTTAAAATTTCTTTGGTATTAAGGTTAGGTCACTAGATATAGCACCTTGAGTTTCAAAAAGAATTAAAGAGAATTCATTCAAGTCATTCCTAGGTTCTTCCAAGTTTTTAGTCAACTTAAAATGACCAAAACCCTCAGTACATGATGATTTAGGTGGCCCATAAGACATCAAACGAAAGGTCTTGGAATCCTCTTTCCAACACCACCTACTTTGCTAATTTTTGAGCTCATATGAGAGAGATATGCCCATTTGAAGTTGGGTTGTCCAATTAAGGAAAGTTACCCAAAAATATGAGGGCTATTTTGGTCTTTTCCTTACCCAATCAGATTTAAGAGTTTTTAGTAAAGTTTTAGGAGTCTAAACTGATTAGAATTAGTTTCATTCATCCCCAAAAAAGTTTAGGGTTTTAGAGAGAAAATTCAAGAGGAGAAAAAGTTCAAAGTTTCAAGCGTTCGTTTAAGAAATTCAAGATTTCACCAAGAACCTAGTTCTTTGAGGTATGTAAGCTTCCATAGTGTTGGATTCGTTCACCCACACACCAATTATGAGTTTTCTTTTGCGAATCTATCCATAAATATTGAGCAATTTAATTTCTTGATGAGTTCTTAATAAGTGTTATTGAATTTTCCTTATCAATAAAGTTTTCATATAAGATTATACTTGGGTCAATTTCAAACAACCATATCTCTTAGAATATAAAGTGTTACGTAAGCCATAACCTATCAACTTAAAGGTATTTGCATCCACTTTCCAATGCCACCAATTTTGTGTCAATCCAATTTCTGAGTAAAAAGTTAGTAACCTGATATAGTGCTGTTACAAATTAGCCAACGGTAAAATATTAAAAAGAGTCGTTTTTGTCTTTTTACCTCCAAGAAAACCCTAAACGAATTTCTTGACTAATAAAAGGCTCAAAACAATCAGATTTTCAACTTTTAATCTATCATTCTCCTCTTTCTCAAACCCTATGACAAAACCCTAAGGTAAAATCAAAGTAGAAGACTCAATTCAAGATTCTTTCAATCTTTTTAAAGATTCTTCCAATCTTTTTCAAGATTCTTCTTCAAGGTAAGTTTTTCTCCAAGAATTCCATTCTTTTCAACTCAAATTCCTCCATACAATTATGAATCACTAATGAAAATCATAATTCTTAGCCATAGAGATTTCAAGAAACTAATTCAAGAATCTCAAGAAAGGTTTTCTTGATTCTTTACCTTCAAGCTAGGGTTTCAAGGCTTCTAATATAGTTCTTCTTCATGATTCTTCAAAAACCATGTTCTTTCAGGTATAAAATGTAAGGCTATCATAGCATTGGACTAGTTCATCCTCATGCACTACATCTACTTGCAGGTCAGTAAAAGAGTAATCTAGGATACTTTCCCTAGACTTGAGTATTACTGAGATAAGTTTATTTTGCGTTCATGTTTCTTTTAAAAGTTCTATTTCTAATTATCCAATTGCTATATTGTTATTGAGATCCTTCATATCATGAATCATAACTCTTGAATTCACAATTAAAATTCAAGAAAGAGTTAAAAGTAAAGTTCAAGAAAGTCTTTGAGTTCAATTGTGAATCCTTTGAGATCAACTGTCGATATGAGTCGAGTAGTCTTGAGATGAGAGGTATCATTGAATCCTTGAGCTGAGTAGTCCATGCCCATAATTCTGCATGAACCCTCTGAGTCGAGCATTATTCAGATGAGTAGTGTCCTTAACTCCTTGAGTTCTACAGTTGTTGAGTTCCAAGTATTCAGTTTTATGCATGGTTATTCATAACCTTGAATTGAGTCGCTCACGTCCATAATTCGGTATGAACCCTATTTTAAGAAGTCTTTTTACAAATTGTTTGAAAACTTGTTTTAAAGACTTGAGCACTGAGTTGAGGAAGAGTAGAGCTGAGTTCATTTTCTTAAAAATGATATATGGAAACTAAGTATTCCCAAGAGTAAATGTTTTTACATTTAAGATGAGAGGAAACTGTGATTTCCAAAAGAGTTTGGAGCAGTTTTAATACCATATGTTTTAAGAGAATGATTTTTGAGTAATAATCTCAAAACACAAAAAGAGTTATTTTTTTAAACATATGACCTAGTTACATTTTTGGGAGTAGTATTGAGCACCGATATGGGGATGAGTTTGAGTTCAGATAATTCAAAGTCTCCATAAATCGTGTAGCCATAGTTAGAAAAGGGTCATACTTTTTAGATGATTCCTTAATGCTTTTTACCATAAACTAGTGGATCCACTTAGTGAGTAGCTTCTATACCCAAACAAAGTATAGGACTGCCCTGGCAGCGTGCGGTAAGACGTTGTATCATCACATAGCTCATTGTGATGGTTGTCAGTTAGAGAAACTCCCACAGAGATATTTTGTATTCTTATATACACATAGTTTACTTTGAATATTCAGATACACGCAGAGTTTATCTTGTATCCTTGCATACAAACAAAGTTGCTTTCTACATTTTAAAAGCTTTCCATATATTGCATATGTATTGTTGCTTTATATTGAGTTGAGCATCCAAAATTTAGTACCTAGAGTCAAATATCTTATTATTGAGTTCAGCCTTATTTCACTGAGTTGAATATCTATCATTGAGTTGAACTTTGTTTCTTTGAGTCGAGTTAAGTTGAGTGAGTTGAGAAGAGGTAAGTATATATGTTTCTATTCCACCCATTCAAGCTTATGTTATACTTTAGAATTCCCCTTACATGCTCGTACATTCCACGTACTGAGCCATTTGGCCTGTATCATTTCATGATGCAGATACAGGTATTTAGGATCATCAATAGGCATTTTGTTGAGGTCATGTGAACTTCCAGTCAGCTTTGGTTAGTCTTCTTATATTTCGGAGGACTTTACCTTTATCATACAATTAGTAGTTTTGCGATGTTGTGGGTCTTGTCCTGATATCCTTCTGTAATAGTAGAGGCTTCTTAGATAGACAATAGAGTTTGAGAAGTCTGTACATTTATTTTGTTAAATATTTTAAAGACTTGGCTTGCCTATTTTGGCTAGTTGAATATTTTATTATACTCATAGTTAATCATTTGAGTTAAAGCTTTGTATCTAAATTCTATGAATTTTATCCAGTTCTAAGCTTTTGTATGCTTGAGTTAGTCTTCCGCTTGTAGTCAACCTAGATGAGGGTTCACTTGGGGACCAGCAATGGTTCTCAAGTGTTGGCCTTATCCAGGGTATAGGCTTGGGTCGTGACAAACTTGGTATCAGAGCACAAAGTTCAATAGTCCTAGGGTGTCTATGAAGATGTGTATGTAGAGTCCTAGCTATCAATGTGAAGCGTGCCACATCTATAAATAAGAGGTTGCAACATTTAGGAACTATCTCACTTCTTTCATACTCTTAATTGTGCAATAGAGCTATGTCATAAAGATTTATTCATACTCGTGTGTTTCTCAGATTCATTCAACTACCCGTCATACTAGAGGTGGTTGAAAAGAAAAGCCAATCATTTATCGATGAGTTGCTCTTAGAAAGAGTCTTGAGGAAGTCATGAGACTCTAGAGGCGCTTTACAGAAGCCCATGAGTGAGTTAAGTGTTGAGTTTTAGAGGAATGCACTCATGTTCATATGAATCGTGCGTTTGAGCTAAAAGCGAGTTGTACACTCTTCCCTAAACCTTATTCAGCTGAGACCTTTAGGAGGATGGTATGTTTAGAGATTGGGTAGTATTTTCACCCTAAAAGATGGTATGAATTACGAGATTATGAGCAGTAGGAGTGAAAGTTCGTAGAATTAGTGGAAAGTATGCAGAGCTTGAGTAATCTAAGGAAAAGAAATAGTGATGTGGCAGATTATGTGATTGCAATCATGCACCAAGTCAGTTATAAGTGATGAGTTTCCCTTATGAGTAAAATAAGGAAAAATAATATTGCAGAGAGTTCTAGATAAAAGGAAGAGGAATAGTTACTAGTCATGATGAGATATAGAGTATATTTTTTTAACAAAAATAGAGTTGATGTCAATGTGCCATCGTGTAAGAGAAGACTAAATTCATATGTGGAATAATCGAGTAGAGTATTCATAAGGTGGTAGACCCAAGCTAGGATTATGAATTTTGAAGAGGGAAACCCCATGGTATTCAGAGGATGATAGAACTACTTTAGAGATAATGCATAGTAAGTGAGTAAGTAGTACTTAAGTTGCGAAGTCGAATATGATGGTAATTTGTGAGTATGGAGACTAAGAGATAAGGATTGACTACTTGTCATAAGGTCCTAGTGGACATGTATTTCTAAATTGTATCCAGCAGTTGTAAGTTAGTATAGTAAGCGAGCAATCATATTGATGTTCGGGTTAAGTAATAAACATTAAGCTTCAATTTGAGATGAGTGTCTTGACAAAGGATGGCAAAAAGAGGGTGATGATGTTAATCTTGAGATTTGATCTACAAGACTTGACATAGAGTAGGTGAGAAACTGAGGTGATTAGTTGCAATAAATATGAGTTGTACAAGTGAGATACCCTAAACCTCTTGATAAGAGCAGTGAAGTGTGGCTAAGTCACAAGAGTACAAAGAGCATTACAAGGTGTACCGAGAGGGTATGTAATTAGAAAAGGTTAGCAGAAACACCTTAGAAAGAAGTCTTAGTACCTGCTTATTAAGAGTTCAATAGTCATAAGATAAGCTTCTCCCGATTGTTAGAGTAAAAGAGGATGTAGACCAGTTAGAGATATTGGAATAGGTCCATAGCCTTCAAGTGTCATCTTTAAACCTAATGGGGGACATGATAAGATTGGAAATCAAGTCAAGTGTCGAGAATAAGATAGTAATGAGTTTAAAGGAGTATGGGAGATATCTTTTAGTAACGGAGTAATGTTAGAAAGAGAAGGTTAATGATCATATCGTGATAATGATGGCAAGATAATTATGTCTAAGGTTATAAATGAGTAGGAAGAAGAGAATGAGGTTTTACTATGAGAAATAGCTAAATGAGAGCCCTTAGTTTGTTTCGAATAGTAATGCAGGCAAATTCTAGTAGGTATGGTAGAGATGATAAAAGTAACCCCATTCCATACCCAGTCCAGCTGACATTCGAGGACGAATGATTCCAAGGGGGAGATATTGTAACACCCCAAAAAAATTTTGAGCTAAGACTCGAACCATCCTTCATGGTAAGTAGGATTTTACCGAGGAATTTAAAATTTAAGTGTTAAGGTCAGGTCACTAGATATAGCAACTTAAGTTCCAAAAAGAATTAAAGAGAATTCATTCAAGTCATTCCTCGGTTCTTCTAAGTTTTGGGTCAACTTAAAATGACCATAACCTTTAGTACATGATATGTTAGGTGGCCCACAAGATATCAAATGAAAGGTCTTGGAATCCTCTTTCCAACGCCACCGAGTGCTACTTTTCAAGCTTGTATGAGGGAGATATCCCTATTTGAAGTCGGGTTGTCCAATTAAGGAAAGTTACCCAAAAATATGAGGGGTATTTTGGTTTTTTCCTTACCCAATCGAATTTAAGAGTTTTTAGTAAGGTTTTAGGAGTCTAAACTGGTTACAATTAGTTTCATTCATCCCCAAAAAATCTTAGGGTTTTAGAGAGAAGATTCAAGAGGAGAAAAAGTTCAAAGTTTCAAGCGTTCGTTCAAGAAATTCAAGATTTCGCAAAGAACATAGTTCTTTGAGGTATGTAAGCTTCCATAGTATTGGGTTCGTTCCCCCACACACCAAACACGAGTTTTCTTTAGCAAATTTATCCATAAATATTGAGCAATTTAATTTCTTGATGAGTTCTTGATAAGTGTTGTTGAAGTTTCCTTATCTATTAAGTTTTGATGTAAGATTCTACTTGGGTCAACTTCAAACGATCATATCTCCTAGAATATAAAGAGTTACATGAGCCATAACCTATCAGATTCAAGATATTTGAATACTTTCCAATGCCACCAGTTTTGCATCAATCCAGTTTCTAAGTAAAACGTTATGACCACTTTAGTAACGTGATGCAGTGTTGTTACGAATTAGCCGACGGAAGAACATTAAAAAGAGTTGTTTTTGTCTTTTTACCTCCAAGAAAATCCTATTTATTGACTAATAAAAGGCTCAAAACAATCAAATTTTCATCTTTTAATCCATCATTCTCTTCTCTGTCAAACCCTAAGACCAAACCCTAAGGAAAAATCAAAGTAGAAGACTTCATTCAAGATTCTTTCAATCTTTTTCAAGATTCTTCCAATCTTTTTCAAGATTCTTCTTCAACGTAAGTTTTGCTCCAAGAATTCCATTCTTTCAACTCAAATTTCTCCATACAATTATGAATCACTTATGAACATATAAATTCTTGGTCATAGAGATTTCATGAAACAAATTCAAGAATCTCAAGAAAGGTTTTCTTGATTGTTTTCCTTCAAGCTAGGGTTTCAAGGCTTCTAATCAAGTTCTTCTTCAAGATTATTCAAGAAACTTATTCTTTCATGTATGTAAAGTTATCTTAGTATTGGACAAGTTCGTCCTCACGCCCCACATCTATTTTCATATCACTAAAAGAGTAATCTAGGATACTTTCCCTATATTTGAGTATTCTTGAGATAAGTTGATTTTGAGTTCTTGAGTTCATGTTTCTTTTAAAATTTATATTCCTAATTAACGAGTTGCTATATTATTATTGAGATCCTTCATATCATGAATCATAACTCTTGAATTCATAATTCAAATTCAAGAAAGAGTTAAAAGTAGAGTTCAAGAAAGTCTTTGAGTTCAACTGTGAATCCTTTGAGATCAACTGTCGATTTGAGCTAAGTTTTGAGGAAGTACATACGAGTCAAGCCGTCTTGGGATGAGAGGTATCATTAGGTCCTTGAGGCGAGTAGTTCATGCCCATAATTAAACATGAACCCTCCGAGTCGAGCAATCTTCAGATGAGTAGTGTCATTGACTCCTTGAGTTCTGGAGTTGTTGAGTTCCAATTATTGAGTTTTATGCATAGTTATTGAAAACCTTAAATTGAGTCATTCACGTCCATAATTCGGCATGAACACTATTTTAAGAATTCTTTTTACAAATTATTTTAAAATTTGTTTTAAAGACTTGAGCACTCAGTCGAGGAAGAGTAGAGCTGAGTTCGTTTTCTTAAAAATGATATATGGAAACTAAGTATTCCCAAGAGTAAATATTTTTACATTTAAGATAAGAGGAAACTGAGATTGTACCATGGTGTCCTTGTGATTGACAAAAATGGTACAATCATGATAAACTCTCTCACCTAGAATAGACTCACCGATAGGAAGTATATTAAATTTATAGCAACATAAGGAGTCACAAAAGATAGACTCACTCTTGGATCTAGCAAACCATATACATCAAGAGTAAAGACTTTGATCATACTAGTGACAACATCTGGTGGATTCTCTTATTCTTCGCAGCTGGTGATCGTATATAGATGGTTTACTCCTCCACATGTCCCTGAAGTAGCTCCTCTAGGTACAGCTCTGTTTGGTGGAGCAACTGAAGAAGATTGGGCTCTATTGCCCCCATTACCACTACCTTGCCTATTCTTAGGGCACTCTCTCATGATGTGACCATTCTAGCCGCACTTGAAGCAACCAGTGGAGCCATCACGATACACTCCTGAGTGGTTCCTACCATACTTAGCACATGTAGGAGTCTCATTACCTTCTTGTGCCACACTACCTTTAGACAATGCAGGTTTAGCTCTGAATTCTGCGAATTCTAATTCTTGAACTCACCTTTGTTCCTTGGTGCAGGTACACTAGCAGACGATGGAGCAGGTCTATTTTTCTTTTGTTTGTCCGGACTAGTTCCCAGTTGTCTTAGCTTTCTTATTTCGGAGCTCTTCTCTATCCTTAAGCTTATCTTCCTCAACCTACTGCACATGGATCATATGTCTTACTATGTCCATGTCCCCTATCAACATAGTTGCCTTACCCTCTTTGCTTGACAAATGAGACAACCCAGAAACAAACAAACTCATCCTACTCTTCATATCAGCAACCATCTCCAGAGCATAACGGGAAAGTTGGGTGAACTTGAGACTGTACTCATGCACACTCATAGATTCCTGCTTAAGAGTGAGGAATTCTCTTACCTTTGCCTCTCTTAGCTCACGAGGAAAGAAACGCCCCATGAAGGCACCAACGAACACAGCCCAGCTCACAATAGGTGCACCCTCATCTCTACTCTTCTTTCATTGGTTGAACCATACCCTAGTAACAGCCTTCAGTTGGTATACAGCTAGTTCCACTCGCTTAGCATCAGCAACATGCATAATCTCAAAAACTTTTTGCAACTCTTCCACAAAGTTTTATGGATACCCAGTGACACTTCAACCGGTGAAGTTTGGAGGATTCATCCTTAAGAACTCCTGAAATCTGGATGTATCAGCCAAATTTTGTAGATCCTCTCTCTGCTGACCAGCTTGGTTGGCCACCATTGGACTCAATATCCAGATAGCATCCTGGAACTCAGCATTTGTGACCTCTCCTTTGGGTTGCACTTCTAGTGCATTGGGTACTCCTTGATCCTCAACATTCTTCCTAGCAGGACGACCTCGAACAACTCTTCTTGGAGGCATGATCTAAAAGATACGCACAAGAATGAATTAGAAAGAAACTTTTATAGAGTTAAACTCTATCGCACGAAATGAGTATGAAAGAAGTGAGATAGTTCCGAAATGTTGCAGCCTCCTAACTATAGATGTGGTGCACTTCACATTGATAACTAGGACCCTATAGACACGGCTTCATAGACAACCTAGGACTTTTGAACTCTGTGCTCTCATACCCAGTTTGTCATGCCCCGAGCCTATACCCTGGACGAGGTCGAAACTCAAGAACCATTTTTGGCCCTAAGCCAACCCTTGGCCTGACTTAACTCTTAGTGAAAGACTTAATCAACAGTAAAAAAACTTTAAAAGTAAGCTTTAAATCAAAAATATCTTACTCACAATATTTAAAGAAACATCCACTAGCCAAAACGGCAACTCAAGTCTAGAACATAACCACTAAAATGAACAAGCCTTATGAATTAATATTGTCTAATATCTATGAAGCCTCTATTAACTAAGATGGATGTTGGGACAAGATCCACGACCTCCAAAATACAAAATGAAATGACTGAAAGTAAACAAGGGATCCTCCGGAAGCAAGAAAGCTCACCAACAACTCTGGAAATCAACTAGATCAACGAAGCGTTGGATGCTGATCCTGGTTACCTTTATCTGTATCATAAAAGATGCATGCCAAATGGCATCAGTACATGAAATGTACGAGCATGTGAGGGGAAATCTAAAGCATGACATAAGCTTGAACTAGAACTGAAGAAACACTTACCTCATCTAAACTCCACACAACTCATTTCATTATAAAGCAATAGAAATAATGCAATATAAAGAAAAGCTTTAAAACAGTAGATAACAACTTAATGTATTGGAAAATACAATATAAACTCTGTTTGTTTGCAAAAATACAAAATAACTTTGTTTGGGAGATTTTCTAACCGACAACTATCATTATGAGCTATGTGATGATACAACATCTAGCTTACGATGCCAGAATTGTCCTATACTTTGCCAGGGTATAGAAATCCTTAACTAAGTGGATTCATTAGTCTATGCTAAAAAGCAATAAGGAATGATCTAAAAAGTATGACCCTTTCTACCCATGTTGGCTACATGGTTTATGGGGATGTGAGTTGTTAGAACTCTCCCCATATCGGTGCTCAATAGTACTGTCAAAATATAACTTAGCTCATTAAGTTTTAAAGAAAACATTTCCTCTTCCTTAACTTTGAGATTATTACTCAAAAGGTTTCTCCAAAAAGAGATAATACTAAAAACTGCTCATGAACACTTTGGAAATCAGTGTTTCCTCTCATCTTAAATGTAAAAACATTTGCTCTTGGGAATACTTCATTCCCATATATCATTTTAAAGAAAATGAATTCAGCTCTACTCTTCCTCAACCTATTGCTCAAGTCTTTAAAACAAGTTTTAAAACAATTTGTAAAAGACTTCTTAAAATGACTCGAAAAACTCTAAAGACTTAACTCTAAACTCTTTCCTTGAAATTGAATTATGGATTCAAGGTTTGTAATTCATGTTATGAATGATCTCTTGATGTTTAGAAGTAGTTTAGAGTAGTTAGAATCGATGAGTACTAGAGGAACCCTTTGAAAGAACTCAGACGGAGCGAAAGACTGCAAACTGGTTGGGGTAGGCCACCCTAGTGCACTGAGTGGCACAGGGCGCACACCCCTGCACTATAGAGGAAAATTTCTGGCTCATTGCTGGAGCGGCACGCCAGCCCCAGCCCAGAAAACCCTAACGACATTTCTTCTTTGTTTTCTGACACTAATTCACCTAGAATTGAATAGTTTCTTCCTAACTCACTTAGAATTGAATACTCAACATATGTACACGATAATTTACTCAAAACCACCCTCAAATCACTAACTTTTATCTAAAGAACTCATCAAAATCCCAACAATCAAGATTACGAAAGAAAATTCCAAGAAAACTTAATAAGAACTTAAATCCTTCAATCCTTTGAACGAAATTGAATTAAATTAACATGATTGGCATGTGGATGAATGAACCCAACACTATGAGAATTCACACACCTCTTAGGGATTAAATCCTTGGTGAAATAACCTTCGATTCGCAATAAAACTTGATGAACGCCTTGATTTTTCTCTTTTCTCCTCTTCTTGAACTCCTCTCAAAACCCTAAGCGTAAATTGATTTTGGAAAACTGAACCATATCAGTTTAGACCCCTAATTATTTCCTAAAATGTTTAAATTCCAAAAGGTAAGTAAAAGACAAAAATACCCCATATTTTTGGGTAACTTTCCTTAGATGGATAGCCTAACTTCAAACAGGCTTATCTCCCTCATACGAGCTAAAAAATTAGAAAACTCAGTGGCATTGGAAAGAGGATTCCAAGACCTTTCATTTGAACTCTTATGGGCTACCTAACTCATCTTGTACTGAAAGTTATGGTCGTTTGAAGTTGATCCAAAATTCATAACTTATGCATAACTTGCAAAATTTCAGATTTTACTATTTCCAATTTAGTTCTTTCTATTTCTAGTTCTTTTAAATACCGAGGTGTTACACTGTTATTATTATTGAATTGAGTATTTTCCAGATAGTATGAGTTGAGCATTTTACAATTTTAATTATATACTTATGTTTTAAGCCTTTAAATGCTTGAGTCAGTCTTCCGCTAAGTAGTCAGCCAGGCCAAGGGTTTGATCAGAGCATAGAGTTCAAGAGCCCTAAGGTGTCTATGAAGCTGTGTCTTGTAAAGTCCTTATTATAGGTGTGAAATGCACCACATTTATAATGAGGAAGCTACGACATTTAGGAACTTTTACTTTCTTCTTACTCTTATTTGTGCGATAGAGTTCAACCCTATAAAAGTTTCTTCTAACTCGTGCTTACCCGTGTCTTTTCAGATCATGCCTCCACAAAGAGTTGTTCGATGTCCTGCTAGGAGGAATGCTAATCCTCAAGGTCAATAAGCTTCCAATGCACCAAAAGTGCAACACCCTCAGAGCAATGTCACCAATGCTAAGTTCAGGAATATTATTTAGATGATGACTCAAGTTGCGGCAAATAAGGCTGGTCAACAAGGAGTGGGTCGCTAGAATGTGGCTGATATATCTAGAATTTGTGAGTTTTTTAGGATGAATCCCCTAGAGTTCACAGGGTCGATATCATTTAGGATTTGGAGAACTTTGTGGAAGAACTTCAGAAAGTGTTTGAGGTCATGCATGTTGCTAACGCAGAGCGTGTGGAGTTTGCCTCATATCAACTCAAAGGTGTTGATAGGAGATGGTATTGTAACACCCCAGATTTTAAAAGGGAAAAAATGTAGATTTCTAGAAGTGTAGGTGCCACCGACAGAGGCAACCTACGGACTGTAGGTGGGACCGCGGTCCGTGGACCAAGTTCGTAGTTCAGACTCCCCAGAAGCCCAGGAAAATTCAGCTAAGTACAGAACCACGCCAGGACCTACAGACCGTAGGTGGGACCATGGTCCATGGACTAGGTCCGTGGTTCGGACTCACTAGAACCCAAGGAAAATTCAGCTAAGTCCAGAACCACGCCAGGACCTACGAACCGTAGATGGGACCATGGTCCGTGGTTTGGACTCCCTAGAACCCCTCCTCTAAAGCTGAACGATGGCTGACCAGGACGGACCGTAGGTGGGACCATAGTCCGTGGACCAGGTCCGTCGATTGGTCCCAACAGTTTAAAGTCAAGGGTCATTTTGTCTTTTCCCCTATGCGTTGGACACCTAAACTACATCGTTTAACCCCTAAACTACATTGTTTTGGTCAGTTTTAACTTAGTAACTTAATCAGACCTTACCTTAACCAATTCATTCTCCCAAAAATTGATCAAACTAAGCAAAAGAAGAAAGAGCATCGACCAAACCCTTTCCAAGAACGCAACAAGTTTCCCTCAGTTCCAGCCCCAAAATCGAAAGATTTCTCCGTGGAATTCATCATCAGGTATGTGGGATTTCACTAGTGGGTTCCTTTCGCCCATTAGGTCCCTAGAATTCAGTCAGATTCTTGATTCCCTTCACCATCTTTAGACTTAGGGTATGTTTGGAAAGCCACCTGGTAATTGGAATTGGTGTAATTACTAGGGTAGTAATTACCAACCTAGTAATGATATAGTCTAGCAATTACAGTGACCTGTTTGGTTGTCATAGTGTAATTACACTATAATTACACATGTCCCATTTGGATGCCATAGTGTAATTACAAATGTTCTGTTTAGATGCACAATAACAATCATAATATTATATTAAATTTTAAAAATAAAAATTAAATATTTAAAATTTATGCTAGACAAATAAGAAACTATATAAATGATATTAAATTAAATATTTAAGATATATATTATTTTTTGAAAATATATTAATTAATAAACATATGTTCTTAACTAATATTATGAAAAAATAATTGATTTATATTTTTTCAAATTAATATATTTCAATTGAATTGATCATAAAAACTAAAAGTGTGAAGTTTGTACTAACATCGTGAAATGCATGTTTGATAAAAGTATTAATATATAAATAAAATGTCATAAATTATTAAAATGTTTGACAAAAATATAACACATCAGGTCTAATTCAGAAATGACTTGCAATGTGAATTCAATATTACTAAAACAAATGAAACTGAAAATATAACATAAGTTATAAATTCAAAACAAAAAATTTAACATAATACTCTTATCTCAAATTTCAACATAGCATACATAAATATGATTTATTTTAATTTTATTTTTAAAAAAAACGTAAGTCTATAACCTTACTTAACAATAATATCTATTTTAATTTAAAAATTATAATACTAACATAATTATGCTAATGAGAAAATAAGCATGGCATAAAGATATAGATAATACGAAAAAATTACATAGAATCACATGAAGCAAGATTGAGAACGAGAAGAAAATAAAATATAATAATAAAAAATAAAAAATAAACTTTTAGAAATTTTTAGAATAATAAAAGTAAAAAAAGAACTTAAAATAATAGAAGTAAAAAAATTAAAACAAAAAAAAATAAAAAATAGAAACTAAAAAAAATTAAAAAGTAATCAGATGGTAATTACACCATACAATTACCAGCAATTCACAGCCTCTAGCTCTGAATTGGATAGTGTAATTACCCCCTGCCAATTACGCCAATTACCTAGTGACCAAGTAATTACCTATCCAATCAAACAGGACAGACAGTGTAATTACACCCAATTACACCAAATCCAATTATCAGGGTGTCCTTCCAAACAGGCCCATAGGGTTTCTAGAACTTCAGGTTATTGCTGTGATTTAGCTGTTAGATTAATCCAAATCAGAATATTACATTTTCGTAACTATGTTGCTTAATTCTTGCATGAAATTCAGAACCCTAGTTGTGTAAATTCATTTAGTTCATGAATTACACTTGCTAGGTCAGTTTATACAGAAATACATGTATCAGTTTACAAATGTTTCATGATCAATACTTAATGTTGCATTTCAGTTAGCATGTCAGAATCTTGAGCTATCCAGTTTATATTCAGTTATATTGTAATGTATACATTCTAGTTGGGAGTAGGCTTAATACCGAGCGGACTAGGGTCAGTCACTCTCATAGTCCTAGAATTTCGTGCCCCCGTAGGTTAAGTCCCCTCTGTAGGCATCATATTTAGTGATCACGCCAGTCATGCCTTTATACCCTTGGCAAGGTATATTGGGTCCTATCGATGGGGCATATACATCAGACTCTATGTTTAGCTCACATGGTTTTCTGTCGGTTAATAGTAGCTCCTACAGTCAAATTCTAGTGCATTGACCAGGTTATCAGTTGATTTCAATATTCAGTCTCAAGATGTTATGCACTTTGTCATTGCATTCAGTTTAGTCATTTTCAGTTTATCTCAGTATCTTTATCATATTCAGATTATATCATTATTTAGCTTGCCTTGTTCAGTTATGTATATATTGTTCAGATTTTTCCTATCCTACATACTCAATACCTTTCAAGTACTGCGCATCCTCTACGCTACATCTTCTCATGATGTAGGTTCAGGTCCTCAACATTCAAATTACGTGTAGATCGGTTCTCGATCTCCAGTCCAGCCGTACCAGTGGTGAGTCCTCATTCTTCGAGGACGATAGACATGTTTTCTTTCATTTTCATTCTTTTTAGTTTCAGTTTTGTAGAGTTAGCTGGGGGCATGTCCAAGCATCTCTAGTCAGTTAGAGGCTTATTTCAGACATAGTTAGATTCAATTTTAGCTTGGAGTTTTATCTTTCAGTTGTCATTAAAACTCATAATTTATATATATTCAGATAGTATTGGGTATTACCCATTTCAGTTTACATCATCTTTTAAGCTTCTGCACAGTATTTCTCATTTCAATTTATCTAGTATGAAATGATATGCCAGCTCAGGGTTAGCTTGGGGTCACTCGTGATCCTAGGTCCCATGTTTACGTCCTGGGTAGCCTCGGGACATGACAAACTTGGTATCAGAGCATTAGGTTTAAGAGTCCTAGGATGTCTGAAAAGTCATACTAAGTAGAGTCCCTTTCTTGGGTGTGAAGCGCACCACACTTATGAGGGGGAGGCTATGAAGTGTTTAAGGAAAAAATTCACTCTCTTTGATACTTTTATCTTGCGTGAGGTATGATCCAACTTCTCGTTCTAATTCATCGTTATGTGTTTTAGATCATGCAACCTCGTAGAGCTTACAAAAGGAATGCTAATGCCTGCAATGCTAACGCAGCTCCTCCAGTCCCAGATTATGAGGTTTCGAATGTTGAGTTTTGTAACGCCATTAAACTTTTGGCCCAGAGTGTAGCCAACCAGAACAATCAGTAGGTTCCAGTCCCTGTAAATGATAGTGATGGATTAGTGGTAGCCAGGGTCCGTGATTTTGTTAGGATGAATCTGCCTGAGATTCTAGGGTCGCAAATTGGTAAGGACCCCCAGAATTTTATTGATGAGGTCAAAAAGATCTTCACAGTGATGCAAGTAACTGGAATGATAGGGTAAAGTTAGCGTCCTACCAGCTCAAGGATATGGCTCACATTTGGTACACTCAGTGGAAAAAAAACAGGGGTATGCTTAACTAGAGCTTTTCTGGACAGGTTCTTCCCAAGGGAGTTGAGGGAGGCTAAGGCTAAGGAATTTATAAATTTGAGACAAGGTTTTATGTCAGTCCAAGAGTATGGACTTAAGTTTACCCAACTCTCTAGGTATGCTCTCCATATGGTTGGTCATTCGAGGGCGCAAATGTCTAATTTTTTGTATGGAGTGTCCAATTAAGTAAAGACAGAGTGCAGAAATGCTATATTGTTGGAGGATATGAACATCTCTAGGCTCATAACTCATGCTCTGCAGGTTGAGGGAGATAAGCTTAGGGAACATGCTAACAACAACATGAAGGCTAGGACAGGGAACTATGAGTACTCTCAACATAAATCAGGTTGTGGAAATCGCTCGCATTTTCATTAGAAATCTTCAGCTCTAGCACCTTCATAAGCTAGTGCTCTATCCCAGGTTGCGACAGGATCAAAAAGGTAGTGCATCAGGCTCTAAGTCTTAGGGGAGTGTTTCAAGTACCAGAACCCATCCAACATGTCCAAAGTGTGGTAAGAACTATGCGAGTGAGTGTCATTTAAGAAAGGACGAATGTTTTGGGTGCGTTTAGGTTGTTCACAGGTTGAGAGATTGCCCTTCTTCTAAACAAGGTCAAGGAGGTAACACTAATAGGGCTCGCTCTACAGCTTCAGTAGCACCAGCAGGTCGCCTAACTCAATAGGCTACTTCATCTGGTACAGATGGCAGTCAACGCCAAAACAGGTTGTATGCTCTTCAGGCTCGCCAGGACCAGGAAGATTCTTTGGATGTAGTCACTGGTACGTTGCAAGTCTTTCATTTAGATGTCTATGCTTTGTTAGATCTAGGGGATACTTTTTCCTTTGTAACTCCCTATATAGCAGTGAACTTCGGTGCCATTCCAGAAACTCTCTCAGAACCCTTCTCAGTCTCTACTCTAGTTAGTGACCCTATCATAGCTAGACAGGTATACATAAATCTCCTTGTCACAGTCTCTCAGAAATTAACCTCAGAAGATTTTGTAGAATTAGAAATGGTAGACTTTGATATCATTTTAGGCATGGATTGGTTACATTCCTGTTATGCCTCAGTCGATTGTAGAACTAGGATCATTCGTTTCTAGTTTCCAAATTAGCCAATCTTAGAATAGAAGGGTAGTAGCTTAGTGCCTATGGGTTGATTCATTTCTTACCTTAAGGCTAGAAAGATGATTTACAAGGGGTATATGTATTATCTTGTTCGGGTTAAGGATTCCAGCTCTGAAGCCCCAACTCTTGAGTCAGTTTCTGTAGTTAATGAATTCTCAGAAGTGTTTCCAGAATATCTTCCCGGAGTTCCTTCCGAAAGGGAAATCGACTTTGGAATTAATCACCTCCCAGATTCCCAGCCTATTTCTATCCCTCCTTACAGATGGCTCTAGCCGAGCTTAAGGAATTGAAAGAGTAGTTGAAGGACCTTCTAGATAAAGGCTTCAGCAGACCTAGTATTTCCCCATGTGGTGCACCAGTGTTGTTCATGAAAAAGAAAGATGGTTCTCTCAGGATGTGCATTAACTACCGGAAGTTGAACAAGGTCACAATCAATAATAAGTACCCTATCCCAAGGATTGATGACTTGTTCGACCAACTTTAGGGTTCTAGTCATTTCTCGAAGATAGACCTCAGATTCGGTTATCATCAGCTCAGAGTCAGAGATAGTGACATCCCAAAAATAGCCTTCAAAACTCGGTATGCTCATTATGAATTTATATTTATGTCATTTGGACTAACCAATGCTCCTGCAGCTTTCATGGACTAACAGGGTGTTCAAGCAATATTTGGACTTATTTGTGATCGTCTTTATTGATGATATCCTCATTTACTTTAGGAATGAGGAAGACATGCGACTCATTTAAGGGTTGTCCTGCAAACTCTCAAAAATCGCCAATTATTCGCTAAGTTTAGCAAATATGAGTTTTGGTTGCAATCAGTTGCTTTCCTTGGGCATATTGTGTCAAATGAAGGGATCCGCGTGGATTCTCAGAAAATAGAGGCAGTGAAACAATGGGCCAAACCTACCTCTCCTACCGATATTAGAAGTTTCTTGGGTTTAGCCGGTTATTACATAAGGTTCGTGGAAGGACTTTCATCCATAGCTTCTCCATTGACTAAGTTGACTCATAAAAAAGGTTAAGTTTCAGTGGTCAAATGATTGTGAGAGAAGCTGCTCAGAACTGAAAACTAGGTTGACTATAGCTCCTGTTTTGACTCTACTAGAGGGGTCAGACGGTTATGTGATCTATTGTGATGCATCCAGAGTCGTCCTAGGTTGTGTGTTGATGCAGCGAGGTAAGGTTATAGCTTATGCTTCTAGACAACTTAAGGTGCATGAGAAGAACTATCTAACTCATAACCTCGAGCTTGCAGGCGTAGTATTTGCCCTGAAGATTTGGAGACATTACTTGTATGGTGTTCACGTAGATATGTTCACAGACCATAAGTGCCTTCCGTATGTGTTCACCCAGAAAGAGTTGAATCTTCGCCAGAGGAGATGGCTTAAGTTCCTCAAGGACTATGATATGAATGTGCTTTACCATCATGGTAAGACCAACATAGTAGCTGACACTCTTAGCAGACTATCCATGGGTAGTGTAGCACATGTTGAGGAAGAAAGGAAAGAACTAGTAATTGATGTTCATCGGCTTGCTCACTTAGGAGTTTGCCTTATGAGCATATAAGATGGTGGTGTAATAGTTCAGAATGGGTTAGAATCTTCATTGGTAGCGGAGGTTAAGGAAAAACAAGACAGTGATCCTATACTGCTTCAGTTGAATAGTGTAGTTCATCAGCAGAAAGTTGAGGTTTTCTCCCAAGGGGGAGATGGTGTGCTTCTCTACCAGGGTCGTTTATGTGTTCCTAAGTGGGTGAGTTAAGATAGCATATCCCTACAGAAGCCCATAACTCTAGGTATTCTATTCATCCAGGTTCCACTAAGATATACCGTGATCTGCAGGAAGTCTTTTGGTGGAATGGCATGAAGAGGGATATAACAGATTTTGTGGCTAGTGTCGTAATTGTCAACAAGTGAAGGTAGAACATCAGAAACCTGGAGGTATGGCTCAAGAAATTAATATTCCTACATAGAACTGGGAAGTGATAAACATGGACTTCATTACAGGTTTACCTCGTACTAGCAGACAACATGACTCTATTTGGGTAATAGTAGGTAGAGTTACTAAGTCCGCTCACTTTTTGGCTGTTAATACTACAGATTCGGCTGAGGACTATGCCAAGCATTACATTAATAAGATAGTCAAGTTGCATGGGGTTCCTTTGTCTGTCATTTCAGATAGAGGTTTTCAGTTTACCTCTCATTTCTGGAAGTCATTTCAGAATGGTCTTGGTACCCAGGTAAATCTCAGCATAGCATTTCATCTGCAGACGGATGGTCAGGCAGAGCGTACCATCCAGACCTTAAAGGACATGTTTAGAGCTTGTGTGATCGACTTCAAGGGTAGTTGGGATGATCACCTTACTCTTATAGAGTTCGCCTACAATAATAGTTACCATTCCAGTATTCAGATGGCCCCTTATGAGGCATTGTATGGGCGTAGATGTAGATCTCCATTAGTTGGTTTGAAGTAGGTGAAACAACCTTGAAAAGGCTAGATTCAGTTCATGATGATATGGAAAAATTTCAGCTCATCAGAACCAAATTTAAAATAGCCTAGAGTCGTCAAGTCCTATGCAGATGTGAGGAGAAGGGACTTGGAGTTCCAAATTAATGATTGGGTTTTCCTGAAAGTGTCACCTATGAAGAGGGTGATAAGGTTTGGCAAGAAAGGGAAGCTCAGTACCATATATGTAGGTCGTTACAGAATCTTGAGTAGGGTTGGTAAAATGGCTTATGAGTTAGAGTTGCCAGCATAACTATTAGCAGTCCATCCGGTCTTTCACATTTCGTTGTTGAAGAAGTGTGTGGCTGTGAAGGTTAGTCTCACATATGAAGATATACCAGTTGAAATTCTTGATCGCCAGGTTCGAAGGTTGAGAAACAAAGAAGTCGCTTCAGTTAAGGTTTTGTGGAGAAGTCAGTCTGTAGAGAGGGTTACTTGGGAAGCAGAACCAGCCATGAAGGCCAAGTATCCTCATCTCTTTCCTTCCGATTAGATTCCAGCTTGAGGTAATAGTTCCTCCCCAATCCTTCAGTTACTCATGCTTAAATTCAATCTTAGTATTTTGTTCCTTTAGTTAGTCTTGCATTTTTAGCATATTTGCATGTTCTTGGGACTTAGTTCAGTCAGATTTCAGTTTCTAATACCTAATGGTAGGGATTGCAGCTCTTTTCCTCCATTTTCAGCTAGTTTAGTCTTCATTCGAGGACGAATGTTCCCAAGGGGGAGATAATGTAACACCCCAGATTCTAAAAGGACAAAAATGCATATTTCTAGAAGTGCAGGTGGCACCGACGGAGGCCACCTATGGACCGTAGGTGGGACCACGATCCGTGGTTCAGCCTCCCCAGAACCCCAGGAAAATTCAGCTAAGTCCAGAACCACACTAGGACCTACTATAGGTGGGACTATTGTCCGTGGACCAGATCCATGGTTCAGACTCCCCAGAACATCCTCTGAAGCAGAACGACGGCTGACCAGGATGGACCGTAAGTGGGACCACAATCCATGGACCAGGTCCATCGATTGGACCCGACAGTTCTAAGTTAGTGGTTGTTTGGTCTTTTCCCTTAAGTTATATTAAGTTATATATTATTTTATACATTCTAGTTGGGAGTAGGCTTGATACCTAGTGGACTAGGGTTAGTCACCCTCATAGTCCCAGCACTACGTGCCCCTGTAGGTTAAGTCCCCTCTGTGGGCATCATATTTAGTGATCATGCCAGTCATGCCTTTATACCCCTGGCAAGGTATATTGGGTCCTCTCGATGGGGCGTATACATCAAACTCCACATTTAGCTCACGTGGTTTTATGTCGGTTAATAGTAGCTCCCATAGTCAGATTCTAGTGCATTGACCAGGTTATTAGTTGTAATTCAGTATTCAATCTCAGCATGTTATGTACTTGGTCATTGCATTCAGTTTACTCATTTTTAGTTTATCTCAGTATCTTTATCATGTTCAGATTATATCATTTTTTAGCTTGCCTTGTTCAGTTATGTATATATTGTTCAGCTTTATCCTATCTTGCATGCTGAGTACCTTTCAAGTACTGACGCATACTCTGCGCTACATCTTGTGATGTAGGTTCAGGTCATCAGCATTCAGATCACGTGTAGATCAGTTCCCGACCTCCAGTTCAGCAGTACCAGTGGTGAGTCTTCATTCTTTGATTTTCAGTCTTTTTAGTTTTAGTTTTGCTAGAATTAGTTGGGGGCATGTCCCAGCATCTCTAGTCAGTTAGAGGCTTATTTCAGACATAGTTAGATTTAGTTTTAGCTTGGAATTTGATCTTTCAGTTATCATTAAAACTCATAGTTTATATATATTTAGATAGTATTGGGTATTCCCAATTTCAGTTACATCATGTTTTTAGCTTTCGAACAGTATTTCTCATTTCAGTTTATCTAGTATACTATGATATTCTAGCTTAGGGTTAGCTTAGGGTCACTCGTAATCCTAGGTCCCATGGTTACGTCCTGGGGGTAGCCTCGGGGTGTGACAGGTATGATCAGTGGAAGAAGAACAGGGCAGTAGGCTATGTTTGAGAATGCTTTCTTAGGGCGCTTCTTTCCCCGAGAGCTAAGGGAAGCTAAGGTGAGAGAGTTCCTAAATCTGAAATAGGAAGCTATGCGTGTGTCCCACTATGCTTTGGAGATAGTGGTAGATATGGGGAGCAGGATGAGTTTGTTCGTGTCTGGGCTATTCCATTTATTGAGTAAGGAAGGTAAGGTGGCTATGTTGATAGGAGACATGGACATTGCCAGGCTCATGATTTATGTACATCAGGTTGATAAAGATAAGTTACAGGATAGAGAAAGGTTTCACAACAAGAGGGCTAAGAAAACATGTCATGAAATAGGCAATAGAAGACCGGAAATGGGAATCTGTCATTGTTTCAGGAGAGATCATCTGGACCTGCTCCATCATCAGCTAGTGCACCTGCACCAAGGAACAATAATGACCACTAGAATAAGAATTTTAGAGCTTTACCTACTCAGTCTCGGGGTAGTGTGGCAAAAGGGGCTACTTGGACCCCTTACATGCGCTAAGTGTGAAAGGAACCACCCAGGAGTGTATTGTGATAGATCCAGTGGCTGCTTCAAGTGTGGTCAGATGAGTCATTTAATGAGAGAGTGCCCGAAGAACAAGCAGGGTATTGGGTTAAATAGAGCTCAATCTTGTTTAGTGGCTCCAGTAGACAAAGCTACTCTAAGAGGATCTACTTCAGGGACAGGCGGAGAAGCAAACTGTCTGTATGTTATGGCTGGTCGCCAAGATCAGGAGAACTCACCAGATGTGGTCACTATTATGCTTAAAGTCTTGTCTATTGATGCTTATGACTTACTTAATCCACGTGCATTTCACGACCAAGGGTATCCCCTAGATGTAACAAGGCATATAAAACCCCGAGAGGTCTCATACAAGCCACTTAGCATATCATAACATAAAGTAATAGAAATGATCGGAAATTTAAAACTTTTCAATACAATTGAAGTCTTTATAAAATGAAGTAGAAGTCTAGCACCATTGTCTCAAACCAACTAAAATTCAAGAATAAAATCTATGGACACAACCCATACAATAGTCCAAGACAAAAAACAAAGACATATAAGAAAGTGGTGATCACATCCTCGAATCCAATGAGGACTCACCAATCTTCACTTCCTTGAGCTACTATGATTCTAGCCACGAGAATGAGTGTCAATGTCGCCGGACCCTACATTTGATAAGAATATAGGCTAAGTATGCATTAGTATAATCAAGTACTAAATATGATAGCTAGCACAAACAACATAAACATCATGGTTAGTCAATACAAACCATAAGCATAATTAAATCACATAAATCAGCATCATAATAAGAAAGGAACACTTCTAGAGTAACCCTACTTATCCTTAGTCAAGACTTGGGTCATCCGCCTCTAGTCAAGCTTACCTCATGGAAGGCATCTCAAGCAACAATCCAAGCTATTCATTCTTTATATCTTAGTCTCTTTATTCATACTTACTTTTAAAGACATGGGGATTCGCCTCTTGCCTAGCTTATAAAGACTAATGGGTACTCGCCTCTTGCCTTGCTTAAAGGTTAATGGGTACTCGCCTCTTGCCTTACTTTAAGATCATATAATGCGGGTACTCGCCTCCACACTATTCATCTTATGATGCTAGTAGCCTCCTCCACATCATTCATCATGTAATGCAGGTACTCGCCTCCACATTATTAGTTCATAAGGATCACGGGTACTCGCCTCCATGTCCATTCATCATAATAAGAACGTGGGGACTCGCCTCTTGTTCAATTATAAGGAATAGGGGAATTGCCTCACATCCTTTCATATGGAGGTCAAGGGTAATCACATCTAACCTCATCAATTATATAGGTTTTTAGTCTAGATTCATTTTACGTGAGCAATCCTTTCAACCTAGAATCATTTATGTGAGAGAGCCTTTCACATTCATTCATTCATAATTAGCAATTCATGTAGGAAGTATCCCTTCCATAACAATGACATCAATTACTAACAATTCATATCCTAAGCTTTACTCTCAAAGCCCTAGATTTCATGATCATCATCTATGCTTTATTCTCAAGCAATTCTAATCATAATTCATCAATCATATAAGGATACATCTAAACCCACAAAGTTTCCCTTCATGGCATCAACCCAATTATATCAATTCTAGGTTAGAATCATGGGATAGGCATCGATACTATAATTTCACTCTAAAAACGTGTAATTATACTAATTCTATCATAAACTATCACAATCCACTCAATTGGATCAACAATCATCATAACCCACAACATTGGAAGAAACCCTCACTAGAATTAGGAAATTCTTCATCAATTTAGGGGAATTCTAGAGGACTCCATGGATGGAAGAAATCCATGGATGAAGAGCTATCATACCTTGATCACAAAGCCCTCACAAGCTTGAAAATTGGATACTGGATCTTGACCTAGCTTCACCTTCTTCCTTCTTCTTCCAACTTCTAGAGAGAGAATATTTGAGAGGAGTTTTGGGAATTCTTTTGGGATTTGAGAGACTGACTTGAATGAGGGGTATTGAGGGTTAAAAATGCTTATAGAGGTGTTCTATACTTAGGAAAAATGACACCACTTAATTCTACTTAAAATCGAAAAAGACCCTTAAGCTTTTAACTTAACCGTCCCACAGGCCCACCCACGAGACCTCACCAACGGACCGTGGATAGACCTACATTTCATCCTGGTGAGTCGTGGTCTGGATAGAGATTTTGAGCCATCGACGACCCACTGACCCATGGCCCGTGGTCCCACCTACGGACCGTAGGTGGCAGCGTGGGTGGCACCTAATGTTGCTAAATTTTGCCTAGTTTTCCCCCTTTTCGGATACGGGGTGTTACACTAGGCCTCTCACTTTTCCCTAATTTAGCCTACTAGATTTCGAGGTGTTACATTTTCTCCCCCTTGAGATCATTCATACTCGAATGAGGTTCTAAGTATGTTTCTAGACAAAAGACTCAAGACTAGCAGCCCATCATGTATGCAACTCATCTAAATGCACACAAATAAGGAGGAACTTCATCTCCAAGTTAAACATGCTCAATGCACCATAAGAAAGTAGGAATTACATCTAATAACCCAATATGCATGAAATTTTCAGATTTCAAATATTCAAGGAGGAACTACCTTCTCTATCTCAAAACATTCTCAACACAATCTCATGGAGCTCATATGCAATTCAATCTCAAAAAGCATATCCAAACATGCTCATTAACTCATCTTGATATAAGATTCTACTTAGATCAACTTCAAACTAATACCTCCCAGAACATAATAAATTAGGCGGCCCATGAGATACCAAATTGAACGTCTTTAAGTCCTTTTTCCAACGCCATCAAGTTTTCCTCATTTCGTGTTCGAAGTATAACATTATGACCATTTTACCAGAGATTGCCATATCAGAGTTTTTTGAGTCTGTGAACTACGGATCCATTCTACGGGCCATAGATTAAACTACGACCCGTATTGTCAAGTCATCAAAACATCAAAGACTCTGAATTTTGAGGTCCAATTCCTACGGATCCATTCCACAGGCCATAGTTTGGACTTGTAGAATGGACTTTTAAGCCTAAAATTGTATAAAGTCTACGAATTAGATATGCGGTCTATAGAAACTTTTATGGGTCATAGATTGGACACGTAGAATGAAATTTTGAGCCTTAAGTATCAATATAAATTCCATGGATGGGATCTATGATTCGTAGAACAAACTACGACTCATTGATGGACCCGTAGAAGGTTTTCGTCAGTATTAAAGAAGGGTAATTTAGTCTTTTCCTACATCTTTTAAGCCTAAACTACAACCTTTTTTTTTTACCTAATTAAGGGTTTAAATAGTGTTAAAACATCTTTCTAACACTTCAAAGACTTAGAGCAAGGATTAAAGAGGAGAAAATCTAGGACTTTCTAGAGTTCTTTGAACCCAAGTTCAAGTCCAAAATATTAATGCCTGGATCACGTCTATGGATCAAACCTATGACCTACAGAGTGCCATACGACTCGTCTTGTTCACTCGTAGATCCAACATCAGAGACTCAACATTTGTAAAAACTCAACTCCACTCTACGACTTCCTTTCTATGGCCCGTAAGTCTTCTTACGGTTCATAAATATGACTCATAGACCACAATATCAGTGCATGACTAGACTTTTCCTTGCAAATCCAACTTTCCAATTTCTGGGGTGTTACATTTGAGTAGTTTTAGGAATTGAAAGTTAGTTATAGGACTTAGAAATATGGACAAAATGATGTAGTATTGGTATTAGTTGCATAGGAAAAAACCCAAATACCTATAAGAAACAATTGTAGGACAGGACCTACGAGTTGGACCTATGGTCCGTAGGACTTTCTACGGCCCGTACTAGTCAACCATAGAACCAACATTAGAAGCCCAAATACTCATCCTAATTCCATGAAACCCTTCTATGATCTGTCATTCCTTCTATGGTCCATATACCCCTTCCGTAGAACCCAAGTTCAATTAAAAAAATTCACTAAGTCTAGATTACATCTACAGATCTAACCTGCAACGTGTATAGTGCCCTACAACTCGTCTTGTTCCCTCGTAGGTCAAACATCAGAGATTATATGGTCCGTAGATAGGACTCGTAGCTCACTACTACAGTGCCAAAACTGAAATTTTCATTTTTAATCTAACTTTCCAATTTATGAGGCATTACATCAACTTAAACTTTGATTTGTCCAAAGATTGTTTACTCAAATTGTTAAATCAACATCACATTTAAAATTATAAAATTATATTGATAATGGTGGTTTATAACTAAGTAGTTTAAGATGAAATTGCATGCCTCCAATTTTAGCTAAACCATTGGTTATGAGAACAAAACACTCAAAATAAATTTGGTATAAAATGTGTTATTTAAAATATAGCAACACGTGTAGGTATCAAGCCAACAAAGTTCCCCTACCACAAGTGGTTTAGGATTAAGAACAAAATAATTCTCATCTAGAAATGTAAATGTGTGGTATATGACTCAATTGCTTCACCACTACATAATGCACAATAATGTGTCCCCATATAAGGTGGGGTAAATGTTAGACTTTTCTAACATTAGAGGATACATAAGCAATTGGAAACTAAGTTATATAATGAATTATCATTGGTATGATCCTCATTCAAAAGATAATATAAGTCAATTATTAGACATATTTTGCTGACCTTATTTTATAGAAACATTTATAAATGTTCCAATGACAAGTCCTTGAAGGACATAATTTATGGCATCCCGACACGTGATAAATTAATTGGGTCGAAAGATAAAACTTCTGAAAGAAGAAGAAGATGAGCAAATGATCAAGATGGTCATAATAATGAGGCAAGTACTTTAAAAGAACCACCATGAAATAACATTTCATAAAACCTTAACAATGGTTTTTGTACCTGAAAGTAATGAAAAATAAAAAGATCAAAATAAGTTATGTTGCATTGGTACCAATATCAAATGACTGTTGATGGTATTTTTGATATAATATAGCGCTTAAAAAATAAATAGTGATGAGAGTTTAGAATTCAAATCTATCAAATAGTATTCAAATCAATGATTCACAAATAAAATACACAATTCTAGTATCTTTTATTTCACTTGAAAAATGATGTTCTAAAGTGATAGTTCATATACCAAGATATAATGTCAATAGGGTATAAATAAATTATTGTATGACGAGTAAAATAAAAAACATAAAGTACGACTTGTTCCTTGGGGCAAAAAGATTTTCCACAAAATTCCTAACATTACTATATGGAGATGTGTACTCATGTGGTGGATACAATGAGATTTCTTTTGGTCTAACAATATGTCACAATCCAAAAACTCGAGTCATGATGGCATCTACTAGACCCCCCAAGTAGGTAAACAAACTGGTAACCTAGATGGACCAGTAATTAGTTTAAGGGTAGAAACAACATTCAACATGTAAAAGAAGAAAAATTTAACCAAAACAATAGGAGAAAAAAAAAAAGAAACAACATAAATATACAAATCAAAAGATTCAACCCAAAACCTAGTGGTCTCAAGTACAAAGCTACTATAAAAATAGTACAAGTCCCAAAAGTGGATCAAAATATACCATCTTGTCTCAAAATTCAAAATTCTAGCAAACCTATAAGAATGAGACATGTATGATCCAAAATACCATAAGCTCACCATCGCCTTCGAATCACGCTACAATTGACTCAAAATCAACATTGATGATTGGTGCTCGAACCTGCATCATGAATAAGATGTAGAGTGTAGAATGAGTAACAAAAAATAGGTACTCAGTAGCCTCACAACTCAGTAGCATCATAGGTCAACTGAAGTATAAAAGTAAAGACAATATGAAAAGCGAGAAAAAAAACATAACATAGGTCAAAAGAGAGGAAGTCTAACACGAATGCACGTAAGTTTAGAAATGAGTCTAGAAGGAACACTCATCCACAAATTTAAGTAAAACCCGAACAAATCCCATAAGACCAATAGGTACACATAAGAAATATAGCTACTGAGAATAGAACACAATGAATCCAAAGCCAGAGAGTGTGTAGCCCAGACTTAAAATCATAGATAGGCCTCCCAAAAGAACTTATAGAACCAAGCTGATAGATATCAATTTCGTAGAGGATAATGAGCCCAAATCATGGAGTACAACTTAAGATCAGATGTATAGAACTTGAATGTATGACTAAGGTAAAGCAAAATGACCAGACCTTGAATCCTCGATCAATGAGTTTTCATGAACAATACCATGCCAAATCATCATCATAAGGCCTCAATGGAACAACGCCCATTCCAAAGTGATCACTACAACATTCTAAGCCCAAACCGAAATCGATCCTAAATCATAACCAAAGCCCAAAATCTAAATTGTAAATCATTAGCTGTAAAAATAGGGAGTTATGGAGGAAAGAAAATATGATCCTCCTTGTCAAATGGTCAATAAAAGTGAAGTAGAGTTGGAGTGTCAAGAAAAAGGGATTGTGATTCACATTGAAGAAAGTTTTGGTCTTTGCAACCGAATCAGCCAATAAAATTCCAAGATGCCAAAATCAAAGAAATGATACTAAAGTTACAAGAAAAAATGAGAAATGTTATTTATGGCAACTTTAGCTCATTTAGAAGTTAGAGTTTTAATCACTTGAAGGAAAAAAGTTATGAAGCTTAGTGTCAAATGGCCTAGTGATGCTCCTCCTCTTGCCAATGACCCTCAACGAAAAATCGACCTAAAGTTGGGTAAGAAATTTAAATCTTCAAAGTGGAGAGATCAAGTGAGTCTCATTATGCTCTCATATTGTCCCCATGCATTTCAACGAAAAATTGATTTGATGTTGGGGAGAAGATTCATCGCCTCGAAATAGAAACACAAAGGTTGATGCAACTGGCGTCGCGCTGTGATATTAAATTGTAAGCTTGATAGGAGGCAACCCATTGGTTTCCAAAAATTTTTATTCATAGTTAAAATTTGAGATTTTAGATTTTAGATTAGATTTAGAATTTATTTTTGACTAACCTTTATGATTTCAAAGTTTTTGGTGATTGTTTAGGCAATAAGGAAGCAAAAACTTTATCGGGATTGAAGTTTAGGGTTGAAATACCTTCAAAATGGGAGTTGGAACACTTACTGGGCACTTAAGCTTGCCCAATACATCCTGAACTTGTTGAAAATGATAGTAAGCTCAACACTTTTGGTAGTAAATGTTCATCGTGGTCACGAAAGTCGATGATCACGATCACGATGCATAAAATATCGAGTGTCGTGATCATGAAAGCCACAAGCTGCATTCATGAAAGGTAAATTAAGCTGACAGTCGCACTCGCTAGGAGCGGGTTGGGACCACGATGACTCGTGTGAATTAAACAGAAAGAGCTTTTTAAATTCATTTCAGTGTCTCAAAATATCCCAAAGCAATCCCCAATACTCCCCTTCTAAAAATAAAATTGCTTTGATCGCTTATTATCATAAATGCCTCATCAGGTTTGTTCCTACCTCAAGGTATGTATTGTTTCCCTTCTCTTTGGTTGATTCTTGAGGTTGGTAAGTTGTTGAAATGGGTTGATTTTCACCCATCAATTTTGCTCGTGAATGATGTTGAAATTATAAGTTTTGCAAATTGTATATTTGGTTGTTGTTGTTGTTGATTGGGGTATAAACTGAAAATGGGGAAAGTAGGTGTTTCCATTTGTGTGAAAATGGCTTGAGAACGGGTTGCTCACAAGCTGTTCGATGAAATGCCAAAGTTAGTTTTTCTGAGATTGATATATTCTCTGCAATTGAGATGTCTAATCCCAAGACGGGGATGGGTTAAATTTTTAAATGCTGTAATTGCAATGTCTCATCCGCAATTCTAAATACATCACTAGACTTCCAGATACATTAGCAGACATCCGGATACATATGTGAGGGATGTATCCGAGAGGAGAGGGATATATCAGAGATGGGATAACACATCCAAATACATCACTGGACTTCTGAATAGATCAGCACATCCAGATACATAGGTGAGTGATGTATCCGAGAGGAGATGGATGTATCAAAGAGGAGAGAGACGTATTCGAGAGGGAATAAGGATGTATTAGCGAGAGGAGAGTTATATATCTCAGAGGGGATTTTTAATTTTTTTTTAGATGGTAATATCTTTTAGAAATTATGCTAAAATAAGATATGTATTTAGGTAATTTTCACTTTTTTTTTTTTTAAAAAAAAAGCAGGTACAAGAATGTGTAGGGCATTTCGGCTGATAGGCCCAAAGGTGATGGGCCCAAAAAAGTTGAAAAGGGGAAGGAGCCGAATTGATGGCATAGACGACGCTCTTTGCTGTGGACACCTGATTCGAATATTTTCTTTGTTCAAAGTTAATTATCAGTGAAGTGAAAAAGAGGGAAGAGTAGTAATGGCGTGGAGACTAAACTCGGGTGATATAGCCGGTTTCAAAATTCTGTTTAGTCTGGGGATTTTGTACGGATTGATATCGGTCCTTGTATACTCCATCATTCACATGAAGTTCATCACACCTCTTCCCATGGACGCTCCTCCTCATCGCTTCTCTGAGGCCAGAGCTATTGAGCATGTCCGCGTCTTATCAAAGGATATCGGAGGTCGCCAGGTAATCAGTCTCTCAATTCCATTCACATTTCATGCGAATTTTTTAACAAAAAATTCTTTGCCAACAACCCTCAAACCACAGTTTTTGCTCCCAGAGAGGTCAATAAAATATCATGCTGTTTAAATCTTTTTGTGTACAGCAAGGGCGTCAAGGTCTGAGACTAGCGGCGGAATATATTAAGACACAGTTGGAAATAATGAAGGAGCGAGCTCAACCTGGTATTAGGTTGGTCTTATTTGAAACTTGTTTAACTTGTTAAAGTTATCTTCAGGTAATTCTTAATCTCAATTAATGCATTAACAATTAGAGATTCTTATCCTTGCAGAATAGAGATAGAGGAGACCATTGTTAATGGCTCATTCAACATGTTCTTTTTACGGCATAGCATCTCTCTGGCTTATAGAAATCATACAAATATTATTATGAGGTATACCAGCTTCAATCTGACGTTTGGTCATATATCTACACATTTTATCATCCCCAACTCTTCAGTTTTTTTGTTTTCTCTCTTTTTTCTTAAAGCATAAAGATAAATCCGTGTTATTACCTGAATTCTATTCCTCATTTCATCAATTAAAGGAATTTCTTTTTTGGTGGAGCTCATTTGTAGGAGTCATGGATCTTTTGTCTTTTGGAAAATTTCCTTACACTTTCTTAAATTATGAAAAATCTGAAGAAGTTTGAGAATTACCTGACAAATTGTTATTGATGTTTGATTTGTAACCCCATATACCTAAGGAAAGCATTTTTTTTTTTTAGTTTTTCATTCAAATATGCAACACCTTAATTTGTTAAATGAAACTGAAAGGAACACAATTAATTTCAGAATCTCATCAGTGGATTCAGGAGAAAACGATTCTGCAGTTCTGATAAATGGCCATTTCGATACTCCACCTGGTTCTCCAGGAGCTGGTGATTGTGGTTCTTGTGTTGGTATGTATATCTTATATTTGATCTGCTTTCCAGCTGATGTCGTAATTGGTTATATCTATCTTGATTGCACTATGACTCAAACAGCATCGATACTCGAGCTAGCCAGACTCTCTGTTGATTCCGGCTGGATTCCACCTAGACCAGTAATATTTCTATTTAATGGAGCTGAAGAACTGTTTATGCTGGTAAGAACATCCTTATTTGGGACCACCAGCAGTTTATTTGACCCTGTACTCTGATATTTCTTTTTAAATGGTTAGAGTTTGGATTTTCTCATGTATGCCGCTTGATTTTGGGCTTTAATATGTTCTCAAATTTTCTATTAAGAATAATGGACCTAAAGAATCATGAACTATGCTTGTGTATTACGGGTCGTTTGGTAGAGTGTATAAAAATAATGCTAAATAGAGTGTATTAGTAATGCTTACATTAATAATGCATGTATTAGTTATGCTTGCATTAATTATACATAGATTATTTTTATACATTGTTTGGTTTGATGCATTAAAAATAGTATGCATTGCATAAAAAAATTTATTTACAAAGATACCCTCCACTATTGTGGTAGAAAAGATGTAAAAAAGGTTTTGAGGGGCAATTGAGTCTTTAATGATGTTAATGCATGCATTAAAACCATTGCATTGCTAATACCTAGAAATCCATGGTATTAGTAATACACAATTTAATACATAATAGAGTGTATAACTAATGCAAGGCTTGCATTAGTTATACATAGATTGGAAAAGAGTACCAAACAAGGTACTAGTAATACACAAGATTAATAACGCAAAGATTAGTAACGCAAGGATTAGTAATGTAGGGTATTAGTAGTGCAGAGATTAGGGGTCGTTTCAGACAAAGATTAATAACGCAAAGATTAGTAACGCAGGGATTAGTAATGCAGGGTATTAGTAGTGCAGAGATTAGTAATGCAGAGTTTATTTTTATCAAGTGTTTGGTTCATTATTTCCCACCTCATCTTGTGTTTGGATTAAAACTCTATAAAAAGCTTCTATCCAATTATACCTTTGGATTATTAGGTAATTGGGTCAAGGTAGATAATTGCCGGACAATATTATTTTTTATGGCCTTCTAACTAGCTATGAGAAGAACAATTTTGTTATCATGTTTGCTATTTTTTCACTTGAATTATTTGTGGATAAGTAAGTGTCATCTTAATAAATTGATCACTCACAAAATGTCATTTTTCAATTTAAAAAAGATAAACCATCTACTTTTAAAATCGAAAAGATGGTCAACAATGGTAAAATTGAATAAACCATCTACATTTACACATAAAAATTGCAAGTTGTAGTTTTGATATGTATGTATTTTTTATATTCTTCAAAATATAAATAATTAGAAAACCACACAAATATATATATATATATATATATATATATACAATACATTCGATTAAGATCACAAATGTCATATACAAATAAACAACTCACATTTCAAATTTGTATTAGCTTTATTTAGTAACAAACAACCCTCTCAAAATAATTTGTAAGCTAATTTATTTAAATAAATTTACTAGTACAAATATAAATCATAAAACCAAAAAAATAAACAAAATAATTAAAATGATTTGAGGGATATTTTTTTCTTTACATAGACTTATTCCATGGTATTATATATCCTATGTATTACTAATACCTCCAAATGGAAGGTATTAGTAATACATCCTATAATACCATGTAGGAAGTATAACTAATCCATGGATTAGTTATACATAGGCACAAATTCCTACCAAACATAGTACTAAATAATACCTTACCTAATACATGGATTATTTCATCGAATGCGGTCTACCAAACGACCACTTAGAGTTCTAGGAAGTAGATGCCACTTTCCCATGACTTCCCATTTTCCCAGTGCATGTTTCTTCGAAAATTATGTGGTTCGGCAGTATTTCAGCTTTCCTGAACATTGTAGTCTTCTATCTCTGTCCTCTGTGCTCCTTAGTCTAATAATGAAAGACGTGATGACTATACATTGTCAGAAACACATTTATTTTCTCAAATAGTTTTCTGAAATATCTGGAATGATTTTTAGGACTCTTCATTTCATACTTTCAAAGCTTACATACCAGTGCAAGATTTTCCTTACATTTATATGGACAGGGTGCTAAATTATGATGGTTGCATGATGTAGAGGATAGATACTTTTGTCAATTTCGAGAGTCATTCAGATTGAGGAAGTATCTCTCTCTGGTGATTGATAAAGGGGTTCTTAAGATCTTCTACTACCCTATCTTTACCTCTAGATATGGTTTTATACTGCTTGCGGTAGGCCCTATGGTTATCTTTAATGTCTCATGATCAACAGTTATAGAAATCAGCGAACAAATAAGGTTCTGCCTCCTTCGGTTTCTTAGTTTTTCCTTCTGTTCCTTGATTACTGCGATTTTATCAGCATATCTTTCTTATCAATCTTGTTTGGTTTACAATCTCGGATGTAGTTCAATTGTGACAATCAAATGCATTCGAGCATCCATAGAATTACATTTTGTCTTTGATAATGTCTCATGGCTTCTTTGAATTTTGATATCTAAAGCTTTGTGAATCTCTTCCATGAGCTCAAGGAATTGTAGTCATCTCAATTGTCATTGTTGATGTTCAGAATGCTTTATGTAGATCAGCAAATGATTAAAAAAATCAAGCAAGTTAAAAAAAAGAGTTTTCTCATGATTGGAAAAGAGTACCAAACAAGGTACTAGTAATACACAAGATTCATAACGCAAAGATTAGTAACGCAAGGATTAGTAATGTAGGGTATTAGTAGTGCAGAGATTAGGGGTCGTTTCGGACAAAGATTAATAACGCAAAGATTAGTAACGCAGGGATTAGTAATGCAGGGTATTAGTAGTGCAGAAATTAGTAATGCAGAGTTTATTTTTATCAAGTGTTTGGTTCATTATTTCCCACCTCATCTTGTGTTTGGATTAAAACTCTATAAAAAGCTTCTATCCAATTATACCTTTGGATTATTAGGTAATTGGGTCAAGGTAGATAATTGCCGGACAATATTATTTTTTATGGCCTTCTAACTAGCTATGAGAAGAACAATTTTGTTATCATGTTTGCTATTTTTTCACTTGAATTATTTGTGGATAAATAATTGTCATCTTAATAAATTGATCACTCACAAAATGTCATTTTTCAATTTAAAAAAGATAAACCATCTACTTTTAAAATCGAAAAGATGGTCAACAATGGTAAAATTGAATAAACCATCTACATTTACACATAAAAATTGCAAGTTGTAGTTTTGATATGTATGTATTTTTTATATTCTTCAAAATATAAATAATTAGAAAACCACACAAATATATATATATATATATATATATAATACATTCGATTAAGATCATAAACGTCATATACAAATAAACAACTCACATTTCAAATTTGTATTAGCTTTATTTAGTAACAAACAACCCTCTCAAAATAATTTGTAAGCTAATTTATTTAAATAAATTTACTAGTACAAATATAAATCATAAAACCAAAAAAATAAACAAAATAATTAAAATGATTTGAGGGATATTTTTTTCTTTACATAGACTTATTCCATGGTATTATATATCCTATGTATTACTAATACCTCCAAATGGAAGGTATTAGTAATACATCCTATAATACCATGTAGGAAGTATAACTAATCCATGGATTAGTTATACATAGGCACAAATTCCTACCAAACATAGTACTAAATAATACCTTACCTAATACATGGATTATTTCATCGAATGCGGTCTACCAAACGACCACTTAGAGTTCTAGGAAGTAGATGCCACTTTCCCATGACTTCCCATTTTCCCAGTGCATGTTTCTTCGAAAATTATGTGGTTCGGCAGTATTTCAGCTTTCCTGAACATTGTAGTCTTCTATCTCTGTCCTCTGTGCTCCTTAGTCTAATAATGAAAGACGTGATGACTATACATTGTCAGAAACACATATTTATTTTCTCAAATAGTTTTCTGAAATATCTGGAATGATTTTTAGGACTCTTCATTTCATACTTTCAAAGCTTACATACCAGTGCAAGATTTTCCTTACATTTATATGGACAGGGTGCTAAATTATGATGGTTGCATGATGTAGAGGATAGATACTTTTGTCAATTCCGAGAGTCATTCAGATTGAGGAAGTATCTCTCTCTGGTGATTGATAAAGGGGTTCTTAAGATCTTCTACTACCCTATCTTTACCTCTAGATATGGTTTTATACTGCTTGCGGTAGGCCCTATGGTTATCTTTAATGTCTCATGATCAACAGTTATAGAAATCAGCGAACAAATAAGGTTCTGCCTCCTTCGGTTTCTTAGTTTTTCCTTCTGTTCCTTGATTACTGCGATTTTATCAGCATATCTTTCTTATCAATCGTGTCTGGTTTAATCTCGGATGTAGTTCAATTGTGACAATCAAATGCATTCGAGCATCCATAGAATTACATTTTGTCTTTGATAATGTCTCATGGCTTCTTTGAATTTTGATATCTAAAGCTTTGTGAATCTCTTCCATGAGCTCAAGGAATTGTAGTCATCTCAATTGTCATTGTTGATGTTCAGAATGCTTTATGTAGATCAGCAAATGATTAAAAAAATCAAGCAAGTTAAAAAAAAGAGTTTTCTCATGATTTTCTCAGGGTTCGCACGGTTTCATAACTACGCATAGATGGAATGAGACGATTGGAGCATTTATAGATGTTGAAGCTTCTGGGACTGGAGGCCTCGGTAGGTACCTGCATTCATACAATTGTGCCATGTTTATGCTTTCTAGTGCTATGTTGTAATTGTGACAATGTTATGAACATGACCCTTTTCATTATTGTACGAGCTGCCTGCTATTACAAGCCTGTAAAGAGGGATACATGTGAAGCATAGGATAAATGTAAAGCATATTTTTCCTTTTTGGCAAATGCTAAAGTTATTGATAGTCAAGGGAGGGTACACTATGACTTGGAATCATTTTATTGAGAACATCGTCTTCAATGTTGTTCTTTATCTTGGATATCTTGTTGTTTAATAGGTTGATAGAGAAGATACAATGAACAAATAAAATGCCTATTAATTATCATAATGGTAGTCATGAGTACTGAAAACTGTATAATCATAGATTCTCTAGTTAAAGACTGATTAGATTTTATATTTGTTGAAAAGTTCTTTCACCTGTTAAATGTATGAGTTGTAATTTTCTTATATGTTCTTGGCCAGTTGTTGCTTCCAAATGCACACGCAAGTGTACGTGGTCGCGCAAGTAATATAGTGGCCCTAAAAGAGCCGGATTATCGAACCCAAAGGATTTGTCGATTAACTATTTACTAAATTATACTAAATCTAATTATTTATTTAAGGGAGGATTTCAAAGATGAATATATATTAACTAAGCTAAAAATAAAAATAAAATAACTAAAAAGCAATTAACTAAGAAAAGATAGATGTTTACACAATCAATGAATGAATCAATCTAGGATTATGATTTGACTAACAATCATGTTTATCATCAATTTCATCAACTTATTTGATTATCTAGTTGTTGATTCACGGGATTGATAATATTGTCATGATCTTCCGACCTCTAACCGACTATCACAATTGATAGCCTAACTACATCGTTGAGCGGGGATAGACTGAACCAACTATGGAGCATTAAGTTGTCTTCCTGTATTTAAGCCAAACAAGGCACCCAGATATATCCCTATCCTAGACACAAATCAATTCAAGTGATATGCAAGAAAGGATCATGCTCCTTATATTCCAGGTTCTATGTCTCTTTCTCTCCCGAGTTCAAAAGAAGACAATAAATTTATTCTAATGGTGGCCAAACATCAAAATAGTAATCACAAGAATATAAGAACAACCAATATGATAAACAATTATGCCGAATCAAAATCACTAAACAATCATTTTGTAAGTAAATATAATCCAAGAACGAGAAGTTTAACTCCACATAGACATAGAGCAATTACAACGAATCATTCAAAGAAAAGATGTAAAATAAATAAAAGAGAAGAAAAGATAAAACCCTAGATCAAAAGTTATTTTCTACAATGTATCCTCCTCCCTTAATAATTATTGTTATGGACTATTTATAGAGATAGAAAATCCTAAATAAAATAATTGAGTCCAAAACAAATTAGGAACCCAAAACCAAAAGGAATTGGGTTCCGCGTGAAACTGCTTCTGTCCGGTGTGCATATTTCCGCCGCCTTTCGTGGTGTTGCCTTCATATGTTGAAGTTCTTTTTCTGTTGCACTTCATAAATAATATATTATTATATTGAATTTAGTCCATAAAGCTGTCTGCTTGATTTTCTTCGATAATCTTCCATCTTTAATTCATTTTAGTTCCAAACTTCTTCATCTTCACACCAATTTAATCCTACAAATAAAATACACTATTAAGCATAATCCATAAAATCCATGCTAAAAGAGGACAAATATAAATACTAAATGTGAGGCAAATAATGATTTAAAATATGTATTTTTGGCCTCACATCAACACCCCACACTTAAACTTTTGCTCGTCCTCGTGCAAGCATTAAAGCTCATCTCAAACAAATCAAACTAGGGACGCCATCACTTTGGTTGATACAAACACTTGCGCTATATACAAATTTCAAAATATCAAGTACACTTCCCACTCATTATTCCAGATTTACAAATAAACAACAAACCTCTAACCTCCTAACAATGAAACTACACAAATCAAATCTGAGGAGTCACCGAAAAGACACACGTTGCTATGCAACTCAGATATGAGAAAGTAGTTCGGATAAATCCATGGTATTATGCAAATTAAATATGAAAAGTAGTTTTAGAGAGATGCATGGTGCTATGCAAATCAGATATGAAAAAATAGTAGTCACCAGAAGGATGACACGGTGTTCTACAAATTAAATATGAAAAAGTAGTCATTAGAAAGATGACAAGGTGTTATGCAAATCATATATGAAAAAGAAGTCACCAGAAATATGACATGGTGCTACACAAATTAGATATGAAAAAGTAGTCACCGAAAAGATGGCACGGTGCTACATAAATTAAATTTGAAAAAGTAGTCACCGGAGATGGAACAGTGTTACACAAATACCGGCGGATATGGGTTGACACAAAACAATCCTAGAAAGTCGGCGAAAATTGATGCATAGTAACCTGTCTGACTGAGTTTTCTTCCTCGTGAATATGGGGTTGATGCATATATCATTAGCCCTACTTTTGTTAACATAATCATTGGCCCCAGACGAGCAGCATATATGGGTAATTGCCACCCGTCGGCATCGGAAGCTCTTTGATTCTCTACCAAGTTCGTAGAGGCTCTGATACCATGTAAAAATATGAAACCTGGGCCTAATTCAACCTCAAAAGCTAGCTCATAAGGGGAGATTTGTCCAATTTCATATTAGGAGACCGATTTCCTTGTTAGAATAGAAATAGGTATAGACAATCCTACTTAGAATAGGAATAAAAATAGTAATAGTAATAGGAATAGGAATAGTAACAGGAACAAGAATAGTAATAGTAATAGGAATAGTAACAGGAATAAGAATAATATATAATTTCCTACTCGGTAAATGATTGTATTGTAGTGTCTATAAGTTGAGTCTCTCTATGTAATAATGTAGATACACAATTCAATAATATTCTTCTCCTATATTTCTCACATGGTATCAGAGTTAGACCTATCCCAATTTGTTGCTCACCAATGTTGAGCCCCCATTTATAAGTGTTCACGCTCTAGTTAAGGTCTGAGCGTGCGGGGGAGTGTTAAGAAGTCTACATCGGTAGAGGGATGGGAAATTGGTCTCCTAATATGGACTTGGACAAACCTCCCCTCATGAGCTAACTTATGGGGTTGAGTTAGGCCGGGTGCCATATCTTTACAAAGATGATGATTGATATTTTGCCTTGGAAGCTAGTCTGGAAACGAATCTCTCTCCAAACATTTCATGCTTCACTTGGACGGTCCTAAAAGGGACATGTCTCACCCAAGAAACCTCATCAGAAGAGGTTTTAAACTAGTACCAAAATGCCTTGGAAGAATTAACCATCTTTTCCTCCACTGTCCAGTTGCTGTAGACTTTTGACATATGTTCTTAGCTACTTTTGACCTAAAATGGTCTACGCCACTCTCCGTCAGAGAAACTAATACAAGTTGGAGTTCTAGGAAAGTTGAAAATTCCATCAGGATCATGTTACCTGCCTGCATTTTTTGGTGTATCTGGTCTAAAAGAAACATAAGACGTTTTGAAGGAATTTAAACTCAAATATGCTCTCTTAAGGCTAGTTATCTAGTTAACCTATATAGCTGGGCTAACCTTTCACCTCTAAATAATTTACTTCTCTTTTTGAAATCTGTCAGCTTCTTAGCTTTATAAATTTTTTTGTTTCTCCTGAGCTGACAGGTCCTCTCTTTTAGGAATTTGTCAGCTCCTTAGCTTTATAATTTTTTTTTTTTTTTTGTATCTGTTAAGCTGACAGATTCTTCTCTTTTGTAATCTCTGCATCCTCTGAATGCTTTTAATGATATCTCACTTCATCAAAAATAATGTTCAAGTTATGATGTTCTACTAATTGGTGCACCATCCATGAGACTGCACATTCTGAATGACTTGTTTCCCTGACCAAATTATCTACTCTATGAGGAGAGTTAAGCATTCAATTCTTAAATCTTTCTATCTCTATGCCATTGATATTGTTAAAATTTTCACCCGCTGTGCATTGTTGAATTTACAGATTTGGTTTGCCAATCTGGACCTGGGTCCTGGCCTTCATATGTTTATGCTCAATCAGCACTCTATCCTATGGCAAATAGTGCAGCTCAGGTTCACAGAATATTGTCTACTACTTAAATCAGTTTCTTGATATCTATCTATTAGTTCCTTGCAGCAATGCATCATTGATATGGTGTTGAAAGTTTCTCTTTTCTAATGTTCTTGTAGGATCTCTTTGGTATAATTCCTGGTGATACAGACTACAGAATGTTTGCCCAAGATTTTGGCGATATTCCTGGCCTGGATATCATCTTCCTCCTTGGGGGTTATTTTTATCATACCGCATCTGATACTGTTGAAAGACTATTGTATGCATCACAATTGCTGTTTTGGTATAGTTCACCAAATTGAATTTTTATGATCATTACGTCTACTTGGATACTTGCTCTGATACATGAGAATTTTTTCCGACCTAGACCTGGAAGCATCCAAGCACGTGGAGACAATTTATTAAGAATAATCAAAGCCTTCACCAAGTCATCTAACCTGCAAAATGCACATCAAAGGAGATTAAGATCTGCTGTCAATAGATCTGACAATGAACGTGCAATTTTCTTTGATTACTTGTCATGTTTCTTGGTAAGCCAACACTTCTCAAGATGAAGATCTTCTTAATACATGAAGTGGAATTAGATTGTAAATTAACTATGGAGTACCTATTGTTCTCCTTCTCATTGTAGGTATACTATTCACGAAAGCAAGCTATGTTTCTTCATAGTTTACCTGTTGTCATCTTTTTTCTTGTGCCACTTCTCCTACGCTTTCCAACTTGGGGACTGACCTGTTGTTTTGCAACCTTTTATGATTTTCTTAAAGGTAGGTAACCTACATACTTCAATTCTCTCTTTGGTTGGAAGAGTGCTCTTAAGAGACTTGTTTCTCTGCTCTGCTTCATTATTGGCTCTTATGCAGGAATGTTATGTCATGCTTTTGCAATTTTGCTAGCAATTGTTTTTCCAGTTGCCTTTGCTGTCATAAGACTGCTGTTTTCTGGTCAGTCAATGAACTGGTATGCGTTTGTTTATTCTTGAGATTGCATTCTCTGGATTTATTTTGGAGAACTATTATTTTTTAATTATGTTTAAGTGTCTGGTAAAAGTTTCTGCCATGGTTTCAAGTCGCGGAACAGCCTCTCGCAAAAATGCCAGGTAAGGCTGCATGCAATAGATTTAATGTGATCCAGCTTTTCCTGGGCTCCACACATAGCGGGAGTTTAGTGCACCAAGCTGTCCTTTTTATGTTTGACTGTCGGTCTTCTACTCTATGACAACAATATTGTGATACTTAACAAAATTGGTATCCTGATAATATTGTATTAATGAAAATTTTGGTGCTACCCTGAAAGAAGATTTTTGTGGAAGCTGTGACTATTACTTCTCTTATGCCCATTTCACTCCTTTAGATCTTCATAATGAATTGTGAATATCTTAGTTAAGAAATATATAAGTGGAGACTTGCTTGAGTAACATAAAGATAAATGTCGCATAAGTGGAATGCCTCAAGTTGCTTCTAGCTGCTTGTCGTTAAAATTCTCAGATGTCAAATTACTAGTTTTTTTGCTTTATAAAGGACATAGGTGTGCCACATCCTCATCAAGCTGCTTGCACTTTGACACCAATAAGCAGAAGTTTTCACTTGACTTTGAGAAAACTTTTGGTAAATTGTTTTCATGAATAGGTTTTCTACACCATATTTGGCATTCATAATGTTTGTACCTAGTTCACTTGCTGGGATGTTGATTCCAAGAATGCTCTGGAAAAGCTTCCCTCTGACTCAAGATGTTTCTATCCTGAAGTTGTCAAAAGAGGTACAACTTTAAATATTGTTTTGGAAAAGATGTCTGCTTTTCATATGTCTGTTTTCTTGTTCCATCTCTTCCTTTCTTATATCTTATGAATATGTACGAGGTCAGATCTATCGTTTTCTTTATTAACGCATTACAGTGCAGACCAATTTATATATATTTTATTTGTTATTCCACTGCACTTTTTGAGAGCCATTAGAGAGTATTTAGATTGCCAATTAGTATCGAAGAAAGGAAGAAGAAAGAAAACTGATATCATCTGCTTATAATAAGACTTCTTAGATACATTGTCCTTTCAAAGACTGGCTGTTTTTAATCATTAGCTATTCAATCTACTTTGTGTCACGACCCAAAATTCGAGGACCTGTGATCAGCACCAACAAACCCTCTTGTCGAGCTAACCAACTTTAGTCTCAACTCATTCATTTCGTGATTAATGAAACAAACTGTATCGGATAATTAATTCAATTAAAATGCTAAAATAATTAATGCAAGGCTCATTCGAATGTAACCTCGAGTTAGAAATAGGTCTAGGCCCACAATGAGTCAAGAGCATCTAGGATTTTCAGAGTACATAACAATGTACGAACACTACTAGAAAACTGTAAATTACCTGCGAATTTTACTTGGGGATTATTTCTGTAGAAATTTCGTACGAATTTTCATGCGGAAATATGAAATTCCTAAATTATAGACTTTTTTACCCGCGAAAAATAATTTCCGAGAAAAATTAGTGGGTAAATTTGGCGCCATTTTCACAAAATTATTACCTAGGGAATTATTTGCGGAAAATAATTTGTAAGTATTATTTTCATAGGTAAATTTGCAAGTAATAAAAAAAGGATTTTTTTTTTATCTTCTAGCAAGAAAATTCCTAGATAAATTTATTTGCAAATAATTACTTGGAAATTTATCTAGAAATATTTTTTATGTGGTATTACCTGGGGATTCATGTTCTATGAATTTTGTTGGGGATTTACTTAGGAATTTTCTTACTTGAAGAATTACTTGGGGATTCTATTGTTGTGAATTTGATTTGATATTTTTTGAGGGATTTACTTGGAAATATGCAAACTTGAATATTTTTTATATAATTTAATTGGAATTTTTTTAATTAAAATCTAAGGATTTTTGAAAATTAGGAGTCCTTGGGAAATATTTTCTTAAAACTATATTTACCAAAATTAAAAAAATATAATAATATAAAAAGGACAAATGATCACTAGAATGAAATTTATTGTTAAATAATTATTCTATTTTTAGGTTTAATAAATTATTATGCAATAATATCAATTTAATAAGGTGTTGGAACATTATCATAAATTTTAGGATGAATATTTATAACACATATATAATTAATATTTAATCTCACTAAAAATCAATGTTATTATTGTTTAATTTTTTATTTGAAAGAAACAAAGAATTAAAATTAGATGGCTAGTTATTTATCCAATAGAAAAATAATTATCATAAATATTTATCAATCTAATACGGTGTTGGAACATTACCATAAATTTTAGGATGAATATTTTTATATAATTAATATTTTATCTCACTAAAAATCAATGATACCATTTTTTATTTTGTTTTTTGATTTGAAAGATACAAAGAATTAAAATTATATGGGTAGTTGTTTATCCAATAGAAAAGTAACTATCATAAATATTTGTCAAATTAATACGGTGTTGGAACATTACCATAAATTTTAGGGTAAATATTTTTAACTTATATATAATTAATATTTCATCTCACTAAAAACCAATGATACCATTTTTTATTTTGTTTTTTTTTATTTGAAAGATAGAAAGAATTAAAATTATATGGATAGTCATTTATCCAACAGAAAAATAACTATCATAAAAGTTTAATTTACCCTTGTTGGTTTAATTACCCCTTGTTGATAGAATTATATGAAAAGAAAAATAAATAATTTTTACTTGTATATCCAATTGGTATATTATATTTTTACTAGAATTAAAAATAAAAAAAAAAATCTCTATAGTAAGTTATTAAATGATATTATATCCAAATATAAAAATAAGTATATTAAAATATAATTATTAAAAGATAAATTAAAAATTATAAATACCAAATTTCCTAATAAGATATACTATCAATTATTGATTTATAACTTCCCTGCACATTAAATTTATAAATATATTTATATTTATATTTTCAATTATTTATTTATAAGAACTTTGTATGCATAATGTAAATTTTGTCTTCATTTAATATGCTTCGTTATAGATATTATCTCATAGAAAGTGTAAGCATAAAATTTTCATGATATGTTGGCTGGTAGTGATTTATTTTAATATATAAATAGTTGTCATGCTTTATTTTTGAAAAGCTAAATCACATGAACTTTACTCAACATTTTAAAGATATATTTTTATCTCATATTAATATGAGATGACTTTATAGTAGTTTTTGTGTAATGAATATCTAAATTGTATTTTTAATACTCAATTAATTTAATTAAATTTAGCTTTAAAAATTAATCAAATTGAAGAAAACAACAAAGTTTAGTGTAATGCTAGTGGTACTTTTTACCACATCGGTGGAAGACACATGATCTTTAGCATTTATAATGCTATTAGTTAGAGCATTGGTAGAAGAGAGTAATTACATATAGGTTGGGCATTGGGTAGTGGGCTAGGATTAAGTTAGTGCAATTAAGTAGAGTGGACTAGGATTAAGTTAGTGCAATTAAGTAGGTGCCTATGTGTTTGGGGGTGTCCTAAGTGTATGGGGTTCAAGAACAAAATAATTAATTAGGAGATACTAATTATTGATTAATATTGTCTAGAAAATTTCTTTTTTGTTAATTTTTACAAAAAAAAAATCGGTATATTTTTTTGCAAGAAAATTCCCAAGTAATTTACCTGCGAAATATAAATCCCTAGGTAAATTACTTGGGGATTTTAAAATTCGCAGGAAATAATTACCTAGGAAGGTTTTACCATCGGATTATTTTTGGTAGGAAAATCCGCAGGAAATTTTCATATGTAATCCCAAGGAAAATCCCCATGTAATCCACATTTTTCTTGTAGTGGAATTGGAAATGAACTGATACAGAAGTCTGAGCTACCACAAAAATAGAGTGGTTGGCTCACCATTGATAACTGCAACGTGTGAACTCAACCACAAGGTTCGCTAGAGCTCAGATTATTATCTAGAATAAATGTAGTAAAAGAAAAGGAAGAGGCATGAGTACGGGGAGTACTGAGTAGGTATCCTTGGCCGTCCCCAATAAAGTTTCAATGAGAGTCGCGATATGAAAAATACTTTTTTAAATAAACCTCTACATATATCATAATTGTCAGAAATAAAGGAGAAGAATATTATTTAAATTGTGTGTCTATATTATGATATTGAGACCCTATTTATAGACACTACATTAAACTCCTTTTCCAAATATGATTCCTATTCCTATTCCAATTCTTATTCCTATTCTAAATAGGATTGTAATACTTATTCTTGGTCTAACACTCCTGCTCAAGCTGGTGCATACAAATCATATGTACCTAGCTTGTTACAGATGTAATTAATACGAGGACCGGTGAGGGACTTGGTGAAGATATCTGCAAGCTAATCATTTGACTTCACAAATTTCGTAATAATATCTCGTGAGAGTATCTTTCGACAAAGTGACAGTCAATCTCAATATGCCTAGTCCTTTCATGAAACACAAGATTTGATGCGATATGAAGGGCCCGTTGATTATCACACACAAGTTCCATCTAACCAATTTTGCCAAATTTTAGCCCTCTCAGCAACTATTTGATCCAAACTAGCTCACAAGTTGGTATAACCATTGCTCGATATTCTAATTCTGCACTAGATCAAGCAATCACACTCTGTTTCTTACTCTTCCATGACACCAAATTACCTCCTACTAAAACACAATATTCGGAGTCGAACGTCTATCAGAGGGTGATCCTGCCCAATCGGCGTCTGTATATTCAGTGATATGCTCATGGCCTTGATCCTTGAAGAGTAGTCATTTATCAGGAGTTGACTTTACATATCACAGAATATGAACAACTGCATCCCAATGACTATCACAAGGGGACGTCATAAATCAACTTACAGCACTCACATAAAAAAAGTGATGTTAGGTTTAGTCATTGTGAGATAATTCAACTTTCCAACCAGGCACCAACCGTATATACCTTTTAGGATTACTGAGTGGCTCCCCCTGTCCTGGGAGGAGTTTATCATTCGGATCCATAGGAGTGTCAATGGGTTTAGATCCCTTCATTCCTGTCTTCTCAAGAATGTCTAAGGCATACTTACGTTGAGAAATAGCAATACCTTGTCTAGACTAAGCAACCTCAACACCTAGAAAATACTTTAGTCTGAAAATGCTTAAGAGATGTTGCTTGAAATTAGTGATACTACCTTGATCATTGCCGGTGATAAAAATATCATCAAACGTAAACAACCAAATAAATACAACGATTTGGTGCAAAAAGTCGATAAAATAAAGAGTGATCAACTCCACTATGAGTCATGCCAAACTCCTGCATTACTATGCTAAACCTTCCAAACTAGGCTTGAGGAGACTGTCCAGACCATAGAGAGACTTATGCAATCGACATACAAGGCTACTGGACTTCCCCTGAGCAACAAAACCAGGTGGTTGCTCCATATAGACTTCTTTTGCAAGATTACCATGTAGAAAAACATTTTTAATGACTAACTGATGAAGAGACCAATGACGAACAAAAACCATAGAAAAAGACGGACAAATGCTATTTTAGCCACGGGAGCGGAAGTATCACTAAATATTTGAGTATACCTTTTTGGCAACAAGGCAAGCCTTAAGCCAATCAACATGACTGTCTAGACCAATTTTGACTGCATAAACCCAATGACAACCAACAATAGATTTACCTGCAGGAAGAGACAAGTTCCCAGGTACCACTTGTATGTAAAGCAAACATCTCATCAAGCATAGCGTGCCTCCATTCCGAATGAGAAAGTGCTTCACCTGTAGTCTTAGGAATGGAACTAGAGGACAAAGATGATACAAAGGCATAATGGGGTGATGAGAGACGATGATAGCTCAAAGGAAGTATAATGTGGGTTAGCATTTCTAGTGGATTGTATACCTTTTTGAAGTGCAATTGATTGGCTAGAAATAGGCAAGTCCGCATTAGGAGCAAGGTCCGACACATGATATGAATCATCTAGGACTAGTGCTGGGCGTGGATGACGATGATAAGTCTGGAGTGGTGGCACTACAACTTGAGATGTAGAAGTAATGGTAGATTCCTCAAAAGTCAATACAAGTAAGACCTGAGGTATGGCTAAAACCTCAGAGACATTAGAATGATAAGATGTATAGTAAGGTTGAGATTCAAAGAATGTGACATCGGTAGGCATAAGGTATCGACTAAGATCATGTGAATAGAAACAATACCCTTTTTGAACTCGAGAGTAACCAAAAAAGACACATTTGAGAGCACGAGGGGCTAATTTATCTTCATTGGGGGCTAAGTTATAAACAAAGCATGTGCTCCCAAAGACACTAAGGGGTCGTTTGGTAGGGAGTATTAGGAAAAATAGTCCAAGTATTATGTGTGGTATTATTTAGTACTATGTTTGGTAGGAATTTTGGGTCTATGTATAATCAATCCATGGATTAGTTATACACCCTACATGGTATTATAGGGTGTATAACTAATACCTTCCATTTGGAGGTATTAGTTCTAATACCATGGTACTAATGTAGGTAAAGACAAAAATACCCCCTCAAATCTTTTTAATCATTTTGTTTATTTTCTTGATTTTATGTTTTATATTTATACTAATAAATTTATTTAAATAAATTAGCTTACAAATTTTATTATTTAGATATAATTTTTTGTTTCTAAAATATGAGTTATTTAATCTATTTATTATAATATAAAATATTATAATCCGACTAATATGCTAATGTTGATGTATGAATTTAAGAACAATTCATAAGTCAAATATTGCCTCTTAACGGAAGTCCATTAAACATTACACAAATAGTCTAAAACAAGAGCATATATATATATATATATATATATATATATATATAACATCTCGAGTATAAAAATAGTTTAATTTATTTTGCTATACTTATTATTTATTTTTATTTTTTTTATTTTATTTTATGATAAAGAGTTTTTTTTTAATTTATTGATACAAAACAAAGTTCAATAAATTTTCTCTATAAATTATTATAGTTGTGTGACCTTTTGAGATATTAACTCCAATTTATTAAAATGACAATTATTTACTCTCAAATAATTTAAGTGAGAAAATAGTGAACATGACAATAAAATTTTTATTCTCCTAGCTAGTTAAAATGCTATAATAAAATAATATTATTCGTCAATTATCTACCTTGACCCAATTACATGAAATAGAAAATCCCATAATAACTCAAGGGTATAATTGGAAAGAATTTTTTTTGTAGAGTTTTAAACCACACACAAAACTAGGTAAGAAACAATGAACCAAACACTTGATAAAAATAATCCCTGCATTACTAATCCATGCATTACCAATCCCTGCATTACTAATCCTTGCATTATTGATCTTTGTACCAAACGACCCCTAAGGAGGATAGAGTAAAGACGTAAGTGAGGAAACAATATGGAATGTGGAACCTGATTTTGAATAGAAGATGAGAGTGCGAGCAATCTCAATGAGATGGCTATTCTTCCTTTCTGCTACTCTATTCTCCTAAAAGGTGTACAGACAAGATGTTTGGTGAATAATTCCTTGGTGAGTCATAAATTCCTGCAGGATAAGTATTCTAAGGCATTATCACTACGAAAAGTATGAATATAGACAATAAACTGATTTTGTATTTCAGCAAAGGAACTTTTGAATATAGAAAATAACTCAGAATGATCTTTCATTAAGAAAACCCAAGTACATCTTGAATAATCATCAATGAAACTAACGAAATAACGAAAACCTAAGGGTGAACTGACTCTACTAAGACCCCAAATATCAGAATGAACTAATGAAAAAATAGACTTTGAACGACCCTCAGTACTACGGGAAAATGTAGCATGGATGTGTTTCTCAAGTTGACACGACTCACAATCTAATGTGGATAAACTAGACAAACTAGGCACCATCTTCTGCAGCTTGGATAGACTCGGATGTCCCAAATGTTTGTGAATTAGGGCCGTGGGATCTGTAACGGAGTATGTTGTGAAGAAATTCGAAGAGGTAAGATAGTAAAGGCCTTGTGATTCATATCCTGTGCCAATCATCTGTCCCATACTGTGGTCTTGCACGAGGAAAACATCATAAAAAAAGTTATGCCACAATGTAGGACATGCGTCAAACGATTAATAGATGCTAGATTAAAAGGAGAACCAGGGACATAAATAACAGAGTCTAAAGTGACAGAAGAGAGGGGCTTGGCTTTTCCGACCCCTTTTGGTTTTGTTTGGATCCCATTGGCTAAAGTAATCGTTGGAAGAGATTGTGTATAAACAATATCAAACAAAAGTGATTTGTTACCAGAAATATGATCTGAAGAACTTGAGTCCATGACCCATGATCCAAGAGTACTAGACTGTGAAACACAAGCAAAAATATTACCCACAACATGAACATTAGGCGGAGTAACTGGGGCTACTCGTGGAGACGTTTGCTTACTTACTCGATACTGAAGGAACTTATCATATTCTGTTTGATTAATATGAGCATTGTTGAGTGGTCGATCAGGCTGAGCAACATATGCTACTTGTGGAGATGTTTGCTTACTTGTGCAATTCCAAAGGGACTTATTTTATTCCTTTATAGCAGTAGGATCATAATTGGGTGGTGGACCATGCAAAATATAACATATGTCACGAGTGTGTCCAAGCTTATGACAATAACTACACTTGGATCAAGATCTTTCAAAACAACCTCCTCCTCTTCGATTCTCCATAGGCTGATATGTTAGATTGTCTATGGTTTGAGATGCGAGAATAGAGGAGTTAGTGGTGGATGATGAAACTACTTTGTGACGGGGAGGCACAACAAGACGAAGTAGACGAGAGAATAATTCAATAATTGTAGGAATTGTAGGACTAGCTAAAATTTGATCACGTACTGAATCATGGTCGGGAGGAAGTCCAGCAAGTGTAAGAACTAGAAACAACGTTTGTCAGTTCTCTTGTTTTTCTATGTTCGTGGTGACTGACATCAACATCTCAAATTCCTCCATGATTGCCTGTACTTGTCCCAAGTACGTAAACATATCAGATTCTTGTTTCTTTAAGTTGGTTATTCGAGATATCGCATCAGAGAATCGAGATATGTCATTAGTGTATAAAGCACTAGGCTTTTCCTGAACTGAATAACATGTTTGGAATGGGTGAAATAAGGGCATCAACTTGGAATCAATAGATTGCCATAAGAGACTACATAGTTTTGAGAAAAGCTTAAGTTGTTAGAGAGAACACACTTTTATTAGTTAATGATATTCTCAACATGCCCCCTCGAATGATATTCTCAATAGATCCCTTCCCTCACGTGCATGCCTTATTTTTTATTCATGGGCCAAGCACGTAAAAATTCTTTTTTTAATTTGGGTGGCGGTGAGATTCGATCCCAGGACCTCTGCCTGCTGTTATACCATGTGAGAAATAAAAGAGAAGAATATTATTGAAATTGTGTGTCTACATTATTACATTGAGATCGTATTTTTATACACACTACATTAAACTCCTTTTCCAAATAGGATTCCTATTCCTATTCTAAATATGATTGTAATACTTGTTCCTATTCTAACAATATCAACAATAAAAATATGCATATACCCACAACTTTGCAAACCGCATACAACTGATTCATAGAAAAACCATATAAGAATATGGACCAAAGCATATAACAATATGCACAGTAAGAAAGCATATGTCGATATGCACAAATAAAGATCACAACTTTTAAGAAGCAAACACTATGCCCAACATCATGCACATTGCTATAGAGTCTACTAAGGGAAATGACTTGTGAGGGAGGGTCTAATGCACATGTAAACCAAAATCCACACACTCGCAATTGAATCCCACATATCCAATGTGAACCAAATATGTCTATCAACATACACAAGAATGTGGTAAGGCAAGTCTATAGGCCATTGCTTCAATCTTCTTCAAGATCTTATGGAAGAAACCTTCAAAGAACATGGTCACCCTCTAAGAACTCCAAGTCACAACTCTTTGTGGCGTAGAACTTTTGCCTACTTTGAGTTGTTCGAACTCCGAAGTTGTTCTTGTATAAATTTGACCTTATCCAAGTTCGGTGGAATCAAATTTGGACCTAATATCTTTGTTTTATCCCGTTGAAACTGCCCAACTGGAGAGCCCATACAAAACTCACCAAATGGGAAATTATCATAAAAAGGGACGCTTGCATAGAGGGTTCTTGGAGTTCCATAAAGACTCAAGAATGTTCGAGAGACTTCCTGTGTCTTGAAGCTTTAGGGAGAGTGAATGAGGGAATAATTGTACTAATATGATTATATTACGTTATAAGGGACTAAAATTTGTACAAACAAAGGACCATAGTACTGTTATTTAAAAACATAGGAATAATTTCACGTCGGGAAAGGGGGTCCGAGTCGCGCCCCCAATGCGCCTGGGGGGTCTGTGCGTGCCCTCCATCACGTGGGTCTTCTTATTTTTGTGTTTGCTAAAGTTCGGTAACTATCGTGGCACAGACCTCAATGCGGGGACCCTAAAACGTGTCACGGGCCACTTATTAAGTCAAAACTCCCATCTTAGTACCAAACGAAGGTATAATATCTTTAATAGGTGGTGGATCGTGCTCAAAACTCAAATTTTGAACCCTAGGAGTGACTTCTTGATTTCACTATAAATATGAGGATGATTTGATGTTACTATATTGTAGAAATTCAGATATGTTTTAATAGGGTAGAAGAGAGCTCTTGGAGGTTGGTGGAGTCGACAAAGGGTTAAAAGTGAAAACAGAACCCCAAAATAATGTTTTAAAACTTTAGGTACAGCTATGTGACCCACCTAGCCTCCCACATGACCCACGTAGATCTAGGAATATTGCTGGCCACATTCTGGAATCGTCCAGGCAGGCTACGTGACCCACACAGGTTAGCCCGGCAGCGTAGCTGCTCTGCTACCTTTTTGTAAAACAATCATAATTAATTATTTAGAAGTCGGATTGATGAGAGGTTAGATGCATTGGAAACTCGACTCGAAGTAATTTAATTTGATAGGTTATTGGCCATGTAACTCTTCATATTCTAGGAGATATGATCGATTGAAGTTCACCCTCGTATGATCTTATACGAAAACTTAATCGATAGAGAAACTTTCAAGTCAACTTTGTCCCTTGTGAAAATTCAAATACACTTCTCACACTTGTGATTGGACCTTTACATCTAAGCACAATCACATTCATTGAGTTCAGGTCTAATTTCATACGTCGAATGTTCCAAATCATAGTCCAAAGGTTCGAGGTGTTACATATACATGCACTTCTGACATAGTGAATTACAAGTTCTTCCATTCGATTACACACTGCAATGGTGGTTTTCTTGGCCGCAAAAGCCGTCGCAGCCACCAGCAGTTTTTCCATGGTTTTCATGTTCCAAAACACATCCTGACCCTGGAACTTCACTCAAATCATACAAAAGAAGTCATAAAACATAATATGAACTTGTTAACATGCTTGAAACATAATTGGAATGCAAATACTCAAAATAAGGAGTTGGGTTGTTACATTTTGTGATGAGTATTAGGAATTGGAGTGAGGGAGAGGGGAGAAATGGGCAGTATAAGTTGGGTAACACCTCTTGATTTTGTCAGTTTATGCTGGAAAAATGACTTTTTTGCCAGTGCCCATCGGGAGGGGGTGGGAAAATTTGAAGTATCAAGTGCTGCTTACATCTTTGAATTCTGTTCCATATAACTATATAAACTATGCATTGAGTGACTCAGTTATGCTTCTCCCTGAATTATATATAGATTTTGTCGCCAAAATGGTATGTGGAGTGTTAAGAAATTATTCTTTTATTGTGAAGATCATTCCAGTGTTTGAAGTTCTTTTTTCTTTTTCTCTTTGACATTATACAGGAACTAGTTACTGAAGCTAGATTTTGGGGAGCATTTGGGTTGTATTCAATTTTAACATTGGTGCGTGATTTGTTTTCTACAAGTTAATCTGCATTTTGTGTTCGTCTTTTGCGGTAGATTGACTTTATCACCTCAGTTTGGCCAAGCATGTGTTTTCCTATTTGATCAAAACATAAGATGGCTAAATGGCTTCCTTCAAGCAGGCCTACCTTGTTGCGGGGCTGAGTGGAGGTTTCTTGACATTTGTAATGTCAGCATTCATGCTTCTTGCTTGGATTTCCTTTTGCGTGTCTATGAAGTCCTTTGTTGTCGGATCATTTAGGTATATCTGTTTCACTGCTAACTACTTTTTGTTTGTATAACTCCAGAAGACTGTATGTTCTCCTGTTGATAGTTTATGCTTCTGACGTTCAAACCTGTTGCTCATTAGTTAATTTTAACGTACTCTGCTGATCAAAAGTTGTTTTTGTCAGGTCAACTGCATGTTATGTGATCCCTCTCATTCCTTGTCTAATGTACACGGTGTATTTTGGCGGATTTCTTGTTGCTTTTGTGATTGAAAAAATGGGCATGACAGGCTCACTTCCCCCACCTTTTGGTTGGTATTTCTAACCTGGTTTCTAGAGTAGATATTGACTGAGTACACTTGTCAAACATTTGATCCCTTTCATTTCTTGCCTTAATGTATGTGCTGTATTTTGGTGGATTTCTTGTTGCTTTTGTGATTGAAAAAATGGGCATGACAAGCTCACTCCCCCTTCTTTTTGTTCGTGCTTCTGACCTTGTTTCTAGAGTAGATATTGTTGAAGCATACATGCCAAACATTTGATGATTAATTGATAAATCTGTACTCATTTCTGGAAGATGCTAGATAGGAGAGAGAAAATGCTCCCAGGCACGATTTTCGAAGACAGCCTAGTATGAACTAAAATCGTTCTGGGGACATATTTGCCGGCATATATGGTCGGAATCACATCATCAGGGGTCAACAACATTAACTACAATGCAGGGTTTAAATCATACGAAATCACTAGATGTAAAGGTGGTACAGATTCCTGGTACGAATGGACTGAGAGTAGCAGAAAATTAGTGAGAAGAGTGAAGATTAGCATTAAAGTTTTGCAGTGGTTGGTATCAATATTTATTGAGGCGTCCAAGGTACAAGGGAAAGTTATTAGGAGATGGAAGTTCAAGGAACACTTTGCAGAGTTTTACAGCTCTCTTAAATACAACAAGAATGGCAGATTTGTCAGTTTTGTTGCTATCAAAGGTCAGAACAAGTCTATAATTATTACACCCGAAGCTTCATACATGGGGGATGGAGTAATATCGTCCACAAATAGCTAGATTCATCTATGAACACAACTTGCAACCAAAACCCCAAGTTAACATGGGCAAACAATCGAACACATCTTATAGGGAGGCAGTCCAAAGCAGCAGGTGGATGAAAGATTCCATGAAGAGAGCGAAGTTACATGTGAAGGAGGCTCACATAGAAGTCACAAGCAGAGCACTGCTAGCAGAAATAGATCTTCTCAATAGATGCATTGTTGGAAGATTCCAGGACACACTACCGGAGACCCCAGCTTTAAACAACATAAGAAGATGGGCCTGCAACACTTGGAAGTCAGCCATAGGAGTCAATGTTTTTGCCATGAATGACGAACAATTTCTGTTTGAACTCCCATCAAGAGTAGCAGCAGAACATGTCATGTCGGGGGTATGGGTATGGAAGAAGATGAACCTAAGCTTGTACTGGTGGAAGCCAACCACTGGATGTTGGCCAGATGAAGTAAAAAGAGATTAGGTCTGGATAAGAGTCATGGGATTACCTTTGAGCTTATGGTCATTGAGTATCTTCAAACAAATCGGCGACTAATGTGGCGGATTTATCGAAATAGAGGAAGAAACAAAGCTCAAAAATCACCTTCACTGGCTCGTATAAAAGTGAAGGGTGATGGGGAAAAGGCTCTGAGGGAGGTGAAAATTTCCAGCGATGTCTACGTCTACAAAGTTTCGATCTGGTGCGAGACACCGATGACCGTCAGAAAAGTGGAGATGAGGAGAGAGAATGAAGATAGAGAACTGCTAGGTAAAGAAGTCTCAACAGCTAGTACGATGGAGAAACCAACAGTTTATACACCACAACACGTGGGCACATCAACAGCTGGAGAACTTTTGAATTGGGAGTCACGTGACCAGGCACGTGACTGCAATTGGAAAGGGAAATGGCAACTTTATGTAGTAGTAGGCAAAATAAGCGAGAGAAAAAACCAGGGCCCAAAAAAACCTTTAGGCCCAACAAGGTTTAAACAAAAAGAAAGCAGTCAAGAAGCCCAAAGACTAGACTTAGTAAGTGTTGAAATAATGACAAATCTTTCTCAAACAAAGACGCAGAATAGATTCAAAACTCTGGACAACCTAGAGATGGAGGAGAGAAATTTCATGCCTCGCGAACAAGAGGAGACAATACAGGAGGAGGGGGAGAACGCAGTCACCGTAGCGAAAGCTACAAACATGGGAAAACAAATAATGGCCGTATCACAACTGAATGGGCAAAATGATAACAATACGGAGATCACAGAGGATGTTGTACCGCTGATGATTCAGCTGCCATTAGAAGATAATTTTAATGCAAAAAGTTCTCTTCTTTGGATTAAACAACACATACTCAAATTGAGCACTGAATTTGGGGTAGATTTTAGAGGATGTGAGGAGAAAGCAGAGGAGCTCTTTATGAAAATTGATAATAATAAGCAAGGGAACAAGGGGGGCAAGGGAGAAGTCACCACAAACAAAAAGAAAGGAGCAAACGAATTGAAAAGCCTGGAACTAGATACAAAGTTCATGAGCTTTGGCACTAGAAGTAGAGGGGGATACCTGGCAATAGAACAATAATGAAGCTAAACATAGTGTCATGGAATATAAGGGGGATGAACTGTGCTAGAAAGAGGGAAGTGATCAAAAATATTATGAAGAGCTGGAAGGCAGATGTAGTCTGTTTCCAAGAAACAAAGATGGAAGGGGAAATTGAAAATATTGTGAAGGAAGTATGGGGAATAAATGGGTGAATTATGCACAGTTAGAAGCTAGTGGAACCAGGGGAGGCATCGTTATTATGTGGGACAAAAGGGAGTGGGAAGGAGAAATTAGCAGTGTAGGGATGTACTCTGTCACCTGTAGCTTCACAGGGATATGTCAAGATTTCAACTGGTACCTCACAGGTGTCTATGCTCCAAATGATAGAGTAGAAAGGGAAGAGACTTGGTGGGAAATTGGTGCTGCCAGGGGGTTGATTGCAGGATGCGGGGATTTCAACACTGTGAGGTATCCATACCTCACATCAGAGAAGAAAAATTGCAACAGAATCAACAAAGGAATGATAGATTTCTCAGATTTCATAGAAGACATGGAGTTACTTGATCCTGAATTATCTGGGGGAAAATATACCTGGAAGAAAGGAGACAGGCATACAACAGTAGCCAGACTTGACAAAATTTTGTTCTCGAAAGAGTGGGAAGCAAATTTTAGAAATATAAGACAGCACATACTTCACAGAGTGACATCAGATCACTCTCCCATAATGTTACAATGCGGTGCTTGGGAAAATGCAAAGTCATACTTTAAATTTGAGAACTGGTGGTTGGACATTGAGGGTTTCAATGACAGAATTAAAGGATGGTGGAACTCCTTCAGTTTCATAGCGAAACCTGACTATGTCTTGGTTGCAAAGCTCAAAGCACTGAAAGAAAAGCTGAAAGAATGGAGCAAAACTGCACAAGGGAACTTCGGAACACAAAAACAAAATGTCTTGAAATAGCTAGCTGAGTTAGAGAAGATACAGGAGAACAGAACACTGAGGCCAGAAGAGATAACATCTAAAACAACATTAATCAATGAGTTTGAAGACATAGCTAAGAGGGAGGAAATAGCTTGGAGGCAAAGATCTAGGGCAGTGTGGCTAAAGTAGGGGGATAGAAACACTAATTTCTTCCACAGAACTGCAAATGCACACAGGAGAATGAATACAATCTCAAAGTTGAAAGTGAGAGGAGAAAATTTGATTGAACCAGAGGAGACAGTAACTTATTATGAGGAACTATACTCTGAGCCAAAAGAATGGAGACCATACCTGGAGATATGGCTGTGCAACGGATCGGAACGGAACCACTAGACCGGAACGGGACGGTTTGACCGGTTTGTTTACCGGTACCGGGATGAACCGGACTGGAATTACCGGGATGAATACTTGGTTTCGTCCCGTCCCACTATATGCCGGGATGGAACCGGAACATACCGGAATGGAACGGGATGGGATAAACGGGACGACACATCTAGCTATTTCAAAAAATGATAAAAAAAAATTTAGTTATTGACTTTTTGAATTACGAAAATATGAATGTTTTTTTTTTATTTTTCTAAGTTTAAACTTTAAATTAATAGTTTTGAAATTTATAATGTAATTTTACTCAAACCTTATTAAGTTTACAAGTTAAGTTTAATAAAGTTTTTTTAAGAAGTTTTTTTAGCTTAGTTTTCAAATTTCAAGATTTGAATCTTTTGAAGTTTATAAGTTATTACTTATTAATATGTTATAACTTATAAGTTATATTTAATATAAAATATAAAATAATTAAATATATATTTCAAGATTTGAATCTTCTTTATTTTTTTATATATAAATTATAATATAAAATATAAATTAATTAATAAAAATTAATTAACCGGAACCGGACTGGAATGGAACCGGAATAAATTGGGATAAATCGGTACCGGTACACCATTATCAAATCGTGATACCGTTCTATCCCGTGTACCGGTTCACGGTGTCCCGTTCCGTCCCGAAGACTATCGGATCGGAACGAATCAGAATGGTACTAGACCGGTACCGGTACAACCCGGTCCTGTGCCCAGCCTTACTCGGAGATGAGAAACTGTCCTATGATTCATGAAGAAGAAAAAAAATTACTCTTGGCACCTTTTGAGCAGCAGGAAATTCTAGAGAGCATAAAAGCATGTGCAGGGGACAAAGCACCAGGGCCAGATGGTTATTCCATGGCTTTCTTCAGCCAATGTTGGGACATCATTAAACCTGATCTGGTGGCTATAGTGCAGCAGTTCCATAAGGCAGAGAGGTTTGAGAAGAGTATTAATGCCACCTTTGTGGCTTTAGTTCCTAAGAAAGTGGTAGCTGAGGAACTGACAGATTTCTAATAGGTGGAGTTTACAAGATCATGGCCAAACTGCTGGCAGAAAGGTTAAAGAAGGTGCTACACAGGCTTGTAGACAACCAACAAATGGCATTCATAAAAGGTAGACTAATAATGGATGCAGTGTTGATAGCAAATGAATGTGTTGAGTCTAGATAGAGAAGCAAGTGCCCTAGAATTCTATGCAAGCTTGATATACAGAAGGCCTATGATCATTTAAACTGGAATTTCTTACTACTTATGATGCAAAGGATGGGTTTTGGAGACAAATGGATTAGATGGGTGAAATTCTGCATAAGCACAGTTAAGTTTTCTATTTTAGTTAATAGAACTCCCAGTGGTTATTTTTCATCCCAAAGGGGACTGAGACAAGGTGACCCCCTGCTACCCTTTTTATTCATCTTAGCCATGGAAGGTTTGAGTAACCTAATTCACACAGCAAAGATGAAGGGTTCAGTAAGGGGCTTTAGGGTGGACAAAAGTGCACAAAATGGCTTGGAGATTACCCATCTGCAATATGCAGATGATACTCTTATTTTTTCTGAAGCAATGACAGAGCAAATGTTGATCCTAAGAGTAATATTCATCATCTTTGAAGCAGTCTCTGGATTACATATCAATTGGGGGAAGAGTTCCATTTATCCCATAAATGAAGTGGCTCAGGTGGAGAGTTTGGCAGGGGTTTTGGGTGGTAGGGTAGGGGAACTACCAACCGTATACCTAGGTATGCCATTGGGGGGAAAGAGCAAATTAATAGGGATCTGGAATGGAGTGATGGAAAAATGCAAAAAGAAGCTAACCAACTGGAAGAGCCAATATCTGTCTAGCGGAGGTAGATTAACCATGGTTAATAGTGTGCTAGATGCAATACCTGTTTATATGATGTCTGTGTTCCCAGACAAGGTCATACAATGGATAGATGCTTTGAGAAGAAATTTCTATTGGCAGGGAAATGAAGATAAAAAGAAGTTTCATCTAGTCAAGTGGGAAGAGGTCATAAACAATAAGAACGAGGGGGGACCGGGGATCAGGAACATGAAGAAACGAAACAAAAGCCTAATGTTAAAATGGCTTTGGAAGTTTATGACAGGAGAGAATATGCTATGGAGAGAGGTGATCAGGGCAAAATATGAAATGGAGAATAGGTGGATGACAAAGATGGTAACTACACCATATGGATGTGGTATCTGGAGATTAATAAGAAATCTTTGGCCTCTATTTCTTTCTAGAATCAGATTCCAAGTGGGTAATGGAATGAAGGTGTCATTTTAGGAGGACAGATGGATAGCCCAAAGAGCCCTGAAACAATTATTCCCAGACTTATATATACTATGCCTTAAACAAAATGCAACTGTGGCTAAAATGTGGACAGGACAGGGGTGGAACTTACATCTTAGGAGGAATCTAAACGATTGGGAGATGGGGAACATAGCGGCCTTCCATGATACAATGGCACAATTTAGTAATCTGACTATGGAAGAAGACAAGGTTGTGTGGAAGATTGGCAGCAAAGGGGTTTTCAGTGTCAAGTCAGCTTACAAAGATCTTAATCACTCAAATTCAAATGATAGGATGGAGCTCTGGCCATGGCATATGATATGGAGACCTAAAATTCCATACAAGGTAAACTGTTTCACATGGTTACTAGCAAAGGAAGCAGTGCTGACACAAGAAAATATAAAGAAGAGGAAGTTCCAACTATGCTCAAGATGCTATTTGTCTGAGGAACAGGTAGAGATAGTCAACCATCTCTTTTTGCATTGCAAATGGACAGATCAATTATGGAGAATATTCAGCAGCCTTAGGAAGATCAATTGGGTGAAACCAAGAAACATAGTACAACTCCTAAATTGTTGGATCAATATTGGCAATACTACAATTAAGGAGGAGAGATGGAGGATTGTCCCAGCTTTTATATGGTGGACAGTTTGGAAAGAAAGGAATCAAAGATGTTTTGAGGGCAAGAAGAACAATTTGCAGAATTTCAAGATGAATTGTAGCGCTCTGTATTATTTTTGGTGTAAACAGAAAGTCTTAGTACAGGCAAAAGAACTTTTTGATGTTTTAGACTATTTGTGACAAAAAGCACAGATGGAGTCAGTCTAGTTTGTAATACTTTTGGAAGGGGGGCTACTTTGATGTAGTATACCTGTGGATAAATAGGAAAAAAAAAAAGTTACCATTCTAAAAAAAAAAGCTTAAAAAATCATCTCTCTTAGTAGTGACCAAATTAGACATGTGATAAAAATTCTTTTAATTTTGGAATAGGTAGTCTTAGACTCTTGGTTAATTTTGCTTTCTTGAAATTTGTTGATTGCCATATTCCAGAATTATTTGCCTCTGGTACCACCAGTAGGGCTGGGCACATTTTGGTTTGAACTGAAAAAACCAACCGAACCAATCTTTTTTTAAAAATAAATTGGCTTCGTTTTTTTGGTTTGTTCTGTCAGTTTCGGTTTTAATTTTTAAAAATTCAGTTATTTGGTTTGGTTTTTGGTTATTGAATATTTTATTCAGTTAATCGAAAAACCGAAATTCTAGCACTGAATCTGAAGCGTTGGTCGTCCTGGCGGTGATCTGCATCTCTGGCTCCATTAGAGAAACAAATGGTTTGCAGAGAAGTGGCACAACACTCTTGCCAATTGAGATTAGGGAGGTGTTTGATTGCTTCATTGAGAGAAATGAACACTTCTGATGATATCTTCTCTTGCAAGGATGGTTGCAGGTCCATCAACTCCAGCGTGTTCACCGCGTCAACCAGATACTTCTGTAAAGTTGGCACATCTGAGAAAGTAAGAATTCGATTGGTGGGCATTCCTATACACGTGTGGTCCCAGAAAGTCTTCCAAGAAATTGGAGAAGTTTGCGGAGGAAGAAACAGAGCTCAAAAACTACATGAAGTGGTTGAGAATACTGGTGGCCAACGATAGTAGGAGAATTCTGAGAGAGGTATCATAGGACGGAGCGGAATTACCTTTCACTTTATGGGTGGAGTGTAAATTTAGATTCAAAATATCGCCAGAACTAGGTTGTGAAACTGTTGGAGAAGTCGCAAGGATGAAAGGCAGTAGAAAGCATTACCCAGGGGATAATTAGAGGTTCAATCTGCAGTTCAATACTAGAATCCCATCAATTTAGGAGTTCTAGTTGGAGACAACACGTGGGTGACAAGCCTATGATAGCTGGAGGTGAAAATTTAAATGAAACATGTGACTTGCACATGACTCGCTTAAATGTGAGACTGGATTTGGGCTTCTCGGTCAAGCCCAAGAGAATTGAACTCTAAAAATCAATCAAAAGCCCATATAGTGCTGGATAAGTGATTTTCTACGAAATTCAAGGAGATAGCAGTCTAGAAGTTCTCAGAGACAACAACTTCATTGATGCCATGGCTCTTCAAGTATCTTGGCATGCAACAATAGTTACAAAGAAGAGGAACACCTATGTGGCAATGATGATGATGGCAACCAATATTGTCAAAGGCGCGCTTAAGCCCTAATGCGAGGCTCAAAACGTGTTGAGCACTTCGCGTCGCTTTATGTGCACTTCAGTGTCTCATCAAGGTTCTAAGGCTAATATTTCCTTGTGAATGAGCCTTTTCTAAAGAACTGACACTAAACAATTGACATCTCATTTTATCATAATGTTTTTTTAATTTCTTTGGTTGTATATTTGTCATTCACGTTTATAATTATTAGGCTTGGACTAAACAAATATATTTGTTTTTTCTCCCTTTGCACCTTTTTTCATTAAAGCCCACACTTTATTTGCGCTTTGCGCTTTGCGCTTAAAGACCTCACACACCTTAGAGCATTGTTGCGCTTTTCGCCTTTGATAATACTGATGGCAACAGAGGACCCAGAGGACCGGGAAATCTTTTGGCGGTAAGAGAGGAAGATGATCTCTCAGAAGCAGAATTGGCGATAGAGGACCCAGAGGACCGGGAAATCTTTTGGCGGTAAGAGAGGAAGTGGACTTATGTTTTAATAAGGAACTTGTTAATTGGGAGGTTGAAGCAAAGGCAGTTGTGATCCACCACCAACAAGCAAGCGAAGTGAAAGAGCAAGAAACCTCCACTTGGGTAAAACTAAATGTGATTAAGTTGGGTAAAATTTTTGGGGTACTATCTAGTTAACTGGGAAACAATGTAGCTACCTAAGCTCTCAGGTGGTCTTGGAGTTAGGAATCTTTGAATCGACAATGAATGCCTCTTGATGAAATTGCTGTGGAGATATGTGGAAGAAGAACAGGCTCTTTGGAGAGAAGTTATACATCACAAGTATGGCCGGGACTCCCGATGGTGTACCAATGAGGTTTCTATGCCATATGGAGTTTCAACATGGAAAACAATAAGATCCTTCTAGACCAAACTAACAGGAAACATCAAATTCAGAATAGGAAATGAAGCTAAAATCCTATTCTAGAAAGATGTTTGGGTAAGACAGGAGGCATTAATGCAATCTTTCCCTGACTTATTTTCTTTTTGTAGCAATCCAGATATCACGCTAGTTGAGAGTTGGGCAAATGGTTGGGATATATCTTTCAAGAGACGTTTGAATGATTGGGAAATAGATAGGGTGGCACAATTGTTACATGCAATCAATGAGTTTAATGGTTTTGCTGCAAGGACAGACAGTCTTGCGGGTACACTCCAAGGATGGAAGGTTCACAATTAACAAGCTCTATAAGAAGGAACTGGGAACTCAATAAGGCCTCAGGTTGGCTACATGGAACTATGTATGGACAAGCCAAGCGCCAACCAAGATTAAATGTTTTGTATGGTTGGTAGCTAAGCGGGCTTGTTTGACTCGGGAGGTACTGTTGAGGAAAGGTGCACAACTAGTACCTAGGTGTTTTCTATGCAAATGAGACAAATGAGACCAACAACCATCTTTTTCTAGACTGTAGAGTCACAGATCAACTATGGTCTCTGTTTTTTAGGCTCACTGGTAACAGTTGGACGATGCCAGAGCATACTGCTGACCCATTGAGTTATTGGATTAGGAGAGAAGGAAGTAAAAGCCAAAAGAAGTGGTGGAGAATTATTCCAGCTTGCATATGGTGGTCTAGTGATGGAGCCAGAATTTTGATCAATGGGTGTCAAAGTATAATGAAGCAAAATTGCATAGATGCCAAGGAGTGTCAACATGTATATATATATATATACATACATACATCAAAAAAATATTTCTATCAGGCTACACAGTATGTGGCTCCGCCATTGTGGTGGTCAATATGGAGGGAAAGAAATGGTAGATGCTATGAGAACAAATCAAACTCCATATAGAAAGTCAAAGAGAATTATATTGCATATTTGTATTTTTTGTGTAAACAGGAATGCATGGAGGAGGTAGAGCAACTAGTAGATATGCTAGGATCTTTGTAATTAGCCTTCCTAGTCCCTCTGTGTACTAATTTTTGGAGGTCACTAGAATATCCTTAATGCTGAGGACTACAACATTACTAATTTAAAAAATAAAATAAAATTTAGGGTAGATTTCCAAGGATATGAAGAGGAGACCACAAAACTACTCCTGCAGATTGATAGCTGCAGACATGCAAGGAGAATGGAGCAGGAGGTTGAAGGTAGAAAGTCAAATATCAAGGGGGCACAAGAATTGAAAACCCATGTTTTATTTGATGTAAAATTCAAAAACTCTAGGAGTAGGAACATGGGGAGGAACACAAGCACTTCGAAATGATGAAGTTCAAATTGGTTTCATGGAATGTGAGGGGGATAAACAATAGAGAAAATAGAAGATTGGCGTATAGTTTGATGAGGGGGTGGAGGGCAGATAATATTTTTCTGCTAGAAACAAAAATAGAAGGGAATATTCTAGAGGTGGCACAACATATTTGGGGAGGGTGATGGATTAGGCATGCTTCTTTGGATGCAAGTGGAACAAGAGAGGGGATACTTTTTATGTGGGATGAGAGGGCGTGGAAGGGAGAGATTTTGGAAACATGGATGTATACAATTTCTTGTAAATTGTATACATCCATGAAAGAGTTCTCAATATTTTTTGAGAAAGTTAACATGAAAGAGTTCTCAGATTTCATTGAAGACATGAGGTTAATTGATCAACAATTGGAGGATGTTACTTACACCTGGTTCAAATGAGATCAAGAACTTCTTGGATTGATAGGATCCTGATTTCAGAAGAATGGATGCTAATTTAAGTTATTTAAAACAAATACCCCTCGAAAGACTGAGTTCAGACCACATTCCATTAGCCTTGCTGGGTGGCTCATGGGAGAGAAACAAGAATTATTTCACGTTTGAATATTGGTGGCCAGAAATTGCAGGATTTACTAGAGTTCCAAGGATAGTGGGAATCTTTCAACTTCACTGGAAGACCTGATCATGTTTTGGCTTCCAAACTCAAAGCTCTAAAACTTAAACTAAAGGAATGGAGGAAAGGTGATATTGGTAATCTAGGCAACAAGAGGAAAGTGTTACTTGAACAGATGGCAGTAATGGATGCAGAAAGGGAAGATAGAATTCTCACTGAGGAAGAGATAGCAAAGAAGGCTGAATTCACCTTGGAGTATTAGGAGGTGGTCAAGAGGGAAGAAAGCTTTTGGAGATAGAAATCAAGAGCCTTGTGGCTAGGGGAAGGGGACAAAAAGACAATTTTTCCATAGGATGGCTAATGCACACAAGATATGACAACATAGATCAACTTATGGTAAAGGGGGAAGTCATGCAAGATTCACACAAAATCGAAGTGGAGATCATTGAATATTACAAAAATTAGACACTGAAACTGCTCAATGGAGCCCTACTTATCAACATGCTCAATCTCCTGTCATAATAGAGGAGGAAACTGAGGCCTTACAAGGCATCTTTGAAGAGAGTGAAGTGCTGAGATGTTTGAAAATGTGTGCAACTGACAAGGCTCATGACCCTGATGGGCTTACTATGGGATTCTGCATCAAGTGCCAGGAAATTGTGAAATAGGACATTATGAGAAACTTCCATGAACAAGGCAATAACATACCTTCAATATAATACTCCCTCCATCCCATTTTGTGACACCCTTTCCTTTTTAGTCTGTCTTAAAAAGAATGTCACCTTACTATAACTAAGAACAATTTAACTTTAAAATTTTCATTTTACCCTTAATGAAATGATTTACAACCACAAAAATACCTAAGGATTGATTTAGACCACAAGTTTCAGAAGTCTTCCTTTTTTTCTTGAACACCATGCCAAGTCAAATGGTGTCACATAAAATACGACAGAGGGAGTATTTCTTTTGTTTCCATTTTAGCTTTTACTTCCAATTAATATTTGTTGCTTCATGTTTCAAGCCAACTGGAGAGAAACTAAGAATTCAAGCAGTTGTGTTCTGGCTTCAGGAAGATAGTAACAACTATTTATTAGGAGAGTTGATGGAAGGCCTTGAGTGACTTTCTTTTTCTTTTTTGAGGGGCAGAACTAGAAAGCTTGAAAGAAGAAGTTGAGGTCTTGGGAAAGACGACTTAGAAGGTCTTTCAATATTTAGAATATCTTTTGTTAGAGTGGGTAAAAGTCCCACATTGGTTGGGTAATGGATTGGTGGTCTCCTTATATGGACCTGGGCAATGCTCCCCTCATGAGCTAACTTTTCGAGTTGAGTTAGGCTCAGGTGCCATATCTTTACATGGTATCAAAGCCAGGTTCATCCCCATTTGGGCTCCCGGTCCACGCTCCAGCTGGGCCTAGGCGTGAAGGGGGTGTTAGAGTGGGTAAAAGTCCCACATTTGTTGGGGAATGGACTGGTGGTCTCCTTATATGTACTTGGGCAACCCTCCCCTCATGAGCTAGCTTTTGGGGTTGAGTTAGGCCCAAGTGCCATATCATTACATCTTTATAGCTCTATTTTATAATTTTGAAGTTTTTTCGCCGAATCCCAACATCCGTATCCATACATTGGATCAGTACCCCCAAATCTTAAAATTTAGATTTGCTAAATGTGACGTAAATGGTAAAAGGTCAAACGATTAGTCCATAGGTCCAGACTAAAAAAAAAAGACCTTAGATTTGCATATGCATCAAATACCTGCATCCGAGTCTGAACAACTTAGCACATTGAGTAGTGTCATCACATCTTGTTGCAATAAGAATGAACAAAAATAAATTTGTTTGACTAATGTGATAAAAATACCAACTAGTGTTCCAAAGACTTTAGCCCTTTTATTTTTACCAAATAACTTAGGAACAAATATGCATAGAATAGAAACATTCCAACTACCCAAGAAAATAATGACAAATAATGAATAAGCTAGTAGATTCTGGTATGAAACAATGCAAAATAAAGTAACAAACCGAAGTATGTTCTTGACATTCTTGAGGAAATAAGGATGACAAATTATAGGCCTGTTAATACTCCCATTGATCTGAATGTCAGGCTTCATCAGTTTGAATCAGCCTATGAGGTGCATATGTAGTTGGAAGTATGGAAAGGCAATGTGGATGTTAAGGCTAAGTGTTCACACCCTTTTTGTTAGGGCTATGTCTCTTTTAACTTTTGAGGACAAACATTCTTTGAAGTGGGAGAGAATGTAAATATCCCATTTCTCTAGGGCTATTTTCATCCTTTTGAAAAAAATAAAATTATAATAATGAGATAATAAGGGCTGAAGCCCGAAATTTAGGAATGAAAACAAGAACAAAAGAATTACCCCCTCTGTCTCATTTTACATGTTATCCTTTCCTTTTTAGTCCGTCCCCAAAAAAATGTCACCTTACTATAATTGGAAACATTTTTTCTTTAAAAAATTCTATTTACTCTTAATGAAATGATACAACCACACAAGTATCTAAGGTTTGTTTAGAATATAAGTTTCAAAAGTCTTCCTTTTTTTCTTAAATACCGTGCCAAGTCAAACAGTGCCACTTAAAATGGGGTGAACGGAATAGTATTTAGGCTCATGTAGCCGCGCCTACATTATCAGAAGCTATTACAAATTAGAAGCAAGTGTATGTCTTCTTGTAAAACTACCAAAAAAGTGCTTCAAAAGGGATGTGGGTAGGGGAGAACGGACGTTGATTCCTTGTCTATACAAATTGTGAGAAATAAATAACACGAAAAAGAATTGAAAAGAAAACTTAGCTCATCATTCCCTTAAAGCAAAACAAAATTACATAAGAATCTCTCTAACTATTTCTAATGATTCTACAATTATAAAACACTCTATTCTTAATACTCTCCGTCAAGTAGGTGGGTACAAATTGTATGTACCAAGCTTGCTACATATGTAATTGATCTGAGATTATCAAGAGACTTGCTAAACATATCTGCAAGTTGATCATTGGACTTGATGAACTTTGTGACAATGTTTGCGTTGAGTATCTTCTCACTGAAAAAATCGATTTTTCTGTGTTTATTACATTCCTAAAATACCGAATCTTATGCAATATAGAGTGGTGCTTGATTGTCACACATAATTTCCATGCGACCAGTTTCTCCAAACTTCAATTCTTTGAGTAGTTGCTTGATCCATGTAAGTTCGCAAATTGCCACTGTCATGGTTTGATATTCTGCTTCCACCGTAGCCCTAGCAATCACATTTTGCTTCTTTACCTTTATGAAAACACCAAGGTACCTCCAACTAAAACACAATATCTAGAGGTAGAACATCTCTCTGAAGCTGACTTTGCCCAATCTGCATCCGTATAGCCAACAATGTGCTAATGTCCTGTATTGTCAAAGAGCAAACCTTTCCCCGGAGCAGATTTTATATAACTAAGAATACAGACTTAATACATCCCAATATGTATCAAATTGAGAGTTTAGAAATTGACTTACAATGCTTATTGAAAAGAAATATTAAGTCGAGTCAATGGGAGATAATTCAACTTACCAGCCAATCGTCTAGACATTCCGGGGTCACTTGTAGGCTCCCCTTGAGCTGGTATGTGTATTGTGTCCTAGGTATGATGGATATCTCTAGCATCATCCTACTTTTAAAACGATCCAGTGAGGTCCCTGCGCGGACACCAATACAAGTGCACACGATCGCATATAAAAAAGGATTCACCCTTTGGGATCGTGGCCCATAGACTACCTACCGCAATGCTCTGCATCAACAACAAGAAAACAATAATGTAGTTTTCTTGTCCAAAACTCACCTGAACTCCTCTAGTCCCAACCCAACCTTACAAGTCCCAATACAGTATATGAACCTATGGGAAGTCTCAAGCTATGGAGCGGGATGCAAATACTTAAAATGTGGGGTTGTTATATTACATTTCCTTTATGTGAAGACCTTGTTATGTGATAAAATTGCTCTTGCATTGCAGCATTTATGTATTAACAATTTAATAAGTAGGTATCTTGTTTTCGTTGTAGGGTACTTCATTCCTGATGTTATAGTGGCAGCAATTATTGGACTGGTGACTAGTTGGTCTGTTGGACCTATTTTGCCTTTTGTGAGCCACTGGTTAGCCAGGTCATCCATACTGCATTTTTTGCTACACAGCAGCATTCTCGCTTTGGCTCTTTCATCACAATTCTTTCCGTACAGTACCGATGCACCTAAAAGAGTTATATTCCAGCATACTATCCGAAATGCAGGTAACAAAGAAGTATCAATTCATTTGCCTTGATATAACGGAAGAAAAATAAGGAAAAAGAAGGGAAGAGATTAAAAAAGTAAATTATTGCTTACAATTCAATTCAAGTGTATCTCTCAGTTTTTGGTTGTTTCTTAGATTCTATGGATCCCCTTTTGACATATAGCTCTCTCCTTTCTGGAGTTATTGAACTAAACGGGCAGAAGATGTCAAGATATGCCTTATCATATCATGTCGTACTTAATTTATACGACTTCATCTTTGGTTCCATGAAGGGGAAGCAGCTCATTGGTTTATGTCTCTCGGGTATAATAGTGTTCATCTATCACAGTTGTCTGATTTGATTGGAACAGAATAAGATACAGTTTCTGCTTTTAGATTTTTTCATATTTTGGAGGGCTTTAAAAGCTGCTTGGAAGGTGTAACCCCCTCTTTTACTTCCTTTCCTCTATTAATTCCAACCAAACATAGTGCAAGGATAGAATCCATTAGTACAAGTATGCAACTTAGTTTTTGGAGTTTATCTGTGGCTTGCATGCCCTTCCAGATAAATTCTGTTGTTTCTTATTAATACGTTAGTACTGACTTTACAGGTGCCAGTAAAATTATGGAAACTACCTATGATTTTGCCGTTGTTGACTCCAACACTCTGCCTTTCGTTTTCAAGCATGCCCCTGAAGTGGCCAACACACTGCACATTAATACAGAATTATCCTTTGATGCTGTCAAGCAGTCTCATCAAGAGGAGTGGATGGTAGTTACTTTGAACCTTTCGCCATGACTAGCCTATCATATTTTCATATGATGTTTGTGTGCTTCTTTATAAAGAAGGAACAGAACATAGGCCTGTCGTCTTTTACAAAGATCTTGAAGTGGTTAGATGTGGTATTGTATATTTTACAGCTTGTATCCAGTCCTTGCTTCCCTTTAGTAGTAACATGCTTAGGCGGCATTATTTCTGTATGTACAGTTTTTGCAGCGCTTCCTTATTTCAGTATTAAAAAAAAAGAGAGTTGGAGAAGGCAGAACTGCTATCATATGATGTGTCCTTTTTTATGGAAGATGTTCTTGGATCTGATGGAGGAGTAAACTAGGTTACAACAGAGTATTGTGCAACTTTTCCTAAAGATGCTGTTGTATTAATAGTGGCACTATGATATATTAGTAATTTTTGTCTGACAGGAAATTCAAATAATAATTTTTGCTTCATGAGATTGTCATGGAATGTGACATAATCTTCTCCTTTTTGTAGGGGATCTTTCCAATATCTTCGCTGTTTTCAAGATGCATGAAGTTTCCTGCAAAAGGATCAGATGTCTCGGCTGAATACAATCATTTCCCACATCTAATGACTAATAAGCCACAAGAGAGTTTGAGTGGGGGTTCCCGTAGGATCTACTTGGAGTTCTCCCTCGGGTAATTTGGATAAGTACAATAACTGTCTTTACTTCATACAACATTTTCCAAAGTGAATCTTATAAATGAGTTCAGGAGTCCTCAGCCTGGGTTAAAAAGAATGTATTTTTTAATGTGTCAAATATGAAATATGGCCCAAGTAAAAGGGATCCACACTCATTTAATATGTTTAAATAAGTGGAGATCCATTTTCTTAGAGGTTACCAACTTTTTATGTGATGTCACTTTATGTTATCTTGTGGTGCCCTGAATGTTCTTCATGTTCTGATGTAGATATAAATGATGTACTGGATGTATCAAAACTTTTTAGTAGTCAGATTTAAGAAAGATCATCTGAAATATGCAGTTCATGGCATAATGATGTTTGCTATTTGTTGCTAGATATGGTTGTTGCCCATCATTTTGATAAATATTAAAGTTTAATAGAGTATTAACACTGTGGAGTCATAAACTGAAATTTTACCTTATTTTGGACTCTTGCAAATATTGTTGTACACACAAATTTTTCTATCTTTTTTGCATGGAATTGACACAAAATAGAGCAGAACTACGTAAAAGATGAATTTTTAAGTTAACCTTTTTTGATTGTGGCATTTTCATAAGTTGATCTCAAGAATACCAGTTTCAAAAATAAAAAGATCAAAAAAAACTCTTGAGAATGAGTTCATGGGTCCATGGTCCTTAGTTATGAATATAATATATTTATAATGTATCAAAGGCGAACATGGCTTTAACCTCTGAGGACCCAGACACTTATTTAACCTGTTTAAGTTAATAAATACAGGTTACCATTATCTGTAATGTATCTTATGTGATATTGTGGTGCCCCGAATGATCAAATCATGTTCTGATGTAGATTATTTGCAAGCTGTGTCAGATTTTAGTAATCTGATCACAAAAGATTCCCTCTGAAATGGGGAGTTCATGCCAAGACAATGCTATTATTTATTGCTGGATATGATTCTCACCATTTTGTCTGCATTTGAAGGTTTAAGAGATAGATAGCATTGTAGAACCACAAAAATTGATTTTACCTTGTTTTGATTCTGGAAATATTGTGAACAGACAATTTCAATCTTCACTGCTTGAAATTAATGCCAGAAATGGATCGGACTATAAACATGATGAAGTTCAAATTAATTTTTTGTAATTCAGATATGATCAGGTTTCCTATACTATTGAGTTATCGGTAACTTCTCTGTCCTTTTAAATCAAAGCTGCATCATATTTCTCTCTTGTCTGCTTTCAGTTCTTTGAAGGAAGTGTGGGTTGCAGTCCTTAATATTACTGGTTCGCTATCCAGCTGGTCATTTGCAGATAACGTTCTTCCAGGTAGTCCATGTTTTCATAGCTTTGAGTATGGGCCTTTTCCTACTGCAGCATTGTTAATATTCCCAGACTTGTTATACAGTTCCTGAGAAGCCTGGTAATGGTCCGCCATCATATATATGTAGATTAAGTGGTGCAGGCGATAAAAACTGGACCTTTTGGTTGGAGGTATGACTTCAAGCCAGATGCTCTATTTCAATCAATTGGATGAACTTTTGCAGAATATGTATGCTTGTGCGTTTAATCTGCCCGCGTGAACTAAATGTTAATGTAAAAAATTTAGTCGACTGTTGACGGGACTTTGGTGGCAAGTTTTGATATCTTGCCCAGACGAGCAATTGATCAGGACTTCCAAAGAATTCAACATTGCCTCAAAGCTATTTTAAAGAATTTAAAATAAACCAAGGTTCATCATATTTCTATTGATAATTCCATGTGATAGGGGGTAGGCATCGAGAGTTTCTGATGCTAAATTGATGTTCTTTTGTCACCGGAATTATAAAGGTTGACACTACTAGCGCTTTGGCCAGGCCAACAATAAATTCTGATACATACTCATCTATCACCCACCTATCAACTAAATGATTACTCTATCTTAGAATTTGATACAATATGGATATGGAAATGAAATCCTAAACTAAGAACCAGAACTAAAGGATAAAAGATAGACACAAGGATGAAATTAATTGACAATTAAAGCTCTTAATAACTTAAACCTACGAGCTCAACTCTCTCTACATGAGAGCCTCCGTTTCTCTTGTTCAAGTGATAAGCCTTTGTCCTCTTCTTCTCTTGTTTAACTCTTTTACTTGCTTTGTTTCGCCTACTCTTGTTTCTCTGTTGCTTTTGGTATGGCTTCGTCATCTTGTTCGAATAATGGCAGTATACCAGTAGAGAAGATGTCGGACCTGAATCTTGATGATTCAGACGTTGAATTAGACTACCATGGTGATGAGGATGTTTTTGATCTCGGAGAGAAGATTGCTAATCCCCCATGGTGTGTGGTAGGCCGTGTTGTTACAGACAAGTTTGTAAATCCTAATTCCTTGAGTGATGCAATGGGGAAGGCATGGAGACCAAGGGAAGGTTTGACGGTGAGAGAACTTGGAAACAATGCCTTTGTTTTCCAATTTTTCAACCAATGTGAACATGATGAATAACTGAAGATGGCCCGTGGAACTTCATGCAGAACCCTGTCCTACTACGCCCTCTTAATCCTGATCAGAACCCACAGCAAGTAGAACTCACATCGTTTGATATATGGGTTCAAATCCATGACTTGGTGGGAGGTCTAAGATCTGAAAGAGTTCTTGGAGACATTGGTAATACGATTGGTAGTTTCAAATACAATGATACAAATAATCAGATATGCTTTGGAAAGACTACATAATGATACGAGTGAGCATTAACATCCAAAAATCACTTAACTGATCAATTAAAATTAGGCAGCCAGGTGGTGGATGTGTGCAGATCTCATTCAAGTATGAAAGAGTGGGAACTTTTTGTTTCTTTTGTGGTTGCTTGGTCATACAGACAAGTTTTGCTGCAAACTAAATCATCATCTGGAAATTGATCAAGTATTGCTTCTTTATGGGCGAAATTGTGTGATGAGTGCGACAAGGAACCATGGCTGGCATGCGTTGGATTAGGTCGAAAAGTAGATCAGTGGGAGGCGCGTGGCACAATAAGGAAAGAGAGGATTATCAGTTGGATTCTTCGGATGGATTGGGTATGAGAAAGGAAAACAAATCAGGTAATGAGGAAGAAAATAATGGGGATGTGAGGGAGGGAAAAGGAAAGTATATGCAAAAGAAGGGAGAAAACGGTGTGCATTGTGGGAATGAGAGTGTTGCTAATAATGGAAAGGATTACGAGAATCTTGGGATAATTATAAGGGATGGAGATGAATATGGAAAAGATATGGAGGCAGAGGAGCTTGATGAGGAGGGGTTGACACTATTAGAGAAAGAAGGAAATGTGAGGCAACAAGCAAATTAATTCCTTCTGATGGGTCAAAAAACTTATTCATGGCGTGTTCTAGTCTTCATGCCTGCCTAATCCAATGACCTCTTTAATCTGGAATTGTCGTGGGTTTGGGAACCCATGTACAGTTCCGAACTAAAAGACTTGGTCCAACAAAAGAAGCCCAATTTAAATTTCTTATAGGAGACTAAAGTTAAGAACACGAAATTACAACTACTTCGTGATAATTTAGGCTTTGAAGGCTTGAGTGTTGTTGATCCCGAAGGACAGAGTGGTGGCTTAGCCCTTTTATGGAGAGAGAAGGGCACGTGCTCAGTAATCAATTCTCAAAAATATTTAATCTATGTGGAGGTGTGAATCGCAGGGATTCCTAACTTTCGATATACTGGTTTCCATGGTTGCCCTGAGACAAGTCGTAGGAGGCAATCTTGGGAGATTCTAAAGTCTTTGAAGAATAAATCCCCACTATCATGGTGTATCGCAGGGGATTTCAATGATATGTGGAGGTGTGAATCGCAGGGATTCCTAACTTTCGATATACTGGTTTCCATGGTTGCCCTGAGACAAGTCGTAGGAGACAATCTTGGGAGATTTTAAAGTCTTTGAAGAATAAATCCCCACTATCATGGTGTATCGCAGGGGATTTCAATGATATTCTGAGCTATGGAGATAAGATGGGGAGAATTCAACAACCAGCTTGGAGACTTGATGGGTTTCGACAAGTGGTGAATTTCTATGAATTACATGACTTGGGATACATTGGAAATAAATTTACTTGGGAAAGGGGAAGAGGTACGAATGGATGGGTTTCAGAGAGGCTGGATAGAGCCCTTGCAACGGCTAGTTGGCGCGTACTATTCAACAGAGCTACAATGTATCATATGGAAACTGCTTGTAGTGACCATATGACTCTTTTTATCTCCTTAGGAATAAGCATCATGCGATATTCACCAGTGAAGTTTCGCTTTGAAAATTCATGGCTTCGAGAAATTGATGTTAAGGAGGCAGTGAAAGAACATCTATTGAACATTGTGAGAGCTTTTTACAGACATGGGGTCGCTACATAAAGAAACAATCCAATTAATGATGAAGCATTGCAAGACACAGATGAAGAGACTTAGAGGTTGTAGAGAGCCAAGTCACATTGCTCTTTATAATAGTGCCAAAGATGCTTATGAAATGTTGTTGAGGCAACAAGAAAATTATTGGAAATAGAGAGCAAAACAATTTTGGCTGCAGAGAGGTGATAGAAATACCCGTTATTTTCATCTTATGGCTACCTCATGATGGAAAAAGAATACAATTTCACAATCGAAAGATGAGTCTGGAAGTTGGTTTGATTGGGAGATTGGATTGAATGATCTTATTGTGAATTATAACACCAATTTGTTCAAGACGCAACATGGTCCATTTAATGTCATTACTGACATTGTTGAGAAGAGAGTTTTTGAAGAAATTAACGAGGACTTGAAGCGTCCTGTTACAGTTGAAAAGAGCAAACTGGTTGTTTTTAGCATGCACCCGTATAAAGCTCCCAGACCGAATGGATTAAATCCATGCTTCTGTCGACATTTTTGGAGTACTGTTGAAGATGATGTTTCTTAGGCCATTATGGAATGCTTGAATAATAATAATTCACCTGGGCCAGGAAGTAACAATACTAATATTGTGTTAATCCCAAAAAAGAAACAACCTGAATTTGTTTCAGATTTACGGCCTATCTCCCTTTGCAATGTTGTTGATAGAATCACTTGTAAAGTCCTTGTGAACAAAATGAAACGATTTATGAATCTACTAATCTCTGAGGCCCAAAGTGTTTTCATTCCAGGAAGATACATTACAAATAATGCAGCAATTTCCTTTGAAGCTATGCATTATCTAAAGAGGAAAACACAAGTCAAAGTGGGTTATGCGGCAATTAAGACGGGTATGAGGAAAGCTTATGATCGCGTTGAATGGGGTTTTCTACGAGTAATGATGATAAAGATGGGATTTTGTTGGGAGTGGGTGAATAGAGTTATGCATATGGTAATGGTAGTTGCTTATCAATGTAGTCATGGTGGCAAGCAGTTAGGAAAATATTTCTCCAAGAAGAGGCTTGACGCAAGGTGATCCTATATCACCTTATCTATTTTTGATAGCTGTGGAGGGTTTGTCAATGTGTTGAAGCGAATGTCTATTCAGGGACGAAATCATGATGTTAAAATTCGTACTAAAGCACCATCTATTTCACACCTATTTTTTGCGGATGATGCTTTATATTTCTTTAAAGCAGCAAAGGAGGCGGCAAAAACTATTAAGTTATGTTTGGAGATACATCAGGCAGCCTCTCGCCTACAGGTAAATTTTCAAAAAATTTATATTTTTTTGCCGTAATACTAATGAAAGTGTGAAAAAAGAGATTGCGGATATCTTCCATGTTAAGGAGGTGAATGCTCCTAGAAAGTATCTTGGCATGCTGACAGTGGTGGGAAGAAGCAAAAAAACAGTCTTTGCTTATATTCAGGATAGAGTAATCTCAAAGATAAACAGTTAGAAGTGCTCTAGTCTCTTACGAGCAGGACGAGAAGTATTGCTCAAAACAGTGATTGAATCAATTCCAACTTATGTGATGAATATGTTCTTGATTCGCAGTAATATATGTGAACCCGTTGAAAGAGCCATGAATGGAATTTTGTGGAAATTGGGAAAGAGGAAAAATCGAGGGATAAGGTGGATGTCTTGACATAAAGTTTGTGTCTGCAAGGAGGATGGGGGTTTGGGCGTTTGCAAGTAGTAAGAAACATTACCCAAATTTAGGACCAATCGTCCACCAAAACAAATTCAAAAATTGAGGGCTCTTCTCTGCCAACTTGCCAAAAATAGTTTTCCCCCATTTTCAGATCTTTATATCAACTAAACCATTGCAATTGTGAAACCATCTTCACAATTGTGATACCGCAACTGCAGACTTCCCATCGCAAAAGCGGAGACCCACTGGATGGACCCTTATGCAATTGCTACCTTGGCCATCGCAAATGCAGACAATCAACCATTGATTAACTGTCACAATTGTAATCCCTGACTTGCTTTTGCAGAGGTCTTGCCTAGAGCCTCACTATGCATAGGCGAGCCTTTGGCCGCAAATGTGATGCACCAGCTGACATCAATATCAGTTGTTCTGCAACAACTACATTCTTCATCCAAACTCCTTGAGTCCCAAATTCTCGTATGCCAACCAGTCCAAAAAATGATATATGCCCAAGCGAAGCTTCAAATAGCACAACAACACACTCAAAAAGAGGGGTTAGGTTTTTGATTTTTCATTTAAACCTTCCAAATTAAGATCGATTTCCAAAACATTCGTGAGCCATTGGGGTCTTAACCCAAACTATCCCGCTAAGTCCAAAAAGGTAAAACCAAGCTCTAGAATATTAAAGCATGAACTAAAGTACTATTGCTCAAAACGGAGGTTTGAATTGTTACTTTCAGGCTGCACTTGCCTATATCAGCCACTCTTGCGGCAGGAGTGCATTATGGGGCAGCCCTGGAGGATGACCCCTCTCTCTGACGTCTATTTGACATCTTTTAGATATTTTGACACAATAACCTTTTTCCAACGTATACCAAACACTTCAATTACCCCATGTGGCTTCCTTAACGAATCGAGGATTCTTTAAACATGCCCGTACGCTCATAAAATTTAATCCTAATTTATTTTAAAAAATTTATGGACTTTACATTGATTTTATCATGTGTTTGTTGCTTTCCTTATCATGCAGACAAACAGTTCTGAGGCCATTAAGATTGATGTGGCTGTAGTGGACCAGTATCTGACAGAGTCTGCTGCTAAATTGAAAGCCCTTTTTCCAGATTGGGTCGATGTGACTGCATTCTCTAGTTTTATATCTACCTATGTTTTCTGAGTTGTTCAAAGGGCAGAGCCTCGTTAATTCTTTATTACCAAAAATATGGTTTGTGTGGTAGACCTTTTAAATTACTAGGCCTCTTTTCTTTTAATAAACTTATTGGCAATGTGTTGGAGTCAATTGCTTAAATGGTAACTAAACTTGTAAGAAATATCTTATTAAAGTAACTTCAATTTTTTTGGATAATATGCTCATCAAATATGAATATATTTCCAACAAGGTGAAAAAAGTAATGGAAAAGTTGAATTTTTAATGGAAGTTTGTACATGTATCTTTTCCAGATTCGTTGTTAGATCCAATACTTAATATTAACCCATTGTATTAAATTAATTTGACCCATTTCAAATAGATCTTTAGTAAAATAAATTGTATTCATGTAAATTGGATGTGCAATTCTCGTTAAAAAGTTATACATGTATCTTTTATTTTTAATGGGAGACTATACATTTTAGGTTTTCTTTTCTGAGGGGTTTAAAATCCAATCTAATAATAAAATTCAGATATGCAAGATTGATACTAATTATGTTATTCTGATGTTTTTCTTTTTAGCTAATTTTTATTTTCATTTATGAACTTAAATACCAATTATTATTTTTAATTGCAAACTTGAGATTAGTGTGTAGTCAACAAAATTGGAGAAGATAGTTCTGATTTTTCATGAAAAAATTTGTGTTAGAGTACAGCATTTTTTTTCTAGTTACATGATATGATTTATCAGTGGTAATGATGGAGGCAATGTGCGGGTACAATATCAAAGACAACAACTTTTCAATGAGTGTATGCAGAACTAGGGGACTAAGGCGGAGACAAGAAATTACATAGGCTCATGAAGGTGTAAGAGGGGAAGGTTCGAAACTTGAATCAAGTAACGTGCATCAAGGAAGCAGAAGACAAGATGTTGGTGGAAAAAACCTTCATTAAACGAAGATGGTAACCTTACTTTCGCAAACTATTGAATGAAGAATGAGATAGAGATGTCATGCTGGATGATTTGGAGCACTCTGTTGAGACATTAAAATTTTGGGTATTGTAGGTGTATTACAACTGACAAAGTTAAGCTTACTATTAGTAGGATGAGAAGGGAAGATCGAACGGACTATGAGGGTGTTTGGATTGGCTTAAAAGTTGGTCAGACCTACTTTTAAGTCAGTTTGACTTCTAAAATTGTTTGACTAATATAAAAATAACTTAAAATAAGTTAGGAAATGTTTGGCAAAGTTAAAATGACTTAAAATAAGGTAAAAATGACTTAAAATAAGACAAAAACCAAAAGTAGGAAATAAGGTAAAAATGACTTAAAATAATACAAAAATCAAAAGTAGGTCTCTCCCTACTCTTTATTTTTTGACTTAAAAGTCATTTCAGTTTGATTTTTTATTTTTTACTTAAAAGCTACTTTTTTTAAGCTAATCCAAACGGACTCTATATGAGGCTTCATTGGAGTTTTGGAAGACCACAAACATGGTAGGTATGAAGTGGCTAACTAACTAATTTGCCTAATGTCGTTTTAAGATGAAAAAACCCAAACAATGAAGGTGGAGTATAATGGTTCTATTGTACAAGACGAGGGTACGATTCAAAATTGTATGAGTTATAGGGGTATCAAGTTGCTAGAGACACTATGAAAGTATGGGAGAGAGTGATGGATATGAGGTGAGGGGTGTATCCATCTCCGAGAATTAGTTCGGATTTCTACTAGGGAGATTGACTGTAGAATCTATCCATCATGTGTTGGAAATTGGTGGATAATTACCAAGAAAGAAAGGGACTTATAGTATTCCCAATGAGAAGGAACGACGCCTCCAAATATTAATCCTTATGAAGGGTCGAAGAGCTCAATAATCAGGGAATATCTATGTATCAACTCTCCATATTTCAAGGGGTCTAACCCCGAGAGGATCCCTAGAACTTTATCCATGATATGCAAAGGATTTTGCGAGTCATGTATGGTAATGAGACACAGACAATTGAAATTGTCTAATATGGATCAAAGGACATTTTTGTTGTTTTGTACAAGTCTTGGGAAGACTATTCAAGTTAGAATACTTCTTGCAATTTGGGAGGATTTAGTAGGACCATTTGTTGATCAATTCAATACCCTTGATCTTAGAGAGGTCAAGGCTGAAGAGTTTATAGTACTCCATTAGGGTGCCATAAATTTGAGAGAGTACCATCTCAAGCTTGCTGAATTGTCACGATTTTCCTCAAAATTTAGTTTCTATTATGCAAGTGTGAATTCGTCAATCGTTATCAAACTTGGGACCCTTGTGGTTGGTAAGTTTTTTTATGGTCTTATTGAACAAGACTATGAATATCTCTAGGTTGATGGACTATTTACAACACACTGAAGAATGTAAGTTGGAGGTTATATCTGATAAGGATAGTGAGCAAAGTAAGAGGGGAAAGTCAATTGACAATAATGGAGGATATCATGGAGGTGGAAACTGGTCATTTATTAATAAGAGGTCATCATAAGCTTCACCTTATGCATCCAGTTCACAATCTTTGAGACCTCGATATAATTAGAGAGGTTAGGCTAGTCAGGGTCAGAGTTTCGAAGAACTAGACTCACAATCATACGAAAAGGGTGTAGCAGATGGGGAGAAAATAGCCAAATGCCCCCTCAATCTATTACCGTATTTTCAATTACACACATATACTTTACGGGGGTCCTATTACCCCCTTGGACTATTTCAAAATGGAATTATGTTCACTTTTATTGTGTGAAGTGAAACACACGCACCAACCCATGTTTAACATGTGTATTTTCTATTTAAATTTATTTTTTATTTACTTTCTTTCTCATTCTTCTTATTTTCATTACCCTCCATTATTTTTTCACCAATAAAGCAATATCAAAGCTTCTTCCAGTGATAGCTAAAATGTAAAAGAGGATCAAATTTTTTGAAAAATCTTATCAAGAATCTTTTTCTAATGATAAATTTGAACAAAAAAATTTATAGGTATTGTTGGAAAGACAAATTAATCAAATGGGTTAGAGAAAAAAAAATCTAACATTTCTATCAAAGATGAACATGGAATTGATTTTATTTAATTTTTTCTCTGATTGTAAATTATGTGTAAATAAAATTAATAATCTAATGTTTGTTTTTGGGCAACTTGGAAGATTGATTTGTATCTATGAAAAAGAATAAAAGTGAGGTAAATTAGAAATAAAATTGGAAAAAGTTGCTAGAAAAAGTTGTTGATAAATTCATCCTCTTAGTTCTTTGGCTTCCTCTTCTGCATCGATTATCTCCTTTCCATCACCGACACTGTCAATCCGTTCGAGATGGAAGTGCCAAAACTGTTGTTTCTTCTTCACCATGGAAGTGAGTGAAAGAAAAGTAATTACCTCCATTAAAAGGGAGACAATTTTTTTTTAAAGAAATAAATAAATATAAAAGAAATTATATAAATTATTTAAGTAGAATAGAAATATGATAAACTTTTTACATGCTTACTGCTTCTCACTCTCTCAAAGAGAGTGAAATGCACTCTCTGTGCCAACTCAGTATTTAAGGAGTTATTTATTCCACTTTAAAATAGTACAGGGGTGTAATATGACCCCCATGAAGTATAAGTGTGTAGTTGGGTATTCGCTAATAGGTTGAGGGCTCTTTTGGCTATTTTCTCATCAGATGAGCTTATCTACTCTGGTTAGTGAGATAGTTGTGGCTAGATGGGTTTGTAGTGGATGTCCAATTTTAATGTGTCATCGAGACACTATAGCCAATTTGACTGAATTAGAAATGGTTTACTTCGATATTATAATAGGTATGGATTGGCTATCATTGTGTTGAATTGTTGAACAAAAGTTGTAAGATTCAAATTTCCTAAAGAATTGGTTCTAGAATAGAAGGGTGGCATTATAGTTTTCATATGTTGGTTTATTTCTTACCTTAAGGCAAGAAAGCTAGTTATCTTGGCTTGTGTTCACCACTTAGTACGGGCAAGGGATGTAAATGCCGAGGTACCAACTCCTTAGTCTGTGCAAGTTGTAAAGGAATATCCATGAGTTTTTACATATACTACCGAAGTTCCTCCCGACAAAAAGATTGACTTTGGAATCTATGTATTTATCGACACTAACTCGATATCAGTTTCCCTATATATGATATCTCCACCAGAGTTGAAAGAACTGAAAAATCATTTAGAGGATAGCCTTAGCAAATAATTTATTAGAACAGTCACTTTGGGGAACATCAATGTCCTCGAAGTATGACTCAATTTGCTGAAGTCAGACCGGGAAACTAAGTGTGATCTGGATGCTGAGTACCTGAACCTACATCATGAAATAATGTAGCACAGAGTACGTCAGCACTTGGAATGTACTGAGCATGCAGGATATAGACATACTAAGTTGAACAAGGATATATGAGTTGAACAAGACATACTGAGTAATGACATAATCTAAGCAATAATATATATACTGAAACATAACTGAAAAGCTAAGTTGAATGCATGACCAAACACTAATCATGAAGATAACATGTTGAACTGTATATTGATATAAATGCTGAAAACCTGGTCAATGCAATAAGAGTCTGATTGTGGGAGCTACTATAAACCGACATAAACCACATGAGCTAAACGTGGAGTCTGATGTATATGCCTCATCGAGAGGACCCAATATACCTTGCCAGGGGTATAAAGGCATGAATGTGGCGTGATCACTAATACTAATGCCTAATAAAGGTGTAACACCCTGGATCCGAAAGAGGGTAAGACAACAATTTTTAGAAGTTACAGGTGCCAACTGACGGCCGCCAACTACGGCTCATGGATGGAACCATGGACAGTAGGTGGGGTCCGTGGTTGGTCACCCCAACTTCAGGGAAGAGGTCCAGAACGACAGCCTGACCAACGGACCGTCGGTCAGACCACGGTATATGGTCCAGGGTCTGTAGGTCAGGACCCCAAAACCCAGCTTCTGACCATGGACGACGGTCGTGCAGGACGGACCGTCGGTCAATCTACAGTCCGTTGGTAAGGGTCCGTAGGTCGGCAATTATTTTAAGGGTAGTTGGGTCTTTTCCTAATTATTTTATCCCTATACTACGTTGTTTTACCCTTCACTAAGACCCCTATATAAGTGATTCCAACCCCCAAATTAGTTCATTCACTTCATTCTTTTGAACACTATACATCATGATCATCATGAATACTATTCAAGATATCGATATTGAACACAATTGATCCTCAAATTATCATCAATGAAAACTTAAGTATTTCACAATTCTCAAAACCCATGGGGTAGTTGAAAATCTGAGAGAAGGAGGCTAAGAGAGAACAACTAATTGAAACACTATCAAAACAACATACACATCAAAGGGGAATATCGGCACAAGTGCCCTCACCCCCACCAAAAAGGAAATTACAATGTCCTCAATGCAAATAAATGACATGAGTGAGTGTAGATAGAGGAACTCCCTAAACAAATTGAGAATGTCATTTGCCGATTCGTTCGATGGATCACCAAACAGGGGTAGTTCACTGACTATGCATGTAACTTAGGAGAATTTAGCCATCAATTCGGCAGGTTGCATCATGATCGCTTAAAATCAATGGGCGAATCGCTAAATTTCCCTTATCCCCCAATTCGTTCCCCTTATTAGGCGAACTGCATTGGGTTTGCCCAAATATATCAATGTATCACCAAGTTTGAGATACAGTCCACCAAAATGGATAGTATATACCTAAAGTTGAGCAGCTTAGGGTGAACTCGTTGGAGTTTTGCTTAACTGTTTTGGCAGATCGCCGAATTGCTCTCTCAATTGCCAATTTTTGAACAAGTCTTGCACAATTGAAACCCACATTTTTTAAAACAACTAATGCTTGGGTTGTCTCCCAAGAAGTGCCTGATTTAACATCACTGCACATTATGGATATGCCTTCAAGCATAATCCAAGTACCCAACCTTAACAACCCGCACGTCGCGACCTTCCCCAAAGTACACCTTTAGCCTTTGACCATTGACTTTGAATCTCATGCCCTTTGCATGCTCAATTTCAATTTCTCCATTTCCATACACTTTTGTGATTGTGTGCTGACTAGTCAACTTGGACTTAAGATTGCCCAGGAGGAGTTTCAACCTTTAATTAAAAAGTAAGACTAGCTCCCCCACTTAAACTCATGGGGCAAAATCTTTGCATCATGCCACAATCAAACTTTCTCTTTGTAGATAGTGGATCTTTCATACTGTTGCAACCGAAATTTATCTAGCTCAATGATTTGATGAACACGATTCTTGGAAGCAATCTCCCAATTCAAATTTATCCTTTTCAATACGTATAACACTTTATTCTCTAACTCAACCGGAAGATGACATGCCTTCCCGAATACTAACTTGTATGGGGACATACCAATATAGGACTTGAATGCTGTGCAATAGGCCCAAAGTGTGGCATCAAGCTTGATAGACTAATCGATATGGTGGACATTTACCCTTTTGCTATGATTCTCTTTATCTCTCCATTTAATATCTCAACTTTTCCGCTAGATTGTGGATGGTATGAAGTTGCCAATTTATGCCTGACTCTATACTTTGATAGAAGGGCTACAAATTGATGGTTGCAAAAATGTGAACCTCCATCAGTAATAATAGCCCTTGGGGTCCTAAACCTTGTGAAAATATTCTATTTGAGAAATTTTGTGGCACTTCTTGCTTCCTTGTTTGGTAATGTCATAGCTTCCACCCACTTGGAGACGTAGTGAACTGCTACAAGAATGTATTTATTCCCAAAAGGGTTAGGAAAAGGGCCCATAAAATCAATCCCCCAAATGTCGAATAGTTCAATTTCAAAGTTTTGCGACAGTGGTAATTCATGTCTCCTAGATATATTCCCTTGCAATTGACATTGAATACAACAATTTCAAAAAGCATAAGCATCTCAAAACATCGTGGGCGAATAATAGCGACATTGTTAAACTTTATAGGTTGTACAAATACCTCTATAATGACCACCTGAAGGCAAAACATGACATATTTCACGTATTTTATGCACCACCTGAGTTCAAATTGGACTATTTTAAGTCCCATTTTTAATTTTCCAACCTTTCAGGCTATTGCTACTGGTACTGCTGTCTTTTGGGGGTTTTAATCCAATTTTTTGCTTTTCGTTTTTGGCCTGTTAAGGTTGTTGCTGCTGCTAATTTCTTGGGATTTTAACCCAATAATATTAGCTTTCCTTTCACGAGTTCGATGGAGGTTGACTCAAGAAGAGGGATATGCAAGAGAGGGGAGTCCATTGGACTCATTCGGAGAGAGTTCATGCGAAATAGAGAAAAGGAAGAAGAATTAGCACATGTAGCGAGAAAATGACACCAAGTGTTAAACAATCAAACACTAGGATGCAACCAAATAAAGCTATTGTGAACAGGGAGGACAAAGAAAATAGATCCAAACCTATTGCTAAGTTCATAAATCTCGAAAATGATTAATTAGTCACTGGACCCTTTGATCTATACAACCAGCAAAAGGCATACTTATAAAGGCCAAAATTGTACTAAACATGCAACCATAATTAGTCATTGACTAGTGACTTCTTTCACCAAAACAAACTCAATGCGCACATCTGTAATAAAACTACATAAGCAGACCTTTCAGGCCGCAACTCTAATGAAATTGAATAACACAACTTATATAATTTAGATAGGAGAAAATAAATTCCAGATTTGAACCAGTTAAAATCAAATATACTCGAGCTAATGGAGTCGAACAATATTCAGAAAATGAGAACTGGACAGGTTTCAAAACAAAGAAAACTAAATAAATAATCCAAACTCAAACAAGTTCCGAAAGTGAAGGAGTGAGGGAGACAGAAATGGATTATTATTACAGAGAACATAAAACCAAAGGGAAAGCTGAGCCGAGAACATTCAATACTAAATGACACGGATCAGCCTTCTTAAACAAGGCACAAGATGAATAAAATTATTTTGAGAAATGAAGGAACTTAGAAATAAAATTATATGAATGGAGAAGCTGTATATGAACTTAAACAAGATTATGGTATTCTAATCTACATTGAAACATACAAAACTAATATTAAAACAAGCATGTAGCTTCTTATCTGTATCTAATATGACTTAGAAACAAAAACTAATAAGAGCAAAGCACAAATTTAGGAGAAGTTGCTAAAAGAGAAAGTAAAACACTTGGTTTTACAACCTTGTGTCTAATTAAATAGATTCAAGTTTCAATCAGGCATTGTTAGCTATAAATTACTCTCCTCTAACTCACGAAATTACCACTCTTTAATTGATTTTAACAAAGAGTAAGCAATCAGCTAAATTAACAATGTATTAACATATATTATATCACTTAGATGCATAATTGATCCATACTAACTCTAGGTAAACTAAGCATGACAGAACTTCAAAAACTGTACTTGGAAGAAATCATTGTAAGGCTAGCATGCTCTACCATTTTAGAAATTGAGCAAATCAACAAAAGATCGCGACTAGTAAAGCAACACATGACATACGAGCTCTCAAATAACAACAAATTTAAATGAATAACCAGCAAATAGGACAAATTCCAAACCGAGCCAATGCACGCAATTTAGGATCTATAGCTCAAAGGAGTGACATGAGGATCTAAGGAATTTTAGGGGCAACCAAAGAGAAGTTGAATTAAAACTCAACTTCATCTAGAGCTCAACTAATCCTAGGATCAACTCATGACTCCTGAAAGAATAAGATCCTTAACAGGACAAACAGTGGCAACAATGGCAATAAACACTTGATGAGACACAACAAACTCTTACAAATAAAGATGATGAAACTCATAGTAAAGCAAGGCAATCAAATTAAGCTTACCAAAACATTAAATTTCTTAAATCAATAACATGATGAAAGCCAAACCTTTAAACCCAACAAAAGACTAACGAACAACTATATACCAAACCTAACAGAATAGCAAGATCACATATTTTGATATAAAAGCTAAAGTGACTTCCAAGAGAATAACAACATACATAATCAAAGACCGAGGAATCTAGCTTGAAACGACTGAACTAATCCATATGGAATAGTGTGAACACCATATTGAGATGAGGGAACCAAGTCTTCATGTGAATGACCAGAAGTGTAACTTAAAAAAAATGCTCACTAAACACGTAAAGGAATAATAGAACATTGCCAAAATACTTGTAAAATCACGACCAACTTAGGCATTTATCAGAAAAAGGATTCATCAACATATAGAAATCAGGAAACATAACTAGCCTTAAATCGGCTCTAACACATAGACTAAAGATAACCTAAATAGAAAAGGAAAGGAAAGAGTTACCTAGTTCTGGGCAGCGACTGGAACTCAAGTCTGAATGTGACGAACTCCACCACCATTCCGACTCAAAATAGCCAAAAATCAATAGAATTTCAGTGACAAAAATAAGAACTTCCAAAAACTTAGTGGGGTACTCTTTTCTTCGCCTCCAAAAAACTCCCTTGAACAGTTAGAGGAAAGGAGTTTATATAGAGAAACTTCTGGGAGAAATTTGGAGATGGAAATTGATGTGGGAAGCCCAAAAAATTCAAAACTCTAAGTGGATAAGGCTCGGGTGACCTGGAATCGTACCATTCCAGTATGATTTAAATGGATTCTTAAGGAAATTCAAATGGGGACGTCTGATTAGGGCAAAGGACGAAGGAGGTGTGAGATTTCGACATTTGGTCAATTCTTAAAATGATCTGGTACGGAGAGATAAGAGAAAGGGGAAGAGGACATGCGACCTATCGATTTGGTTGCTGGGTTTGCGTCTAGTCGCGTTGTATTTGGGTGTACTGGTTGAAGGAAGAAGAAGATACGTGAAGGTGTAATCTTGTACGCATTGTCATGTCTATTGTATGGAAGAATTGGGTTGGTTGTTGAATCTGTAGGAATTGTATGGTAGGTCACTATTTGAGTTGAGAATTGGGCTGGGTCATTTAGTGTGAAAATGTTGGGCTGTTGGAAAGGGATAAAAAGTCCCAATATATGGTTTGATTGAAAAATGAGGTAAAGAGTGGGGTAGATTTGTAATATGAATTGAGAAATTAGCCAAATGGAATTTAATTAGTGGATTCGGCTAAAACTTAAATAAGACGAATTAATATCAATTACTTAACAAGCTTTTTAATCTTAACGACGTAACATAATTAACTTAACTATAAACTAATTAACTCAAAAAATATAAACTATTAATTAACTAAACTAATTAACCAAATATGTAAGCAAAACTAAAATCTTTTTGGGAGGATATTCGGATATTCATAAAAGTTAATAATTGTATACATAATTATATAGAAACATATATATTATTTAAAATTTATGAAAGTGACAAGAAAGCTTTAAAATACCTTGAAAAACATTTTAAATTTTATAAAGTCAATTATTTCAAATTGTTCGAAATATAAGAAGCTTGTTGATCAAATCATATTGTGGAGGGCCAAAATTGGAGGTCAACATTGGCAACCCAGAACCTGGAGAAACAATTTGGGCAATTTGCTAGTGCTGAAAATTCACGACCTCAAAGAGGTTTGCCTGGCAATGCTACTCCAAATCCCAGGCAGGAAAATGTGGTAGGTACGAGTAGTGGGTTGCAGTTGGAAGAGTTTGCTCCAAAGAAGCGAAATGTTGAATCTGCTAGCAAAGAGGGTGAACCCAAGGAGAGTGAGACTATTGCACAAGAAGAAAGAGTGCAACCAATAGTGAAACGACCTCCACCATTTCCTCAGAAGTTTAAAAAACAGAAGGAGGACGAATGTTTTGGTAAGTTCCTCTCTCTAATAAAGCAAGTTCACATTAATTTGCCTTTGGTAGATTTTTTGGAGGGTATACCCAGGTATGCAAAGTATGTGAAAGAGATCGTGGCGAATAAGAGGAGGTTGACTGAATATGAAACATTGACACTTACTGAAGAGTGCAGCTCCAGAATCCAGAACAAGTTGCCCACTAAATTGAAAGATTCAGGCAGCTTTATAGTTTAGATAACTATAGGGCAGAGCATCCATGCGGGATGGTTGGGTGACCTCGGGGCGAATATAAACCTAATGCCAACATCACTATATAAAAAATTGGAGTTGGGTAGTCCTAAACCCACCACTATTATCTTGCAGTTGGCAGATCGATCAGTAGAGAGGGTGTTGTGGAGGATGTCTTGGTCCAGGTGGGATCCTTGATATTCCCGGTAGATTTTATGGTGCTGAATTTTAAACTAGATCCAGAGGTTCCTTTCATCCTGGGAAAACCTTTCTTGGCCATAGGGCGTGCTATGATAGATGTAGAAGTCGGTCAATTAACTATGCAGGCGCATGACAAAGTGGAAGTGTTTGATGTCTACAAGGCATTGAAATACCAGCCGTGCATGAAGAGTTGTCTACTATAACAGTGATAGATCTTGAAGCAGAGATTGTTATATTGCATCCAAAGACTTGTTGAAGCGTGTACTAGTGGGACATGATATCTATGGGGATGCTGAAGCACAGGAGATGGTACAATTTTTGGATGTGTCGAGTGTGGGCATATCAAGCTATCACTCGGAGCCGTTGAATAGGGTATTAGGTCTTCCACCCAAGAATTCCATTGAAGAAGCACCCAAGCTGGAGCTAAAAACATTGCCACCTCACCTGAGGTATGCATTTTTGGGTGAAGATAAGACCTTACCTGTTATTTTGTTTGCAGACTTGTCTGAATCACAAGTGGAAGCAACATTACATATTCTGAGGAAGAGAAAAGCAACTCTGGGCTGGAAAATGTTTAACATTCATGGGATAAGTCCAACGTTGTGTATGCACAAGATTTGTATGGAGGAAGGTCACAAGCCGAGTGCACAACACCAACGTAGACTCAATCCAGTCATAAAGGATGTGGTAAGGAAAGAGGTGATAAAGTGATTAGATACGGGGATAGTATACCCCATATCTGACCACAAATGGGTGAGTCCGGTACAATGTGTGCCTAAGAAGGACGATATGACAATGATAACAAATGAGAAGAATGAATTGATCCCTAAAAAGATAGTAACTGGGTGGCGTATTTGCTTGGACTACAGGAGTTGAATGATGCCACCAGTAAGGACCATTATCCCGTGCCATTTATTGCTCAGATGTAGGACAGATTGGCTAGACAAGAGTATTACTGTTTCTTGGATGGCTACTCAGGCTATAATCAAATAGTCATTGAACGAGAGGATCAGGAGAAGACTACCTTCACTTGTCCGTATGGCACCTATGTGTTCAAATGTATGCCATTCAGATTGTGCAATGCATCGGCGACATTCCAGATATGCATGATGCAAATCTTCCATGATATGGTGGAGGATTTTGTTGAGGTGTTCATGGATGATTTCTCTGTGTTTGGTGAGTCTTTTGACCTTTGTTTGCATAATCTTGGCAGGGTCCCTGAAAGGTGTGAAGAGACGAATCTGGTGTTAAATTGGGAAAAATGCCACTTCATAGTTCGAGAAGGTATTGTACCAGGGCACAAAATCTGAAGAAATGGATTGGAAAATGATAAAGCTAAGGTGGAGGTCATTGAGAAGTTGCCACCACCCATGACTGTGAAGGGAGTTCGAAGCTTTCTGGGGCATGCTGGGTTTTATAGAAGATCCATCAAGGACTTCTCTAAGGATGCGAGACCCATGTGCAGTTTATTAGAAAAAGGAGGTGAAATTTGAATTTGATGAACATTGTTTGCATGTATTTGAGCTATTGAAGAATAAGTTGACCGAAGCCTCCATTCTGATTGCTTCTAATTAGGAGCTACCCTTCTAGCTCATGTGTAATGCCAATGATACAACTGTTGGTGCAGTGCTAGGCCCGCGTAAGAAGAGGATGTTTCACTCCATCTATTATGCCAGCAAGACTCTTGATGCAACACAATTGAACTACACTATTATAGAAAATGAGATGCTAGCACTAGTATTTTCTTTTGATAAGTTTAGGTCTTACCTGGTTGTTGTTTACACTGACCATGCTGTGATCAGGTATTTATTTAACAAGAAAGATGTGAAGCCAAGGCTGATTAGATAGATATTACTCTTGCAAGAGTTTGATATGGAAATTAAAGATAGGAAAGGGACTGAGGACCAGATAGCCAATCATTTGTCAAGATTGGAGGACTCATCTCATATGAGGAATGAAGAACATATTCATGACGAATTCCCTGATGAGCAATTTCTAGCCTTGGACCTTGCACAAGTACCCTAGTAGGTGATATTGTAAACTTTCTAGTGATTGGTTTATTTCCACCCGGGGCTTCAACACATTATAAAAGAAAATTGAAGCATAAGGTGCTGTTTTATATGTGGGATGAGCCCTTCTTATTCAGGCAATGACCTGATCAGATGGTACGAAGGTGTATGGCTGAACAGGAGGCAATACAAGAGTTGGAGACTTGTCACTCTTCACCCTATGGTGGGCATCACGGAGGCGATCACACGGCACATAAGGTATTACAATCTAGTTTCTTTTGGCCTACTTTATTTAAAGATGCAACGATCTTTGTGAAGGGCTGTGATTAATGTCAGCGGATGGGCTCTATTTCTAGAAGACATGAGATGCCATTAAGAAACATCCTAGAGGTAGAGATCTTTGATGTATGGGGATAGACATCATGGCACCGTTCCCAATGTCCAATGGTAATCAATACACACTTGTGGCAGTGGACTCTATTTCCAAGTGGGTCGAGACAGTTGCTCTACCTACTAATGATGCGAAGGTGATAGTAAAGTTCATCAAGAAGCACATCATCACCAGGTTTGGAACTCCAAGGGCCATGATAAGTGATGGAGGTAAGCACTTCATCAATAGTTTAGTGCGGAATCTGTTGGCAAAATATGGAATGTGACACAAGGTAGCCACTACTTATCATCCTCAAACTAGCGAGCAAGTGAAAGTGTCCAATAGGGAAGTAAAACAAATTCTGCAGAAGACTATGAGTGCACACAGGAAAGATTGGGCTGAAAAGTTAGATGATACTTTGTGGGCATACAAGACTGCATACAAGACACCGATAGGGACTTCTCCTTATCGAATGGTGTTTGGGAAAGCATGTCACCTTCCAACGGAATTGGAGCATCAAGTGTATTGGGCTATCAAGAAGTTGAATTTAGATCCTGAGTTAGCGGGCAAGAAAAGAATAACACAACTGCAAAAGCTAGAGGAATTCAGGCTCCATGCATACGAAAATGCTAAGTTATACAAATAGAAGACTAATAAGTGGCACAACAAGCATATTGTGTCACACACCTTTGAGCCAGGCCAATTAGTGTTACTATTCAATTCAAGACTGAAGTTGTTCCCTGGAAAACTTTGGTCTAAGTGGAGTGGGTTGTTTGAGGTGGTGAGGATGACCCAACCTAGAGTTGTGGAGCTAAGAAACAAGGATAAGAGCTCTACTTTTCATGTAAATGGGCAAAGAGTGAAACATTACTTCAGGAATGACATTGATCGTTAGCAAGAGTTGCACAACTTGAATGACCAGTGAGTCATAAGATGGGTCGTGCCGCCACGTTAAATCAGGCGCTACACGGTAGGCAACCCGTGACCCCTTGTAATAGATATGATTTCTAGCTTTTCATTTTGTTATTTCAATTCATAGGAGTTCGTTATATATATATATTAAAATACAAAAAAATGAGTCATGCCACGACTAAAACTAAGGCGCTGGATGGGAGGCAACCCATCGGGTTTACATTAATGGGTGTTGTGCTTAAAATGTTCAGGGACCAGGAATTGGCACCCATAGCGCGTCGCGGAGGGAGTGTAAATTTTTGCCTCGCTAGAAATTAATTTTTTAGAGCGAGGCAGAACACTTTGTAACGTGCACATGTCACGGAGTCAGCTGGGTAGTTTGGATTTGACGAGAATTAATTTTTTTCGTCAAGAAACAGAAGCCTCCATATTGGAAGCACGTTGCAAAGAGGGACCTTAAATTCGATTCCACTGGGGAGTAATTAATTTTGCGAAACATAAGCCTCCGTAACAGAGTCGCGTCCCGGAGCAGGTAAGTTCATTTTATTTTTTTCATTAAAAAAAACGGTTCTGACCCGTCTTCTTTCAAAAAATCCCCGACCTAATTCCCCTTTTTAACCCCAAATTCTTTCCAAATCCCCTATTATTCTCCCATCAACTGCGATTTTCTCTTCTCCCTTGCAATTTTTCCAGTCCACATCCATAACGCAGAGTTCGTGTTCTCTTGTCCATCTCCTGACTCTCCTCATCTTCAACATCACAGGTATGTCTTTGGCTATATTTTCTCTCGATTGTGATCAATAATGCGGGTTGATGAAATTGATTGGTGCATTTATATTATGGGGAGTTGTGGGTGTGATTGGTAGTGGATGGAGGTTGTATATGCTAATTTTCATGGGGTATTTCGAATTCGTAAGTATAATTACCTAGTTGTATGAACATGGGGGCAATGGGTCATTTGTTTGTGATGAATTTGGTTGTCTAAACTTGTGTATAGGCCATAGACTTTTGGGGTTATGCGTCTGTTTGGATTGCTATTCTCGCATAATTTGATAGGATTCTGAGAGGCTGGTTATAATGTGCAAGTGTGAATATTTTATAGATTTTGAATGCTTGGTTGTACTTATAGGAGATGTTGTGTTATGGTACTTGAATGTGTACTCTGCATTTGTTTAATATGTTGGTGTTTTGGTCTATAGTGTGCATGTTACCCATTGGGAAGTCTGAGTACCACGGTTGGAGCACTTTCAGAATAAGTGTTGGTGATGTATGCGTATCACCCATGACTCTTCATGTTTTGTTGGTTGTTTTGTGCTGAAATATATTATGTTTGCAGGCAGTCATGTCAGGTACTTAGCGACCTGGCAAAGAGGTGGTAACATCTAGCCAAAGGAAGCGAGTCTGAAGTGGGGGGAATGTACCTCCCGCACCAACAGTCCCACAGGGGAAAGCTAGGAGATTTGGGTTGCGACCAGTAGTCAAAGAAGGTAAAGTATGGTGGAAGAAACACACAGAGGCATGGTATTCTTCTGATGTGTGCATTGAAAGGGATAGTCTTGCATGAGAGTTTCCTCAAATCATGCGGCGTACTCCAGAACTTCATATGGAGTTCATCTTTGCTGAGTCAACCAAGTGTAACTTGCACATGGTCAGGGAATTCTATGCCAACTGGTCAACGGAGTTCATATCACATTTTGTGAAGGTGCGGGGAGTTGATGTGACTCTTACTTCCGCAGTTCTAAAGGACATAGTTGGCACTTCACCTAATGCTGATCCATTGGTGCCAACAGGGCTGAATGTTCGACCACCTTATCAGGCTATTCAACATACACTTTGTGGACCACAATCTATGGTGCAGTGGACTAGGCACAACACGAAGAGGTTCCACCAATCTCTTCCTTATGCATACATGAGCAAAGAAGCTTGGGTCTGGTTGAAAATTGTTATGAATTGCTTGATACCCAGACTGTACTACATGGACATCATCCGGAATATAGTGTGTTTGGTGTACGCCTTGATAACTAATAGTAAATTGAATATTGGTGCTGTGTTGAAATCGGCTATGAGGAAGGCCCGGGTTCACAAAGGGCGCATGTACACTTTTGGAGGTATCATTACTCGATTGTGTCGTGTTGCAGGTGTACCGGAGGAAAGCTTGGACTATATGGCACCACTTTTCCCAGCACCTGTGGATATAATGAAAACAAAGGGGCCTGACAATGAGTTTGGCTGACCACTCACCACTGCGGAGCGCCATCACTGAGATGAGTTGATTACGGTTCGGATGTATGGACTGGAGATGTTGCGCCACCAGAATGGTTGCCAGGTGTCGACTGAGGAGCAATTGGGGCAGGTTGAGAGGAGGTATCCACTGAATGCACGTGAGAAAGCCCTGCTAGGCATCGGTCCTGAGTTCCATGAGCTGGTGGATGATGATATACCGACAGACGAGGACAGGCTGCACACTAGTTCTGATGTGGACTCTAATTCTGACACGGAGGAGGTTGACCATGCATAGGCCGGTTATGAGGCCAATGACGGAGATGCCATAGAGGATGGATCAGGGAGTGATTCACCTTACCTATGTATTATTTTTGTGATTTTATGGAGCTCTGGGGACAGTGCTAATATTTTAAGTGTGGGTGGGGTGTAATTCTCTCTATATTGTATATATTAGTGAACATTGGTAAGGTCTTTTGTCTATTTTCTATTTTAGTTTTTATTCGGGTTCCTTGGAGGTTGTTTTCGGTTATTTGGCCAAGGAGAATCCCTTTGAATCGTACAAAAAATAATTTTTTTTTGTCTTTCTAGGATCGAGTCAGTTGTCGTAGTTGAGTCGCATTGCCCTATGTTAGATGGATGATGATCATCTTAAGGGAAAATTTCGTCATTGAGTCGTACGTATGCTATGTATGTTGAAGCTTGAAATTCCTAAAGGAAATTGTATGAAGGCATTTGGGCAATATATATATGGATGCATTTAAATTCTTGTACTTGATTTTAATGACTGCAACTTAAGCTTAAAAAGAACCCTTGCATGAACTGATTATGTTGCCTGTGATTGATCCATCTCAAATTAGAACTTGCGCCATGAGCGGTGAGGCATTGTATTGTCCGTGTAATGAATCTCAATCTAGAACTTGCTTGGCGTGTTATTGAAACTAAATTGAAGTGTTGCTTTGTGTAGGAAATGATAATAGGCCTCTTTGAATATGTTCAAAAAGCTTAGCCTTTTCAGATATTATCACTTGTGGCCTTGTTCAACCTGTAGTTTCTTATTGGCAGCCATATTTTCACTTGACATTTTATTGAATCCCTAAGTTGTTTGCATCCTACTTGCCTAAGCACTGTAGCATAAACTGTTGTGGACTTAGTAAAATTGAAAGTGAAGAGGCAGCCCGAAATAGACAAGGTAATAGAAGAGAAACCTCAGTAAGAGAATAAAAGTGAATAAAAAATAAAATAATATAAATTTAATGGTTGGTTCTTGGAATAAAAGAAATGAGGGGAAATTTGAGAAGTATGTAAGTCAGGCGTGATAGAAATGTTTAGAGAGGACTGATGAATGAAGGATAGGATGATGATTTCTTAAAAGTGCAAAGTACTTAGGTAAGTGTAAGTCACTACTATATACTTATTCCTACCCATCCTTTAGCTGACATTACAACCTAGAAAAGCCCTATTTGATTCTTTGGAAAGCACATTTAATTAGTAGAGATGTACATAATGGGCAAGCTTATGGTTCTCATAGCATGCATATGAGATGTTCTTTTTTAGTGAGAGTACTCTATGTTGTTAAAGTCCTTAAATTATATTCAATCTGTTGAGTTGAGTGTGCGGACTATTTCTTTGAGTGAGGGGCACTTGTTGTATGAAAGATGGGTGATATCTAATGGTGAACATGAAGTTTAATGGTTTGGTTGCAAAAAGTTGTCAAATCAGTGCTTGAGTCATATGATGTCTAAAAAGGTTAAGGCCAAGTGTAAATGAAAACATGTATGCTTGAACAATTGAAAGATCCTTGAAAGGAAGTGGTGGATGCACAAATACCGGTATTCGGCGAGCCCGACTTACTTCACCAAATGGACTTTCGTAGCTTATTTTTGGTGACTATAAATTAGATTTTGAACATTTAGCTTAGTATCTTTTTATAATCTTTTTATGATTTTAATCTTTTATCAATCTTTATTATCTTAGAACTATTCTTTCTATAGTTTTTACTTCGCTTTGAAGAATTGAAAAAGTTCACTTTTGAGAATTTGGAAGTGGGCCTTTGAGATTCATCAAATTGGAGCATTGTAAGGACAAAATCACTCTTACCCAGTTGATGGATAATCAATTTGGTAACTATTTTTCCCTTTTTTATGATGTCTAGCTAAAACGCCAATTGTTGGGGTTTAAGTATGTGATTATGGGTGTATTGCTAATTGCTAGTTTAAATGTTATTTAAAAGTGAGTTTAATCATTAATTATGGTTTAATTTAAGAATTGCAGTTGCAAATGCAATTCTACGTTTGTGTTCTTGGCTTGCTCGAGATAGAGGTCTTAGAACTAAGGTTTTTGAATAATGGTTTGTGGGTATTGGGTTGACCTGGGTTCAGCTCGAGAGAGTGAATCCTAAATCCAATCCCACACATTCAGCTCGAGAGAGTGAATGGATTAAGGTGTGGTTTTTTTTCATAGTCATACTTGTTGATGTTTGAAAGAAATCACCTGATTCGAGGTAGTTGTTTGAGAGAAAACTATCTCCCTTATAGTTTAGCCTACTTACTGATATTTAGCTATTTACTAGTACTTGCAATTACCCATAAGTCTATATTTGCCTATAATCGATCACACCCCAAGAATCTGTCTCATTATTGTTATTTCATAGTTTTTGTGACTGTTTGTAGTTGATAATTACAACCAAAACCCCTATTTGACATTTGTGTCACCCTTTTAATTTGATATTTCATTTTCCGATAATGTTTATTCCTATAGCTGATTAGATCGCATTCATACTTCTTAATTGAATTCCAAACACATACCACTCCCTGTAGGATTCAAACCCAACTCATTTAGTTGGGTTTTATATTGATTTATAATCGTTGACACTTAGAATAACATTATTAATCAACATGTGTTAGTGTAAAAATATTCGATGATGATGGTTGAATAAGATCGTTTATCCACGATGTTAGTGGTAATTCGAATTCTTAAGTAGAATGTACCTTTTGTTGCGGGCATATGAGTTGTGAGTAATTATGATTGGATGAAATCGTTTCCTTCATGTAACTTGTGTAGGATTTTGAATTCAGAGTAGAAACTCCCTTTAATCACTGTTATGTGATTCTTGCTTCTGAAATGGTTGCATGAGTTGTTTGTTTGAAGTCTTGAGTAGCACCGATAGTTGCATACATTTGAATGGGTAGTAGTTTGTTATGATGTTAGTGTATGTTTGTTCGCCTGTGGGAAGTCTGAGTACCTAGGTTAGAGAATGTATTGAAATAAGTGTGGGGTGGTGTTTGCACACCACCCATGTTCAATATCGTGTAGATTTCTTAGGCTGAATTGTAATTTGTTTGCAGGCACTCATGTATGGCACCCAAAGACCCGGTAAGGAAGTGGCAACTTCTAGCCAGAGAAAACATGTTCGGAGTGGGGGGAATGTACCTCCCGCACCTGTAATACCTAGAGGTCAAACCAGACGGTTCGAGGTCCGAGCAGTGGTCAAAGAAGGAAAAATATGGTGGAAGAAGCACACCGAAGCAAGGTATTTCTCTAATGTGTGCATTGATAAGGACAGTTTGGCGTGGGAGTTTCCTCAGATACTGAGGCAGATCCGAGAGTTGCATATGGAGTTTATTTTTGTAGAGCCGAGTGAGTGCAACTTGCACATGGTTCATGAGTTTTATTCCAACTGGGCGCTGGACGTGAGATCTCATTTTGTGATAGCGCGGGGAGTAGATATGACTCTCACTCCTGCGGTCGTCAACAACATCATTGGCACTTCACCGGATGCAGACCTACTGGTGCTTACAGGGCTTAACATATGCACACCCTACCGGGCCATTCGACATACACTGTGTGGCCCTTAGTCCATGGTGTAATGGACCAATCACAGTGGGAAGAGATATCACCAATCTCTTCCCAACGCGCACATGCTTAGGGAGGCTCAAGTCTGGCTTAAAATTATGATGTATTATTTGATATCGGAGATTGATTACACTAACATCACCCAGGACGGAGTGTGTCTAGTTTACGCCCTAATGACGCCCAAAGAGTTGAACATTGGGGCTGTACAAAAATCAGTAATGCACTCGCGTGCATAAATGGCACAAGTATACATTTGGTGGTCTTATTACTAGACTATGTCATGCTGTAGGTGTCTCGGAAGAGAATTTGGACTACATGGCATCATTATTCCCAGCACCGGTGGACATTACAAAGACTAGGGGACCCGACACTGAGTTTGGCCCAACACTCACTATTGCGGAGTGCCATAGACGTGATTAGCTGATCATGGTTAGGATGTATGGCCTAGAGATGTTATGCTACCAGAATGGATGTCGGGCTTCTACAGATATGCAACTAGGGGATGTTGAGAAAAGGTACTTGTTAAATGCACATGCTAAGGCGTTGCTTGGTATTGGTCCTAGGTTTTATGAGCCGATCGATGATGACATCTCGACTATTGAGGAGAGACTGTGCACTAGCTCGGATGTGAGTTCGATTCTGATGAGGAGGTGGACCCTGCTCAGGCAGGTGATAAGGCTGATAAGGAAGATGCTACAGAGGATTGATCAAGGAGTGTTTTCACCTTACCTCTATACTGTATTTTTGTGATTTTTGTGAAGAACTGGGGAAAATGCTAATGTTTAAGTGTGGGGTGAGGGTGAAAATTATCTCTGGACTGTACATATTATTGAACATTGGTAGTATCTGCATTTAATTTTTTTTTTTGGGTTCCTTGGAGGTTGTTTTCGTTTCTTTTGCCAAGGAAAGTCCCTTTGAACCATACAAAATACAAAAAATATTTTATCTTTTTAGGATTGAGTCAGTCGTCGTAGTTGAGTCACATTACCCAATGATAGATGGATGACGACTATCTTAAAGGTAACTTTCGTCATTGAGTCTTAGGTTGGTATGTGCTAAAGCTTGAAATTCTAAAAAGAGACTGTATGAAAGCATGATTGGAAGTTGATGTATGAATGCATTTGACCTTGTGTATTTGACTTTAATGATTGCAACTTAAGCTTAAATTGAACCTTGTGCATGAACTGATTGTGTTGCTGTTATTGATGCATCTTGAGTAGAACTTGTGCCATGGGTCGTGAGGTATTGTAGTATCCATGTGATGCATCTGAGTTTAGAAATTTTCCATCATGTTATTGAAGCGAAATAAAAAGTGGTGTTTTGGTTAGGAGATGATAATAGGCTTTCTTTGATTTGCCTTATGAATTTTAGCCTTTTCAGAAATAACATCCCTAATATAGCCCCGTTGAGCTTGTTTTCCTTGATTTTGTTCTAACCTACGTAATTGAGCCGAATCCCTTTTATTGATACCGTCAGTTTTGACCCTAAAGTAATCCCTAATGCACTATGTTAAGATGAAAATGGGAAAACAACGGTGAGACTAAATAGGATGGACATGCTTGGTTTTATAGGGAAGAAAGAAAAGTGGTAGATAAAATGATGCCCCATAAATTCTTAAATCTGTGATTGGCCCTGGTCCTTTGGACATTGTGTACTTCGACTCAAGGTAAAAACCCAAGTTGAGGGTGGCTAACCAGGACAATACCTTAATAATGGCCTTGGTCCTTACAAGGACAATGTACTCCTTAACTCGGGAGATATCTCTAAATTAAGGGTGGCTATTGTTAAGTATCAAAAAATAAAAAAAATAAAAATAAAGGGGTGTGTAGAAAATAAGGGCGTGGTTGGAAGTACTAGTTAGGAAAAATGCAAAAAGGAGTCCTAAAAAAAAAGAGTTAGGAATGTAGCAAGGAAATCAAAAAATTGTGCATTAGGGAGGATAACTCACTAATTTTATCTAAATGTATCCTCCCTTACCTCAAGCCTACATTACAACCAGTAAAAGTCCTATTTGATTACTAGGCAAAGCATGCTTAATTAGTGGAGATGTACATAATGGGCAAGCTTATGGTTCTCAATGCATGCATGTATGATGTCTTTGTTGAGTGAGAGCGTACTATGTTTGTAAAGTCCTTAAACTATATTCAATTTGTTGAGTTGAGTATGTGGACTATTCTTTTTTAGTGAGGGGCACTTTTTGTATTAAAGATAGGTGATATATAATGGTGCACATGCAGTGGAATACGTTGGTTGCTAAAAGTTGTCAAATCAATTACATGAGTTCTATGATGTATGAAAGTGGGCAAGGCCTATTTTGAGTGAAAACATGCTTGTGTTAACTGATTACATATCTTTGGAAGAAAGTGGCAGATGCACAAATACCCTAGTAGGGAGTCTAGGTCTTGGATTAGTTAGTAAGTTGTTCGAGGACGAACAATGCTCTAAGTGTGGGGTAGTGATCTTAGGCGTATTTATATGCCTAGGAACCTAATAACACCCACATTTTGGCTAAGTCCCACGGGGGCAAACTAGGAGATTTGGGTTGCGAGCAGTAGTCAAAGAAGGTAAAGTATGGTGGAAGAAACACAAAGAGGCACGCCATTTTTCTGACGTGTGCACTGAAAGGTATAGTCTTGCATGAGAGTTTCCTCTAATCATGCAGCGTATTCAAGAACTTCATATGGAGTTCATCTTTGCTGAGCCAGTCGAGTGTAACTTGCACATGGTCCGGGAATTCTATGCCAACTGGGCAACAGAGTCCAGATCACATTTTGCGAAGGTACAGAGAGTTGATGTGGCTCTCACTCCCGCAGTTCTAAATGACATAGTTGGTACTTCACATGATGCTGATCCATTTGTGCTAACGGGCTGAACATTCGACCACCTTATTGGGCTATCCGACATACACTTTGTGGACCCCAATCTATGGTGCAATGGACTAGGCACAATGTGAAGAGGTTCCATCAGTCTCTTCCTTACGCACACATGAGCAGAGAAGCTCAGATCTAGTTGAAAATTGTTATGCATTTCTTGATACCTAGACTGGACTATACAGACATCACCCGTGATATAGTGTGTTCGGTGTATGCCTTGATGACTAACACTTAATTGAATATTGGTGCTGTGTTGAAATTGGCTATGAGGAAGGCCCAGGTTCACAAAGGGCACATGTACTCTTTTGGAGGTATCATTACTCGATTGTGTCGTACTACAGGTGTACCGGATGAAAGCTTAGATTATATGGCACCACTTTTCCTAGCGCTTGTGGATATAAAGAAAACAAAGGGGCTAGATAATGAGTTCAGCCCACCACTCACCACTGCGGAGCGCTATCGCCAAGATGAGTTGATTATGGCCTAGATGTATTGCCTGGAGATGTTGCGCCACCGGAATGGTTGTCGGGCGTTGACTGCGGAGTAATTGGGGCAGGTTGAGAGGAGGTATCCGCTGTATGCATATGCTAAAGCCCTACTAGGCATCGGTCCTAAGTTCCATGAGTCGGTGGATAATGATATATCGAAAGACGAGGACAGGCTGCACACTGGTTTTAATGTGGACTCATGGAAGAGGTTAACCATGCACAGGCCGGTGATGAGGACGACAACGGTGATTCCATGGAGGACTGATCATGGAGTGATTCACCTTACCTCTGTATTATTTTTGTGATTTTGTGGAGCACTGGGACACTGCTAATATTTTAAGTGTGGGGTAGGGTGTAATTCTCTCTATATTGTATATATTAGTGAACATTGGTAGTCTCTTTTGTCTGTTTTCTATTTTATTTTTTATTCAGGTTCCTTGGAGGTTGTTTTCAGTTCTTTGACCAAGCAGAGTCCCTTTGAACCGTACAAAACACAAAAAGATTTTTTCTTTCTAGGATCGAGTCAGTTGTCGTAGTTGAGTGCATTACCCTATGATAAATGGATGAAGACTGTGTTAAGGGAAATTTCATCATTGAGTCGTAGGTATGGTATGTGTGCTGAAGCTTGAGATTCTGAAAGGAAATTGTATTAAGGCATATGGGCAGTATATATATGAATGCATTTTAATTTTTGTACTTGATTTTAATGACTTCAACTTAAGCTTAAAAAGAACCCTTGCATGAACTGATTGTGTTGCCTATGATTGATCCATCTCAAATTAGAACTTGCGCCATGAGCGGTGAGGCATTGTATTGTCCATGTAATGGATCTGAGTCTAGAACTTGTTAGGCATGTTATTGAAGTGAAATTGAAGTGTTGCTTTGTGTAGGAAATGATAATAGGCCTCTTTGAATATGTTCAAAAAGCTTAGCCTTTTCAGATATTATCACTTGTAGCCTTTTTGTGCCTGTAGCTTCTTATTGGCAGCCATATTTTCACCTGACATAACTTTATTGAATCCCTAAGTTGTTTGCACCCTGCTTGCCTAAGCACTATAGCATAGACTATTGTGGACTTAGTAAAACTGAAAGTGAAGAGGCAGCTTGAAATAGACAAGGTAATAGAGGAAAACCCTCAGTAAGAGAATAAAAGTGAATAAAAAACAAAAACAAAAAAAAAAATAAGTTTAAAGGTTGGTTCTTAGAATAAAAGAAATGAGGGGCAATTTGAGACAGTATGTAAGTCAGGTGTGATAGAAATGTTGAGAGAGGGCTGATGAATGAAGGAAAGGATGATGATGTCTTAAAAGTGCAAAGTACTTAGGTAAGTGTAAGTCAATACTATATGCTTATTCCTACCCATCCTTTAGCGGACATTACAACCTAGAAAAGCCCTATTTGATTCTTTGGAAAGCACGCTCAATTAGTGGAAATGTACATAATGGGCAAGCTTATGGCTCTCAGTGCATGCATGTGAGATGTTCTTTTTGAGTGAGAATACTCTGTGTTGTTAAAGTCCTTAAATTATATGCAATATGTTTAGTTGAGTGTGCGGACTATTCCTTTGAGTGAGTGGCACTTGTTGTTTGAAAGAATGGGTGATATCTAATGGTGAACATGAAGTTTAATGCTTTGGTTGCAAAAAGTTGTCAAATCAGTGCTTGAGTCAATGATGTCTGAATAGGTTAAGGCCAAGTGTAAATGAGAACATGCATGCTTGAACTGTTAAAAGATCCTTGAAAGGATGTGGTGGATGCACAAATACCAGTACTAGGGAGTCTAGGTTTAGGACTAGTTTAGTAAGTAGTTCGAGGAAGAACAAAGCTCTAAGTGTGGGGTGGTGATCTTGGGCGTATTTGTATGCCTAAGAACCAAAAAACACCCGCATTTTGGCCAACTTTGGAATCATTATCTATTAATTGATAGTAGTGTCGAGTCATTTGAATTTATTTATACTAACCAACATTATTAGTTGTGTAGATTAGCGTAAATGAACTAACGAGCACTGAAATAAGCATTGGGAAGCAGGAAAGGATCCAAGTAAATGAGCAACAAGAAAGAAGAACAAAAAAATGAGGATTAAGAAAGATTCATATCCCCTTCATGTCACAGAAAGGGATTTTATTCTTTGCTCGCGAATTAGGAGTTGAGACAGAATGGTCCGTAATGGAGCCGCGTCGTGAAATAGGGAAGATTACCAAAAACTGGAATTTAGAAAGCATTCCGCGTCGTGCCCTTGGTTGCCAGATTTAGTTGTTTCGACTTAAATATAAATAGACTCATATTTTATTTTATTAACTATTATTTTTCTAGGTATTGAAGAACGATGACTTTGGGATCTTTTCCATCTGTCCTTAGGGTTCATTCCTAAACTCTAGGGTCATGACTACTGAATGGTTGTATCTTATTGAAGTTTTATGGATAGAAATTAATTATCATATGAATCAATCTTTTGTTCTTGTTTTTGTATTTCGTGCTTGATCACCACTGAAATATATATCTTGTCTGAATTGAACTTGGGAGAGGGATAAGAGGATAGAACATGGGGAAAAAAGAGCATGATTATCGCTTAAGAACTAGAGTTAATTTGTATCTAGGATAGAGATATACCTAGAAATCGTGCTTGGTTATTAGACAGGATGAAATCTTAATGCTCGTTAATTGGGCCAGCCTATCCCCGCTCAACAATGTAGTTAGGCTGCCTATTATCGTTGGCAATTAGAGGTCAGGAGATCATAATCATATATTTAACCCTATGATTATTGATTCGATAGTTAATTAAAATCCACTTAACAAGATAGTATGCATGAATCCTGAAGTGAGCTACAGCCCTGGACTTTATTCAATCATTGTTCAAACCCTTTTGAAATCTAATTGCATTAGTTAAGTTCTTAATTAGATTTTAGATTATAAAAATATTCACTTCATTATTCTGGATAATACTTGTTTCTAATTGAAAGTATTGGTAAGATCGAATTATTTTAATCTTAAGTCCCTATGGGTACGATACCCGACTCTTAAAAAGAGCCATTTTAATACTTAAACGACCATGTACACTTGCGTGTGCGATTGGACGCAACTAGTTTTTGGACCCAATGCTCTAATGTGCCTCTTCAAAACCACAATTAACAAATCTACTTTCCATTTTTCAAGATCACTTTAACTAATCACTGGGAGTGTGTTGTTAGTTCCTAAGAAGACATATTTGAGATGCGATGGCAATTCCTTCAATTCTAATTTTGGTGGCTCAATAATAAATGGCTTCGCCGGTGGTACTTCTTAACTAGACAAATCAAGATCAAGTTTCGTTTAAAATGAATTGTGGAATCCTACACCCACAAAAAAAGCCACGACTTCATCATAGTCTCGAATTTCAACTTGATCATAGTTAAGTAGCACTTGAGCAAATGAATCCCCATGATACGCTGCCTCTCCAATACTTGCCACAGCTTCATCAATCTGATCCAAGTGAGATACAACGTGCATATCACTTGGATATTTCATGGATTTATGAATATTGAAGCTAAATATTTCATCAATAACTCAAAACTTCAACTCACCACCTTTAATATCAACACAAGCTTTTCCCATGGCGAAGAATGGTCTACCAAGAATAAGTGGCATATCAATATCAATCTCACAATCAAGCAATAAAAAATCAGTGGGGAACACAAATTTGTCAACCTTTGCTAGCACATCATAGATCACACCAATTGGCCTCTTTATTGAACGATCAGCCATTAAGAGCCTTATATTTGTTGGTTTTGGTTCCTAAAGCCCAAGCTTATTAAATATCATCAATGGAACCAAATTTATGCATGCACCAAGATCACACAAGGCTTTTGCAAAAGTGCACGCACTAATAGTGCATGAAATAGTGAAAGTTCTCATATCATCTTTCTTGAGGACTGCATTCTTTGTCATTACCGCACCACATGTTTATGGCATTTCAATTATTTCACAAGCTATCACCCTCTTCTTCAATTCTTTCATATATTTTGTATAACCCGACATTTCGGTCAAGGCATCCACCAATGGGATATTCACTTTCAAATCCTTCACTGTTTCCATGAACTTTTGGAATTTTGTGTTTTTATTGTTCTTCGTCAATCTTTAAGGGGAAGGTGGATTTATCTTAATTTGAGGCAATATAGATGAGGCTTCAATACCGCCTTCTTTTGCATATGTATTCGGCTCACCTTCAACTTGTTTTGTTTGTTTCTTATCCATTCCCTTAGGTGATTAATCATCAGCAATCATCCCTTGAGCATCTACATTATCGACCTTACTATTTCTTGCAAAGTCTTTCCACTTCTAGTTACTATGGCTGAAACTTGGATAGGATCTCTCTAATTCTCATTTGCATGAGACATTGAATTCTCATATGAATTAGCATACACAAGAGTAGTCAGTTACCCCATCTTTTCGTCAAGCGACTTCTATTATATAGATTACAGAGTTTCAACATGTATGCTTAATGTCAATTTATTTTTAATAAGGGTATTTGAGTCATTTAATCTATAATCAATATGTATTGTTCTATATTGCATGTCATGTATCCTATATCTTGAACAGGCACGTAGTATCTTTAATTGTTTCTATATTTCCTCTTTTTTGCTTTCTGTTTTATCTCTATGTGCTCTCTATCTTCATCTACTTTCTTTGCATGTGTGTTGAGTGTAGATGCAAAAAGAAATAGCAAGTTACTTCTCTACTTCTTTTCTCTTTTTGTGGTGTTGTTCTATTAGGTATCGTATCATTTATTATCGATAATTTTTTGTTATGTTTTCCCTTTTTTGAGTTGCATATTTTTTGAATTTTTCTTTGAATTTCTCTCCTTTGATAATTTCTAATGAAAGAAGTTTCAATTCGATTTTTGTCTCTGTTAAAATTAGATTGAAATACAAAATTTGCAGGATTTTCTTTTGGACTACAAGAAATTTCTAAAGTTTGGGTCTTTGTTGGATCTACAAATTTGAATTGAGAAAATAAAACAAATACAAAAATTATAGATTTAATAGCCAATTTATAGCTTTTCATTTTCTAACATAATAGTAATAGATTTTGAAAAGAAAATTATGATCTAGCAATTTTTTTCCTTTTTTACATTAAAAGAACATGACTTCCTTTATTTTTTTTTTTAATGAAATATGATAAAATTTTATTATTTGCATCTCTAGAGGATGTTTCTTTCTAAGTAATTTTTATTGGTCTCAAAGTTAATTTTTTGTTGCAACTTTTGAATTTGTAAAGTTGATTACTAATATTTTGATGTTTTTAATACTCAAATTAGATGGTAATTTTTTTTGTATTGAAATTGAATTTGTGAAAATATTATACGTTTATAGTTCTATAATGTGTGAATATATCTTAATGTCTGATAAGTTAAATATGTGCCAACATGTTAACCAATGGTAGAAAAGTCTGTTCAAAAATATCTAATGAAAACAAAAAGAATAGATGAAAGCTATGAAAGAACACACGAGGATAAAACAAGCTAGACGTCATGAACTATATACAATGATACAAGCTAATAAGCAAGAGGATTTCTCAATGAAGGACAAGTGAAGGACAAACAGATAAAGCTAAATATTTAAGTAAGACTTCGAGTAAGGAAAATGTCACAAGACATTGAATAAGTTATTAGAAAAGGCAAAGATTTAGGGGAAAAAAAGAAAGTTTAATGATGTAGTAAGTTGTTGATTCAATTGGGGCTCGATTGATTTGTCTCTTTGTATTATCTCAAACACTTGTTATATCTTAAGCTCAATCTAAAAATAAGTAATTAGATGGCATAAAATTGGGAAACATCTCAGTAGGTGATTATATGGTATAAAATTGGAAAACATTTATGAGTTGGTTAGGATGTGATGTGTTTAGTATTGAAACTTTGAATCCTAATGATCTTTGCACCTTTTTTTTAACCATGTCTATGGTTGAATGTGTAGCATCAAGTCTAGTGTCTACCTTAATGTGTCCAGCTTTTCTGAAGGAGAATATTTTATTTATAAACTCAAAGGTTCTTGAATCTTAATTTTGTGTATTCTGTATATTTCTATATTTTTTGTATCTTGAAAATAGCTACTAACATCCCTATTTATAAAGGTAAAAACCAAATTAAAATAGGACTAGGAACCACTCTAACTAACAAATTCTAATTAATCATAAATAACAAATCATAATTAACTTAGGATTCCTACTCCAACTTTGAATTATTATTTAAAACATTTTTTCTATTTTCGTTCTCTATTATATTGTTCGCACTCCTTTAATTTGTCTTCTTCATGTTCATATGTAGCTGTGAATTCTTCCAATTTCTTTCTGTGACAAGGTACTCTCATGTAGAAGTGGAAGACATGCAACTTATACTTTGTATTTTTTGTTAGATAAACTGTGTGAGATGTATAGTTGAATTTACCTTTCAAAAGATGCAATATTTGTGAATTTCAAAACTCGCTCTCAAATTGCAACAGTCCCAAAATGAAAACATTTTACTTAGTGAAATTTAGATAGTTCAATGCTTCTGAAGCTAGAAAAGTAGTGTGAAAATTTCTGAAATGGAGTTGAAACATTTGAGTTTGACTTCTAAATATTTTGTTTATGGACCACTCTTTTGCTTAAATGTAGCTGATTGTTATATTTTTATTTTATCACCAGTGAAAAATCTCGTGTGTCTTAGTTTAAATATGGATGGAGCTACCTTTGACTACGTCATCGAGGATATGCTTGGTTATGTGTATTCTTATAAATGTACAAATAATAGAAGTGACAATCTTTACTTATATCTGTCGTTCAATAATTTTTTTTTCAGTGTGATATTTTCATAAATGCTAATCTCTTGCCTTCCCAACCTTATGTAACAAGTCTCAATATTATGATCAAAGACTATGACTGTAACTACACCTCAGCTAACCTTATGAAGCATCATATTTTGTTATCATGCAGATGAAATACACATACCTATCTTGTAAATTTGGTTCCTTAGCAAATATCATCAAGCAATTTGAAGTATCCATTTGAAGAATCGACCAAATTTTGGGTGAATATAACCCAAAAAACATTAAACGAAAGGAAAAGGTAGTTTCCTAAGTAAACAATTGAAGAAGCTTTGAAATTTTGCTGTTCTGAAGCTTCTAAGTCTATTTTGTATGTGTTATTATCAAAATCTACAAGTGCTCAGACAGAGAGCTTTCACCAAGCAAAATCTTACACCCAAATTGAGAACTCACCTAATAATGTAGACGTACCCTTTACAACCAAAGAAGAACAAAGAAAATGACCAATAAATTTGAGATAGCTAGCTTGTCTTCTCAATGTAAGTATATTTACGTTTTGCATTTTATGATACATACTCACAATTTAACTTTTATTTGGTATGAAACTTTGACATAATTGATTATCTCCTTCATGCTGGGCTTGTGCTGGCACGGGCCACAGTCCCCTAGTAATGGAGGATGAAGGTGAGATTACGATGGTGGACAAAGATGAAACATCACCCTTCATCTCTTACAAGATCATATCTTAACCCTCCACTTTGTTAAGGATTTTAGTCAACAATCATCAGTTGGTGTCCTCATTGAATCATGTGTATTGAAAGACTTCATATGTGTAGCATATTCACATTCACTTTCGTACCAAATTTCACCATTATGTTTGGTCCAACCTTGATTTCTGGCAAGCCTTGGATAATTGGTCGAAAACACTCCGATTTTCTACCTCTCATATAAACCTCATCATTATACAATCCCCGGAACATTATATTCACTTAATTTCCCCCACCTCCAATGACACATTCAGTTAACAACTCAAGTTGAGCAGTCAATTTAGCAATGCTTTTGTCATGCTCTTGTTTTTCTCTTCTTGTTGCTTAAGTATCCCTAAGTGTGGAAGTGACATATAATCTTCACTTGTGTACAAAGCTTGGTTAATTTCGTCATCTCATCAAGCAGCCTTGATGCTTCTATGAATGGTAGATTAACTATACCACCCCGAAAAGGATGATCAATGAATCCTTTATTTACCACATCACGATTTTGGTAAGAATATTATAACAACAACTCATTGGGGAAACCATGTCTTGGACATTGTAACAATGCCCTTTTAAAATGGAACAACATTTTATGAGCGGGTTCCATTTATTCTTTCAAGATTCTAAATGTCTTTCCTCAATTTCATTACTTTAGATGTAGGAAAGAACCTCTCAAGCAAAGCTTCAATCAATTCTTCCAATGAGGTAATAGACTTTATCGGCAACTCAATCAACCACTTGGTCAATTCCCCTATTAAGGAAAAAGAGAATAACCTTAAATGCATCGACTCTTGTGAAATACCATCAGCTGAAAAAGGGTTACACACACTCACAAACCTACGGAGGTGCTCATGGGGATCTTCATGTTCGAAGCCCCCAAATAATCTTCCCAATCTTATAGGCTACAACATGGACTTGGTTACGACCAATGTGGTATCCTTATGTATAGGTGGTAACCAAATTGCTCCAACTTTATTGGTGATATGAGAAACTACCTCATCTTCATTTCTAACATCATTATCTTTTCCATGGCGAATAGAGTCGTCACCACCATTCACATTCATTATCGCACCTACCAAGAGAACACAACAAGAGGTCCAACCATAAGTTTGTTCAACTATAAAACAAATTCTTATACAAATTACTTCTCAAATTGAATTCCTAACTACCATTCCTCGACAGCGATGCCATTTTTTATAACGCTCAAATGTACGCTTTAAAACCAATTAAAAGAGTCAGCGATCATCGTCAATAAAAATATCCCACTAAGAGTTAGGGTCGAATCCCACAGACAATGATATAAGGTTAAGCATCTAATTAGTGAATTAATCACAACTAATCTCAATGTAGTCAAATAGAAAATGGGTGGATGATTCAACTAAATTCAACAACGCAATTTTAAACAGACAATTATCAATATTACAACAAGTGAAGATTCACGAAAATAATTGACTCTAGGAATGTGGGGATTGAATGTTGATCTCACTAGGGGTATTTTAGAATCGCTCAATACAACTAAATAATCAAAGATAGGCTAGGTCATCCTTAATGACACTAATTTTCTTTTCATATCATAGCATCCTTGCATAGAATCTCCTTTCGGTCTCATCTATATGGAATTCTAAATAACCCACAACCTTGGATTTACAATTAAGTATAACTAAACTATAAACATAGAACATATAACCCATTCATATTGGTCTATTTCAAAAACCCATACAAGATCGAATCTAAAATCTAGTTGGTCACCTTAATTCATGAATTAATCAATCTGTAACAGTTTGAATCTATGATTAATAGCTATAAAATAGAGCAATTCAACAAACCCACTAAGTTAAATCAACACCCAACCTCATAATCACACCCTAAGAGATTAGATTTTAGCCACACATCATAAAGTGTAAAAAAGTTATACCTTTATGAAATTAGCTACGAGTAACCTAAAATTGGGATATTACAAGTAAACCCACTTTGAATTCAACTTCAATTCATCAAATTTAAAATCTCTGATTCAAAAACCCCAACAAATAAAAGTTTTCTTCACTCAATAAAAAGTGTATCTCTCTCTCTAGAATATTAAGACTTTCCTTACAAGTTTTGAAATACTTTTTTTAATCTTATTTGGATATTTATAGTTTCCCAAAATTTTTCCCAAAAACTCAATGTACTTCTCACTCGGCGACGTTAGTCAGGCTCACCAAACTAATTCAGCGAGTCACTAATCGTGCTTCAGCTCACCTTTTTCTTGCACCAGGCTTCAAGTATTCAAACCTTTTTTGGCGGTCCCATTCGAGTACGCTTTTCCCAATTGGTGACTCATCATTCACCATCTTGTTTGGCCCTTGAACCTTGATTTTGTCATCCGATACTGTCAACTTTGGCGACGTTCACACTATTCACCTTTTGCATTTGGTACATCACCGCTTCTCCTTGAGTTCGCCAACCAACCTTTAGAACAAGACTGTGCACTCTGAAATTGGGCGAGTTCAGACCTATTAGGCGATCCGCCTTTGTGTTTGGCAATCACCAGACTTTTTTTTTTTTACATTTTTTGTCATTCTTTCACACATTCATCCTTGCCTTGTCCTTTAGCATTCTTAGTTGTAAATCATCAACATTTTATTAGAATAGGACATAATTAAGCATCAAGGACATTAATTATTGAACTAAATAGGCCTCAAATAAGTGAAAATACATCACTCTTTAGTTAGTTGAGTCACACGGGGTTGGGCATTCTACCCTCTAACTTCGTGGGCCAATGAAAGAGTGGTGGAGAGTTATTAAGGGTCTTTGCTAGTTGCATCTTCTCTAGTGATTTGGGAAATATTTTCTAGTGCCTTTTATGACAATTTCATCACATGGAGCATGAGAGAAGAGAGCCACTTAAGGTTCAAAAATATGAAATAGGACAAATTATCTGAGTATGAGACCTATTTTTGCCAGTTGTATAGGCATTCTTTTGCCATTATTCGAAATGAGATGGAGAGAATCCGTAGATTTGTGAGAGGGGTGACTTTCTCTATCAGATCGACTGTGTTTAGGGCATCTCGAGAGGGGGTAATTTTCAGTCCATTGTGTGTGCATCTAAGGAGACGAAACTGATGGAAATATAGGAGTTTGGCAACCCCAATAGGGCTTATACATCTAGTCAGTTTTCTAATACCTCATCTAGAGGTACGAGATCTTATAGAGAAAGTGGTTCTTTCTAGCTTCGGGGACCTGTTCATGAATCTATTCTTGCATGTGAGGGGGTTCAAACACCTCAGATGTATTATAGTGCGGGTTAGGGCTCGTATAGTTCACAACAATGACCCACTAGATGAGGTAGTTATGGTGGTTCTTTAGGATCCGCAAAACAGTTCACAAGTCAAAGGCTTGTGGAGATATCGATTACATAATGCGATAGTCCTTTATAGAAGGGTCGGGGATGACCCCAACAAAATTTTTTAGTTTAGAGTAGATTACATGCAGGTAGAGGTGGTAGAGCATCTAGTAGCGGTACTGAAGTATTTAGACTTGTTCATTATCATCTTTATTGATGATAGCCTCATTTATTCTAGGAATGAGGAAGAACATGCGACTCATTTGAGGGTTGTCTTGCAAACTCTCAAAGATCGCTAATTGTTTTCTTAGTTTAGCAAATATGAGTTTAGGTTGTAATATGTTGCCTTCCTTGGGTATATATTATTTCGCAAAGGGATCCAAGTGGATTCTCAGAAAATAGATACAGTGAGAAAATGGCCCAAACCCACCTCTCCTACAAATATCAGAAGCTTTCTTGGGTTTGGCTGGTTATTATAGACGGTTCGTGGAAGGATTTTCATCAATAGGTTCTTCGTTGACTAAGTTAACTCAGAAAAAGGTCAAGTTCTAGTGGTTAGATGAGTGTGAGAAGAGTTTCTTAGAACTGAAAACTGGGTTGACTACACCTCCTGTTGTCTCTACCAGAGGGTTCAGATGGTTATGTGATCCATTGTGATGCACCCAGAGTCACAAGAAGTCATATGCAGATGTGAGGAGACGGGACTTAGAGTTCCAAATTAATGATTGGGTTTTCCTAAAAGTGTCACCTATGAAGGGGGTGATGAGATTTGGCAAGAAAGGGAAGCTCAGTCCTAGATATGTAGGCCATTACAAGATTCTGAAAAGGGTTGGTAAAGTGGCCTATGAGATAGAGTTTCCAGCAGAGTTAGCAGCAGTCCATCTAGTCTGTCACATTTGGTTGTTGAAGAAGTGTATGGGTGATCTAACATCTATAATGCCATTAGAGAGTGTGGTTGTGAAGGATAGTCTCACTTACAAGGATCTGCCAGTTGAGATTCTTGATCGTCAGGTTCGAAGGTTAAGAAATAAAGAAGTCGCTTCAGTTAAGGTTTTGTGGAGGAGTCAGTCCATAGAGGGAGCTACTTGGGAGGCAGAAGTAACCATGAAGGACAAGTATACTCATCTCTTTCCTTCCGATTCCATTCCAGCTTGAGGTAACAGTTTCTCTCTAGTCTTTCAATTACTCATGCGTAAATTTAGTCTTAGTATCATGTTCCTTCAGCTACACTTGTATTTTCAGCATATTTGCATGTTCTTGGAACTTAGTTTAGTCAGAAATCAGTTTCCAGCACTTAGTGGTAGGATTTGTAGCTCTTTCCCTCCATATCAACTAGTTTAGCCTTCATTCAAGGACAAATGTTCCCAAAGAGAAGATAATGTAACACCCTATATGCTAGAACTACCAAAATATAGATTTTAGAAGTTGCAGGTGCCACCGACAGGCACCACCCACTGACCGTAGGGTGACCCACGGTCCGTCCTGGCGTTCTGTGGTTCACCACCTGCAACAGCAGCCCAGGACCCCAGAAAAATTTGCTAAGGCTTGATCTATGGCTGGGACATATGGACCGTAAATGGGACCACAGTCCGTGGTCCTAGCCCGTGGTTCATGGTTCGCAACCCCAACCTCCAGTCACGAACAACAGCCGACCAAAACGGACCGTCGGTCCATCCACGGTCTGTTGGTTTGGTCCGTCAGTTGCCCTCTAATAGCTTTTGGGTCATTTGGTCTTTTACCTATGCGTTCGACCCCTAAATTATGTTGTTTAAGCCCTAAACTGTGTAGTTTTGGTCAATTTTAGCCTATTAACTTCATTAGATTTTACCCTAGTCAATTCATTCTCCAAATAATTGATCAAACTTAGAACCAAAGAGGAGAAAGAGTTGACCAAGCTTTTCAAGAACGCAGAAAAGTTTCTTCAGTTCTAGCCTCGAAATCGAAAGATTTCTCCATGAATTTTTTCACCAGGTATGTGGGATTTCACTAGTGGGTTCCTTTCACCCATTAGGTCCCTAGAATTCAAACAAAATATTGGTTCCCTTAATATTATTTAGATCTACAATTTTCTTAAATGTTAAAATTGCTGGGTTTGAGCTGTTAGAATGATCTAAATAAGATTTTCATATTGATTTATTACATGCAATTTAGAACCCTAGTTGTGTAGATTCGTTTAGTTCATGAATTACACTAGCTAGGTCAGTTTATTCAGATATGCATGCCTTAGTTTAAGAATGTTTCATTATCAGTATATTAATGTTGCATTTTCAGTTAGCATGTCAGTCTTTTAAGCTATTCAGTATTACAAAAATTCAGTATAATGTGTCACTTACATTCTAGTTGGGAGTAGGCTTAGACCGAGTGGACTAGGATTTAGCATACCAGAATAGTCCCAGAACTACATTCCCCATAGGTTTATAAATCCCCTCCGTAGGTATTACATTTTAGTGATTATGCCAGTCATGCCTTTATACCTCTCGCAGGGTATATTGGGTCCTCTCGATTGGGCGTATACATCGGACTGCACATTTAGTTCATGTGGTTTTATGTCAGTTATTAGTAGCTCCCACAGTCAGATTCTAGTGTATTGACCAGGTTATCAGTTACAGTCCAATATTCAGTCTCAGTATGTCATCTACTTTCTCATTACATTCAATTTAGTTCATATTCAGTATGTTCATCATGTTCAGATTATATCATATCCTTATCGCTTTGTTCAGTTATATGCTTTATTCAGATTTATTCTTTCCTGCATGCTCAGTACCTTTCAAATAGTTATGCATACTCTGCGCTACATCTTCTTGTGATGTAGGTTCAGGTCCTCACCATTCAAATCATGCATAGATCGGTTCCCGATCTCCAATTCAGCAGCATCAGTGGTGAGTCCTCATTATTCAAGGACGATTGACATGTTACATTTTCCATTTTCTGTCTTTTTGTTTCAATTTTTGCTAGAGTTAGCTTAGGGCATGTCCCAACAACTTTAGTCAGTTAGAGGCTTATTTCAGACATAGTTTAGATTCAGTTATAGTTTGAGTTTGACCACTTTTTAGTTGTCATTAAACCTAGTTATATATATTCAGAGTTAGAATGGGTATTCCCATCATTTCAGTTGATCTCATTGTTAAGCTTCCGCATAGTATGTCTATTATGTTGAAAAGCTTTAAGCATGCTTATGATATGCCAACTCAGGGTTATCTTGGGGTCACTCATGATCCTAGGTCCCGTGTTTACATCCAGGGGGTAGCCTCGGGGTGTAACAAATTTGGTATCACAGCATTAGGTTCAGGAGTTCTAGGATGTCTAAAGCCGCACTAAGTAGAGTCCTTTTCATAGTGTGAAGTGCACCACATCTAATGAGAGGGAGGCTACGGAGTGTTTTAGGAAAGCTACACTTTCTTGCTATTCTTATCATGCGTGGGTATGATTTACCTTCTAACTCATCATTATGTGTTTCAGATCATGCCTCTTCATAAACCTAATGCAAGGAATGTAAATGCCAACACTGCTAACACAACTCCTCCAGTCCTAGATCAAGAGGTTTCGAATGTAGAGTTTTAGAATGCTATTCAACTTTTGGCTCAGAGTGTGACTAGCCAGAACAATCAGCAGGGTCCAGTTCCTGCAAATGGAAATAGTGGATCAGTGGTAGCTAGGGTTCGTGATTTTGTTAGGATGAATCCACCAGAGTTTCTAGGGTTGCAAGTTGGGAAAGATCCCCAAAACTTCATTGATGAGGTTAAGAAGATCTTTGGAGTGATGTTGGTAACTGGGAATGATAGGGTAGAGTTGGCATCTTACCAGCTTAAGGATGTGGCTCACATATGGTTCACGCAATGGAAAGAAAATAGGGGTGAGGATGCAGCTCCCCTAACTTTGGAATGCTTTATTGGAGTTTTTCTGTATTGGTTCTTTCGAAGAGAGTTGAGAGAGGTAAAAGCTCAGGAGTTCATGAATTTGAGGCAAGGTACAATGTCAGTCCAAGAGTACAGACTTAAGTTCACCCAACTCTCTAGGTATGCTTTGCACATGGTCGCTGATTCGAGGGCACAGATGTCTAAGTTTCTGTATGGTGTGTCCGACTTAGTGAAGATAGAGTGCAGAAATGTTATGTTGCTAGATGATATGAACATCTCTAGGTTTATGACTTATTCTCAGCAGGTTGAGGGAGACAAGCTTTGGGAACAGGCTAAGAACAATAATAAGTCTAGGACATGTAACTATGAGTACTCTCAGCAGAAATCGGGTGGTTGAAATCGCTCGCAGTTGCAGCAAAAATCTTCAGCTCCAGCACCTTCATTAGCTAGTGCTCCATCCCCCAGGTTTCGGCAGGATAAGAAGGGTTCAGGACTTTGATATTCAGATCATGCATAAATCGATTCCCGATCTCCAATTCAGCAACATTAGTGGTGAGTCTTTATTCTTTGAGGAAGATTGACATGTTACCTTTTCCATTTTCAATCTCTTAGTTTCAGTTTTTGCTAGATTTAGCTTGGGGTATGTCCCAGTAGCTTTAGTCAGTTAGAGGCTTATTTCAGACATAATTTATATTCAGTTATAGTTTAAGTTTGATCTCTTTTTAGGTGTCACTAAACTCAGTTATATATATTCAGACATAGAATGGGTATTCCCCATCATTTTAGTTGATCTCATGTTTAAGCTTCCACACATTATGTCTATTATGTTGAAAATCTTTAAGTATGCTTATGATATGCCAGTTCAAGGTTAGCTTGGGGTCACTCATGATCCTAGGTCCCGTATTTACTTCTAGGGGGTAGCCTCGGGGTGTGACATTAGTGGTGGATCAATTCGATCATGTCTTGTTTCTTTGGAAGGGTATTACACTGGTGTAGACTTAATAATTCTGGGAAGGTAGACTTTAATGTTATTTTGGGTATGGATTGGACTTTTCTTTATCATGCTATTCTCGATTGTAATGCTAAGAATGTTACCTAAGCAATGTTAGGCGATCTGAGGGTTAATTAGAAGGGTGCTAGTTATTCTTACCCTAGCAAGGTTATCTCCTTCATACGTGCGTAGAGATTGGCTTAGAGAGGGTGTTTGTACTACTTAGCCTTTATTTAGGACACTAGTGTTGAGCTATCTCCCATGGATTCCATTCCCGTGGTTCAAGAGTTTTTCGATGTATTTCCTACTGATCTTTAGGTGTTCTTCCCAATAGGGTATTGACTTTGCTATTGTTTTGGAGTTGGACACTAAGACCATTCCTATTCTTCCCTATCATATGGCTCCAACAAAGTTGAAGGATTTGTTGCAGAATTTGTTGAGTAAGGGGTTTATTTACCCTAGTGTGTCATCTTGGGGTGCTCCGGTATTTTTAGTGAAGAAGAAGGATGGGATGATGAGGATGTGTATTGACTATACGCATTTGAACAAAGTAACAGTGAAGAAAAATATCTTCTTCTACATATTGACGACTTATTTGGTAAACTTTATGGAGAATTGTTGTTCTCTAAGATTGATTTGAGTCCAGGTATCATCATTTGAATATTAAGGTATCGGATGTCCCTAGACGGTCTTTCGGACTGGGTATGGCCATTATCAGTTCCTAGTGATATCTTTTGGGTTGACTAATGCCCACTACTAGAAAGTCAACATTTAACGACCATTTCTTAATGAGGGACCTAAATCCGATCATTAAATATCAATATATAATGGCAAAAATTATCTCCAGTCATTAGAGGCAAAAATTAATTCACCTATAATGAAGGTATAATATTCAGCCCATAGTAAAACTAGTGTCTCGACGTTAATACTAAAATTAGGCAAGAATTAAATATCACATTTACAAAAAAAAAAAAAAAAAAAAAAAAAGGAAAGAAAAAAATCGTAGGTAAACTTCATTCGCCAAATCATACAATTGAAGGGAATGATAAAACTTTTTTTTTGTGCAATTCCACAGAGAAACTTCAAACCACAATAAAAACCTATCAATATTTTCACACGATTTCTCCTCAAGATAGGGCTCAAAACCCATGTAGAAGATATAATTAATCCACTCAATTTCTCCAAAGTTAGGTTTGAATCACAGAGGATTTGATTACTTCATTCAATTTCTCCAAAGAATTGATTTCTTCGATTGATTTCCCAAAAAAATCCAGACAAGTTTGGTGGTTTTGTTAATTTCTTCGGAAACAAACCTAGGGCTTATTCAGGTCAGTGCTCGATTCTCCATTAATGATGATGATTTTTGTATAGATTTTGATTTTTTTTTTCAAGTATAAGTTGGAATTAATTTCTTTATGAATTGGGATAAAATTTGAGTTTATTGATTCTTAGATTGTTGTGTTAATCATTAGTTCTGATTGTAGTTGGTAACATTTTATATGAAATTATCAATATTGAAGTGTTTGTCCTTTGTGATTTCTATGTCAAAAAATCACATTTAAAACATTGTGGTTAAGTTTTCAAAATGACCAAGTAATTTTATTCTTTCCTTTTCCTCCATCATATTACTCTGATTAATCTTTCCTTTTCCTCCATCATATTACTCTGATTAAATGGTTTAACATGCTTCATGTTGCCTTAGTTTCCTTATATTTAACGTTCAACATCTTTTGGGTTGAAAATTTCTAATGTCATATGTTCTTAAAGTAAGAACTAGGTGGTGTTTGGCTTGAGCAGAAAGTGGAAATGAATATTGTTAGGTTCCTTGTTAACTATAAGAAAAATCTTATATATATATATATATATATATATATATATATATATATATATATATATATATATATATATATCAGCCTGATGACGTGACACCATAACAAGCGAGGAATCACTTTTAATCAATCTAAATTTACTGATCCCATCCCATCCGGCACTCAAACATAAACTGCGTCTTCCCCTCTTCTCTTTGAAGTTGTTCAAAATGAACAGAAACAACATCTTCCCCTTCAGCCTCAACAAAACTCAACCTCCGCTTTATCGATTCCTTTTTAAACACCACTATGAATACTGACGACATATCAACCTGCCATGTTCTCTTTCCCTATTGCCCTATCCGTGCTTTTAAAAAGAACCACTGGTCCACTACTCTGCCATGCCACTTTTTTCTCTTTTTGATATGTCAAACTCTTTCCCATACAATATATTTACCTTCTAAAGGTTTTTTAAAAAAAATCTACCTGCTGCAATTTCCCCCACTCCCGATACATTTTTGACTTCGCCACTCCCAAAATACCGCTAACAATATTTTTTCCCTTTCCGTTAATTTTCCAGATAGTTACTTCCAACATCTCCCTTTTACCTTAATTGACATTGAAAACCCCAATAGAGTTGTGAAACAATAGAGCTAGAGGCTTGAAAATTTACGAATATTTTGTATAGTTACATGCCTTTAATGTTATTATGATACGGCCGCCTTTGTTTATTTTCATTCATCTCATAAACAATCTTTCACACCAACACAATTAATTTCAATAATTCTCTTAAATGCCTTAGAAGTTGTGAACACTGCCGCTTCAAATCCCTACGCACCATCAAATTGTGATACTTAATACAGCTCAACAAGGTTTCTAAGGCTAACATCATCATGGAGCTCTTACCTAGAAAATGAATGATTAAAGTATGGTTGAAATTTTATTTCTAACCTCTTCGTATTTAAGGTTAATGGGTGAAAATGACGTCAAGAACTTTATAGATGTCACTTCACTTTTTAAATCTCCCTCTGTATGCATGCCTGGTCGCTTCGAACTCTATGCATAATCAAAAAATTTCATGTATTTCTACTTATTGCATTATAGCAACCTTTGTTTATCGTAGCTCATCTCTTAGCCAATAGTTAGGACTGATACAATTAACACCATCAATTCTCCTCCACTGCCTAAAAAGTTGAGCATCATGCCCTCCAAAATCCCTACACACCATCCAGGTATGCTTCTTTGCAAAGTTTTACTTGGTTGCTAATACTTCACTACCAACGAAGCTGTTATCTAGAAAAGAAAATGTCCATTAAGCATACAAAACACCATTTTGGCAAAACTCTATCTACCCCTGTCTTTTCTTTCCCTCCGTAATGCTTCGTTTCACCTCTTTAATCACTCTTCTTCATCTCTAAATTATCCTACACTGCAGTTAAAATAAACGGCGTAAATTCAAGTCTATAAATTCCCATAGGTTATCCAAATATGGCTCTTTATTGTTCAGACTTCATGCTTAATAGTGGTCAACCTCAATTTAAGCCTGTCTTAAAATATATATGCCTTCCAATTAGAACTTTCCCTTGTCATACATACTCACTTTAGATTGCATTACGCCTTTAGTTGGGAAGACGATTTTCCTCGAGCTAGCAGACTTCAAGAAAATAATTATGTTCAAGCTAAAAAACATCAAGAAGATGATTTCATTGTAATCTAAACTAACATGGTGCGTGGAAAATTTGTATGTCAAAATTTATATTATAGTGCTTTATTCTGTTATCAGTTTATGGCCAAAAGGCTTTGTGATTACTGTCTATGATATTTAGAAGCCTAATTGGTAAAGGACAACTTTTATCACAATTGGCTACAACTATTTAAGATATCCATGAAAGGTATCAAATTTGTAACTTTTGTTCTTTGATGTGGAAATTATAAATGATTCCATTAACAGTACAATAATCGTAACTACTTACACCACTACTTTCAAGATACATTTTGACCAGCAGGCTATTGAATTGGTTGGGATGAGAGTTTGTTTTGTTCAGCTTTACATTACCATATATTGTGTTTGTCTTAATGTCTCATGGCAACTTTAATTTAATAACTTTAGTAAATCTGAATGTTTGTGTAAATAGATAAGATCATGTGTTAAGCATTTCGTTGTGAACATAGAATTTAATATGAACAGATGTAGCCAAGAAAATATTAGTTAGATTATGCAACTGAAACTTACTTATGACAAATTAATGTCAATAAAGTTGTCTTTTAATCTTCTTTATAGTTTTCGGATCAAACCTCTAACTGTTTTTTCTCTCTTCTTGTTTTGCATGTATACTTTTATCAAATGGAATCTCAAATGAGATTTCCTTTTTTGCAACTTCCATGTAGTTGGCTAGCCGCCTCAAAATTTTCCTCTACTTCACTGTTTCTTTCACGTTTCATGTCATGTTGAGTGTTGAAATTTAGCAATCATGGTTAAATAATTGCTTGGTGATGTGTTACCTTTCTCTCCACTAATGGTCCTTCATCACTATTTTCCAGGTACTTTGTTTCCTTTTAATTTGGTTCACTTTAAAATGGATTGTGGCTCTTTTTGTGTTATCCTTTAGTTGTAACATGATATCCTTTGTTGGAATTTATGTGGCAAAGGCTCTTCATGTCTGTGGTTACTATTTCTTTCTTGCTGTGTGTTCAACTTAAATGATTTTATTTAGTTTGTACAATTTGATTAATGAATCTATGTGACCGGGTTTCATGTTTTGATTTCATATGATATATATAGTTTTATGTATTTTAACTTTGAGAGAACATGGTTGGGCTATGTCATGTGTACTGTTTATGTCGTATTCTAAGTTTTGTTCAACTCGTCTTTCTTGTTTTTATAAAAATAGAAAAAGAAGGATTCTATTGTAGGAAAAACTTTTTGTAAAAGAATTTTAGAATCCCGTAATTACTTGCCAAAAGTAGAAGTTTAAGTTGTGTATTACAGGTGTGATTCTGGGTGTCTATTTTAAAGTTTTTCTATTTGTCTAATACTTTGATAGCTTACTTAAAGGAACTAAAATCCTATTATAGTGTAGTAACTAAGCAAACTATTTTGCAAATATTATTTGAAAGGACTATACTCTACCTATTACATGAAAGGTATTATATTATATTCTATAAGTTTCCTACTTTTATGCTAGGCATAGTTACGGCCTAGTTGCACACAAGACCATCTTTATTTTTAAAGGAAGTTATTGAGACTTCTGATAATTCTAGTACATAACCAATTGTTAGGCCTTAAAGGATGATTTGCGTGCTTGAGCGATCCGTAGTGTTAAAGTATCATGTTCTTAATTTGCTTCTTTGTTTTTCATGGTCTCTTAAAAACTAGCTATCAAAATTTTTTTCCAACATATTTGTTGTTTGTTTAAAGTGCTTAAAGCCTACTTGATTGTTACTATCTTGTATTACTTGGTTGTTACTACCCAGTATTACTTGTTGGTTGGTTAATCATTGTCTAGTGGAGTAGTCTCCCCCATAGTAAGCTGGAAAAGGCACACTCTAAAAATAGGTGGTCTCATGTTTTGTACCTTTTGTACATAACATATATAGGTTCCACTTGCATTCACCATTTCAGCAACTTGTCTGTCGTAAGGAGCTTGTTATGGATTTGTGGCCATAACGTGAAAATGGATTTATGTCTTGCTAATTTGCGATATATGAAACCTCTCCAATTTACCTTTGGATAATAACATAGGGGGATAGAAGCAGTTAAAAAATATGTGCTCTAAGACGGTAAATCTTTTATTGTGTTATAGTTCTGGAATAATAATATCTAGACTTGATGAACATTTGGAATTTAAATGCAATATAAAAAGTAGAATAGGGGCGGGCAATTAAAAAATATATGCTCTAGGACAATAAATCATTTACTGTGTTATAGTTCTTGAATAATGATAACTTGACTTGATGAACTTTATGATTTGTGTAAATGCAATATAAAAAGAGAAGCCCATATATGAAGTAGAATATGGGCAGTTAAAAAATATATTCTCTAGGAGATTAAATCCTTTACTGTGCTATAGTTCTTGAATAATGATATCTACACTTGATGAACTTTTTGAATTATGTAAATGCCAGAGATGTTTATCTCATTTTAGTCAATCTCCATAGTAAGGGTCACAATCACACATATAGAACAACTTGTATTTATACAAGAAGTGGTCTAAGGTAGATGATACTATTTTCATCAACAGATTTATTAGGTTTGAATGTGTTTTTTTGGGTTAAGATTTTATTAATCATCAAACTGGGTATTTACAAAACTAAGCCAGTACTACTCTACTAGCTATCTCAAAGACCATCAATTACCTTCTTACAGAACTCATTAAATTAAAATCTATATCTATCTAATAAAAGTACGACTGATGCAATAACTTTAACACAACAAACACCAGCAACTCTATGTGCTATATTCTCCATTATGACATCATTCTTCTCTATAGCTATATTATTCTTCTCCTTCCAAATTGTATGAGTGATGTATATCAATTTTAATAGTTGAGAGTTGTGGCTTTTCCCCTTGGTCTTCTTGATGATCCATTGTTAGATCGCAGTTCAAGTATTTCTTGGGGAATGATTTATCGCTGTCCAGTGGAGCAATCTCCTCCATAGTGAGCTGGCACACTCTAAAAATAGATAGTATTTTACTATTATAGAAATACACCGATAGACCAACATATTTTTTACAAACTGATGCATGAAAAAGAGCCGACATGCAGAACTTGAATGAGCTAAAGGAAATTTAAATTTCACTGAATCTTTTGTATGATTTCCAATTTCATCATACAAGTAACAGGAAACACAATAGTAAATGGAAATGATCAACCCCTACATGTACATATCATTTCTTTCATTTGGCTATGAATTATAGTATAGGAAGAATCAATTGGGGGTTGAACACACAAAGGGTACCACCACATCTTTAAGATTGCTTCTTTGTTCCACACCTTTAAATTTACCAAGCTTAGTCCTCCAGTAGGACTGGATGTGTTTAATTCATTATGAGGTGTATATGCTCTTTTCAATGATATATGTTGGGTCTGTTTGGACCTATTTCGTTAGTGAAAAAAAAGTACCTAACATTGTCTAAAGTGAGTAATTTAGAGGAGTTGTGTAGGTGAAACTTTTGATATTTGAAGGGATCAGTTCCCAAGACAATGGTCTCTTGAGACATTTGGAGCGTTGAATCTTTTGTGGCCTTTTTTGATTATATATGTTCCTTTGCTTGAGCCATTCCATTATAGACTGTCTAGTATTTGAGGTTTCTATACATATTTTGCAAATATAACATCTGTTGACAATGTGGATTTTTCTTTTTTCTGATGTTGAGATTATCTCTTGTCAAACATATGCTTCATACAGTATTGTCCAAGTGAAGCAAATCATCTTTTACTACTTTGGTGATGAAATTATTGACTTATGTTTTAAAATTAAGTTATTAGTCATCTGACATTCTGTTACTAATTAACCTGAAATTGTTCTTTTAACAGATGTAGAATTTTGAAGATTAAAGAACCCAATGTTGAAGAATTGTGGAGACAACTTAAAAGAATTATATATTTATTATTTTATTATTGGTGAAGGGACATTATTTGTACCTATGCTACAATTTCTTTCTCTCAATTTTCAGGATTTTATAGATGTCAAACATTTATATTTTATAATATTATTTCGAACATGTATGCTATTTAGAACTTATGTCGAATATGTATATTTTAAGATATTCTGTTGAATATGTAAGTTTTCTAATATTTAAATTAATGTAATGTTTCCGTTCTTTTTTAACAAATAAATTTTATATTGAATTTTTGATTGTATGTGAAAAGACAATAAAATGATACTACTACTTTATTTGGAATAGCTGGAAAAAATATAAATTGTATATGATGTATTTATTTCAATAAAAATTGTGAAAGGAAACTTGGTCGTCAAAAGTATTGTAATCAATGAAAGGAATTTCGGCCGCTAAAGTACATTTAATGACTGAAATTCGTTGTTTTACTTCAAGGTTTTAACAACCAAATGGCCACTAACAAAAGGAAATTTGGTCGTTGTAAGTAAGTATAACTACCGGATTAATTGTTGTCGCTAAATGATATTTAACGACCATATATACAATTCGGTCGTTAACCTTTAATGACAGAGCTTTTATCGACCGGTGATGACCAATTTTTATCCGGTCATTATAGACCTTTAACGACTGGATTTGGAATTTTAGTGACCGAAATTCCTTTCGCTAAAAGTCATTTTTCTTGTAGTGGCCTCTGCCGCATTCATGGAGTTGATAAACATGGTGTTTCAATCATACCTAGATTCTTTTGTGATTTTGTCTTTATCAATGATATTTTAGTGTACTCCAAGAGTGAGGAGGATCATGTTCGACACTTGAGGATTGTACTTTAAAGGTTGACGGAAGAGAAGTTGTACGTCAAGTTCTCTAAGCATGAGTTCTAGATTAATTTTGTGGCATTCTTGGGATATGTGGTGTACAAAGACGATATTAGAGTGGATTCATCCAAGATTGAGGCAGTTAGAGTTTGGACGCGACCTACTTCTCCTACCAAGATTTGTAGTTTTATGGGATTGGTAGGATACTACCAATGGTTTTTTCAGAGTTTATCTACTATCACAACTCCGCTGACCAGATTGACTCGATAAGGTGTGGGTTTTTAGTGGTTCGATGAGTGTGAGGAGAACTTTCAAAAGCTCAAGACTTTGTTGACTTCAGCTCCTATGTTGACTCTAGTTGCAGAGGGTGTGGACTTTAATATTTATTGTGATGCTTCAAGAGTCGGTTTGGGTGGTGTATTGATGCAGAAGGAGAAGGTGATTACTTATGCTTTTAGGCAGTTGAAGACTCATGAGAAGAACTACCCTACTAATGATTTTGAGTTGGCAGTCGTGTTGTTTACGCTTACATTATGGTGTCACTATTCATATGGGGTGAATTGTGAGATCTTCACCAATCACCAGAGTCTTAAGTAAGTCTTCAGTTAGAGGGATCTAAACTTGAGGCAGCGTAGATGTCTTGAGTTTCTTAAAGACTACGATGTGACCATCTATATCATTCGGGGGAGGCAATGTGGTTATTGAAGCTTTGAGTAGGAAGACTCCTAGCATGGGGAGTCTTGTCACGCTCAGTATTGAGGAGAGACCATTGGCTAAAGATGTTCAAATATTAGCTAATAGTCTTGTCTAGTTGTAGATTTTAGAGAAGAGTGGTGGTATGATATCTTTTATTGAGGCTTTAGTCAAGTAGATTTGTGAGTACCAATATGTTGATGATGAGACGTTGTGTCTCATTCAAGACAAAGTGTTAAGAGGGGAAACCAAGGAGTTGTCCTTGATTCTGATGGTGTCTTGAGGATCGGAGGAATAATTTATGTGCCCAATATGGGCGAGTTGTTTAGATTGATTCTTGGAAAGGCCCATTGTTCTCGATATTCCATTCATTTGGGAGTGCAAAGATGTATCATGATCTGAGTCAGCATTACTGATGGTGTGGCATAAAGAGAAATATTGCAGACTTTGTTTCTACATGTTTGACTTGCCAACATGTCAAGTATGAGCATCAGTGGCTCAGGGGTACATCTTAGAGGATATCTATTCCTACTTAGAAGTGGGAGCAGATCACTATGAACTTTGTTGTAGGGTTGCCTATCACAATGGGGGGTTATGATTCCATTTGGGTTGTTGTTGACAGGTTAACTAGGTGTCTCGACTTCATTCTAATTTGGAGAAGTTAGCCGAGCTTATATCATTCATATTGTGCAACTACATGGAGTCCTAGTTTCTATTTTATGTGATCAAGGTTTATTGTTAACTTCGCATTTCATAAAGGCATTATAAAATGTTTTGTACAGTCGGTTAGATATGAGTATTGCTTTTCACTCTCAAACAGATGGAAAGTCCGAGTGAATGATTCAGGTGTTAGAGGACATACTCCAAGGTTGTGTGATCGATTTTGGTGCTATGTGGGATCGACATTTGCCCTTAGTAGATTTTGCCTACAATAATTGGCCCCATTTGAGGTATTGTATGACAAATGATGTAGATCTCTAATTGGCTAGTTTTATTCAATAGAGATGGACTCTTTTGATACAAACTTGGTAAGACATGATATTGAGCAGGTCCGTATAATTCAGGATAGATTGTTGACAGCCCAGAGTCTATAGAAGAGTTATGCAGACTAAAGAGTTCGAGTCCTAGTGTTTATGGAGGGGGATCATGTTTGGCTTCGAGTATTACCTATGAAGGGTGTGAAAAGGTTCGAGAATAATGGCAAGCTTATCCCTAGATTCATTGGACCTTTTAATATTTTGAGAAAAGTAGGAGTTGTGGCCTATATATTGGTCTTTCCACCTAGTTCGTCGGCTGTTAATCCTGTGTTTCATGTCTCACTGCTTCAGAAGTATGTGTCGGATGAGTCTCATGTGCTTTCTCTTGATTTAGTTGAGTTGGGTCTAGAATTATCTTCTGAGGAGGAGCCTATAGCCATTTTGGATTGGCAGGTCTGAAAGCTTGGGACAAAGGAGATTACTTCAGTGGAGGTGCATTGAAAGCATAGTTCAGTTGGTGAGGCGACTTGGGAGGCAGATTTTGATATACGTGTCAAATATCCTCAGTTCTTCAAGGCTTCAGGTACTTTCTTTTATTTTATGCTCGAGGATTAACATGGTTTTTAGTGGTGGATAATGTAAGACCCTTAAGGTCTTTTTTGGAAATTTTCATAAAATTACCATTTTACCCCTTCCGATAATTGTCGCGAGTCATATCTATTCAGTCGGTGAAGTTGGTTTGAAAATTTTGAACTATTTGTTTAATTTTAGTTAATTTACTGACATGTAATCTTTTTTAGATAATTAATTTAATTGGTAAATAATGGGCCAAGTCCATATTTTATTAAATACCCTATAACATTTAACTTATACATAAAAATATAATTTTAAAGAAATAAAGGCTAAGATTATTTTTTTCATACAATTTACGGCTGAAAGGAGAACTCAAATTCGACATTGATAGGATTGAAAAAAATTGTTTCTGGTAAAACTATATAAACTTCAATGATGTTTTATACCTATGGATGATTGGGTGAACATTATATATTAGTTCTAGTGTAGTTTTGAAGGCATTCGATGACAAAAATTTATTTTAATTTTTTCAGTTCTCATCTTTTCAAATTAATAGTAAAATAATAAGTGCTGCGCGAGATGGGCAATCATTAGGTAATGGGGGTGGAATGTATGACAATTTAATTAATACGGGTTAGCTACTCCTTATATATTGTTTGTTCTTTTCCGTGGTTGAATCTGAGGATTTTTTGTAACTTGTTTAAGTGTTGGAAATTTTCGTGTTGTACTATATTAATGTTTATTCTTTTCCGTGGTTGAATCTGAGGATTTTCTGTAACTTGTTTAAGTGTTGGAAATTTTCGTGTTGTACTATATTAATATGATTCAAATTTTTTATAATATTGGTATAATTAAATATTATATGAATACCATTAGATTTATAATATTTGAAGGAATTGAAATTAAGCTTGAAATTTGGAGAAAATTGAAAGCTTTGACATGTTAATTGGCATCAAGATACAGGAACCTGATTTTAGGTTTGGGTGAGTTTTTTGGTCTAGGCTAGACATATTGTAATATGGGTGTTGTTAGTTTTGAAATCTTATTATGGTTATTTATTTGAATAGATTTTATTGATTTGGCAGCCCAACGAAAGAGGAAGGCTCAAGTCCCGGACTGAATTGTTGATTAACTAAGGCAAGTGGATTTTTCGACATTTGTTTAATGTAAAGAATCGTGTATTTCCTTATTGTATGTGTTGGAGAGTCATGGAACTTGGTAATGGGTTGACTTTATTACATTGAATGATCCTAACAAGGAAAAATAGGTAATAAAAGATAACTTGATTATATATTGATGTGTGATGTGTTGAGAATGATTGGAAAGACTTACTGATTTACTCTTGACGTTGTATCACGATTGTGTTGTTATGAATTTTGCATTGATATGGAAATGGTCATCTCTTCATTAATTATGTGAACATGTCATTTGCATTGCTTTTGAGACATAGTTGTGGCAAGTGTTATGTGAATTGAGGAAGAAAAAGAAATTAAAGAGGATGTACCATTTCGAGGGACATATTGCACGCCGCGGTGGATATTACGATTCAAGGGACATGTCGTACACTGCGTTGGATTCTATTATCAAGGGTCGTGTCGCATGCCGCAATGAATGGATGGACATATATGTCCTCTATGGGTCTCTGCCACACCTTGAGCCTACACCCTGGGCTCGACCAGGCACTCGAGAACCATTGTTGGCCCAAGCAAACCCTTTGTCTGGCTTAACTCTTAGAGGAAGACTTACTAATAATAAAAGCACTTTAAAAAGTAAATTGTAACTCAAATGATAACTTAGAATGTTTTAGAAATAAACATTCAACTAGCCAAAGTGACAACTCATGAACAACTAAAAATGAAAAAAATCATGAACTAATAATGTCTAACTATCTATGAAGCCTCTACTAACTGAGATGGACAAGACCCACGACATCCTAATAACAATACTGGAATGATAAAGTAAACATGGGATCATCCGAAAAGCAAGGAGGCTCACCAACAACTCTGAAGATAAACTGGATCAACGAAGTGCTGGATGTTGATCCTAGTTACCTGTATCTGCATCATAAAAGATGCCGGCAAATATGGCATCAATACATGGAATGTACGAGCATGTGAGGGGAATTCTAAAACATGACATAAGCTTGAAATGGAACTGAAGAAACACTTACCTCGTCTCAACTCAACTCAACTCATTTCAATAAAAAGCAGTGATAAAGATGCAATATAAAGAAAAGCTTTTAAAACAGTAGATAGCAACTCAATGTATTGAAAAAAAATACAATAATAACTCAGCTTTATATATAAAAATACAAGTAACTCTGTGGGAGATTCTATAACCGACAACCTTCACTATGAGCTATGTGATGATACAACGTCGAGCCCACGCTGCAAGAACTGTCCTATACTTTTCCGGGGTATAGAACCTACTACTATGTTTATACGCTAGTCTATGCTAAAAAGCATTAAGGAATCATCTAAAAAGTATGACCTTTTCTACCCACATTGGCTACATGGTTTATGGGGGCTGTGAGTTATTAGAGCTCTCCCCCATATCGGTGCTCAATACTACTCCCAAAATGTTACTAGCTCATATGTTTGAAAACATAACTCTTTCTGTGGTTTGAGATTATTACTCAAAATCTTTCTCTTAAAAGAGATAGTACTGAAACTGCTTATGAAAACTCTTTTAGAAATCGGTGTTTCCTCTCATCTTAAATGTGAAAACATTTACTCTTGGGAATACTTAGTTCCCATATATCATTTTTAAGAAAATGAACTCAGCTCTACTCTTCCTCAAACTCAATGCTTAAGTCTTAAAACAAATTTAAAACAATTGTTAAAGACTTTTTAAAAAGACTCGAAGAACTCTCGAGACTTGACTCTTAGCTCTACCTTGAATTTGAATTATGGATTCAAGGGGTATGATCTCATGTTATGAATGATCTCTCGATGTTTAGACGTAATTTAGAGTATAGAGATCAATTTGAAAATAAAGGTATGATTCAAGGGAACTCATACGAAAGGGTAGGGGACCTGACAACCTTGGAGAACTGAGTGGCGCAGGACGCCAGCCCTTGAACTACAGAAGGGAAGTTGGGGCACACTGAGTGGTGTGGCGCCCTAGGAGCCAAACCACAGAACCCAACTTCTGGTGCATTGCTGGTGCGGTACGCTAGCCATGTCAGAACTTTTTGACAAACTTTCTTCCTCATTTTATATCCGCAATTCGCCTAGAATCGAATGGTTTCTTCCCCAATCACTTAGATTTGAATACCCAATATTAGTATACTATAATCTACTCAAAACTACCCTTGAAACACTAACAATTATCTTAAGAATTCATCAAAACCTCAACAATCAAGATTATGAAAGAAACTTCAATCAAACTTATCAAGACCTCAAATCCTTTAACTTCAAGAACGTAAGTACACTGAAATAACATGATTGGCATGTGGGTGAACTAACCCAACCCTATGTGAACTTACATACCTCTTAGGGATTAAATCCTTGGTGAAACAACCTTCGATTCACAAGCAAAATTGAAGAACGCCTTTACTTTTCTCCCTTTTTCCTCTTCTTGAACTCCTCTCAAAACCCTATTGTAAATTAGGATTTGTGTAAATTGAACCAAATCAGTTTAGACCCTTAAATATTACCTTAATTCATTCTAGGATGATTGGGAAGGTAAAGACTAAAATATCCTTCATATTTTTGGGTAACTTTCTTTAACTAGACAACCTGACTTCAAACAGACATATCTCCCTCATATGAGCTCGAAATTTAGCAAATTTGGTGGAGTTGGAAAGAGAATTCCAAGACCTTTCATTTGATATCTTATGGCCTACCTCACTCATCCTGTACTGAAATTTATGGTCGTTTGAAGTTGATCCAAACTCATAACTTATGCATAACTTGGAAAATTTCAGATTTTGCTATTTCCAATTTAGTTCACTCTAGTTTTAGCTCTTTTAAAAATGAGGTGTTACAATATCTTCCCCTTGGGAAGATTCGTCCTCAAATGATATTACTCTAGGTAGACTAAGGGTGGTAACATCTAACACCCAACTTAAACACTCAATATGCAAAATAACACAACATTTCAACTAAAATAAATGCCAAGAAAAGGATTAGTACCTTCATTTGGAATTTCCCCGGAGTCAAAGAGATGTGGGTATCTCTTCTTCATATCTTCCTCAGCTTCCCAAGTAGCTTCCTCAAAACACTTACTCCTCTATAAGACCTTGACTGATGCTACCTCCTTGGTTCTCAACTTGCAAACCTGCCGATCTAGAATCTGAACGGGAATCTCCTCATAAGATACGCTATCCCTAATACCAATATTTTCAGTTGGTATAATAAGTGAAGGATCACCCATACACTTCTTTAACATGGAAATGTGAAATACCGGATGAACCACTGCTAATTCTAACGGTAGCTTCAACTCATAAGCTACATTGCCAATCCTCTTGGATATCCTATAAGGGCCAATATTCTGGGGACTAAGTTTCCCCTTTTTACCAAATCTCATGACATCCTTCATGGGTGAAACCTTCAAGTAAACCCAATCATCTACTTCAAACTCTAAGTCTCTTCTCCTAACATCAGTATAGGATTTCTGATGACTCTGCATCATTTTCAACCTTTTTTCAATAGTCTTCACCTTCTCCATGGCTTGATGAATCAAGTCTGGTCCTATCAACCCGGCTTCACCAACCTCAAACCATCTAATAGGAGATCTGCATCTTCTCCTATAAAGAGCCTCATAAGGAGCTATCTGGATTCTAGAGTGATAACTATTGTTGTAATCACACTCAATGAGAGGTAAGTGATCATTCCAATTACCTTTGAAATTGATCACACACGCCCTCAACATATACTCTAATGTTTGAATTGTGTGTGCTGCTTGACCATCCATCTATGGATGAAAAGCGGTACTAAGGTTCACCTTCAAACCCAAACCTTTCTGGAAAGACTTCCAAAATTGTGCAGTGAATTGCGCACCTCTATCTGAAATGATGGATACTCGAACTCCATGAAGTCTGACTACCTCTTGAATATATAACTTCGCATAATCTTCTAGTGAATGGGTAATCTTTACCGGTAATAAATGGGCTGATTTAGTCATCTAATCAACAATCACCCAAATCGAGTCATGATGCCTGTGAGACCGTGGTAAGCCTATAATGAAATCCATATTTATCATCTCCCACTTACATTCCAGAATATCTATATTCTGAGCCATACCACCAGGCCTATGGTTCTCTACCTTGACTTGTTGGCAATTCAGACACTTACCAACAAACTCTATGATGCCCCTCTTCATACTACTCCACCAATAGACTTCTCTCAAGTTATGATACATATTTGTGGAACCCGAATGGATAGAATATCTAGAGCTATGAGCTTCGTCCATGATCCTCTCTTGGAGTTCATCCACCTTTGGTACACACAATCTACCTTGGTACCTCAATACGACATCTTCCCCTTGTTCAAAAGCCATCACTTTTTTGTTATGAACATTTGCCTTCAATTCAAGCAAAATAGGATCTTGGTCTTATTTCTCTTTCACTTCAGACACTAGTGACGATTCAGCCCCATTCATTAGCACTACTCCTCCTACATTGGAATCCATTATCCGAACTCCCAATCATGCAAGTTTATGAGCATCTTTGGCTAATTCTTTCCTGTCTCCCTCAACATGGGTGCTACTACCCATAGATAATCTGCTCTAAGCATCAACAACAATATTAGCCTTACTTGGGTGATAGAGAATACTCATATCATAATCCTTGAGTAACTCCAACCACCTCATTTGTCTAATATTAAGCTCTTTCTTACTAAACACGTATGGAAGACTCTTGTGATCGGTGAACACATCTACATGAACACCATAAAGATAGTGACGCTATATCTTCAAAGCAAACACTACAACATCTAACTCTAGACCATGGATTGGGTAATTCCTCTCGTGAATCTTAAGTTATCTGGAGGCAGAAGCTGTAAACTTGCCATTCTACAACAATACACAACCCAATCCAACTCTGGACGCATCATAATATACCACAAAGCCTTGCATACCCTCTGGTAATGTGAACACTGGGGCAATAGTCAACCTAGTTTTCAATTCCTGAAAGCTTTTCTCACAAGCTTCAAAACATTAAAACTTAACTGTTTTTTAAGTCAACATAATCAACGGGATGAAATAGATGGAAACCCCTCGATGAACCTTCTATAATAACCAGCCAATCCCAAGAAACTCCTAATATTTGTTGGAGACATGGGTCTAGGCCAGTTCTGCACTGCCTCTATCTTTTGAGTATCAACCCGAATTCCATCACCAAAAATAATTTGACCTAAGAATACCGTAGACTCAAGCCAAAATTCACACTTAGAGAATTTAGCATATAACTCTCTATCCTTGAGAGTTTGAAGGGCTACTCTGAGATGAATAGCATGATCCTCCTCATTCCTCGAATAAGATTAGAATGTCATCAATGAATACGATAATAAACATATCTAAATAAGCCTTGAATACTCTATTCATAAGATCCATGAATGTCTCAGGTGCATTAGTTAATCCAAAAGACATAACGAGAAACTCATAATGATTGGTACACCCCGAGCTTACACCCGGGATGTGGTTGCCACTCGAGAACCATTGCTGGCCCCAAGCGAACCCTTGGCCTGCTTAACTCTTAGTGGATGATTTACTCATGAATAAAGATACTTTAAAAAGTAAACTAGAATCTCAATAAAACTTAGAATGTATAAAGAAACATTCATTAGCCAAAATGGCAACTCAAGTCTCAAACATTAAAACAGAAATGGAAAGACTCAAGAACTAACATCAACTAATTGTGTCTATAAAGCCTCTAAAACTATGAGGGATGTTGGGACAAGACCCCCGATCATCCTAACGACTGAAAACTAATAAAGCAATATAAATAGGGATCCTACGAAAAGCAAGGAGGCTCACCCCAAGACTCTGGATGCTCAACTAGATCAACGGAGCACTGGATGTTGATCCTAATTACCTGTATTTGCATTATAATAAGATACAGGCCAACTGGCATCAGTACATTGAATGTACGAGCATGTGAGCGGAATTTTAAAATAAGACATAAGCTTGAAAGGAACTGAAAGAACATACATGGGCTCAACTAAGTCATTTCAATATAAAGTAGTAACATGAATGCAATGTAAAGGAAAGCTTTTAAAATATGGATACCAAATCTGTATATTTAGAAAAACCATAATAACTTTGTATGTATGAAAACATACAATATAGACTCTGGATGTATATAAAAATACAATTAACTCTGTGTATATAAGAATACAAAATACTATTGTGGGAGATTCTCTAACCGACAACCATCACTTAAGAGCTATGTGATGATACAACATTTTGCCTCACACTGCCAGGGCCGTCCTATACCTTTCCAAGGGCATAGAACCTAACTCACTAATTGGATCCACTAAGCTATGCTAAAAAGCACTCAAGAAATCATTTAAAAAATATGAACCTTTTCTACCCATGATGTCTACATGGTTTACGGGGACTGGGAGTTGTCTGAACACTCCCTCATATCGGTGCTCAATACTACTCCTATAATATACTAGCTCTTTATATTTAAAAACATAACTTTTTTCTATGGTTTGAGATAATTGCTCAAAACTTAGCTCAAAGGCTCTCTTGGATATAAAAGTTTCCTCTCTTGCTTAATTGTGAAATCATTTACTAATTACTGAAAAACTTAGCTCAAAGGCTCTTTTGGAAATCGGTGTTTCCTTTCTTGTTAAATGTGAAACCATTTAATCTTTAGGAATACATAGTCCCGATATACTCTTTCGAAGAAAAGACTTCAATCTTTACTCTTTAGTCAACTCAAACTCAAGTCTTAAAACAAAGTTAAAACATGTACAAAAGACTTTTGGAAAACTCTATGAACTTCTCTTGACTTGACTCTTAACTTTCCTTGAATTGAATTATGCATTCAAGGTTCATGATCTCATGTTTATGGATGATTTCATGATGTTTAGACATACCTTAGAGTGTATAAATCAAATAGAAAACTTAGGTACGTTGCAAGGGCACTCAATCGAAAAGAAGTGGGAAAGGGTAGGAGACCTGGCGTCCCTAGCACTCTGAGTGGCACCAGCTGCTAGAGGCAAAACTTCAGAGTCTAGGTTGGGGCACACTGGCTGGCACGGCGCCCCAGAGCCCTAACTTTAGACTCTATCTTGGGGCGCTCTGAGTGATGCGGCGCCCTCATACGCTCAAATTACACCTCCCTAATGAAGTATAAGTGATCGTTGTCAAATAAAGAACCCAACTTGTAGGTTGGAGTCGATCTCACGAGGAATATGGTCTAGACTTAAACTTAACTCACTATTATATCTCAAGATTCAAACTTTATTGTTATCAATATTAGAGAGAAACTAGGGCGTATGTGTTCCCCATGAGCTCTTAACGCTGTAATCATAATAATAGTAATCCTTTCCTAGTGTTTTACATGCAAAGTTGCTAAGTTAGTTATCCCCAAGTGATTGGTCCTCCAAATAAGGAATTTCACTACGCACCTTGGTCCGGCTATAAGTGTATACTTTACTAACCCTTACCTTTACATCAGATTAGACATCACATCAATGTATGGCTTAGTTTTCACCCTCGCACCGATTGACTAGACTATTAGATAGAATCCACTAAATATTTGTGGATAATTCTTTTCTCATTAAGTACCTCCTTGGTCTGGCAAGTAACAACAAGGCAAGTTCTAATGTTGTGCACCGTTAAAAAGACTTCTAAGCGAAAGAATTAACAATATATGCATAAACACTATTCAAGAATTACTTAATTATTATTCATAATTTGTTAATTGCTCATGGTTCCCACAACCCTAGTTGTGGATTTAGCTACTCGTGGTTGAAAGATCACAATTCATGTTTGAGTAAAGAGAATTCATGAACTTACAAAATAAATTGCTGAAAATCGAATCTTGAATTGAAAACCAAAGTTAAACTTGAATAAAACCAAATTCGAAAATCAAATTGCTAATGTTTTCAAGTTAATCCCCCAAAACACAAAGAACTAAGAGATAATAACAATGTCTAACCCCTAAAAATGAGGTTTACAACTCCTATTTATAGAAAAACATGTCTTAAACAAAAAGGAAATGAAATAAGGAAATAAACTTTTATGACGCGGCTTCAATCGACGAACTCGACCTACAGACCGTGGGTCGACCTATGGTCCATAGGCCCCTTTCGTAGCTCCACACTTAGACTTTTTCATCAGGTACTGGAACTTCAACTTTCTGAATCATTCGCGGATATGCAAGATGGCCCGTGGGTTGACCTACAGTCCATCAATTGTATCTGTAGTTCCACACTTAGTCAGACTTCCCTGATGCTCCATCTACACTTCCCATCAATAGTCCGTCAAAGGACCTATGGTCCGTAGGACCCTTTCGTGGGTGACTCCTTCTGCAAAATTTCAGTTTTCATCTCACTAAACCATGCCCAAGCCTATTTCCTTCAAACATTACACATAAACATTATTTCTAATACAATATAGCCCTAGACACACACAACTTCTAAGTTAAATGTATCAAACATACCATAAACTCATGGTATATTAACACCCTCAACTTAAACTCGTTGTTTGTCCTCAAGCGATGCACTAACACTCTAAACGATACTTGTGTAGAAGCAGACATTCAAACTCAAGCAATCACATGGCTTTTATAAATCAATTCGATCACTCTAGTGCAAAACTTTTCATCTAGACTCAACAAGCTAACTCATGCGGATCAAGATATGACATAGATTGACTGATAGACATCACAACATACACTTTTCACAATCACCAAGGTACCAACTTTCCAACAATGCAACTATTGCCCTCACTTCAAACGAAATCCCTTTTTCACACAATAGATATGAGTTTTGAGTTCAAGGATTCATTCAACACTCATACTTAGAAGTGACTTCAAGTACAATTAGTTCTCAATACAATAGGCTTGCCCTTATTTTCACTGCATAGACTCTCCAAACTAATTACTAGGATCACTATAGGACTTTCTTAGCTTGTAACGTAGGCTCAAGGTTAGGTAGGTATATTTAGGTACTTTTTAGTGAATTTCTGTCCTCCTTGACATTACATTGGATTTTTACCTCTTTTCTCAACCAACTCTTGACATCTTTTTATTTGCTTTTCTTTCCCTTAACTTTCTTCAACATAGATGTGACCTTTGACTTTGTAGCTCATATTTTTCACTTTTATTCTTTTTCTTTTGCTTCTTTATTTCATTATTTCTTTCAGCACTTTTTTTCATTCCTCTTTTCAACACACAACTCTATTCATACCTTTTTTCTTTCAGTTTCCTTTTTCAAAGCCACCCTCAACTTATGCTTTTTCCAAGGGTTGAGGTGCATAATATCGAATGTCGGACCAGGGCCAAGATCAAGGTAAATTTTTGAATTAGCCACCCTCAACTTAGGCTTTTGGCCTAATTCAAGGTGCACATGTCTAAGGAGGGACCAGGGCGAAGACAATTTTTTTATCGAAGGTGAGTTAGGTGTTTTGAAAGAAGTAATCTATTTTAGGCTCAAATATTTGGATCAAAGGGAAATTTATTTATTTTGGTTGGATTATTTTAGGCTTGAGTGGAATTATTAGAACAAGGGTCTATGATCATTTCTCCGCTTCTAGCCTAGATTGCCTTAGCAGGACTAACGGGGCAAGTTCTAGATCGGTACAATATTGTCTGAACATTCAGACTTTTCTCACTAACACTTGCACAGTGATTCATTATCAGATTATAAGATTACCCATTTCAAGTTTTATCTTAAGTCATGAGGTCAAATCGGTTCTTTATCATGTCATATAAAGATCCAACACATTCAACTCATCAAGCCTATAGATTCTAGCACATTTTACAATTTTTGGACGGGTATCAATTTCATCGATTTCATGCTTTTTATGTCATCATGCCTTTATTCTTCTACATACTTCTACACATACATTCCTAAACATGCCAGTTCAACATAAAAGTAAATAGTTCTTTGGGGGAAAAGAACATAAGCAAGAAAACTCCAAACGAGGACTGTGAGTTGGGTTACTCAGACTTCACCCTAACACTCCAATCCATCTACACCACCCCCATCAAAATAAGGTGCAATTGCCCTCAATGCATAGAAACCAACAAAATAAAGCATAGGGTGAAGGTGAAGCAAACATGTGGCGCAAATGCACCGAAGACACTCAAGAAGCGGATGGGTCTGGTTTCTTAGACCCCGCATGAACTACACTTGGGAAGCCATCAGTAGCGCCCACATCCATAGAATTAGCACCCTCAGTAGTGCTCATGGTACCAGATGTACCCATACCTATCTCCATGACCTGTTGCCCTCTCCGCTCCTCATCAAGAATAGATGACATCCTTGCCTCCTCAGTCTGTTAGTGCTCCTTCTTCTTCAATTTGTGCTCCTCATCAGCATCAGAAGTGTGGTTGGAACTGTGGCGCTTCCTAGCAGCACGGGAAGATTTAGGTGGTGGCATAATATCACTGAATAAGGCACTCATCATCACCTCATCATCTGGTGCCACAGGGGCAGACTCGATCTCGGTCTCTGGGAGTTAGGAGTGTAGCAACATTAGCACGAAGGCTAGCTACCTCCGTCTGGAAAGTAGTCACATCTATGGTGGGGGTCGGCCTCTCTAGGGCTCGCAACTCAAAGTCATCCAGGCGCTGATGAACGGTCTGGACATTTCGGTCCATCATCTACTCCATCCTTGCCTCGGACTCTATAATAGACCGCTGCATCCATGTCTTCACATGTTGAAGTAACGTGGCCATTTGTGCCTCCAGCTTCTGGACACGGGCTAGAGGTATGGCAATAGACCTTGAAGAGGGAGTGGCTCAGGATGAACTAGGGGCCTCATTGGCAATCAGAGATGGTGGATCTTGGGTGTCTGCTGTAGCGATGAGAATGGTGGAATTAGCAGTCTGCATCTACGCAACATCGATAGAAAGATCATCACCTAGAGGTGGTACCTCAACATTTGGCTCTCTACAAGGTGCGGCTAGATTAGAGTCATCCCAGATCAATCAAATATCTAGAGCCTTGGTTTCCTGAAGCAACCAGTCACAATGCCATACTGGTACAAAATGAGTCCCTGCATAGCTGGAAGATGAGGAACGGGAAAGGCAAGGTAGTGGTAGGATCTCCACAATCAAAATGTGGGCAAAATTGATCTCAAGACCCGCTCCCATAGCTGCAACCATCACCGCTCGGTGCCATGTGACCACAAATTCCACCTGAGTAGCAGACAGTCAATTTCGTACCAGCAGTCAAAAGCACTTCGCAGTAAAGCTCAGTGTAGCCTTCCAAATGCCCAGGCTCGGTGTACTAACCCACTTAGCACGCTCTCCCCTTGTGGCAATATTTCATGCCATCCACCTCAAGAGTGACTCCTACTGCTCAGCATTACTCTAGAAGGCCTTGCTCTAAATAATACCCATCTGATAGTCGAACACTACTGTATTGATGGGCGGAGTGTGATCTGGGCCATAGATAAACCTACGGAGGGTGACGTCTGATATGTCAACTGGAAAGCCTCGCACTAGGGTGTACTCAAGTGGAGGCTGAATGATGGGCTTGGCCCACTTGGAGATGGAGTCTCTGATGGTGGCAGCATAGGAAGCGTAGAATTCCTGACCTCTCTCCTCGCCTTATGTGCCAAGAGTCCGTGCCATCTACTCACACATGTGCCTCCTGAAGAGTTGATCAATGACTGGAGTGGTGTAGAGGCTACTTATGAGAACCCGATGCTCCTCGGTGACTCATCTATCCCTTTTATTGTGTTCATTCAGCATGTGAGCATCAGTATAGATTTGATATTGGCCCCCTATGAACCATCTATTCGGCTCAGTAGCAACCGGTGCAGGCTCAGAATTAGGGGAATTGGAACATTTCCCGTACAATCGACCTCAGAAGACAAGGCGGTGCTGCCGCTAAAGTCGGAGCGGGATGTCGACTCAGAGCTAGGTGGTGACACAATCGGTGTGGCCCCCTCCTCAAACTGGGGAACAGTGACCTTGTCAGAGCTCTCCTGTAGGGTGAAGTTCCTCGTAGTGTAAAGAGTGGTGGGGGATGTCCTGGTGGGAGGAGGAACGTACTCTTCATCAGTATCCTCATCGATCAGACATCGAGAGCAGACAATGAACTTTGATTTTACTTCCGCAGCATAGGTGGGAGCTTTGTTAAGGGCTATGGTACCTATGGAAGCATAGTTACATTGAAACTTACAGAATAATTTTAGAACAAAAATCAAACCCAAACAAAAAAATAAAAAATTTTATACAGTAGCTGAACTATTGACCCACGGTGGGTACCTACGGTCCGTCGATGGAACGATGGTCCGTGGGTCCCCTCCGTAGGTCAGAGTACCCAAAATTAGGTCTCTGATGTGTGAACCACATATCTACAGACAGTCTGTCGATGGAATAATGGACCGTAGTCTACACCGTGGTTCAACACTTGTGCAAAATAGTGTGTGCAAAATGGTGTGTGCAGTAATCCTAATAGTAATAATCCATTACTAGTGTTTTACTTTCAAAGTTAGTAAGTTAGGTATCCCTAAGTGATTGCTCCTCCAAATAAGGAATTTCACTACGCACCTTGGTCCGGCTACAAGTGTATACTTTACTAACCCTTACATTTACCTCCGATTAGACATCATATCAATGTATAGCTTAGTTTTCACCCTCGCACCAATTGACATTAGACTATTATATAGCATCCACTAAATCTCTGTTGTTAATTATTTTCTCATTAACTACCTCCTTGGTCTGGCAAGTAGCAACGAGGCGAGTTCTAACGTTGCGTATTGTTAAAAAGACTTCTAAGCGAAAGAATTAACAATATATGCATAAACACTATTCAATAGTTACTTAATTATTATTCATACTTTGTTAATTTCTCATGGTTCTCACAAACCTAGTTATGGATTTAGCTACTCATGCTTGAAAGATCACAATTCATGCTTGATTAAAGAAAATTCATGAACTTACAAGATAAATTACAGAAAAATCGAATGTGCAATTGAAAACCAAAGTTAAACATGAATAAAACCAAATCTGGAAATCAAATTGCTAATCTTTTCAAGTTAATTCCCAAAAACACAAAGAACAAAGAGATAATAACAATGTCTAACCCCTAAAAATGAGGTTTACAACTCCTACTTACAGAAAACATGTCCTAAACAAAAAGGAAATGAAATAAGGAAATAAAATTCAAGGACGCAGCTTCAATCGATGAACTCGACCTATGGACCGTGGGTTGACCTACGGTCCATAGGTCCCCTTCCGTAGCTCCACACTTAGACTTTTTTCATCAATTACTCTGGAACTTCAACTTTCTGAATTATTCGACGGATGTGCAGGACGGCCCGTGGGTCAACCTATGGTCTATCAGTTGCATCTGTAGTTCCACACTTAGTCAGGTTTCCCAGATGCTCTATCTATGCTGTCCATCGACGGTCCGTCAAAGGACCTATGGTCCATAGGACCCTTCCGTGGGTGACTCCTTTTGCAAATTTTCAGCTTTCATCTCACTAAACCGGGTCCATGCCTATTTCCTACAAACATAACACAGAAACATTATTTATAATACAATATATCCCTAGACACATACAACTTCTAAGTGAAATGTATCAAAAATACCATAAACTCACTATATCACGCCCTAGACCTATTCCCACTTTTTTGAAGTATTTTCTTGGTCAATTTTCAACTCTAAACCCTCTAGATTCAATTGGTTTTTTTACCAAACACTTAGATTCGACTACATAACAAAAATATGCTAGAATCTACTCAAAAGGACATCTAATTTCCTGAATTTAACTTAAGAACTTCTCAACAACTTCAACAATTAAGAACCCAATAGAAACTTCAAAGAAATCCATCAAGAACACAATTTTTATACTTTCAAGAACATAAATTCGTTGAAATAAATCATGATTGGCACGTGGGTGAACGAACCCAATGCTATGTGATCTCACATACCATAGGGATTAACCCTTGGCAAAATCAACAAACAATTCTCCAAGTACTTGACAATTCCTTGCTCCTCCTCTTTTATCCTCTTCTTTTCTCTTCTCTCGAAATCCTAACTTAATTTTGTGAAACGTAAATTGAATCCTATCCATTTAGACCCCTACTTAATTACCAAAAATGAATTTAATTAATTGGGTTGTGAAAAGACCATAATACCCTTCTAAAATCTGATTTTGACTTTCCTTATCTGGATAGCCAAACTTCAAATGGGCATATATCCTTCATACAAACTCAAAATTGAGGAAACTAAGCGGCATTGGAAAGATAATTCAAAGATCTTTCCTACGGTATCTTGCAGTACACCTAATTCATCTTGAGATAGGAGTTACGATTGTTTGAAGTAGACCCAAAACTCATACGAAACTTAACTTGGTCAAACTTTCCAAATTTAATAATTTCCAAAAATATGGCTTCTTTATAATTCTAGTTCTTTCCAATAGCTAGGTGTCACAATGGCCATAGTGGGTCCTGAAAGCTGTCTTAGGAATATCACTCTCCCTTACTCTTAATTGATGACAGCCAAATCTGAGGTCTATCTTAGAAAAACAAATGGCACCCTGAAGCTGATAGAAAAGATCATCAATTCTTAGTAGAGGGTACTTATTCTTGATAGTTACCTTATTCAACTAATGGTAATCTATGCACATTCTAAGAGAACCATCTTTTTTCCTCACAAATAAGATCAGAGCACCCCCAAAGTGAGACACTTGGTCGAATGAAACCTTTCTGAAGAAGATCTTTGAACTACTTTTTTAACTCTTTCAACTCTGTTGGAGACATTCTATATGGAGGAATAGAGATAGGACGAGTATCAGGAAGAATATCTATACCGAAGTCTATTTCTCTCTCAGGAGGGACTCCGGGAAGATCATCTAGGAAGACTTCTGGAAGCTCACTAACAACTAAAACTGACTGAATAGGTGGTGTCTCAACACTAGAGTCATTAAATCGGACTAAGTGATAGATGCACCCCTTGGAAACTAACTTTCTCGCCTTAAGGTACGAAATAAAATGACCCTTAGGCACTGTTGAACTACTCATCCACTCAATAACTGGCTCATTAGGAAACTGGAACTTAACTACTGGAATTCTACAATCAACTGAGGCATAACAGGCATGAAGCCAGTCCATACCTAGAATAACACCAAAATGTACCATGTATAACTCGACTAAGTCAACCATGGTGTCCTTGTGATTGACAAAAATAGTGCAACCATGATAAACTCTCTCAGCTAGAATAGTCTCACCAATAGGTGTAGAAACACTGAAGGGCTCAAGAACTTGCTCATGAAGGATATCAAAATTCATGGCAATATAAGGAGTCACAAAAGAGAGACTCGCCCTAGATCTAGAAAAGCATAAATATCAAAAGTAAAGACTTTGATCATAACAGTGAAAATGGAGAATTCTCTTTCTCTTGGCGACTAGTGATAGCATATAGCTGGTTTGCCCCTCTGTCTGTCCCTAAAGTAGCTCCTCTAGGTGCAGCTCTGTCTGGTGGAGCAACTAAAGAAGAGTGGGCTCTATTGCCCCTATTTCAACCGCACTGCTTGTTCTTAGGGTACTCTTTCATGAAGTGACCCTCTTGACCACACTTGAAGCAACTAGTGGAGCCATCACGACACACCACTAAGTGGGTCCTACCATACTTAGCACATCCTCCTTGTGCTACACTACCTTGAGATTGTGTAGGTCTAGCTCTGAAATTTAGTGAATTCTTGTAACACCCCAGAAACTAGTGAGCTAAATGTGAGGGTTAACATCAAGAAAGGAGGTCAAGGCCCAAAAGAGTGGGCTAAGGCAGTCTTCTTTGGTGTAGGCACTGCCCCACCTTCCACGCCCATCACTACGGCTCGTGGGAGGGCTCTCGGAGGGCTAGGCAGTAGCCTTGCCAAATATGCCTAAAACAGCGTCCTCTCTTCACGATCCACTTCACGGCTCATGGTCAAGACCACGGCACATGTGAAGGCTCATGGAGGGGAGCTAGTGGTAGAGGGTGAGTAGGAGGTGGCTTAGCCACTACCTCAATGCCCACGAGAGGGACCACGGCTCGTGGCATGCTCCACGACTGATGGACCCCTCCATAAAGATGCCTTGGGCTTGGGGGATGAAGGAACTTGGTGCCTAGCCACTACCTCAAGTCCATGAGAGGGACCACGGCTCGTGGAGCCCCTCATGGCACCTGGGCAACTCACTTTAAGTGAGGGGTGTTTTGGGTATTTTTAGTTTAAGTCCAACCAAAGTGAAATCATTTTACCTTACTTTTATACATATAAAGCCAAAATACAACCATTCTCCTCATTATTTCCCAAAACCCAAATCAAATCCCAAAAAGTTCATCTTCTCCAATATTCTCTCTCTAGAACTTCAAGGAAGAAGAATAAGGAAGTGTGAGCTAGGTTCAATAAGCTAGGTTTTCTACTCAAATTCTTTCGATTCCATTGCAAAGTTATGGTAGCTCTTCATCCATGGAGCCCCTTCAAAACCCCTAATTTTAAAGCTAGAAATCCCAAAAGTTAGGGTTTGACTTCAAACTCATGGGTTACTTTCAAAAACATTTCTAATGATTTATTTATGATATATTATGTATGAATTGATGATTTCAAATGGTTTTGATGTTGAATTCCCCCAAGAACCCATGAAACCCCATATTCCTCAATTATGATCTTGTGATGTGGGTTTGTTGATGATAGAAGTATGTTATGAAATTATGCATGTAGTAATTGAATTATATGAATTATGTTATTATCCATGTCTAATGTAGTAAATTCTAGATGCGTTGGTATGACATGAGTTTTGACCCTTGAAAGGGCAAATTATGCTATTATGCATGATTATGAGATTGTTGTATATGCTTTAAGAACACTTTGAGAGTGAAATTTCCATGATTATGATAATGTTGTTGTGTTTATTGAAAGGATATTCTCATGAGCACATAATGAACGTGATGTGAAAGGTTTTCTCACAATATGATGATTCTAAGGTTGAAAGGCAATTCATATCTAACTGAATGTTATGTTACATGAAAACATGGATGGTGAAAGGTTATTCTCAAGCATAATCTGTTGAGCTATTCAAATGAAACAAGTTATGACTTAACTACTCTATGGGATAAATACTTAGCATTGAGTGGATATTTTTATGAGATGAAAGCGCCCCTGGCAGAAAGGACGGGTTTCTAAAAACAATCTCTTGAGATGGAAACTCCCTGATGAATTTGAGATTTGGACTCATTTAGGGCTTTGTTTATATAGATTTGGTGTCCTCAAATGTTTAATCTCTGCAAAAAACAATTGATGTTAATGCCTTGATTTTTAGGTATATGATTGAGGAACAAAGCAAGGATACTATCATGCAAAAATGAACAAAATAAACTGAAGAATGGAAGAAAGGCAAGCCTGGTGATCGCCAAGAGAGTTTGGCGAATCGCCAAAGAGGCAGTTCCATCGCCTAAAGTTCCACTGTGCCAGTCTTGAGGGAAGAAACCAAATCGGTGCCAAGAAGAAGCAGTCGGCGCATCGCCGAATAGTTTCGTGATGCAGTGATAGATCACCTAAAGTTACAAAAGCCATGGAGGCTGAATGACAAGGGAAAAAGGTGATGGAAGAGGTCAAAGGGCGGAACGTCGATTGGTTCTGCTAGCCCGACTTACTTCGCAAATTGGACCTTCGTGGCTTATTTTTGACGACTATAAATTACATTTTGAACATTAATTTAGTATCTATTTTTGTATCTTAGAACTTATCTTGAGAGAGATTTTTGTATCTGAATACTCAGAATTATTCTCTCTATAGTTCTCCTTAGCTTTGAAGGATTGAAAAGTTCACTTTTGTGAAATTGGAAGTGGGTCTTTGAGATTCATCAAATTGGAGGATTGTAAGGACGAAATCATTCTTACCCAGTTGATGGATAATCAATTTGGTAACTGTTTTTACCTTTTTATGATGTCTAGCTAAAACTCCAATTCTTGGGGCGTGATCATGTGGTTATGGGTTGAATTAGTGTGTGGGTATTGTTAATTACTAGTCTAAATGTTGTTTTGAAGTGGGTTTAGTCAGTAATTATGGTTTAATCTATGAATTGAAGTTGCAAGTGCAGTTCTATTCTAGTGTTCTTGGCTTGCTCAAGAGAGAAGTTTTAGAAATAAAATTATTGATTAATGATTTGTATGTATTGGGTTGATGTGGGTTCAGCAAGAGAGAGTGAATCCTAAACCCAATCCTACCCATCTTGATCGAGAGAGAAGATACATTAAGGTTTTGGGTTGTTCTTAATTGCTATGCTTGTTGATGTTCGAGAGAAATCACCTAAAGCAGAATAGTTGTTCCAGAGAAAGCTATTTCAATTATAGTCTAGCCTACCCACTGATATTTAGCTATTTACTAGTATTTTCAATTACCTATATATCGAAATTCACTTATAATCAATCATATCCCGAGAATCTCTCGCCTTATTGTTATCTCATTGTTATTTTATAGTTTTGTAGTTGATAACTGCAAATCAAAAACTCCCATTTGACATTCGTGTCACCCCTTTTATTTGATATTTCTTCTTCCGATAATGTCTATTCCTATAGCTGATTGGATCGCATTCATACTTTTCAATTGAATTATAAACACGTATCGCTCCTTGTGGAATTTGAACCCAATTCATTTAGTTGGGTTTTATACTGATTTACAATTGTTGAAACACCTAGAATTGGATGAGATATGCTTGAAACATCAAATCAAAATGGCGCCGCTGCCGGAGAATGGTGTTGTTTGAAATTCTTTTGGTGAAGTTGAATTGTGTTCTTGTTAGTTATACTTGAATCTACTTACTTTTTGTTTTCGTTTTTGAGTTGCTTGTGTTAAAACAGGGAGGAAATAAGCATCAACGGGAGTAATGGTAGCCAAGTGGGCCACCAAGACGACATCAGGAATCTCAATGATGTCAATGACCCAAATGTCAATGACCTAAATCTAGTGGGCGGTGTTGGTGCCATTCGTTTACCTCTGGCTGAAGAAAATGTTGTGGTTCACATTACAAGCACCTTGTTGCAGCTCTTACAATTGAAAGGTTTGTTTGGTGGGCTGGCTCATGAGGATCCCCATGTGCATATTAGGAATTTTGTTGATGTTTGTGGACTGTTCTCCTTTAAGACTATATCTGAAGAATCGGTCCAGCTGAGGTTGTTCCTATTTTCTCTAGTGGGAGAAGCATGCAACTGGTTGGCTTAGTTGCCAAGAGATTCTATCACTTCGTGGGATGAGCTTATTACTGTATTCCAAGTTTGATTCTTTCACTTTTCAAAGATGATGGATTCAAGAGATAGAATCCTAGAGTTCAAATGTTTGAAAGGTGAGCAAATCCAGGTGATATGGTGAGATTTAAGGAGTTAGTGCTTCAATGCCCTACTCATGGACTCCCAGATAAAATGTTGTTGGAATTATTCTATAGGAGTCTGAATTTGGTAAATAGGGAAGTGGTTGACCAACTTTCTTCTGGTGGAATATTGCGACTGCCCTACGCAATAGCTTCACAACTCCTCAATTTCATGACCATGAAAAATAGGACATGGCATACACACACAGACCAAGTCTCTCATCTCACTTGTAAATGAACCAAAGAACTGATCATAAAGGATCAAGAGAGAGACCAGAATTTGGCCAAAATGATGACCCAACTGGATACCTTAGCCAAAAATGTTATTGAATTTGTAGTGATGTACAATAAGGAGGTAAACTTCCTAGCCAATCAAGGAGGAAATTATCATGCAAAACCCTCAAGGCTGGGATAAAACAAAGGATGGAATAGAGAGAGGGAGAAGGATAGGTATGTTCCTTCTCATGAGCGTCAAAAATCCAAGGACTCTAAGGGCAGTTGGATAGATAATATGCTCTCACGCATTCTTAGTAAAGTCGAATAGTCAAACAATATGTGTAAAGAAATGAAAAAGGATGTCTCAACTCTCCATCAGATGGTGACCTCTCATTCCATTACTATCAAGCGGCTAGAGACTCAAGTAGGTCAGATTTCATTGTATTACAACCCAAAACAACAAAGGCAGTTGCCTAGTGATACTATGGCAAACCCCAAGAATGAAGCTTGAATGGGTACTTTCGTCGTGCCATGATGTTAACTAAGGTGCTTCTTAGGAGGCAACCCAAGTTTTTAACGCTTCTATATTTGTTTTTGAATAATGGGTGTTGAATTTGCAAGTTGAGAAGTGGAATGTATTTGAGATTATGCAAGTTGGCGAGCCAAGAGTCCAGTCAGTGACTTACCGAAGAGGTTGGTGAGTCCCAGTTGGACCTCTGTTGGACTCACAAAAATAGCAAGTGGGAGTCTGTAAAAATCGATAGGCTTAGGGACGAATCGGCGACTCGCCAAACAAGTCAGCAAGCCCAACTTCGTCCTTCGTTCGGACACCCAAATTAATTGGAGGTCTTGTAAAACTTGGCAAGGTAAGTCTCCACTCAGCGCATCATCGAGTGGTTCGGTAAGGATGACTAATACCACCGAAGGGCCACAAATTGAAAGGTTTTAAAAGGACAAAGGGTTCAAATTTTCAAAATCTTTCATATTCCTTCATTTTAACCCCGTACACTCACACCCGCATTTCATATTTCCCATATTTTTGCATTTTTATCACTTTTTGCTATTGATCTTGTGCTCGGATTTGGATTTCATTACCGCCTATCTTTTCAAATTCTTCATTCGACCAAAAGGTTAGTTTTTCGAGCCCAGAACTCTAGTTTAGTAGTTGAACTCGAATGCATTTGATAATTTGTGTCTTGATGTGTGTTCGGCCTATTTTGAAATGGTAGTTGATGTGTTTTTGTGCCTATTTTATGTTTCAAAATTGTGCTTTTTGCTTAAATTATTGATTTCCCAAATTTTTTGCTTTAAAATTGATCTTAAATTGTTGGGTTGCGGTATATTTGTGTTGGGTCTATTTGGATGAAGTTTGAGTAACCCCCAATTGTGCTAAATGGCGTACTTTACCCAATGAGGGAGCGTTTGACATCATTCCTAAGGGCAAAAGTAGTCAAATGGCCTATTTTAGCCAAACCGCGGGAAGTTTGAGTACCCCGGTGACATGGATCGATTGGGTCTAGGTTTAATTGCATAAGTGTGTGGTTTGATTTTTATTATGGGGGCTGCAGGCTTGAATTTGGGAAACGAGGTTGAAATTTGGCACATTGGGCAATTCAGTTAGCTGGGTCGAGCTCGTCGAACTGTTCGGCAGTTCGCCAACATCCCCCTTGATCGCCTTTTATTTTGTGATTTGGCTAGATTAGAGTCTGTAACTTTTGGCTGGAAGCCTGAACTCACCGAGCTCACTCGGCGACTCATCAAAAATCTCCCTTGATTGCCCTTTCTGCGCCCTAACCCATAAAACACACTGTAACTTTCGGCGAGCTAGTCTGAGCTCACCGAGTGATGTCAACGATTCTCCAAAAGGCCCTGCATATCACCGACTTGTCATTTTTTTGGGAAATTACAAGCCATTCCTTTTGGCGAGCCCGATTTGGCTCGCCAATGTGACTCGGTGACTCGCCAATTGGTTCAGCGAGTCTTTCTGCAACTAAATTTTGAGATTTTTCTTAAACTATTTCTAACTTTTCCCGATGTGTTTTGTAGATATGGCTAGAACCAACTGGGATGAGAATGGAATGCTGCCTCACAAACGAACACGGGGCATCGTAATAAATGAGAGAGCAGTTGCTTCCAACAGAAAGGGAAAGAAAGCACCTTCAAATTGAGGTTAGGGTAAGGGCAAAGCGCCCGTAGCTGAGATACCAAAGCACAACTCCAGTAGTGATGAAGACTCTTTCAATTCTCAGGTCTCACTCTTTGAGCTTAATTATGACTAGCCACTACAGTCCCGGTGAGCAGAGATTTATGCAAGGTCTTGCCAAGATCCATCTAGGATCCCAGAGGCTACTTCTCCTGTTACTGATTCAGTGCCACCTACAGCACAGACGGTTGTCCTAGCACCACTAGTTTAAGGTCCTCCTACCCAGCTACTCAACAAGCTAAAGGCCGAGAGGCTGAGGACCATTCTGGAAGAAAAGAGATTATCCACGGATAGTGTAGTGGACAGGTACCCCCTTCTGTGGGACACACTCCGGTACCAGTGGTTTGACCTATTCACCAGGCCTCGTGGCCCATATATTCCCACCTGGGTCTGAGAGTTCTACACTGCATACGGTGAGTTAGTAACCAAGGGGAAGAAGAAGGCCAGTGCCTTCAAACCAGTAGAGTATGTGCTAATGCGGGGTAAGACAGTTGGACGCAGCAGCGATTATATCAATGTTGCACATAACAGAGCTACATGATTTGAGCATGAGTATAAGGGCTTGGCCATAACATAGAGTTTGGATGACCTAAAGTGCTGGCTTGCCCCTCTCATTTCTAACACCACCCCGAGGTGGATTGAGGTAGGAGCTCCCATTGAGAAGAAGGAATTCAACACTGCTGCTCGATATTGGTTCGGGTTCATTAGAAGCTTCATAATACCTTCACAGAATGAGTCCATCCTCCGCCACCCAAAGGCGGCCTATCTCGGATCCATCATCACCAAGAAGTGGCTCAACTTGGGGCTAATTATAGAGCAGGAGATGGCCAAACATCCCTGCCATTCCCAGTACTGATCACAGAGCTATGTTAGTGGACCTGGAGTTCCTCGTGATGATCTGAGGGACATTGAGGTTACATCTACATCATCCACAAATATCTGGCGCATAGAGGCAGAGTATATATGGGATGAGGCAGATAGGAGGAGAGTAGCTCCTGTGGATGCTTCCCTAGAGGTTGATGTTGAGTCCATACCTGCAGAGTCATTTTTTCCTGCTCCAGCCCACGGGCCTTCAAGTACACCTGCTTCCACTCCTTCCCACGTCCCTTGGTCTTCTACTGCTTCCCAGCCCATTAGGATCACTCAGGCCATGCTCCTCAAGATGGGGAACCTAGCCCATTCTGCCGATGTGCGGGCTTCCCGACCAGAGGCTGAAGTACCTTAGATTATTGAGTGAGCCATCTTAGCTACCTTGATGCACCTCCAGACATCTATTGATGTTTTCACGGTAAGAGTAGAGACTTGTGAGAGTCGACAGGGGGCTTCTTCCTAGGTTACGACTTTGAAAGCCGAGATTTTTTTATTTGAGAAAGGATGTGGACTATCTGAAGTCCATAGACTTCACCTCACTATTTGAGTCAGTTGAGGCTCCAGGTGTTCCGGCCAGTTCTGATATGCCTCCGGGCACCATCGGAGATGCTCCTATGGATGATGTTATTGCTGCCGAGTCTAAGGCTGAGATCGATGAGGAGCAGCTTGAGGAGTGAGAGGCTGTTGTGTATGATGATCTAGCCAACTTGGAGGGTACCATGTATGAGACTACCCGACAGGCTTCTTTGAGGGACACGTCCATGGTAGGCTCCAGTAGAGTGAGAGTTGATGTGACACCGGGCATTAAAGCCTCGACAGATGGAGCGAATTAGTAGACATGATTATTTGTTACCTCCCTCTTTGTTGTTTTTATGATTTTTCTGTTTTTAGTTGCATTTGAGGACACCTACTTTTCTTTTATGGGTGGGGTGAGGTATTTCCATACCTACCTCTTATATTTTGATTTTTTTTGTGAATATTGGTGAATATTGGGTTTTGATCTATATATGTATTTTGATTTTAAATTTTGTGGATATTTGAGCTTATAGCTTCTTGTTTTTGAATGGAAAAGGTTTCTGACCAATTTTGAAAAAAATTGCCACCCTTTGTGTGTTTGATTCTGGCTATTCTTGTGCTAATTTGAGTATGTGATGATCAATACTGATGACTTAAATAGTGCTGTTAATTGAACCAAATGAATGTAAGGCTACGATGAGGCCAAATGAAGTTGCATAGACAATGTGTAGACTTTTTGCATCTTGTTGTGACTAGCCGGTTATCTAATGAGTCTCTTGTGATAAGTATTGCACACTAGCGAAAGTGTGGAGTCTTGTTTAATATTGGTGTCAATGCCTTGTGTGATGAGCTTACTTTGAACCTTGTATGATGACACTTAGAATTTGTCATGTTGGTCCGGTTGACTAAGTGATGCAAGCACTTGAAATGATCTTAGGAAAAAATTTGAAGAGTGAAACAATTTGACAATATACATCTTTTGTGGCCAACCTTGTGAGGTGTGTGAACCTTGCTTGAACCCCCCTTGAGTCTTACCCTTTTCTTGGAATAATCATGAACAATTATGATCCCTCTTTATCCATGCACATAGTTAAAAGAGAAGGTAAATCAAGAAATATGAAAAATCCCTTATTTGCAATGGTCCTCCATATATAAAAAAAAAAAAAAAAGAAAAGGAAAAGAAGAAAGCAAAAGAAAAGACTGAAAAAGTTGTGAAATAAAGTTGTGAAAGTTGCAAAAGAAATGGGGTGTCCGGTAGTCCATTAGGAGTTGAATAATGGGCTGAATTTTGAGCACGATTAAAATCTTGAAGAAAAGGAAGAAAGTGATGTTCAGACCACATTTTAATGAGGGTAGCAACCACTGAGCCTAAATGACCATACCTTTACACTTAGCCCCATTACAAGCCTTGAAAAGACATTTGTGATCTTGAGTGAGCTGAAACGAGCATTGATTGGAGAATAAGGGCAAACCTATGGGTGAAGTCATGCATGTGTTAATCTTTGTGAGTGTGAGAGTTGTATGTGATTCTGGATCTATAAAATTATTGAGAAATTTTGTGTGAATATGAAATCATCTTTGATGTGATGACATTTGAGTACCTTTGTTGAGCTTGAACTTGTATTTGAAGCAAGTATTTTGAACTTGAGCAACTTTGATAATGGTGAGTCACAACTTGAATCTTTGAGTGCACAATTGATCCTTGCATGAGTAGTTCAGTCTTGTTGTGTGCATTCATGTTGAACCATTTGTAGCACTATTTGAGACATCCTTTTTGAACTGCTAAACTTGAGTTTTACTTGAGGACAAGAAAAAGTTTAAGTTGGGGGTGTTGATGAGTCCGAGATTTGGACTCATTTAGGGCTTTGTTTATATAGATTTATTGTCCTCAAATGTTTAATCTGTGCAAAAAACTAATGTTAATGCCTTGATTTTTAGGTATATGAATTGAGGTACAAAGCAAGGACACTAACATACAAAAAGGAACAAAACAAACTGAAGAATTGAAGAAAGACAAGTTTGGTGATCGCCAAGAGGGTTTGGCGAATCGCCGAAGGGGCAGTTCCACTGCCTAAAGTTCCAGAGTACCAGCCCTAAGGGAAGAAACCAAATCAGTGACAAGGAGCAGTCGGCGCATCGCCAAGTAGTTCCATGCTGTAGTGATAGAGCGCCTAAAGTTACAGAACCCATGGAGGCTGAATGACAAGGCAAAAAGGCAATGGAAGAGGTCAAAGGGCGGCTCACCGAGTGGTTCAGTGAGCCTGACTTAATTCGCCAATTGGCCCTTCGTGGATTATTTTCGGCAACTATAAATTACAGTTTGAACATTAATTTAGTATCGATTTTGTATCTTGGAACTTATCTTGAGAGGGATTTTTGTATCTGAATACTCAGAACTATACTCTCTATAGTTTTCCTTAGCTTTGAAGGATTGGAAAAGTTCACTTTTGAGAAATTGGAAGTGGATCTTTGAGATTCATCAAATTGGATCACTGTAAGGACGAAATCACTCTTACCCAATTGATGGATAATCGATTTGGTAACTGTTTTTACCTTTTTATGATATGTAGCTAAATCCCTAATTCTTGGGGTGTGATCACGTGATTATGAGTTGAATTAGTTTGTGGATATTGTTAATAACTAGTTTAAATGTTGTTTTGAAGTGGGTTTAATCATTAATTGTGGTTTAATATATGAATTGTAGTTGCAAATGCAGTTCTATTCTAGTGTTCTTGGCTTTGCGAGAGAGAGAGGTTTCAGAACTAAAATTATTGATTAATTATTTGTATGTATTGGGTTGATGTGTGTTCACCTCGAGAGAGTGAATTCTAAACCCAGTCCTACCCATCTTGCTCGAGAGAGAAGTTGCATTAACATTTTGGGTTGTTCCTAATTGCTATGCTTGTTGATGTTCGAGAGAAATCACCTGAAGCGGAATAGTTGTTCAAGAGAAAGCAATTTCAATTATAGTCTAGCCTACCCACAGATATTTAGCTATTTACTAGTAATTTTAATTACCCATATATCAAAATTCACCTATAATTGATCACATCCCGAGAATCTCTCGCCTTATTGTTATCTCATTGCTACTTTACAGTTTTGTAGTTGATAATTGCAAATCAAAAACTCTCATTTGACATTCGTGTCACCCCTTTAATTTGTTACGCCTTTTTTTGATAATGTCTATTCTTATAGCTGGTTGGACCGCATTCATATTTTTCAATTGAATTCTAAACACGTACCGCTCCCTGAGGGATTCGACCCCAACTCATTTAGTTGGATTTTATACTGATTTACGATCGTTGAACACCTAGAATTGGATGAGGTGTGCTTGAAACGTCAAATCACTCCCAGTCAGAAAGGGAGGGTTTCTAGTAGCAATCTCCTTATCCTATAAACTATGTGCCCCCATAGGTCTTTAGCTAGTGGATCCACCAAAAAGCTAACAAACCATGGTCTTACATTAGGCAAATAGGACAACCCTTTTCGGTGTGGGTAACACCGTATTCCATGTTTAGCTCACATGGTCTATGTCGGTTAAGGCTTATTCCCACTATGGCAGCAATATGAACAAGAGCATGAATGATGAATTATGGTTACTCAAGAATCTTTACTTAGAATGAGTGGGATTATGGGATCTTACACTACAAGAAAAAGGGTCTTTAATGACAGAAAATACGGTCACTAAAAGTCTAGATCCGGCCGCTATTAGTCAATAGCAACCGGGAAAAATCAAATTGTCATTGGTCGCTAAAAGCTCTATAACAATCCAGTCGTTAAAAACTTTAGTGACAACAAAAAATACAGTCATTTTCCTTTCGTCAATTGCCATTCCAATCATCACTGAAAACCATTAATTACTATAGCAAATCGGATTGTTATAATTTATTTACGCAATCAGATTCGACGTTTGCTAATTGTGTACTAAACTTTGACAACCAAAAATGTGATAATTATATGCTTGTTACTGTAAAAAGTGTATAAAAACTAAGTAGTGATTATTCTTTCATTGAGATATATATATGAACTTCCATAGTTAATTACAAAGAAGAATCAAAATAGAAAATTATAGTTATCTAAATTAAATAACATTATACCAGTTAACTCCCAACAAAATGAAAATATTATGTAACATCACATGGTACATCATTAAACAAATTCAAACAAGATAGAAAAATATATCTTTCTTGTTCTTCAACTTCTTTTAACTCTAGCAGTCACATTTTTGCACTTTCTTCAAGGTTCATCAAATTTCAAATTCGTGATTTGTACAAATATAAAAATCCATGTCTGATTTGTATGAGTACTCTTATTTTTTCTCATTCAACAAAATAAAGATTTAAAATAACTCTCAAAAAATACTACTACAATTGTAGTATAGCAATAAATCTGGTCACAAAAACAAGAGAAAAACAGAGAATAATGCAATCATAGATAAACTATAGCTTACTGGAACAAAAGGACTCGGTTGACAAGACAGTACTTCTGGATCCACATATAAAGCCCTTTGACAATTACTAAACCTATAGATGAAGTTACGGTACACCTGTAACAACAAAAAAAGAACTTTGTTGGTAAACGTTGAAGATAGCATGTCATGGTGGTAACGTAACTTGAATAAAATTTAATATCCTTACCAGATATAGAAAATATAAGAAGCAAGACAAAGAAACTTGGGTTCCGGTGAGTCCCTGACCTTCTAAATGAGATAATCCTAGGCAAATTAATGTTAATAAACTATCAAATATGAAAAATTATCATTAGATAAGATAAATATTTGAAAGCAAACAATCATATCCTTATAGATTTACTAGCCAAATAAACATACATAGGCAGTAATTTTCCTCAACTATGTTATAGAAAGATAGACCCTTGAGAGAAGACGACTACGACGCTCCACCTAAAGGTTTAAATGCAGTGTCCGAAAGTTGCACATTTCAACAAGCTAGAAAGAAAGAAAATATTGTCAATGCCACTTACTGATATTATTGAAAGCCAAAGCACACATAGAATGTATCACAACTATTCTTATTCATGTATAGCATAGGACCATTGAAGATAATCATTCAAAATAATATTTGTTTATTTTTCTGCAAAGTGCAAACTGAGTTATGGACTCAAGAACAAGTTGGTTTTGGAGCTGAACAAAGATGCAATTGACTGCTTAAGACATAGTTAACTCTTTGATCATTGTAATAAGTATAGAGTTCATATATAAACCTCCCTGCAAGTGGATAAAAGTAAGGCACAACTTTTACTTTTGTAGATGTGACATGGAAAATAGACAAACCTACCACCAGAATAATAGATTCTTTAAAGCATCAAGACACTCAAAATTCAAATAGTGGCAAAAGAATAAATAACGAACTGGTAAGTTACACACCTTAAGTAATTCCCATAATGCAACATGATGAAAGATCTTCCTGCAGCTCCACAAACGCAACATATTGAAAATAAGCATTTTCTTAGAAGATAAACTATTGAGTTCACTTTAATATGGTACCTCAATAACATATTAGAAGTTTCTGACATGAATATACTTCATTTTTGCAGGCTTATGTACATAACATACTTATTACATCACTCAAAGGTAGCCTAATGTACTGGACATACATATTACATCAATCTACTGTAGGCTGATACATTCACACCATGAAAATGAATGAATGTAATGACAATAGGAAAAAAAAACTAACCTCCCAATGAAATTTTCGCAACTGCTAGGAAACAAACAAAGGGATCTTTTGGAAGGAAATCAGGTGAAAGGAATCTTGATCAATAAATTATTCACCTTGTTTTCATGTAAAACTCCACCTGAATATCTCGAGAAAATCACCACTTCCCAAGCTAATAGTTTCTGGAACAGCCTTAGAAACTTAAATATTTAACAATCCAAATCTGATTAGTTAGATGTACTATGAGACCACATGGAAAAACAATTAACGATAGAGAGAAAGATGCAAGCATTACACTCCGGCAATAGGATTTGCATGTGGTATGGAATCTCCATTGGCCTTCAATGTCCCAGAGTTCAATAGTCACATTTTTTTTTGGTCACTTTGTGCATATTATTAAACCCAATCTGATCACAAGAAACTCAAATAAGCAACACATTATAAGGTAGTAAGATTGTCATGGAGATTGAATGAGAATGAGTACTACCATTGCAATCATATCTTTGTTGTACCCTCCAATTTGATGAAGATCAAGATAATTAATGTGAGAAAATAGGACACTATTTTTTTAAAAAAAATGGTCAAGAGACTGAGTAAGAACAAGAAGAGTGTAAGGGAAAGTTCCATTTTTTTTAAAGAAAAGGCTGAACAAGAAAGCAGATTCCTAACTTGTCCATTTTCCATTATAGCAGAATGTAAATAAAAAGTTGTGGCATAACAATGTAATTCTTCATCACATAATGCAAATATGTAAAAGAAGGGGCTCTTTAAACTACGTGAATTTCAGAGCACTGGGCCCATTTTATCCTTAAAATATAATATATTTAGTAATAAGAGAGTATCAGCACTTATTTTGTGATTGGTTATTTGATAATATAAGACAAAAATATCAACGCAGAAATTCACAAACACCAACTATTACCTTCCTACCACCTGCCTGATTGAAGGGAAAGGAATCATTGTCGATTTGAATGCCAGTGACTTTAGATTAGAAAGACACCCAGTGAAATCCCACTAGGTGGATTCTAGGGAGGGTAGAGTCTACACATACCTTACCACTACCTCGTGAAAATAGAGAGGTTGTTTCCGAACGACGAGGGTACATCAAACCCAAATAAAAGAAACTCATCTTAATGATAGAACTACTTATTTGAAATACTCAATTTATGATAACTGGAATTAAAAGTTCTATTTTTCCATTAAAGAAATGAAATTTCCCCACCTAGAATCTTTTATGTGTTCTTTTTCTAAGATACAACGACCAGTACATGCTTTTTCCCTATAGTTTTACCTATAACATACCCTATCCCAAAAGTATAATTGCTTCCTATGCTGATGCAGAAACTTATGAAACACGACTTCATACCATAGAAGCAGAAATTTTCAGGTTGCAACAAATGCTAAGATTAGTACTATTATAAATACAGCTTGTTGATGACTAGGAGGATATTGTATTTTCAACTACACCAGGAATATGTCTGAAACCATATTTCCCAACATACCACAAGGAGGGTGAAAATCACAGTAAAATATATTACAAAATTTGATGTATTTAATTGAATAAATGTGATGTATTCAATTGAACCACTAGCACAAAAACTACAAAAGTCATTAGCAGAAGCCATATAAGGAAGAAGGGATTACAATATATTCACCAATGGTTAAGAAGGTGCAACAACAGTCTCCTTATTTTTTCAATCTTCTGTTTATACTAAAGATAATCACAATGCCTCAAACACCAGGAGAGTTGAATTTTGACTTGCTTTAAATCGAACCTTAACCAGTCTAAATTTTAACCAACCTTCCCACCATTTGACAATTGACGCCCCTTAATTCGGTCAAGATTGTTGCTGTTTGTTTTCTACAAAACAACACACCTAGTGCAATAGGGTTGGGGGAGGGTAGAATGTATACAAGACTTACCCTTATCTTTATGTGTAGCAGATTATTTCCAATAGACCCTGGCTCAAAAAGAAAAGTTATTGAAGTATGGATTAAAAAAATAATTTTCTTGACATTAGCTCTTACCACATTACTAGAAAGGCTTTCACCTTATTGTACGATAATATGGTAATCTATATTAACATAGATCTAAAAATATAAATAATGAGTAATAAAATATCAACAAAATAGTCTTTTATCTTAAAAAAATCTTATCCTACATTCTATCTCATATATAATACATGAATTCTCACATAATTCAATAAAATTAGCATATATGCATCATAAGGACCAGTAAAGAAAACAAGCAGTATGAATCCAGATTAGAAATTAATTATATTAGAAAGTAGCAGTACCTGAAGATGGTCAAGAGGTACATACTTTACAAGCCCACGGTACATGATTTTTGGTTCGGCATCACCAAGATTAACCTTTTCAACATGAAGGGAATCAACCTCCTCGAGTCTATAGGCCCCAAGTATTCTCCCAACCCTAATGTACAAACTATTTGATGCATCTTAGCTTAATCTTCCTCAGCTTAGACTCGTCATCCTCTTAAACTCAAATTTGACGGCGTCTTATAGTACAATTAAAGTGTAATTTTGTCCTCTGATTTCCCCAAACATCCCTATCGATGATGCAAGCAAGTAAAGTGTCTAGATTCTAACCTTCATAACGAATGTTTCAAGAGGAAAAGGTCTAGGCGGCTAGGTTTCTCTCTCTTACTCACACACACAGAAAAAGATACAGAGAGAAGGGAGGGGATGGGATGGGATGCTAGGGTTTGAATCGCACCTTAGTGAGGGTTCGGGAGGGACGAATAGTTTTGGCTAAAAAAATTAGGGAAAACACATAATATTGGGCTTTGTTTTTTGTATGGATAAGTTTAACAACTGGATATTATTGCTTGTTAAAATAAAAATAAACATTTACCGACAGGAAATATTATTGGTCGTTATATAGAACTTATAACGATTGGAATCATAACCAGTCGTTCAAAAATGATCATTAATAGGCAGATTTCTTGTAGTGTTATTCATGCATTGCACAAGTAGACTTTGAGGGTACTTATGGTATGTTTCTCCTATGATATGATGATCTATGTAATGAACATGCTTATGACTTATGTTTTTTCCATAATCTTCTAAATGATGCTTTAACTTAGTAAATTGCATGCATATAACTAAAATGTCCATTTTTGCATGTCTTCAAAGTTTTTATGCATGGCTATCATTCTTAGTGCATCTTTGTACTAACCCATATTTTCCTACATTTTTCCTAAGTGTAGGGTCCGGTTCTTAAGGCGGTCATCATTTGGTTAAAGCTTGGATTTGACTATTCTCCTAGCTTGTGGTGAGTCCTCATGATTCGAGGATGGATGTGTCACTTGTAGTTTCATTTCTAGCATTTAATTTTTGGACTATGTTGTATGGGTTGTGTCCCTTTTCATTTGAACTATTGTAATAGATGGCAATAATGAGACAAGTCTAGACTTCCGCTTTCCCTTATGAAAATTTTGGACTTGAATTACGTTTTTACTCTTTATTGTTCTATGCTTATGTTATGATATGCTAAGTGGCTTTCATGGTTACCCTTCGGGGTTCTATATGCCTTGTTACATATATCGGGTACCCCTAGGTCGTGACAATTCTGATTATTGAACTCACATTCGTTCCTTGGTGCAGGTGCACTAGCAGATGATGGAGTAAGTCTTTTTTGCTTCTGTTGGAAAGATGACCGTTTTGCATTACTCTTCTGTTGTTCGGACTCATTCCTTGTCTTAGCCTTCTTGTTTCAGAACTCTTCTCTATCTCTCAGCTTATCTTCCTCAACCTGTTGCACATAGATCATAAGTCTTGCTATCTCCATATCTCATATAAGCATAACTGTCTTGGCCTCCTTACTTGACAACGAGACAACCCATATACAAATAAACTCATCCTACTCTTTATATCAGCAACCATCTTCGGAGCATAACGGGATAGTTGGGTAAACTTAAGGCTATACTCATGTACATTCATGGATTCTTGCTTAAGAGTGAGGAATTCTCTTACCTTTGCCTCTCTTAGCTCACGGGGAAAGAAACGCCCCATGAAGGCTCTCTTGAACACAGCCTAGCTCACAATCGGTGAACCTTCAGCTCTACCCTTCTTCCATTGGTCAAATCAGATTCTAGCAACACCCATGCAGCTAGTTCCACTCGTTTAGCATCAGTAACATGCATAACCTCAAACACCTTCAGTAACTCTTCCCCAAAGTTTTATAGATCCTCTATGACACTTGAACCAGTGAAGCTTGGAGGATTCATCCTTAAGAACTCACAGATCCTTGACGTATCAGCCACATCCTCTTGATTCCCTCTTTGCTGACCAACTTGATTTGCCACCACTTGACTTAACATCCAGATAGCATCCTGAAACTCAGCATTACTGACCTCTCCTTGGGGTTGCACTTCTAGTACATTGGGTACCCCTTAATCCTCAACGTTCCTCCTAGAAGGACGACCTCAGACACCTTTTCATGGAGGCATGATCTGAAAGATACGCACAAGCACGAGTTGGAAAGAAACTTTTATAGAGATGAACTTTATTGCACGAAAAGAGTATGAATGAAGTGAGATAGTTCCTAAAGGTCACAGCCTCCTAATTATATATGTGGCACACTTCATACTTATAGCTAGGACTCTACAGACATGGCTTTGTAGACACCCTAGGACTCTAAACTCTGTGCTCTGATACCAAGTTTGTAATGCCCCGAGCCTATACCCTGGGAGTGATTGGGCACTGGAGAACCATTGCTGGCCCCAAGAGAACCCTTGGCCTGGCTTAACTCTTAGCGGAAGACTTACTAATCATAAAAGCACTGTAAAAAGTAAAATGTAACTCAAATCATAACTTATAATGTTTTCGTAATAAACATTCAACTTGCCAAAGTGGCAACTCATGAACAACTAAAAATGAAAAGACTCATGAACTAATAATGTCTAACTATATATGAAGCCTCTACTAACTGAGATGGATGTCAAGAAAAGACCCATGACATCCTAATAATAAGACTGAAATGATAAAGTAAACAAGGGATCCTTCGGAAATCAAGAAGGCTCACCAACAACTCTAAAGCTCAACTAGATCAACGAACTGCTGGATGTTGATCCTGGTTACCTGTATCTACATCATAAAAGATGTAGGCTAAATGGAGTCAGTACATGGAATGTACGAGCATGTGAGTAGAATTATAAAATAAGACATAAGCTTGAAATGGAACTGAAGAAACACTTACCTCGTCTCAACTCAACTCAACTCATTTCAAAATAAAGTAGTGTTAAAGATGCAATATAAAGAAAATATTTTAAAACAGTAGATAGAAACTCAATTTATTGAAAAAAATACAATAATAACTAAGTTTTGTATATAAAAATACAAGTAACTATGTGGGAGATTCTGTAACCGACAACCATCACTATGAGCTATGTGATGATACAACGTCTAGCCCACACTGCCAGAACTATCATATACGTTGTCGGGGTATAGAACCTACTACTAAGTGGATCCACTAGTCTATACTAAAAAGCATTAAGAAATCATCTAAAAAGTAAGACCCTTTCTACCCACGTTGGCTACATGGTTTATGGGGGCTATGAGTTATTAAAACTCTCCCCCATATTGGTGCTCATACTACTCCCAAAATGTAACTAGCTCATATGTTTAAAAACGTAACTCTTTCTGTGGATTGAGATTATTACTCAAAATCTTTCTCTTAAAAGAGATGGTACTAAAACTGCTTATGAAAACTCTTTTAGAAATCAGTGTTTCCTCTCATCTTAAATGTGCAAACATTTACTCTTGGAAATGCTTAGTTCTCATATATCATTTTTTATAAAATGAACTAATTTCTACTTTTCCTCAAACTCAATGCTTAAGTCTTAAAACAAGTTTAAAACAATTGTCAAAGACTTTTTGAAAAGACTCAAAGAACTCTCGAGACTTGACTCTTAGCTCTACCTTGAATTTTAATTATGGATTCAAGGGCTATGATCTCATGGTATAGATGATCTCTCAGTGTTTAGATGTAATTTATAGTGTATAGATCAATTATAAAACATAGGTACGATTCGAAGGAACTCATACAAAAAAGGACGAAAGGGTAGGGGGCCTGGCGACCCTGGCGCACTGAGTGGCGTAGGGCGCCAGCCCCTGAACTACAGAAAGGAAATTGGGGTGCACTGAGTGGCATGGCACCCAAGGAGCCAAACCACAGAACCCAACTTCTAGTGAACTGTTGGCACGGTGCACCAGGCCCTGCCCAAAACTTTCCGATGAATTTTCTTCCTCGTTTTCTAACCCCAATTAGCCTAGAATTGAATGATTTATTTTCCAATCACTTAGATTCGAATACCCAACATTATTATACGATAATCTAGTCAAAAATACCCCTGAAACACAAAAACATATCTCAAGAATTCATCAAATCCTCAACAATCAAGATTATGAAAGAAACTTTCATAAAACTTATCAAGAACTCAAATCCTTTAACTTCAAGAATGAAAGTACACTTAAATCACATGATTGGAGCATGGGTGAATGAACCTAATGCTATGTGAACCCACATACCTCTTAGGGATTAAACCCTTGATGAAACAACCTTCGATTCGCGAGCAAAATTGAAGAACGCCTTGACTTTTCTCTTTTTCTCCTCTTCTTGAACTCCTCTCAAAACCCTAGCGTAAATTAGGATTTGTTATACTCAACCAAATTAGTTTATACCCCTAAATATTACCTTAATTCGTTTTAATCTGATTGGCTAAGGAAAAGACTAAAATACCCCTCATATTTTTTGGTAACTTTCCTTAACTAGACTGCCTTACTTCAAACAGGCATATCTCCCTGATGTGAGCTCGAAGATTAGCAAACTCAGTGTCATTGGAAAGAGGATTCCAAGACCTTTCATTTCATATCTTATGGGCCACCTAACTCATCATGTACTGAAAGTTATGGTCATTTGAAGTTGACCCAAACTTATAACTTTTGCATAACTTGCAAATTTTCAGATTTTGTTATTTCCAATTCAGTTTTTTCTAGTTTTAGCTCTATTAAATACCGAGGTGTTACAGTCTTGGACTAAGAGACAGCGGGTGCGTATCGTTAGGTTTGACATACATCACTATACTTGGCATTGCACTTCATAGCATTGTGCATCCTTATCATTTGTGAACTTGCAAGTATTTTGTTGTGGATTTTGTGATTGGCGAACTTGACCATATGTGTTAATGATCAATAATTGCTGAATTGATGTTATGGACTATGTGTTCTATAAATTTTGAATTTTTAGGTTGGGATGATTTTAGGCAGGTTGTAGTTGTGGAGGTTCGGTTGGAGTGTAAAAAGTACCCATTTTCTATATGCTTAGCTTGGTGTTTAATAGTTTGTTTGCTGAGTACCTTGCGTTTTGGTACTCAGCACGTGCCTCTACATTTGTATAAGTTATGAGCCTGGATCTTAGTGATATTGTCTACCCTCGTCTTGTGTAAGGCTTCATGTGGAGATTTGTGAGTTAGTTGTTTCTCATTTCAGTGGACCTCTTTACTCATATTTATGACTTTGTTCTGGTTTAGAGACACTATCATTTGCGACTTGTGTTTTTCTTTCAATTTTATCTAATACATTAGAAGCTTGTGCACGTGACAATCCGATTTTAGGGATTTAGTTAAGTTGACTTGTTAGCTACATTAGTAATGGTTATTAAACTTTTAATTTTGTTTTATTTCCGAACTTTATCAAAATGGTTGGGTTTTGTAACACCCCGAATTCAAAAGAAGGAAAAATAGAAAATTTTAAAAGTTGCAAGTGCTAGCCAAGAGGGCCAACCACGGCCCATGGGTAGGACCACGGACCGTAGGTGGGGATCCGTGGACTAGCACCCAAAACTATCCAAAGTTAGTCAAGGGACCAGGAACCACGGCCTAACTAATGGACTATCGGACAGACCATGACCAGTGGTCTAGGGTCTGTGGTCCAAAAGCTCAATTTCTAACTTTCTGACCCTAAGTGATGGACCACAAGACAAACTATCAGTCAGACCACGGTCCATCGATCGGGGTCGTGGGTCAGGGTCGGTAGTTAAGTTCTAGGGGTAGTTGGGTCTTTTTCTAATTATTTTATATTAATACTACATTAGATGTATTCTTATAAGATTGATGAGATACATTAGAATTGCTTTGAGAGTGAAGCATAGATGATGATTATGAGATGTAGTACTTTGAGAGTAAAGCTTATGATATGAATTGTTGATTATTAATGCAATTATTGTGGAAGGGATAGTTCCCACATGAATTGCGAAGTATGAATGTGAAAGGTTTTCTCACATTGAATGATTCTAGGTTGAAAAGATTGCTCACCTAAAATAAATCTAGACTAAAAGGCTAACAAATAGATTAGGCAAGAGGTGATTACCCTTGACCTTTAGATGAGAAGGATATGAGGAGATTTCCTATATTCTTTAGAGGAGAGTAAGAGGTGACTACCCTTATTCCCTAATGTTGGACATGGATGCTGATATACCGTGCGTTTATGGTATTTTTAATACATTTCACTTAGAAGTTTTGTGTGTCTAGAGCTATATTATGTTAGAATTAATGTTTTTTTTTGTGTTATATTTGCAGGAAATAGGCTTGGACGTGGTAGAGTGAGATAGCCACCCATAGAGGTGACCTATGGACCGTAGGTCCAGTGACGGTCCATCGATGGGTGGCGTAGATGGACCATCAGGGAAGTATGACAAAGTGTGGAACCACGGATGCAAGTGACGGATCGTAGGTCGATCCACAGGCCATCGTGCACATTCGTCGAATGATTCAGAGAAATTAAAGTTCCAGTACCTAATGAAAATTCTAAGTGTGGAGCCATGAAAAAGGAGCCACGGACCGTAGGTCAACCTACGGTCTGTTCTGCATGTCCGTCGTTTGTATATGAGAGTGAAGGTTCCAGCCTCTACAGGAAAAGTTCTAAGTGTTGATAAACGGAGGGGGACCTACGGACCGTAGGTCGAGTCATCGATCAAAGTCGCGTTCCAGAAGTTTATTTCCTTATTTTGTTTCCTTTTTTTTAGGACATCTTTTTCTATAAATAGGGTATGTAAACCTCATTTTTGGGGGTTAGAAATTATTGTTTACTTTTAGTTCTTGGTATTTTCTTTGGGAATTAACTTAAAAACTTTGGCAATTTGATTTCCGGAGTTGGTTTATTCAAGTTTAACTTTGGTTTTCAATTGAAGATTTGGTTTTTCAGCAATTTATCTTGTAAGTTCATGAATTCTTTTAAACAAAACATGAATTGTGATCTTTCAAGCATGAGTAGCTAAATCCATAACTAGGGTTGTGGGAACCATGAGAAAATAACAAAGTATGAATAATAACTAAGTAATTCTTGAATAGTGTTTATGCATGTATAGTTAATTCTTTCGCTTAGAAGTCCTTTTAACGGTGTGCAACGTTAGAACTTTGCATGTAAAAGACTAGGGATACACGTGCATAGTGAAATTCCCTACTTGGAAGACCAATCACTTAGGGATACATAATTACCAACTTTGCATGTAAAAGACTAGGAAATGATTACTATTATTAGGATTACTGCGTTAAGAGCTCATCGGGAACACATATGTCCTAGTTTCTCTCTAATATTGATAAGAACAAAGTTAAATCTTGCTTACTTGTTACCTATAGTCAACAACTTGTTACTTGCTTATACAACCCCCCCCCCCCGCCTCGCCCTTTTAGTTACGGGTTTTGGAAATAGTTTGACTAAACGGATATAACCATGATTCAAGTTTAAGTAAAGTCCATATTTCTCGTAGGATCGACCCCAACCTACAAGCTGGGTTATTTATTTGACAATGATCGCTTATACTTTTTTAGGGATGTGTAATTTGAGCGTATCAAAATTTGGCACTACTACCGGGGAATATGTTTTTAAGATTAAATTTAACTACATTGTTGAACTTTAGTCAAGTATTTCCTGATTTTACATTTTGTTTTTGTTTTTGTTTCTACAGGTTTCTACTCTAGTGTATGCCAAGTACACGAAGTCGAGGCAAACCACTAACTCCATACGACCCTGATCTAAGCAAAACTTTGCCAAAAATGGCTAATCAAGGGGTCCATAATAATCTAATCATAGAGGAACATCAGGAAGGAGTCAACTTGCAACCGCCAGGGGTTGGTAATGAGAATGCTCTAGTTCGTGGTGGTAACCTACTGGGAGATGCTTTGAGGGTAGAGAATCCATCGGTACCAAGGTTGCATGATAACTACAGGGTTAATTTTAATAAAGTTGAATCTGAAGGACCTATGGTGCTCCCTCCTCTACCTCCAACGTGATAACTACATGGTTAATTTTAATACAGTTGAATCTGAAGGACCTATTGTGCTCCCTCCTCTACCTCCAGGGCATACATTTGTGATGACTATCATTCTGATGCAAATTCTTACAGGGTTGTTTTCTGGTCTAGCTTTGGAGGATCTGTATGGTCACATGGCTAAATTGAGAAGTGTCTGCAAGATTTGTGTGGGACGACCAGATTTGGATATGTATGTCATATGTCTAAGAGTCTTCCCTTTATCATTGACTGGTGATGCTGCAGTGTGGTTCTCTATGCTTCCGTATAACTCGATCGTACCTAGGATCAATTGTATAAGGTGCTCATGGCAAAGTACTTTCCAATGTCTAAGAAGCTGAATAACAAAGATAAACTCTACAACTTCGTAGTACTATCTGGAGAGTCTGTAAGCAGTTCATGAGTGCCTTGATAAGAAGTGTTCCAAATCACCGCATAGATGATGAGTCACTAAAGGAGTACTTCTACAAAGGTTAGGATGATAATGGAAAGGCAGTATTAGACACTATTGTTGGAGTATCATATGGTGAGTACACTTTTGAGGAGATCGCTGAGAAACTTGAGAAGATTTCTCTGAATAACAAAGCATGAAGCACTGGAAAGTCAGACACTGGTAGGAGCACATTTGGAGTTCAAGCTGTACCTAATCAATCCAATGAAGATATTCATGAGGAGATGGCACAGATTAGAATAAAATTGGGATTGGTACTGAAACATGTAAGTAGTGGAGCGGAAAAGGTAAATGTTATGAACTATCTGACTAGGCCTCCACCACCACCACCAGAGGAGGAGTGTTATTATAAGGAAGATGCTTATTTGGTGAATGATTAGACGGGGGGTTTTCAGACCAACGCCCAAGGTTCCAACTCGGATAATTAGCGCCAAGGTTAAGGAAACCAAGGTCGAAACTATGCAAACTGCAATCAAGAGGGTAACTATGTCCGAGATGGGAACTACAATCATGACAACAACTACAACCGAAACAACTATGGCAACAAAAATGATAAGTTAGGCCCTATGTTCCACCTAGGAACAAAGATTCTGGTAATAGAGAATATGGGGGTAGTATGTCACACATTAAGCATATGATGCACAAGATGATGAAGCAATTTGATGCGACTGATGAGAATGTGAAGGAGATGCGAAATGACTTGTCTAGAATTGGTCAAAAAGTTGATGCACATGCAGTGTCGATCAAGCAACTTGAGCAGCAGTTTAATCACTTATCCACTACTTTGAATCCACGTCAGTCTAGAACTCTTCCTAGAAACACTATCCAGAATTCAAAAAATGATAGGCATTGTATGGCAATCACTACTCACGGAGTTAAGCAAACCATTGATCCACCTATGCCGTCTAAGGTTGAAATTGTGGTAGAGAAGGATGATGATGAGATAGAAGTGACTAGAGAGTCTAAAAATGCTATTGATAAAGAAGCAGAGGTGACCTAGAAAGTTGTTCCCATGCCTAGACCTCCACCCCCATTCCCTCAAAGATTGGTGAAGAAGACTGAAGAAGGAAAATACCGCAGGTTCATCACTATGCTGAAATAGTTGTCAATAAATGTGCCATTGATAGAAGCATTGGACCAAATGTATGGGTATGCGAAATAAATGAAAGATTTGGTGACCAAGAAGAGGGCTGTGAGTTTTGAGAATGATGAGAAGTTAGAACATTGCAATGCCATTGCTACTAGATTGCTTGTGCATAAGAAAGAGGATCCTGGAGCTTTTACTATACCTTGTACCATTGGGGTTATGCACTTTGTGAAGGCTTTGTGTGATTTGGGGCACTAGCATTAACTTGATGCCTTTGTCCATTTATAAAAAGTTGGGATTAGGGGCTCCAAAACCAATTGTGATGTGTTTACTCATAGCTGACCGGACTGTGAAGAGGTCTATTGGAGTGCTCCAAGATGTTCTTGTGAAACTGGAGTCGTTCATCTTTCTTGCAAACTTTGTGATACTTGACTGTGAGGTTGATTTTGAGGTCCCCCATCATCTTAGAAAGACCATTCCTTACTATCGAGCTTGCCTTAGTAGATATGGAGAGAGGGTTGATGAAATTCCGATTGAACAATGAGGAGGTTACTTTTAACATTTGTGGGTCTATGAAGCAGGAAAGTGATTTGAATGTAGTTTATATGGTAAATCAAATTATGGAATGTGGTTCCGAAGTGTCTATCGAAGAGAGGTTGGGTGTTGATGCACTAGCAGCGGTAATCATGAATTTTGAGGGTGATGGTATTGAAGACTATGATAAATTGGTCGCCGCACTTGATAGGTTTGAATTTCGTTCCAAGCCAAAAGATTGGATTTAGACATGAAGAATCGCGAGTCACCGCCAGCAAAATCGTCCGTAGATGAGCCTTCAAAACTGGAAATCAAGGTTCTACCACCCCATCTGAGGTATGTTTTCTTACGAAAGGATAGCTCTTTGTCAGGAATCATTGTTGCAATTTGAGTGTGGAGCAACTTGAGACCGTGATTTCTGTGTTGAAGAGGTTCAAAAGGGCTATTAGGTGGACTATTGCGGATATTGTTGGTATTCCACAGGGCATTTGTTTTCATAAAATCCAACTCATGCCGGACAATAAGCTAAGTATTGAGCACCAAAGGAGACTAAATCCCCCTATGCAAGAGGTTGTGAAGAAGGATTTCGGAGTCATCTACCCCATTGCTGATAGTAGTTAGGTTAGTCATGTTTAGTGTGTGCCTAAGAAAAGGGGAATCACTGTGGTTCCAAATGATAAGAATGAGCTTGTTCCAATGTGACCGGTAACTGGGTGGAGAGTGTGCATGGACTACCGTAAACTAAATGCATGGACAGAGAAGGACCACTTTCCTATGCCGTTCATGGATCAGATGCTAGATCATCTTACTGGAAAAGGTTGGTACTATTTTCTAGATAGGTACTCGGGCTATAATCAGATTTCCATAGCTCCAGAAGACCCATATAAGACCACCTTCACTTGTCCTTATGGGACTTTCACTTTCAAAAGAATTCCATTCAGATTGTGTAATGCTCCAGTGACCTTCCAGCAGTGTATGATGTCGATCTTTTCAGATATGGTTGAGGAAACTATTGAGGTATTTATGGATAATTTCTCAGTGATTAGTGACTCATTTGATGGTTGCTTGATGAATCTGGCCGAGGTGCTGAAAAGGTGTGAAGAGTATAATCTGGTGCTTAATTGGGAAAAGTGTCACTTCATGGTCAAAGAAGTTATAGTGTTGGGTCATTGAATTTCACAGAATGGTATAGAGGTTGATCGAGCCAAAGTTGAGGTAATAGAAAAGCTTCCAGTACCCATCTCTGTAAAAGGGTGTTAGGAGTTTTCTTGGGCATGCAGGCTTTTACCGGAGGTTCATTGAAGATTTCTAGAAAATTTCACACCCATTGTGCAAACTGCTCGAAAAGGAGTGCAACTTTGTTTTTTATGATGCTTGTCTGAAAGCATTTGGAGAGTTGAAGGCCAAGTTAACTTCCGCACCGATCATTATTTCACCAGATTAGGAACAGCCGTTCAAGGTTATGTGTGATGTGAGCGGACTGGTACTTGGAGTGGTGTTAGGACAAAGGCGCAAAAAGATTCTTCACCCAATCTACTATGCAAGTAAGGCTTTGAATGTGGTTAAAAAGAATTACACAGTGACTGAACAGGAGCTACTTGATGTGGTTTTCGCATTTGAAAAGTTTAGATCCTACTTGCTTGGTTCTAAGGTCATACTGCATACTGACCATTCTGTATTGAGGTTGATGGCGAAAAAGGATGAAAAACCGAGGTTGATTAGATGGGTGTTGTTGCTACAAGAGTTCGAGTTATAGGTGAAAGATAGAAAGGGGACAGAAAATCATGTTGCCGATCATTTGTCCAGATTAGAGGAGGAGACTATGAACAAGTTTGATGATGCTATTGAGATTAATGATGAGTTCCCCGACGAACATGTATTGGCTGCTTTTTATGATCTTACCCCTTGGTTTGCTGATTTTGATAATTATTTGGCAAGCAATTTGGTTCCATTGGATTTGTCATTTCACCAAAGGAAAAAGTTTATGCATGATGTGAAAAAGTATTTTTGGGATGAGCCTTACTTGTTTTGTATTTGTGCTAATAGGATTATTTGTCGTTGTGTGCCCAAGGTAGAGATGATGAGTATACTAGAGGCATGTCATTCATCACCTGTTGGTGGGCACCATACTGGTACTCAGACTACTTGTAAAATCTTGTAGTTTGGGTATTACTTGCCTACCATCCACCAAGATGCTCATGATTTGGCTAAGTCTTGTGATTGTTGCCAAAGAGAAGGAGGAATTTCAAAGAGGCAAGAGCTACTTATGAATCCGATTTTGGTGATTGAGCTATTTGATGTTTGGGGCCTTGACTTTATGGGTCCTTTTGTGAGTTCACATGGAATGCAGTATATTCTTGTTACAGTTGACTATGTATTAAAATGGGCAGAGGCAATTCTGCTTTCAAACAAAGAAGGGAAGAGTGTCACCGCATTCCTGGAAAAGAGTATCTTCTCCAAATTTGGTACACGTAGGGCTATTGTCATTGATGGAGGTTCCCACGTTTGTAACAAGTTGTTCAAAGCATTGCTAGAGAAATATCGGGTGCATCACAATGTAGCTACTCCTTACCATCCACAGTCTAGTGGGCAAGTTGAGGTGTCAAACAGAAAGATAAAGAAAATTCTTGCAATGACAGTAAATGCAAATAAAACAGCTTGGTCAAAGAGGCTTGATGATGCTCTATGGGCCTATCGCACTACCTTCAAGACTCCCATAGGTATGTCCCCCTGCCAACTTGTATACGTGAAGTCATGCCATTTGCCGGTAGATTTAGAGCATAAGGCCATGTGGGCACTCAAAAAGTTGAATTTGGATTGGAGCGCCGTATCGAGTCAAAGATTGAATGACTTGAATGAGCTTGATGAGTTTCGCCTAAGAGCATATGAGAGTTAAGCCTTGTACAAAGAGAAGATGAAGAAGTATCATGATCAAAAGATTGAAAAGGTTGTGGGTGATTTGGTGCTTCTATTCAACTTAAGGTTGCACTTGTTTCTGGGCAAGCTCAAGTCCAAATGGACCTGGCTATTCAAAGTCACACAAGTGTTCCCATATGGAGCGATTGATCTTGAGAACAAGGAGGGAACAATGTTCAAAGTGAATGGGCAGAGAATCAAGGTCTACTTGGGGCAATCTGAGAGTGTGAAAGAAGTGATTGAGGCCTACTATCTTGATGAAGTCTGAGTAATCAAGGTTTCTGCATCATGCTGCGACATTAAATCAAGCGCTGCTTGGGAGGCAACCCAAGATGTATCATCTAGCCAATAATAGGTTTTTCTTTTCAACATAGGAGTTTTTGTTCTTTAATTTTGATTTTGTACCACTTTAGTTTGTTGTGTTAGTTTTGTAGTAGTGTTGGCTAGATATATCATAGGACTTGTGTCTAAAAAGTGTCCAGAAAATGTAAAAAGAAAGTTCTAATGGTTGCTACGTGCGTAGGGACGAAAAGTAAAATCTGCAGAGAAAGGCTGTGCAGAGGTCTACTAACCCCATTGACGGTATGTAGGTCCATCCACGGACCATGAATGGTGCTCGTAGATCCCAGGTAAGTTTTCAAATTTTTTTTAAGTGTTAGAGAGAGCTACAGACCTAACCTATGGTCCGTAGGTCGACCCATGGACCGTAGATGGGGTCTCGTGGGTCCGAAAACTAGGGTTTCCTCGACCTAACTCGGGCACCTTATAAAATAAAACCTTTCATTTTTAAACTACCCCCATGTCCCAAAGTCCCTCCCAATAATTTTAAACTATTTCTCTCCCACAACCACTCTCATTTAATCACCATATCCCACGGATCAAGATCCTATTCACTTCCCCAAATCCCAAATCATCATTTTTCTCTCCCAAATCACTCAATCCTCATTCCCCAACGATTCCACAGTCTGGGTTCGGTGTCAAAGGGCTAGCAAATGTCTAAGCAGTCTATTGCATCATCACACTTACCCACTTCGATTACTTGAAAGGTAAACGACTTCACCCTGACTTTGAATTCATTGTTCATTATTTGTATCATGAAGTCACGAAGTTGGAACTTGACCTTGGGTTGTTAATTTTGTGTTTAAATGTAAAATTGAATGCTAGAAACACCCTCGGTACGATGGTATGTGAGTGTGTAGTTCAATAAAATAGAAAAGTTCAATATAATATGTCGAATAGTAAGTTTTGACTTAGGGTTCATAGGTTTTGGTATGATAATCTGTAAAATTCTGTGAAATTGGAACCCTAAACATGATTAACTACCAACTTACTTATTGAAATACATGTGTAGGCCTAAATTGTTTGTAATTTTTTATTAGACAAGGAATGAAAGAAATGCACCATCTAAATCCTGGCACAGACTGACCCACGAGATCTCGTCTACGGACCGTAGGTCATTCTAGGACCATAGGTCATGTCCGTGGGCCAGAAGCACACTAAGTTTTTGCTAAGTGTCGAACCACAGTGTGGACTATAGTCCGTCGTTCCATCGACGAACCGTTCTACACATCCGTGGTTCCCTCATTAGAGACCCAAATTTGGGTACTCTGGCCCACAGAGGGGACCTACTAACCATCGTTCCATCGACGGACCATAGGTACCCACCGTGGGTCGATAGTTCAGCTACTTTCTAGAATCTTTTAGTTTTTTTTTCTGTTTCGGTTCTTGTTCTAAAATTCTTCCAAGTGTTTTATTCTTTAGTTTTGGTACTAACGAAAGCTTCCATAGGTACCATGGCCCCCAAGCAAGCTCTATTAAGAGGAAAATCAAAGTCCGTCGCACCTTTCCTTCGTTTAATCAATAAGGACATGGACGATGAGTACATTCCTCCTAACACAAGGACTTCCCCGACTACTCTTCGCACTATGAGAAATCGAGCACAGCAGGTGAGCTCTGACGAGGTCACTGTCCTCCAGTCTGAAGAGGGGGCCACACCGGTTGGGTGACCGACTAGCTCTGAGTCAGAATCAGGATCCAGCTCCAGCGGCAGCACTGCCTCTTTTTTGGAGGCCGATAGAATGGGCAATATTCCAGCGCCCCCCAATTATGAGCCTGCACCAGTTGCTTCTGAGCCAAATAGGTGGTGTGTAGAGGGCCAGTATCAGATCTACAATGATGCTCGCATGCTGAATGAGCACGGGAAGATGGCCAGGCTAGTCACCGAGGAGCGCCGGGCTCTCACTGGAAGCCTTCACATTGCCCCAGTCATCGAGGAACTATTTAGTAGGAATAGGTGTGAGTGGATGGAATGACCCCCAAGCACCTACAGTGAGGAGATAGTTAGGGAGTTCTACGCCGCCACCCTCAAAGGCTCCATCAACAAACGGGCCAAGCCTCCCACTCAGCATCCACTTGAGGCTACACTGGTATGTGGTTTTTTGGTGGACATCTCAAAGACCACCCTCTGCAGGTTTATCTACAGCCCAGACCATACTCTACCTATCAACACAGTAGAGTTCGACTATCATATGGGTATCGTTCAGAGTGGGGCATTTTAGAGGGATACTGATAAGAGGGAGTCTCTTTTGCAATGGCTAGCACGTCATATTGTTATCGATGAAGAGCACGCCGAGTGGGTCCAAACCTCGAGCTTGGGTATCAAGAAGGTGACCCTGACTTTTGCTGCTAAATTCTTCTAGTTGCTGGTGCGGAATCGTGTGTCCCCTACTCAGGCGAACAATGTGGTCACGTGGATCATATGGTGATGTTTGCAGCTATGGTTGTAGGTTTTGAGATAGATTTCGCGTGCATCCTGATTGTAGTGGTTCATGAGAGGGCCTTCAAAGCCACCACTACCCTGCCATTCCCATGACTCATCTTCTAGCTTTGTAGGGATGTTGTTGTACCAGTCTGGTATTGTGACCGATTGCTTCAGGCAACCAAGACTCTGGATATCGGCCTGATTCGGGATGAGGCTTATGTAGACACACCTCGTAGGGAGCCACAAGTTAAGGTGCCACCATTAGGAGATGATCTTGTAGTAGATGTGGAGCAGATGCGGGTTGATGACCCTACCCCTCCAGCCACTATAGCAGATGCCCAGGCGCCTCCGTCATCGGCCGCCAGTCAGGCTCCTCGCTCATCCAGAGCCACTCCCTCATCAGGGTCCTCCGCCATCCCTCTAGCTCGATGTGAAGCTGGGGACACAGATGGCCACACTACTACAGTACATTAGGCTCTGGATGCAGTGCTCGATTGAGCAGTTCGGCTAGAATGGAGCAGCTCATGGACCAGAAGAATTAGGTTGTTCATAAGCGCCTAGATGTATTTGAGCTACGAGTCTTTGATGCAATACGAATTTCATCAAGGCCATTTACTAGAAGCCAAGCTCAAGACCTTCAAAGGATACAAGGGTTATTTATGAAGATGGAGGTGCTCAAGATGGTGTTGATGACAAGCAAGGACTTTCATACCTTGAAGATTGCAAAAGAAGGCATTTGGCAAGCAGGGCCCACTCGGTGCATCGACCAAAGGCTTAGGCGATGGTCCCAGCTCGCCTAATGCTCCAGAACGTGACCATGGCTGAAGATCACATAGAGAAGCTCGCCAACCAGGTTGGCGCATCGTCCAACCCACTTGGCGACCTGACCCAGCTTGCCCATTGTCATTCTGGGTCACTTTTGGGCCCTTTTATCGTAAAACCTATAAATAGCTAGCTAGGGTACATTTTAGACTTAGATTATTTTGAATGTTAAAAACTGAAAACTCATGTTTGAGTGTTGAGGGCTTGGTTAAGCTTTTGTTGAACTTTGTTAGAAATGTTGGTTACTTGGGATATCGATTCCCTTAAGGTCATCGTAAGAGTTAGGTGTTATAGTTGGATCAATGAATAGAGGTCATTGGGTTTAATATACCCTTTGGTTGCCTTTTGTTTCCTCTTGTATGTCTATCTATCTATCTTTACTTTATTGTCTTTAGATTTCTGCATATTATCGTTGTTTCTCTTGTGAAAATCATATCATTTGGTATCAGAGCCATGTTTAGCTTCGTTCCTACGAATCCAGTCTTGGGGTTTTGTTAAAAAAAAAAGGGTGTTCAGGTTCGTTTTTGAGAAAATTGCTGAAGCGGGTCTTGTTAATTTGAGTCTTGTTTGAGTTTCTAAGGTTGGAATAGTGTTCTCCAACCCTATTTGAGTTGAGATTGGAAGGAGTTTGGTTCCTTTTTGAAGATTTCACCATTGAAGACTTAAAGAAGCTTGAAGAAGATGCAAATGGGTTTTGAAATCTAAAAGTTTTTGGTTTGGAATTGAAGGTTAAAAAGTATTAGGTGTTGTTCCCCACATCAAGGAGAGCCTTCACCTAAATTTTTGTGAAATTCCGAGACAAAAATTTGAAGGGTTTTATTTTGGGTCTTCATCTTGTTCTTGAAGTTCTTGAAGAACATTCAAATCTTCAAAGGGAAGAATATTTGAAAGGAACGAGTTTGATTCAAAAAAGAAGAAAGAGAAAGAGTAAAGGTGTTCATTAAAGAGGGAATTTACCAAAAAGGGTAAATACTAAAAGACAAGAGCAGGGTGGACCGCCATAATTCAAATTTTCAAAAGTTTAAAGTTGCAGCAATGGTCCATTAGGCGAGCCTTGACTTAGCTCGCCTAACCCACTCGGCGAGTCGCCCTTTGGGCAGGTTGGTCGCCGAAAGGGTTGCCAATTTGAGGGAGTTACTGGAATTTTCAGCGAGATCACCCTTGGTCGCCGAATCCATTTGGCGCATTGCCGAACTTCCCCTCGTATCGCCGAGTTACCTTGTCCATTTGCAGAGTTTGGCGAGTCCATCTTCAAGGTGACGAGCTGAACTTCAACTTAGGTGAAGAAACAAGTCATTCGGTGATCGAAAACTAAAGTTACTCCTAATCTCAAGTTTTTAATTCTTAGTTTCTCTTCTTTTGATTCTCAAACATTGTCAAGAATCCTTAATCGATTTTCAACTCGTAATTACTCCACTTGTTGGCTATTGGTTCTTGAATTCACTTCTTTGTTTGTGCATTTTCTTTTCATGCTTTTCTCTTTTTTATTTCGTAGTTAATTCTTGATTCAAGTCCGTTTGTTCAATCGAGTTGTCCATTCTTCTTCAAAAGAGAATTCATTCTGACCTAGATTTGAATTGGTACCTTGTGATCGACAGAGTATAAACAATTGTCAACATTAGTCGCGCCAATTTGAGAGGCAATTAAAGGTGTATAAACAAGAGTGTTTGTGAGTTCTTTACTAACCTAATGCTATTTGGTGCTTGTGAGTTGTCTTATTGCAGGTACAATGGAGGCAGAAGGAGAAACTCAAGCACCAATCAAAGAAATTACTTTGGCAACTTTGTTGGAAGTGTTGAATAATGTGAGGGGTGATATAGCAAGGATGGACGGTAGGCTTGCTACTGTGGAAGGTACAGTCAACTCCAATAACTCCACACCACAAGAAACTTTTCATGCTTCTACAAGTGGGCATGATCACACTAACTCTCTTACTCTCACACCGGGAACCCTCCACCAAGCTTTGCACCCAACTTTCACTCAATTGGGTTCAAATAGCTAAAGTTCCAATTGACCGTTCCATTTTCCACCTAGTCAAGAAGCTCCACCAAATTAAAGCCATCCTTCTCAAACACCACTTAACCAAAATATTCCCTACCAAAGACCACAGCCACAACCAAATCCCGTGAATGAGGTGAGCAATGATGAAGATCAAAGAGGTTATAAAGGTGAAGGTGAAGAAGTAGCATGGAATGAGTCGCTAAGGAATCGACCAAGGGGTCAAGTCTTGCAAGGTGGACCAAGAGGTAGATTGGGTCCAATGCCCTTTGAAGGGAGACAACATGGGAACCACCCTCAAGGTGGAAATCAATGGGAAGTCAATGGCAATCATGAAGTTGGTCAAGAAGCTAGAGAAGAACATGGTAACCGCTATCAAGGAGAGCATCAAAAGGGTTACCATTACAATGACCAAGGTGGCCATGGAGGCCAGGATGTTGGCATCAACTAGATCAAAATGACTTTTCCAACATTCAAAGGGGAATGCAATCCTGATGCTTACTTAGAATTTGAGTCGCAATGTGACCAGATCTTCAATGTAAATGAGTTGGCGGATGTCAAAAGCAATTGCTATGCTATTGCGCAATTCGAGGGGTATGATGTCACATAGTGGGAGTACATTAAGAGGTATCATTTCATTGTCCAAGAAGGTCATCCTCCACCATGGCCCAAGTTGAAAAGGTTGATGAGAGCCAAGTTTGTGCTAGAAAGATACCTCCAAGGATTACTTGCCTATCATGACGAGTTCCAAAACATAGTCATGAAGCTGGAATATAGAGAAATTGAAGAGCATGCCATGATTCCCTTCAGCGTAGGGTTGAACAAAGAGATTTCTTCGAAGATGACCATTCACAGGTTTGCTACTTTGAATGATGTCTTTGAGGCAGCCCATGAGATAGAATTGGAATTCAAGGAGGAGAAGGTGGCTAAGTACAAGACTTCATCTTCCAATTCTTGGAGCAATAACAAACGGGGAGCTCAAACATCGTCGGGTTGGAACAAGTGTTCAAATTTTAAGAAGCCTTATGAGAAGAAGCCCATCGAAAAAAACACTCCAAAGTACCTGCCTAGACACAAAGGTATCCCTCACCCAACCAAGTTCCCTAAAGGTATTCAATGTCACAAATGTAGGGGATGGGGTCATATAATGCGTGAGTGTCCCAACCGACTGATTGCTCTACTTCAAGGAGGGGAAATATATCTTAGTGAAAAAAGGGAGCAAGAAGAAGGTTGTGAAGAAGATCCTCAAGAAGAGGATGAGTTTGAAGATGGGGAAGATGAGGAACCAAACCTTTGTTTCAAAGAAGGAGAGAGTGCCGCTCCTATATATATGGTGAGATGAGCAATGGTTAGTAAGGACTTGGATGATTCGAGTCAAAGAGAGAATTTATTTCACTCCAAGTGCTTCATCAAGGATAATGTGTGTTCCTTAATCATTGATAATGGGAGTTGTGCAAATGTTGCTAGGACTGCATTAGTGGAATTCTTAAAACTTTCTACCACTAAGCATGCTACACCTTACAAACTTCAATGGTTGAGTGAGTGTGGAAAGTTGAGAGTGCATCGACAAGTAATGATCAATTTTAAGATTGGGAAGTATCAAGATGACGTTCTATGTGATGTGGTCCCAATGCAAGCTTGTCATGTGCTACTCGGGAGACCTTGGTAACATAATCGTTCAACCAAACATGATGGGAGAACCAACAAGTATTCACTTGTGTTGAATGGTTATAAATATGTTCTTCATCATATGTCCCCCTCTCAAGTCAATGATATATATCAAAGAATGAATGAGTCGTGGGAAAAGAAGAAGTGTGAAGAGGAACATGTGGAGCCAACAAGATGAGGAGAGGAGGAAGTTGAAAGGAAAGGCCCAAGTGTTGTTGGCTAATTACAAAGAGATAAGGAAGGAAATTGAGTCCGAAAGTTCTTTGATCCTTATCACACTTAGGGATCATGTACTACAAACTAACCAATCTCATTCTTCCCTTCCCAATTCTATTTCCTTTCTTTTGCAGGATTATGAGGATGTCTTCCCAAAGGAGCTTCCAAGTGGATTGCCCCCTCTTTGGGGAATTGAGCACCAACTTGATTTTGTGCTAGGATCACAATTGCCAAACAAGCCGGCTTATCGAAGCGATCTAGAGGACACCAAGGAGCTGAGGAACTCCTCAACAAAGGTTATGTGAAGGAGATCATGAGTCCATGTGCCGTGCTGGTTCTATTGGTTCCAAAGAAAGATGGAACGTGGTGCATGTGTGTTGATTACCAAGCCATCTACAAAATTATGATAAAGTATTGTCATCCTATTCCTGGGTTAGATGATATGCTTGATGAACTAAACAGCTCTTGTGTATTTTTAAATATTGATCTTAGGAGTGGTTACCATCAAATCCAGATGAACCCCGGTGATGAATGGAAAACCGCATTCAAGACCAAGTTTGGTCTATATGAATAGTTAGTGATGCCATTTGGTCTCACTAATGCTCCTAGTACCTTTATGCGTCTCATGAATCATGTGATGAAACCCTTTATAGGGAAATTTTTGGTTGTCTATTTTGATGACATCTTGGTTTATAGCAAGACCATGCATGATCATGTTGAGCATTTAAGATGTGTGTTTGATGTACTTAGGAAGGAACAACTTTACGCTTTTTTATCATAAGATTTTGTATTTCCTTTATATTTTCTGAAATATATTCTAAGTATTCCATATCTTGGGTTCTTCGATATATTATAATATTATTTATTAAAAGTTTATTTAGTAGTTCTAAATCTTCTATAGTTTGTAGCCAATATGTTAGATATTCATAGTTTATCATTAATCTGAACATAAGTCATATAATTCATACATGCTTTGGATAGTTAGTTCCTGCCAATTTTGTTCTATGAGTTCCATTATTCTGTCTATTTCTGTTATTTCTTCAATGAGTAAAAGATCATAAATTTTTCGTTTTATGTCAATATTAAGTATTTTAAGGATATATAAAATAAGTATTTTATAATTATAATCTCCATTTAATAAGTATATATTCATCATTTGCATGATTTGTAAACAAGTTTATTCATTCTAACCTTCTTGTTTGTTATTATCAATTATCAAATTATATTAAAGTTATCCTAAATAAATTCTTTTGGTCACTACTATGATTTTCAGCCTCAATCGCTACTCCTAATAACGCTTCAACAAGTTCGTACTTCCCCTCAAACGGCTTCTCTTTTGCCTAACTGGGTTCCCGTTTTCGGATGGCATAGTCTGGGCTTACCTATTCTTAGCCTACCTTCGTTCATAGCAAACTACTTCAAATTTAATTCAGCATAACAATACTATAACATGATAATTATCAAATAATAATCAAGAGATTATCAGGAATAAGAGAGTTTAGTTATTCATATTGAACAATGAAAATACCTCAGTTTGTAGATTTTCTGAAATTGATTCCTTCATAACTTCGTGGTTATTGTTAGATTTCTCCATTTAGATTTTCTTATCTAGCTCTGATACCAATATGGGGGTAGCGAAAGTTGAGAGAAAATATAGAGAGAAGTGGGAGATGAGGGATGAGGATGATTCTCCCCTTCTCCTAACTCTTATTTATAGAATAATTTACACGACTACTATTCATGAATAGTATCATGAATAGTGACTGACTCATACTATTTACACAGTGACTTGACCTTTACTATTTACACAGTAACCGACTCTTACTATTTACATAATTGACATTTTACTATTTATGAATAGTATTACTATTCATTAATAGTATCATGTCTGGTGACTCCAAATAAAAACAAACTACTTTACTTTTTCTTTACAAAAGAAAACAAAAAACTTTACAAAAGATAAGATTCCTACGTCTACTTTTGACTAATTACATAGGTGTCTCTGTCATATCTTTTGTTTTGTCGGCTGTCTTCATTAGTCTGCCGGCTATTTTGTATCTTCTTTGTGATAGTTTTATTCCAGCTGTACGGTTGGGACATTGTTATCTTCTCCGTGACATTTGGAACATATGTGTTCTGAATATTTGCTGCTGATTGTTGTACAATATCTGGTTAATAATGCTGATGAAATGAAATTTTTCCTTATAGCTCTTGTAGTTGGTATATTTTCTGGTTTTAGGAGGCTTAGTATCCATTGTCTAATTTCCTCCATATCTCCTTCTCTAGTTTCTCGACAGTTAGAATATATCATCGTATTATCTCGGCTATAGTAGCTCTATATTGTATTGTTGTTTAGATAATTATTTGCTAACTCCGTTAATATCGTAACTATTCCAATGACTCTTTTGTTAGCATAAAAGTCAGGAATATCTACAATAGGTATCTCATCTTGTTTTTCTATTTTCTCTGGTATTAACATGTCTCTAGTTAAACCAATCTTTATTACCTGTATAACTGGTTTTATCTCGTCATATAGTATCTCTGCAGTGGCTGTATAAAATTTGATAAAGAATAACGTTCCTTTGGTAATTCGTTTGTATGTTAAGAAAGCTTTGTATAATTCGGGTATCTTTGAGATTCTATCTCCTGTAGCTGTGTATACTATACTAAGTAGTCCGTAGTTATAACAAGTTGTAACCAAATTTATATTTGTACCTGGTAGGGCAATTAATTTGTTGTATCCTTGTAGGTATTGGGTAATGTAATCGGTATTTGGTTCCTTTATGTTTATAGCTCTGGGGTTTTTGTTTAAGTAAGTTTGGACTTTATAAATGTTTTCTGTATAGGTACGGGTAATGTGGTTGTATGTATTTTTCTGTTGGCTTAGGCTGTTTTTGTACGTAGTCGTTTGTGGAGTAGGTACGGATTTTTGTATCTTTGGTGCTGTATATGGTTTATCAAAAAGTTTGTTCATATTTGTATTTGTATAACTTTTTTCTTCTGTAGCTTTTTCTTTCTTTGTAACTCCTGATGTACCTGCAGCTGTATTTAAACAAACGTTATGGGTTTTAGGGAGTTTCCCAACGTCTCCTTCTAGATCTGGAATTTTAACGTCTTTCGATCGACGTAGCTCCGCATATTTAACGTCATGCTGCTGACTGCTAGCTTGCTCTTTTAGCTTCTGTATCTCACCATCCATACTATCCACTTTTTTACAAAGTGTAGTTAGGAGGTTGAGTATTTGATCCATTGTATTTGTTTTTTCAGTATCTTTGTCTTGAGAGGTGATCTGCAATCACATTCTTGTCAGTTTTTATAATTTCAATTGTAAATGTAAAGTTCAATATATTTACTACCAGTCTTCTTATTTCTTTTGTTGTAACTGAATCTTGTACTTTTTTGGTTATCCACCATTTTACCTGTGTATTATTTGTTCTAACAATAAATTTGTTATATACAATATATGGTTCAAAAGCTAATAAACATTTATATAAGGCAAATAATTCTTTTCTATTTATTTCCCATTTTATTTGTATACAGACCCGGAATAATATCTACAGTGATATATTTATATATTCTCTTACTTGGTTAACTAATCCTAAAAATGATTGTATTATTATTATTTTTTTATCTAATAATTCTTCAGAATTAACTATTTTTTGTACAATATGTGTTTGCATTTTTATTCCATTTTTATCTATTTGTATTCCTAGAAATTCTATTTGATTTTTCATAATTTCAGCTTTCTTTTTTGATAAGCTAATTCCTGATATTTCTATAATATGTATAAATTTTTCTAATAACTTTAGATGTTCTTCTTTTGTTCGTGAATATAATAGTATGTCATCTATATATACTACACAATTTTCTAGTTGATTAAAATATATATTCATAAAATGTTGATATCTACCTGGTGCGTTTTTATATCCAAATGGTAAAATATTCCATTCGTAAAATCCTTGTGGTACGGTAAATGCTGTTAAATGTTTAGATTCTTCTTCTAGTTTTAGGTGGTAAAATCCTGATTTACAGTCAAATTTACTAAAGTAATTAGATCCTTGTATTTGTCTTACTTTTAATATTTTATTAGGTATAGGGTAATTATATGTTTTAGTTTTTGCGTTTAGATTTCTATAATCAATAACCATTCTACTTTTTCCTCTTTTTTGCTCACTATGTTTATTTACTATGAATCTTTGGACTATTATGTTTGCTATTGCTTTCTTGTATATACTTATTTTCTAATAATTCATTTATATGCATTTTAAATTCTGATTGGTCTTCAAAATTATATTTTAATGGTTTTTGTGTTATTATACTATTTTCATCTATTAGTTCAATTTTTACTTTTGTTTTGTGTTTATCCCATCCTTGTAATGGGTTTTCATTATATAATGAGTTTAATTTATCATTTATTGCTTGTATTTTATCTACTGTGAATATTATAATTTCTATTTTATGATCATTAGTTGTTATATTTTCTAATTTTTGGGTAATTTTTTCACTTTCTTTTATCCATGGTGTATTTTTTCTAATTTTATTACTAACTCTTTTTGCTCCTATCTTGTGATTACATATGGTAGTGAACCACCAATGCGTTTTTGTTATAGTGTGTGGATATAGTTTTTCTAAAAAAGGCATTCCTAATAATATATCTTTATTTGTAAATTCATAACTATAGATCTCTTCGATTATTAATATTTTATCCCATATTTGTGTTTTTATATTTTTAGCTTTATGTGTTATCATGCTTCCTTCATTATTAAATCCTGTTACTATTAATGGTGTTTTTAATTTTTCCCATTTACTTTCTGGTAGACAATTGTGTTTACACATATTTGCTTCTGCTCCTGTGTCTATCATAGGTGTGTAATATCTATTATAGTATCCTTCTATAATTATTTTTGCTAAAATATATATTTTTGTCATTTAAAGATGTTTAGTTTATCATATAATTGTTCGTTTAATAATTACTTTCTTGTTTTCATAAGTTATTGCTAGTTGTTTATCATCTATATTATATGGTTTAACTGTTTCTAGCCATTTTATTCCTAATGTAATATTATTATTTCCTTGATGTATTTTGAATTTAATTTTTATTGGTATTCCTCCAATAATTAGTTCTTGTTCTGTAGTTTATTCTATGTTTACTAAAGCTCTAGGTAATTCTGTGTTTATATTTTCTGCTGTAATTATTTCATGTTCTTTGACTAGTTCTCGTATAATTTGGTTTTCTATTTGTCCTGTATTTATAGTTATTAAATATTTTCTTTGGTCTAATATTTCTGTGATATAATATTGGTATGGTTGTATTTCATGCTCTAATGATTTAGTTATTAAGTCACAATCTAATCTTCTAGATGTGGTATGTATTAAGTCACAATCTATTCTTCTAGATGTACTAGTTCTTGATGATGAATGTGTATCGTAACTTAATCTTTTAGATGTACTTAATCTTTCTTTTACTATCTCTAAATCTTCTTCAATATCTATTTCTTTATAACTGTAATCATTATTATCTATTACTGTGATTATTTTATCAAATGGATTTTCTATTTTGATTTTTTGAATCTTATTTTTAGCTGTTATTTTATGCTTTGTAGTTAATACATATAAATTTTTACATCTTGCTGTAAATATCTTACTTCCTGGTGCTAATTCTATGCCTGACATTTTCCAATATAGTACTAGTGATTTATCTATGTTCTTGTCTTCTATTGCTACTGAATAGTTTGCACTTATAATAAATTTAAATTTTTGATATATTAAATTTCCTCTAACTGCACTTATAATACTTTTTTCTATAGGTTGAATTATTCTATCATTTGCTAAATATAATTCTATCGGTGTATCTATTCCTTCTCTAAAACATGCCTTTATCAATATTTCTGTTGCTCCTAAATGTACATATTTTATTGGATTTTTTGATTTTAATTCTTGGATTTCTTTATTAATTATTTTTTTATTTATAATAGGTATTTTAGCTTTACCTTTAATATATTTACAATCTATTACATGTTCTTTTTGGCTTACTACATAATATTCATCGTGTTGTAATTTGAATAAGTTTTTTAATCTAGGTACTTCTAATATCTTATCTATGCTTAAGTCTAATTCTTTTCCTTTTATTTGTTCAAACATATTATTGTCAAATATTATTTTTTGTTCTGTATATTCATTATCTTGATATTCTTCTTTACTTATTTTTATATCGCTACCATAATCGTAAGTCGCTCTATTTCATCTTCTAATTCAATATCTGTAAATTCGTATATGCTATCTTCATTTTCAAATTCATAATCTAAATAATCTATCTGTTTATATTTATCGTTTTCTATTATTACCTCTGTTATTTGTTTTTTCTTTAAATCTTTTGGTAATTTACAGTCTCTAGCTAAATGTCCTAGTTTTCCACAATTATAACATTTACATTCTGTTATATTTTTCTTAACTCTATGTGGTCTTTTGTGTTTATAATTTTATATAATATCTTTTTCTTGGAATTTTATTCTTATATTTTGTTTTAAAGCGTTTATACTTCTTTATTCTTTTCTTTTTATATGGATTTTTACATCCGAATTGGGGTGCTAACTTGCTTGTACAATATGCTAAGTTCTTTACTAATATTTTTTCTAGTTTTAATTCTTCTTTATGTTTTTCACATAGTTTCATAAACCATTGTTGCAAGAATTTTATTCTAGCTCCCAGTGTATCTACTGTATTTGATTCTTCCCAATCTTTTATTATTTTTGAACTAAATGGTTCTAGTAATTTTGTGTAATATAATTTTCTTATTTCTCTACTTTCATCATTTGTATATATTCCTTTAGAGTAATATTCTCTAAATGCACATGTATATTCATCTATGTAACTCATTTTACATATTGCTAATTTATTCATTAGATTTCTGTTTATTATTTTATCTTTCTGTTGTTCTTCTATTTCTGTTGTCATACTTCCAAATTCATTTATAATTGATATTTCATATTTGTTTAATATATCTATTGCTGATGTTGCTATTTCATTATTAGATTTCGTATTATTCCTTAGTGTTGCTAAGCTTGCTGGTGTTAAATTTTGTAACCATATTTTTGTTGTTCCGATAAGTGTTCTTTCTATGTATCCTGGGGCATCTATTATTGATATTTTGTTGTCTATTAATTGTTTTGATATATAGCCTATCCATAATTGAATTGTCTTATTTGTATCTGCTATACAGTCTAAATCTAAGAAATTATTTTGATCCGTAGTTTGTCTAGGTATCCAATTTTTATTCAATCTTTTATCCCATAAAACTTTATCTCTATTTTCTTTTTCATAAGTATAATATGTAGGTGTTGTATCCATTCGTGTTCTAGGATTCGAAGTACTAGGTTTTTCATCTAAATTTCCTACATTTATTTCTATATTTTTATCTTTTTCTATAAGGTCAGTATATGTTTCTGAATATGATTCATAATTATTTTCTGAAATATTATCATTTTCTTCTTCATTTATTTCATTTATTTCTTCTATTTTTAATTCAGGTAATTCTTCTGTTTCTTCTAACATTGTTTTAAATTTTTCTATTTCTTGATTTAAATTTAATTCTTCAGTTCTTTTCTTATATTCTTCTTTTGCTTTTAATTTTTCTTCATATAATTGTTTAAGTCTTTCTAATTCTTTTTGTAATTCTTGTATTCTAGTATCTTTTACTTCTTCTATTTGTTTAATTTCTTTTTTAGCTTGTTCTCTAATTTTTTCAATTTCCTTTTTTCTATCTATTTCTTCATCTTCTTTATTTAATCTTACCATAGTTGTTAGACTATCTTCTAATTTTGCTGATTCTTTATCTGGCATTAAGTATAATTGGGTTCCTATTTTTTTATATCTTCTTTCTAAGTTTGAATGTATTATTTTTATTTCTAGTCCATCTTGACTTTTATATATTTTTTCTTCTACAGCATATTCTTCTTTATTCATTATAAATTATGTTGATATTTATATTCTAAGTGTTGTAATTGTAGATCTAATAAGAATATTGTTTTTCTTTGTGCTTTTATAGATTTTTGGCATACTCCTGCCCATATATTATCTTCTAGTCTATTTTGTCTAAATCTTAATTCGTGTTTTATTTCATTAATTTTTTCTAATTGTATGCCTTGATTAGGGCTTTGGGTAATTGGCAACATTACTTGTGGCCCAAGGAATTTGTCATTAGGACTGATTATGAGTCCCTAAAGCATATTCGGGCCTAAGGAAAGTTGAACAAGAGGCACGCCAAATGGATTGAATTCCTTGAAACTTTCCCTTATGTAATCCAATACAAAAAGGGAAAGGAAAATGTGGTGGCCGATGCCTTGTCTAGAAAACATGTGTTGATAAATACTTTGTCTTCCAAATTGATTGGCTTTGAATGTTTGAAGGCATTGTATCCCAAGGATCCCGTGTTTGCTAAAATCTTCAAAGATTGTGAGGAATGGGAGAGGGAAAGGTGGATGAGGAATAGGTCTTCTACTCCCTATTCCAAGTTTGATGGTTTCTTGTTCAAAGGCAAGAGACTTTGTGTGCCTGTGAGCTCTTAGAGAGAACTATTTGTGAGGGAGGCACACAATAGAGGTTTAATGGGTCATTTTGGTATTGAGAAAACTAGGGGAATTCTTGAGGAACAATTCTATTGGCCTAAAATGCATAAATATGTTTTTTGAATTTGTGGTCAATGTGTTGAATGTCAACGTGCTAAGTCATGCCACCTTCCCCATGGTTTATACACTCCCCTCCCCACCCCTCAAAGACCTTGGCTTGATATTTCAATGGACTTTGTTTTGGCTTTGCCAAGGACCAAAAGAGGTAGAGATAGCATCTTTGTCGTTGTTGATCAATTTTAAAAAATGGCTCATTTCATTCCATGTCATAAATGTAATGATGCTACCAATGTAGTATCTTTGTTTGTTGAGAAGGTTGTTAAATTGCATGGAATTCCTCAAACCATTGTAAGTGATAGGGATCCAAAATTCCTTAGTCACTTTTTGAAGGAATTGTGGGGTAGACTTGGTAGAAAGTTGTTTTTCTCCACTTCGTGTCACCCATAAACTGATGGCCAAACTGAAGTTGTGAATAGAACCTTAGGTTCTATGCATCGTGCCGTCATACAGGGAAAGCTAGCCTCTTGGGAGGAATATTTCCCTTTAGTTGAGTTTGCTTATAATCGAGTTATTAATAGTACTATTGGAATGACTCCATTTGAAGTGGTTTATGGTTTTAACCCCCTAACCCCTTTAGATCTCACTCCTCTTTCTCAAGATGTTGTGTTAAGCGTAGATGGGAGTAAGCAAGTTGAAGTGATGCATAAGCTACATGAAAAGGTGCGGTTGCACTTAGAGAAGAAGAACCAAGATGTAGCAAAAAGGGCTAACAAGGGTCATAAGAGGATCGTGTTTGAACCAGGTGATTGGGTATGGGTACACTTTCGCAAGGAGCATTTTCCCACCCATCGTAAGATGAAGCTGATGCCACGAGGTGATGGACGATTTCCAATGATTGAGCAGCTCAACGATAATGCCTACAAGGTTGCCCTTCCTCTAGAATATCAAGTGCACAACACTTTCAATGTGTGCGATCTGTCCCCTTTTCCAACTGTTGGTGATGATAATCCATTAATTTGAGGACAAATTCTTTTCAAGGAGGAGAGAATGATGCAATACGGATTTCATCAAGGCCATTTACTAGAAGCCAAGCTCAAGACCTTCAAAGGATACAAGGGTTATTTATGAAGATGGAGGTGCTCAAGATGGTGTTGATGACAAGCAAGGACTTTCATGCCTTGAAGATTGCAGAAGAAGGCACTTTTAGCGAGCAGGGCCCACTCGGTGCATCACCCAAAGGCTTAGACGATGGTCCCATCTCGCCTAATGCTCCAGAACGTGACCATGGCTGAAGATCACACAGAGAAGCTCGCCAACCAGGTCGGCGCATCGCCCAACCCACTTGGCGACCCGACCCAGCTCACCCATTATCATTCCAGGTCACTTTTGGGCCCTTTTATCTTAAAACCTATAAATAGCTAGATAGGGTTCATTTTAGACTTAGATTATTTTGAATGTTAAAAACTGAAAACTTATGTTTGAGTGTTGAGAGCTTGGTTAAGCTTTTTTTAACTTTGTTAGAAATGTTGGTTGCTTGGGATATTGATTCCCTTGAGGTCATTATAAGAGTTAGGTGATATAGTTGGATCAACGAATTGAGGTCATTGGGTTTAATATACTCTTTGGTTGCCTTGTTTTTCCTCTTGTGTGTCTATCTATCTATCTTTACTTTATTGTCTTTCGATTTTCGCATATTTCATCATTTTTATTATGAGAATTGTATCAGTCTTGGAGAGGCTGGCTCCGACTATTGATTTATCTACCTTCCAGGCAGAGTTGACCAGCCTTCTTGCCGATCTGGATTCCCTCCTAGTCCCTCCCGAGTCTGCACCAGAGATGCCCCTATAGAGGGGGTTGACACCGTGGTGGTATTTGCCTTATTTGGCGACTCCATGCCACCACCGGACTCTTCCTGGGTTGCTGGGAAGCACCCCAGCTCTGACCGTACTTCTGATGATGCTGAGGCCCATAGATTGAGAAAAAAGGAGCTCCAGCAGTTGAAGAAGGCCATGAAGGTGACATTACTAGAGGAGGAGATGCGATAGTAGCGAGCTAGGAAGGCAGGTGTTGGCCCATCCACCAAAGTGAGCACTATTGAGAGTGTTGGGATAGTTGATGCGGGCGCTACTGATCCCAAGTATAGATCCAGAGGGCTCTGGGAAACCGGACCCACCCGCTTGTAGAGAGATCTTCAGTGTACTTGTGCCACAAGTTTGCTTCACCTTTACCTTACGCTTTACTTTTTGTTTCTATGTACATTGGGGACAATTGCACTTTATTTTGTTGGGGGCGGGGTAAATGGATTGTGAGTGATAGGGTGAAGTTTGAGTAACTCAACTCATAATCCTTTCTTGGGGTTTTCTTGCTTGTGTTCTTTTCCCCCAAGAAACTATTTCAATTTTTGTTGAACCGGCATGTCTAGGAATGTATGTGTAGAAGTAAGTAAAAGAATAAAAGCATGATGGCATAAAAAGAGCATGAAATTGATACCCGTCCAAAACTGAGAAATGTGCTAGAATCTATAGGCTTGATAAGTAGAATGTTTTGGCTCTTAATGTGACATGATAAAGAACCAATTTGGCCTCATGGCTTAAGCTGAAACTTGAACTAGGTAATTTGATAATCTGATAATGAAATAATGTGCCAACTGTGAGTGAGTAAAGTTTGAATGTTCGGACAGTTGTGTGCCAATCTAGAACTTTTCTCGTTGGTCCTGCTAGTATTATTTAGGCTAGAAGCTAGGAAATGATCATAGGCCCTTGTTATGATATGTCCACTAATGCCTAAATGATCCAACCACATGAAATAAATGTTCCCCTTGATCCAAATGTTTGAGCCTAAAATAGACCATTCCTTTCAATTCACCTAACTCACATTCCCTTAATTGATTGTCTTAGGCCAAAAGCCTAAGTTGAGGGTGGCGAAGTCAAAAAGTTACCTTAATCTTGGTCCTAGTCCAACTTCGGATATTGTGCACCTCAATTCTTGCAAAATGCGTAAGTTTAGGGTGGCTATGTAAAAAAGGAAACCAAAAGAAAAGGGTATGAAAAGAGTCTTGTGTTGAAGAAAGGAAAAGAAAAGATAGAAAAAGATGTGATTTTGTTCAGAAAGATGAATAACAAAAGTGCTGAAAGAAATAAAGAAACATGAAAAAAAGAAAAAAAATAGAAGAGTGAAAAATATGAGCTACAAAGTCAAAGGTCACATCTGTGTTGAAAAGAGTCAAGGGAAAGAAAAGAGAATAAAAATATGTCAAGAATTGGTTGAGAATAGAGGTAAAAAGCCAATGTAATGTCAAGGAGGGAAGAAAGTCACCAAAAAGTACCCAAATATATCTTACCTGACCCTGAGCCTACGTTACAACCTAAGCAAATCCTATAGTGATCTTAGTCACTAGTTTGAAGAGTCTATGCAATTAAAATAAGGGCAAGTCTATGGTATTGAGCACTAACTGTACTTGAAGTCACTTCTAAGCGTGATTGTTGAATGAATCCTTAAGCTCAAAAATCATATCTATTGTTTGGGATTTCGTTTGAAGTAAGGGCACTAGTTGTATTGTTGGAAAATTAGTGCCTTGGTGATTGTGAAAAGTGTTTGTTGTGCTGTCTATTGGTCGATCTATGTCATATCTTGATCTGGATGAGTTAGCTTGATTGAGTCTGAATGAAAAGGTTTGCACTAGATAAGGGATTCGGGATAGAAAGCCATGTATGCTTGAGTTTTGTATGTCTGCTTCCACACAAGTGTCGTTTAGAGTTTTAGTGCGTCGCTTGAGGATAAACAACGAGTTTAAATTGAGGGTCTTGATATACCGTGATTTTACGATATTTTTGATACATTTCACTTAGAAGTTGTGTGTGTCTGAGCTATATTGTGTTAGAATTAATGTTTTTTGTGTGTTATATTTGCAGGAAATAGGCTTGGATGTGGTAAAGTGAGATGACAATTGAAAATCTACAGACGGAGCCACCCACAGAGGTGACCTATGGACCGTAGGTCCAGTGATGGTCCGTCGATGGGTGGAGTAGATGGAGCATTAGGGAAGTTTGAGCAAGTGTGGAACCACTGATGCAAGTGACGGATCATAGGTCAACCCATGGGCCGTCATGCACATTAGTCGAATGATTTAGAGAAATTGAAGTTCCAGTACCGGATGAAAATACTAAGTGTGGAGCCACGAAAGAGGACCCACAGATCGTAGGTCAACCTACGGTCCATTCTGCACGTCCGTCGTTTGTATCTAAGAGTGAAGGTTCTAGCCTCTACAGGAAAAGTTCTAAGTGTTGACCACGGAAGGGGACCTACGGATCGTAGGTCGACCCACGGTCCATAGGTCGAGTCATCGATCAAAGCCGCGTTCCAAAATTTTATTTCCTTTTTTTAGGACATGTTTTTCTATAAATAGGGTATGTAAACCTCATTTTTGGGGGTTAGACATTATTGTTTACTTTTAGTTCTTGGTATTTTTTTTGGCAATTAACTTGCAAACTTTGGCAATTTGATTTTCGGAGTTGGTTTATTCAAGTTTGACTTTGGTTTTCAATTGAAGATTCGGTTTTTCAGAAATTTATCTTGTAAGTTCATGAATTCTTTTTAAAAAATATGAATTGTGATCTTTAAAGCATGAGTAGCTAAATCCACAACTAGGGTTGTGGGAACCATGAGCAAATAACAAAGTATGAATAATAACTAAGTAATTCTTGAATAGTGTTTATGCATGTACTGTTAATTCTTTTGCTTAGAAGTCTTTTTAACGGTGCGCAACGATAGAACTCGCCTCGTTGCTATTTGCCGGACAAAGGAGGTAGTTAATGAGAAAAGAATTAACAACAAAGATTTAGTGTTTGCTAACTAATAGTCTAATGTCAATTGGTGCGAGGGTGAAAACTAAGTCATACATTGATGTGATGCCTAATCTGAGGTAAAGGTAAGGGTTAGTAAAATATACATTCGTAGCCGGACCATGGTGCGTAGTGAAATTCCCTACTTGGAGGACCAATCACTCAAGGATACATAACTTACCAACTTTGCATGTAAAACACTAGGAAATGATTACTATTATTAGGATTACTGCGTTAAGAGTTCATGGGGAACACATATGCCCTAGTTTCTCTCTAATATTGATAACAACGAAGTTAAATTTTGCTTACTTGTTACTTACAATCAACAACCTGTTACTTTCTTATACAAACCCCCTGTTTTAGTTACGTATTTTTGAAATGGTTTGACTAAACGGATATAATCTTGAGTTAAGTTTAAGTCTAGACCATATTCCTCGTGGGATTGACACCAACCTACAAGTTGGGTTCTTTATTTGACAACGATCGATTATACTTCTTTGGAGATGTGTAATTTGAGACTATCAGATGCAAATACCCATGATCCCTTATTGAAAGATGTGGAGGCGAATACTCATATCTTATTTAAAAAAATGTGGAGGCGAATACCCGTGTCTTATTATGAAAGGACATGGAGGCGAATACTTATGATCCCATAAGATGGACATGGAGGTGAGTACCCATGACCACATAAGTAAGGCAAGAGGCGACTACTAATTAGCCTCTATGTAAGGCAAAAGACAACTACCCATTAGCCTTTATAGGAAGGCAAGGAGGTGATTCCCCATGTCTATAAAAGATAAGTTAAAGATGAGAATAAAAGGTAATGAGCTTGGATGATTGCTAAGGTTGTCTTCTATGATGAGTAAGACTAGTGGAGGATTACCCATGTCTTGGCTAAGTATACTTTGAAATTACTTGAGAAGTATTCCTTACATGTTGATATTTTATATTATGTGCATTGATTATGCTTATGACTTATATTGTCTAACCCTTATGTTTATGTTGATGTTTATGCAAGCTATCCTATTTGGTACATTCTTGTACTAATGCATACTCTTGCTATATTTCTTATCCAAATGTAGGGTCCGACGTTCTGACTCTCTTCCCCAAAGCTAGGATCTTAGTAGAGGCAAGACTTGAAGATTGGTGAGTCCTCATAGCATTCAAGGAATTGGCCACCATTTCCATATGTTTTTTCATTTTATGTTTTGAATATTATTGTATGGGCTGTGTCCCAATGACTCTTTGCATTAGATGGTTTTGAGACAATTGTATGAGACTTCCGCTTCGTTTTATGAAACTTTGATGTTGTTGAAAATGTTTTAATTTTATCGATTTTCTATTATCTTGACTATGAAACCTAAGTGGCTTATATGAGACCTCCGGGATCTTGTATGTCATGTTACTTCTAGGGGGTACCCCTAGGTCATGACAGGTTTTAGGCTAACTTGTCTTGGTGGGATAAGACGAGTGTCATCACGTCTATTTTTGGGTCATGATATTTATAGTGTTCTTTCTTATCCTTTTTTTGCGTTGTTTTTTTCCTCATTGTTGGTGATTTTACTATACTTACTATTCTATGCATGTTTTTTGTGAATAATTTTGTATTGTTTATTGTGGAAGATAAGATGAGCATATGACAATATTTGAAGATTTAAGTTTAAGTTTGATGAACACAAGGAAAGGATCCCTCTATTTCTATTTTGTCCATTAATCTTCAATGGTATAGTGATGTTGATCATGTGTACAAATTAAATATTAGAGGTTAAAATCATTTTTCTTGGTACTTTCACAAATTATTTATTTATTTATTAATTTTAATATATTCTCACACTAAATAATATTTTTGAAATTTCAGGTAAATTATTTTTAATCATGAAGACTTGAATAGTTTTGTTCATTATCCTTCAAGATTTTGTTTTCTTGTTTCAACTTTGTATATGTTTTTTTCTTCACAAAAGTGAATTTAATTATTGTGTTCTTATGTAATGTTATGAAAATGAAATCAATTTCGAGAATTCGAAAAGTCCACAATTTTTGTTTATGTTTACCTTTTAGAATAATTTTGAAATATTAACTAAAATATAAATAAATTTAAAGGAATATGAATTCATACATATAAATACTTTGAGTTCAATTTATTTAAATACTTTATATTTTTTGTATGATTGAGGCTACATATCTCCCAATCTATTCATTTTATATAAATAAAATAGGTGATATATTATAGTTGTAGTAAAAATTCAGGAAAATAGAAAGTAATTTACAAATATTTCAAAAGCTAAGATAAGTGAAAGGTGGAAAAGTGTTAATTCATTATTAAAGAGAAGAAAAAACTTTCGAGGAATATGAATATTAAAAAGAAAAAGAAAAACACGAAGAGAATACAATATTTGGATGAAAAAAGTAATTATCTAAAGTTGTAACTAATCTTACTTGAACCTCAACAAATATTTTGAAACTCATTTTATTTGATGAACAAGTGGATAATATTATTTGATGTTTTGAGCTTTTTACATTTACAAGATTATTTGATTTAATATGTTTATTTGCGAGGAGGATACAAACAAAACAAAATGTGTACGAACAATGAAAGATAAATTTGAAAAAATTGTATAAAATTATTAAAACAAGATCGATCACTAATTGAACTTTTTATCAACCTAAGAACTCTTGAGAAACATTAGAGTATATTCTTCGAGGAAGACATTCAATTATTATTATGATTATCAATATTAATTTTATATCATAAAAAATATAAGAAAAAAGTTAACTAACAAAAAAAATTGATTTTGAAATTTTCCTTAAAATTAGTAGACGTGAAAACGTGAATTGACTTGATTATCTTAAAGGAAAGTTACTGAAAAAATTAAATAAAAATAAATAATTGAAAAGGAATGTGAGGAAAATGTTAAATCGAAAATGATTTTGGAATGTATCTAAAAGAGAGATAGAATTACATAAATTAAATAAAATTATGAAAATAAAAAATGATAGGAATAATAATAAAATAAGAAACTTAGATAAATAAGAAAAACAACAAAAAATTAAAGAGAAAATTTTCAAAATGTCAATAATGAAACAGGTATATGATAAATTAATTTGCTTCTTTTTCATAATTAAATTTCTGAAATTGTTATTTGTTTCTTAAACTTAAATATTTCTACTAGAAATCTTTGTAAATAATGGAATGGTTTAAATTGTCATTTTTGATTGCATCAAGGTCTAACTATTCTTGTGACACATATATTTATAGTAAAACTAGATATAGAAAAAGCAGTGTGTTCACTTTTTATGATCTAGAAAATCATTTATTTTTAATCTTTTTTTTTCTTTTTTTCATTAATCAATTTGACAAATAACTAAAAGAATCTATCATATTTATTATATCTAACTAGGTAAATTACCCATGCTTCGCACAAGATTGAACTATTTTATTAAGCTTACATATGAGCATTCGGTAATATTCTTGTTTTCGATACCAACACTACATTGTACAAAAAAATTATCTTAAGGGAAAGCATTCCTTTGAAATCTTTGAGTGATATATTTAATTATTTTTGTTTTTATTATACAAAAATTATGAGTCATGGAGAGATTTTAAGCATAAGAAAGAAGTCTAAGAAAATCTCCATGGAAATAGTTTGTTAGAAATAAAGAAAATTTCTAAATTTCAAGAAGTTATAAACAACAACATCGAACGTTAAAGAAGAGACCTATAAGCCTCGAACAACAACAAGAAGTATGTCGTATCATGTATATGTTAAAAATGACCCTAAAATTGTTAATGTCGTAATGTTTTTCCTCATTATCTCAAAATAGTCCTTACTATTACTTAAGCTTCATATCACCGGCCCCAACTTATTTGGAATTGAACCATACTTATTGTTATGGTTATAGTATGCAGTTACAAAGAATTAATGCAATCATCAACCAAACAGTAGGTGACATCTGAAGGGAACTGTTTAGAACTAGATATTCTAAACCAAATTTTGATACATAACATATTAAAATCTCACAGTATAATTTTGTGAGCACTTGAACTCATAAATATCCACAAATAATAATAAAGACGACTTTACTTTCCTAAAAATCAAGAAGAAAAAGACATGTTACTTAACATATGTTTCAAAAAGATAGTTTGTCGGGCTGTGTTCAAGTTTGAAGTTCACAAATTCAATTGAAAGAAGCCAAAAGAAAGAGTTATCACTACAACAAAAATGATGTTTAACAGCAATTAATAGCTTAATTGCAGCTAAATATGTATTTTAAAAGGCATTTAGTACTCTCTATAAATGTCCGTAAAGTCTATAGCGACATTGAATCTAATGACAATCAATTAATATCGGTAAAGGCTCTAGCACTGTTTGTTAATATGCATATCTGTTACCGAAATAAATGTTTTTGTTATAGTGTATTTTGGACATCTGTTAGTTTCAAGAAAACTTGATCTCTTATTATGCCCTAAAAGAAGAGAGGAAGAAATATGACAAATTAGTCAACTTTCGATAAAAGAAGTGGACTAATTGTCTTTATACTAATATTCTTGTAAGAGTGCAATGGCATACAATATGTTTGTATTTAAGATATCACAATCAAAATAATATACGAACTATGAGCAAGAGAAAAATTTATTTGGATCTTTTAACAAACTTCACCATTTATTTCGTATTAGTTATCATGTATTTGTTGTTGTGATACCAAATATAGCACATCCCACAAGCAATTTCCCCAAAAAATATTTGAAAAAACCTATAGAAAAGGAAAAAGAGAAGATCAATTTTCAATCATCCTTAGTGGAATTTTTAGTAGAACTGTAAAGAGTCACAAAATAGTAAAAGGAAATTACAATAGCTACATGAATCACCATGACTTAAAGTAAAAGATTAATCTTAGTGAAATTGGAAAAAGAAAACTTTGAGGAATGAAATTGTCACGACCCAGACTATCATGATGGGCACCCACACTAACCCTCCGGTGGGAGAACAATTACTATAGCCAAACTAAGCAATTTAACCAAAATACAAAGCATTTAAAGCTATGGACGCAGGTTTAAATAACTAAATAATTAATACAGAGTTCCCATAAAATCCGGAAGTTCAACTAACATCTAACAACTAATGCGGAAATAACCCCTAGAACTTGAAAGTCATTGTACCAAAACTCTAAAGTTCAACTAGTCTAGGAAAAAGGGGTACAACCCAACCAACATAAACTACTACTAAAAACATGTCTAAGTCCAAACATAATGGACTAAACAAAAATGAAGGATCCATGGAAGCCTGAAAGAACTGTCTCACCCTTGAATTTGATCTCGATCAGTTATCTCCTAGCTGAGGTCTATCTGTAGCTGCCTGATAATGCCCTGTACTCAATAAAGAACAAGCAAGTGCAATATCAGTATACAACCACCGTGTACTGGTAGGATCACGCGGCTATTCCAGTAAGCGCAACATATATAAGTAGTTACAACATATTAAACAAGACATGTACAAAATATATATACATCGGTTTTCATTTCAGGAGCAATGTACAATTCTACATTCTCAATAACAAGTAATTATGACAATTCAATGGTCCTCTCATGGAACCCATACCCAAACTGTTAGTCTGTCAGAACGTGACACTCGATCCCAATTAGTGTGCCGGAACATGACACTCGATCCAATATATATGTTGGAACGTGTCACTCGATCCTAATTAGTGTGTCGAAACATGACACCCAATCCAATATATGTGTTGGAACGTGACACCTGATCCCAATTAGTGTGTCAGAACGTGACACCCGATCTAATATATGTGTCAGAACGTGACACCGGATCTAATCAATACAACTACAATCACATTCACACTCATAATGTACATACTCATAATCATACAATCAAGTGTTAAATATGGCATACATTTGTTCATTCATACTCAATTCATTAGGTTTGATCATAGGTGCTTCATTCACATATAAACATGCATTACAATGAAGAAAATATCAACATACATACACAAACATGAAATCAAACCATCACCTACCTCGAAACCAAGCTTGAATCCCTCTAAGGCACGTGAATATTCTCTTTTTGGATTCTTTCCGCTTATTCATGGTCTAAAAACATACAATTAACTCAAGGATCAATAAAGGAGGCCTAATTACCCAGATTACAATCAGCATTATCAACCCTAGGCCAACCCAAGATCCCAATACCCAACTTAGGGATTTTTCCACCATTTTCCCCTTAATAATAATTACCCAAGAATCTAAGTTCTATGGATTGAAAAATGGATTAGGGGAGTATAAACCTTACCTTTTGCACTAGAAGAGGTGGAAAACCTTCAAGAAATAGCCCTGAGTCATTTCTTAGCTCTCAAGAACGAAACTTGTACAAAAATAACATTTTTGGGTTTTAATCCCGACTTAAGTCTCGACTAGCGCACTATAGCGGACCCCATCACGTTACACCGGCCCCGCCCTGGCGGCTTTCTTGGAGACAGAATGTTAGAATTAGAGTTTCAACCCCTCATTTCACAACACACCCTCAACCTTTGATGTTAAAAAACAACCCATTCACGCAAAGATCAGTTTTAGAAGTTCTACCCGCCCAAATTCAATTTCGTAAAGTTGTACAGGTTCCTTAACGTCTTGGCTATCCACTCATGTCATCAAATATATTATTAGATCTCTCATTCATTACTAGATTTCTCTAGACCTCACATTACTCAGATTTCATCCAAATCTAGACTAAGCTAGGAATTTTCAAATTACTACTCAAAAGTTTTCTGGCCCCAATTCTTTCCCCATTAACTTTTCCCTAATGATGGGAACAAGTCGTTACAATAGATACCAATTTACCCATCACTCATCCCCGAGTGATCAACTAGGAAAGAATGACTAAAGTAAGGGTAGATTAGTATCTAAATGGTCGAATAGCTGGGGATACTTGTCTCGCATGTCCTTCTCGATTTCCCAAGTAGCTTCCTCAACCAGACGATACTTCCATTGAGCCCTTCATGAACTTCATCTCCTTAGTCCTCAACATCTAGATATCGCGATCAAGAATTGCAACCGGTTCTTCCTCATACTGAAGGTCTTTGTTTAACAAAACTGAGTCTCACTTTATGATGTAATCTCCGTCCCCAAATCAACCAATTGAATACCTACACATCCTCCCATACAATGCCTCAATGAAGTCATTTCAATACTCGAGTGATGATTATTGTTGTATGTAAACTTAACTAACAACAAAAGCGACTCCCAATAACCACCAAAGGTGATCGTATCGACGTCTGCAACATGTTATCAAGGACTTTGACACAATCATCAGGACGAATCCTTTCTCACATAAGCATGATAAAATTCTAAATCAATACTTGCTACAATTAGAAGTAAACCTGAACCAACCAACTCACACTTATAATACCCACACAATCATAGTTCTTATCAACATCTCCATCTCACAACATAAATTCCCATGAGCTTAAGTTATAAAAATTTGATCTTTAGACATCAGATACTCATCGAGGGATATGTCCAAGCATACAAACTCTCTAATAACACTATAGAAATGTTAAATGTAATAATTGTGATTATAGACTACCCTTAAGAACAATAGAATTAGACCCAATGATCCCCACATTCAACCACACATAATCGATACATGACCTCGATGAGTAGATGAATATTAAGATTGTCAGGCAACCATAATTATGCATGGTAGCTCTTCTATGAATTCTCAAAAGCAAGGTGGTACATGTAGAACCACTGAAATACTTTAACAACTCCAAGACAACACCAAAGGTTTTCCTCTAAAGAGTCGATACCAGTCATTTCCATTAAGTTAACTCCACATACTCTTCACATCATTCCACTGAAGTCGACACTTTCAATACTAGCAACCATCATGAACAGTCCAACCATTTACCTTACTCTAAACCAACACTTTTAAATGAAAACCTTTCTTAGGTACTTTAACAATCAAAAGTAATAAACTTTACGACTCAAACCAGGGGTAAGTCCTTTCAAAGGCTCAATACCTGATACAATTGATAATTTCTCACCTTACAAACTCATACCTTGACAAAATATATCACCACAAATATAGACTTACAATGGAAAATTTGAATTGTAAATTCAACCATAGAACACTATCCCCTATCTATCAACATTAACTTATACCTTGAAGATTTTTATGAATTCATGGATCTTCGCTTACCATTGATCACATCTCCATTGATCTTACAATATCTTTTGCTAAAAATTCAATTGTACTCATTATTAAACTCAAAAATAAAAACAAAGCACTTATCATCACACTCGAGCTAATGTCTGTACACTCCTTTCTCGCGTCTTTTCCAATAGTTTTTAACCAATCTGATGGACTCATGACACTATTACCATAGCCACATCAAAATGAATGAAATCACATGTCTCTGAACCCAGTTATCTACCCCTCTAAAGATACCTCTTTAGCCTTGGCAATCAAATAAAATATTCTTGCTCTCGCCTCTCTCTAAAGGTTGTACTACATCCCACTATTTTTTTTTTCATTATGGCTCTTGCTCTTATAAATTCTATTTGAGTGGTGTCCCACCATCTCTTAAACTTTCCATACAACCACATTACTCACCAAATATTAGAAAACCACAACCTTAGATACTCGCAGGTCATATTTACTATACAAAATTCGCTTAACCAACAATCTTATTATATAGCTGTATCCGTCAGAATCCAGCACGAACTCTTATTACCATTATGATCAGTTAGCCCTGGCTATCACTACAAAGTCAACCTTTTCATCGACATGACACCTCAAACTCAGGTATACTCATCATATTCAAAAGACTAACCCAATTTTATATGCACTTTCTTACTAAAATACTTCAATTGCCTTCACCCAAGTATACTCATTCAGACTTTCTTTATCCATAAGCTTGTCATTTTGGTATTAATCCACTCATTTATAGCTTAAGATAAAATCACCAATCCTCGTACTACCATCCTTCTTCTTAACAAACAAGACATGAGCACCCCATGGGGAAACACTAGGACATATGAAACCTTTATCAAGAAGCTTGAGCTTTTAAGCTCTCCTAATTCTGTCAAAGCGATGCAATAAGAAGGAATGGAGATGGGGCGAGTACTAGGTTCCAAGTCAATGCATAAATCTATAGCTCTATTTGGAGGCAAACCAGACGAATAGGTAGAAAACACTTCTCTAAATTCTGACACCACATGAATAGACTCAATAGACGGAGACTCGACCTCAACATCTCAAATATGAGCCAAATACGCCAAACACCCCTGCCCTACCAATTTGCTAGCACGTACGAAAGTTATGACCTTAGCTGGCTTACGCCTGTACACCCCTTTCCACTCTAAAATTTCCCTACCCGGGATCTCTAGAGTTACTGACTTAGTATTACAATTAAGCACAACATAATTGGGGGACAGCCAAGTCATGCCTAAGATTATAAAAAAGGCAGTCATATCCAAAATAACCAAATTAGTCTAAGTCTGAAAATCCATAAACAAGACAGGACAAACACGATACACATGGGTGAATATGACAGACTCTCCAACTAGGATGGAAATATGGATGGGGGCATCAAGTAAATCAGAAACCGCATCAAATCCCAAGGCAATCTGAACTGACACATATGAATAAGTAGAACCCGAATCAAAAGAACAATAGCCATCCGGTCAGAGACAATAACAGTACTTGTGATCACTGCATCAGATGCCTCAGCCTCAGTCTTTGTTGAAAAGGAATAAAACTGAGCCATGTCATCTTGACGGGCATCCTCTACCTGCATTACCATTTTCCCAGCCTCCATGGCCTCATTGATTCCATCCTCGTCCACCTTATGGACGTCCTCTGCCATTACTACCACTACCCGCTGGTGCCACTGCTCTGGTCTGCTGCGGCACAAGGTCAGACATGCGCGGATTGGGATAATCTCTCCTCATATGTCCAGGTTTTCTAAAATTGTAACACACTTAATAACTTAACCAAGTAAGCATCACTGCTATTGGAGTAGTCGTATCACGACCCTCTTTGGTATACACTAAATCTAGGAAATCGTAGTAGATATTCTAACCTCAATTGTCGCAACATAATTTTATCATTTACTAAGCAATACATACATGTTATTACAATAATCCTAAATGCATTTTCCAAGTAATGGTGTTCATTATCTAACCATCCCTTACAAATCTTCATGAATGTTTTAACTTATAAGCTTGAATCTGCAAATATGACCTTAATCCCTTCACAAACGACGAATTTGCTCTTTTTGACTGAAGTAAAGTGGACTACCATATTTGGATAAAACACAAAATCTGGCCTTATCGACTGCAACAATTATATTATGTTGCTCTATATTCAAGAACTCATCTCTCCTCTTATCCCTCAAAGTTCAGGGTATATACTTCTCCATAAAGAAAGCTATAAAATGTTTCCCAAGTCATGAGTAGTGCATTTACTACTCAGCACTCAACATGAGACCACCACCACATTTTGGCGTCTCCCTTGAACTAGTAACTCATAAAATCAACACCAAATCACTCTTACCTTATCCATCTTATGAAGCAGCTCATTATAATCAACAAGAAAATCATAAGAATCTTCAGATTCAGTACCCATGCAGAATGAAGGTTTCAACCTTAAGAACCTAATAAAAACTTCATGTTTGTCACTAGTCATTACATGCCCACAATGAGCTAGGGATACATACCTATTTCTAAGGACACTTTTTCTATTTCTAGTGTTGGTGTTACCATTTTTGTTCCTATAGTTCTAACCATGGAGTGAAGGAGAAAAGATACCAATTTGTATCACCCAGATACCAATTGGATTCAAGTCATAGCACGAAAAGAGTAGAAAGAAATGAGTTTTTTCTAAAGTCCTATAGCCTCTCGAAGAAAAGTACAGACATCTCTGTATCATTCCGCAAGACTCTATTAGACTCATTTTAGTACAATGAGATCAACGAACCTAGGGCTCTAATACCAACTTTGTCATGACCAAGACCGTCATGATTGGCACACACACTAACCCTCCGGTGGCAGTGTCATGACCCAGGGGTACCCCTAGATGTAACAAGGTGTACTCAACTCCGAAGGGATCTCATACAAGCCCCTTAGCATATCATAACATAAGATAATAGAAATGATGCGGAAATTCTAAAATTTTTTCCATACAATCAAAGTCTTTATAAGAGCAAGCGAAAGTCTACAACACTTTGTCTCAAACCATCTAGTACAACTTTGAATAAAACTTTGGGATGCAACCCAAACAAAAGTCTAAAGCATAAAAGACAAACATAAGGGAAAGGTGATCATATCCTCAATTCTATAAGGACTCACCAAGTCTTCAACTCCTTGTCTTATTAGAAACCTAGCTACAAGAATGGAACTCAAGACCGCCGGACCTTACATTTGATAAGAATGTAGGCAAGAGAATGTGTTAGTACAAAATGTACTAAATATGTTAGCTAGCTTAACATCATAAGAGCATAACAAGAGTGTTAGCCAACATAAGACATAAGCATAAGAGATAATAACACAGTCATAGGCATAAACTCCAACATAGACATAATGTAAGCATTTATAAGGAATAATCCATATACATAGGAGATACATCATACTCATAACCTAATCCATACTTCGACCTTTAGTCAAACCTATCATGGAAGGCAATTATATCAACAATCCAATCTATTCATACTTCATATAAGAGAAACACTACCTAGGCAACCTCAACTCATACTTGTGCAATGTACGGACAAGACCCTATAACCTCACCCATACTCAGTACCACTTTAAGTCATCATGCATATTGATCATCTCTTTGATCTCATATTTAGCTCATCATAAGGGACAAGGGAACACCCACCTTTAGTCACACATGCATTGGAAGGGCCTTTCAAGCTACAATCCAAACTAAGCACACGTTATGAACATAAGTCATAAGCATAGATCATCATATCATAAAAGAAACATATCATAACTACCCTCAAAGCATACTTGTGCAATGCATGAATAAGATCCCATAATCCCACCCATGCTAAGTAAAGCTTCTAGAGTACCCATAATTCATAATTCATAATAATATTCTAGTTTTGGGGATTAGCCTTAACCGACATAGACCATGTGAGCTAAACATAGAATCTGGTGTCTATCCCACACCGAAAAGGGGTTGTCCTACTTTCCTAAGGTAGGACTATACTCTTAGCTTAGGTGGATCCAATAGCTAAGTAACCTATGTGGGCATATAGTTATGGGATAAGGAGATTGCTACTATAAACCCGGACTCAACTAAGGTAGAAGTTTTCCATCTCATGATATACATATTTTGGGAACCCGAACTCAACTAGCGTATAAGGAACCCATTTGGAAAGCCAGACTCAACTAGCGTAAAAGTTTACATCGAGAAGCCGGACTCAACTAGCATAGAAGCTTCCATCTCATATTCATATCCACTCGGTGCTAAGCATAATTCCCATTGAGTTCATATTAAGTCTTGACTTAAATTCATATTTTATGGAAGAATGTCTTAACACTCAATCCAACATAACTCGTACTATAGCTCATAGATTCAATAGGTGAGAATAGCCTTTCAACCTTAGAATCATCATATTATGAGAAAACCTTTCACATTATATCATATTCATACATAGGTGTGCATATGAGGATACCTCCCAACAACACAACAACTATATCATAATCATAATCACTTCACTCTTAAAGTGTTCATATAGCATGTACATAGCCTTCATAAAACATGCATAATATCATATTTTCCCTTTCAAGGTAAAAGCTCATATCAAATCAACACATCTAGAATGACTACATTAGACATGGATATAATCATAACTCATGTGATTCTAATACTTTATGCATTTGAACATTCATGAAGTAGATTAGGTGGGTAAAGTCCTTCCAGAACTATTATATCTAATAGTGTACCATTTTTTAGGTAAGCTTCACTCTTAAAGCCTTGACATGCATAATTCATCAAATTAGTTTTACTCTCAAAGTCCTAGTGATCAACATTCATAATTACAAGCCCTACTCTCAAAGCTTCACTTCTTACAATCATCATACATATCTACACCACAAGACATTGTAGTCACAAGGTTCATTCTTAAGCAATTCTAACCATATGTCATCATAAAGGCTCAATCTCAATCAGTACTAGTCATGATCCATCATACATACATTGTTCTATTTCAATTCACATTCATATGCCTCTATTTTTTGAACAATTACTATGCATATCATCAATTCTAGAAGATCACCTATGAATACTCAATTTCCTTTCACAAGACATAAACCCACATTATTCAATTTCATCAATTAGACTAGGGTTAACCATGGAATCATGTAATTCATCATAATATCATAATTCACTACTAGTTCAATCATAAACAATCAATATCCATTCAAATGGATTCATACTCAACTAAACTCACAATATTGGAAGGAACCCTAACTTGAATTGGGGATTAAATCTTCACAATTAGGGAAATTCTAGGGGACTATGGAAGAATATGTGGATGAATAAGCTAAAATACCTTGGATATAAAGCCCTACAAAGCTTGCAACGATGGAGACTTGACTTGACCTAGCTTGATCTTCTTCTTCTTCTTCTTCACTTCCTAGAGAGAAGATTTTTGGGAGGGAATTGGGTTCTTTTTGGTGAATTAAAATAATGACTAGGATCAATGTATTTAGGGGTCTATTAGGTTTATATAGGTGGTCTAAACTATTAAAACTATACCGCTTAATTTTAATTAAACCCCAAGACTTAACCCCCAAGACTAAACAAAAAATTTGTTTTCCAGCCTTGACCCAAGACTCCATGACCAACAGACCATGGATGGGACCACGGCCCGTCCTGGTTGGGCGTAGTTTGTGGTCTTTGGCATAACAAGAGGGGCCTGACCTACGGAGACAAGCCACGTGGCTTGGAACTATCCACGAGTTATGGGTCCTGCCCATGGCTACTACCTTAGGCAAATTTCAAGGAGGCCTCACCCACGCCTCATGGGTGGTATTGTTTTAGGGTAGTTCTAGGGTCCTCCTCAAGGACCCTTGGTTGGTCCTTGGGGATTCGTACCTTGACGTTCTAGCCCTAAAACCTTCATTCTAAGCTTAGGGAGTTATATCTACGACTCTAACCCTCACATCAAACTCTAGTTAAGCTTACTAGTTTCCGAGGTGTTCCATTATCTCCCCCTTGGGAACATTCATCCTCGAATGATGATCTAGACACCTTACGGAATTAAAGACTCAAGACTAGCAGCCCATCATGCAAGCAACATCAAAATAATGCACAATTCAAAGAGGAAACATCAACTCCATCTCAACATACTCAATGCACATAAGGAAGTAGGAACCATATCTAACAACCCATTATGCATGAAAGCTCAACATTTCATATATCCATAGGAGGAGCTACCTTCTCCCACTAAAAGCACGCTCAAATCAATAGCATGAAGCCAATTACGTAATTACTCTCAAAAGCATACTAAAGCATGTTCGACAATTCATCTCATGAAGCATATAGGCAATTCATAGTAAGTGCACAACAACACAAGGAAAACAATTCACATAATACTCATTTTCTTTCCAATATACAAGCTTTCATAAACATGCATAACATGAGGAATCACAGAAACACATATACACACAATGACTCCAAACATAATACAAACCAAGAGGAACTTATCATCTCAAGAGTTCATATGGGTCTACCAAACGGGGACTAAACTTCCCAATGCATTCCATCTTTCTACAGTGAGAAATACAAGTAAACCCAACTCCTAAACATTAGGAACACTCTATGACCTTGCTACCAAGCACATCATCTTTCCCTTGGGAGTAAGCCTAAACGGACTTTCTAATCACCATTCATATCAATTCAACTAAGGTCGGATCCATACATTGCTTATCACTAAACTTTCACCTTCATCACACAAGATGACTCTAAATTATGGTGAACTACACTTTTACCCTTCTTAGAGGAGTCTACTCACTCAACACATCTAGGCATTACTAAAACCCCCAATTCATCAAATCCTTCACCCTACCGAAAACTCAAAATGGTCAAGTAGGGTTCTACCATCAATATCATAAAACAAAAAAGAAGCTCATTCATACTAAAGACAACTTCAAAGACTATTATACCAGTCTATCAGGTCATCAAACACAAGCAACACTGGAATCTAAATAAGCATGAAACACATATCGGTAGTCACATCCAGGGGACAGTCTTTTGTTCAACTCTAGCTTGGAGAGCATACAAATTATTTTGCTTTGGAGCATCCGTACCTAAATCACTAGGAGCAACTTGCTTACCCTCTCTTCCTCTAGCGGTGAGTAGCCGAAAATCTCTCATCTTATGACCACTCCTACCACAATCATAACAACCATTCAGGTCGGCTAGGCATCTACCATAGTGCTTCCTTCTACACTCCGTTCAAGTAGGCTTAGGCAACAAAGGTTTACTATTACTCCTTCTTTGAGTCTTAGGGTTAGACACCCTCTCTTGGTTAAATCTTGGGGGAAACCTAGGAGGACCTTGCCTGGTGAACCTTTCAAGAGAAGAATTATCATTATCATTCCTAAGCCTTTTTTTCTCCCTCAACCTTTCTCCAATTTTCTCTTCCTCAATTTGATAAGCATAAATCATAAGGCAAGAAATATTCATATCATGATCAAACATGGTCATACGACATTCTTTTGATACTAAATCGGACACCCCCGACATAAACTTACTTATTCCTGACCTAGGGTCGGACACTAGAATTGGGACATACTTAGACAATTGGGTGAACATCCATGCATATTCTTTAACACTCATATCACCTTGTCTAAGGTTAATGAAATCAAGCACTAAAGCTTCTCTCATCTCTAAAGGGAAAAAACTATCTAGAAAAGCACTCTTGAACCCTTCCTACTCTATGGGACCCATTCCTACCGGTCTAGCCTTTTTCCATTGATCAAACAAAACTTGAGCAACCACTTTGAATTTATAAGAAGCCAACTTTGAATTCTCTACCGGAGTCACTCCTACTTAGTCGAACTCCTTAGAGACCTCATCTATAAATCCATCAGGATCCTCTTCCACCTTGGATCCATAAAACTCTAGAGGGTTCATCATTAAAAATTTTCTCATTCTAGAAGTAGTCATTCCCACTATAGGATTCACCGGATCTACCACCTCCCTATTCATTTGTATTGTCATGGCTTGAGCCAATATTTGGATTGCCAACCTAAACTCCACATCCGTAATATTCCTATTCATAGGGTTAATTGGAGCTTGAGGAGGAACCTCTTGATCCACCACGCTTTTCTCATTCCTATTAGCATTTGCCCTTGTGGTCGTCATGTCCTAAAAACCATAAGGCATGGATTAAGGGAAAGACCTACTAGAGTTAAACTCTATGGCACGACTTAGAGAATAAAGAAGTGAGATTTCCTAATCATTTTATAGCTTCTTATTCAAAAAAATGTGGTACGCTTCACACTTATGAGCAACACTCTACTAGACGTGGTTTTGAGATAATCCTATAATCATTCTAAACCTCGTGCTCTAATTACACCCAGGGGTACCCCCTATGTAACAAGGCGTACGTAACCCCGAAGGAGTCTCATACAAGCCCCTTAGCATATCATAACATAAGATAATAAAAATGATGTGGAAATTTTAAAACTTTTTCCATACAATCGAAAAACAAGCAGAAATCTGTATCACTTTGTCAGAAACCATCTAGTGAACCACAACAAGGTTCATGGACCATGAGAGGGACCACGGTCCATTGACCTGCCTGTGGACTCAGCCCCTTCCGAACAGAGGTGGACCCGAAGCCCTTCACAGGCCGTGGACCACCTCACAGGGTGTACTGGCACTCGTGGGAGCTAGAAAAAGTCCCCAAGGCCCAGACGCCAGGCCACGGGACCCTTCTGATGATGGATCGCGGTGGCGCCCATGGAAGCCATCCCAGAAACCAGCATCTACTGGACCAAGGAACACGACTGGCTTAACGGTCTGTGGTCCCTTTGACGGTCCATCAAAGGGGCCCGTTGTTAGCCTACAAAGCTTGAGACAATGGAGACTTGACTTGACCTAGCTTGATCTTCTTCTTCATCTTCACTTTCTAGAGAGAGGATTTTTAGGAGGGGACTGGATTCTTTTTGGTGAATTGAAATAACGACTAGGATCAATGTATTTAAGGGTCTATTAGGTTTATATATGTGGTCTAAACTAAGTTAAAATGACACAACTTAAGTTTAATTAAAACCCAAAACACTCCTAGACTTAACCCCCAAGACTAAACAAAAAAAAAATTCCAGCCTTGACCCACGACTTCACGACCCATAGACCGTAGGTGGGACCACGACCCATCCTGGTTGGGTGTGGCTTGTGGTATGTGGCATAACAAAGGGGGACTGACCTACGGATCCAAGCCACATAGTGTGGACCCATCCACAAGGCGTGGATCCTACTCGTGGCTACTGCCTTAGGCAGATTTCAAGGAGGCCTCACCCACGCTTCCCAGCTACGGGGCGTGGGTCCATCCATGTGGCATGGGTGGCCACGTGGGTGGTGCTGTTTTAGGGTAGTTCTATGGTCCTCCTCAAGGACCCTTGATTGGTCCTTGGGGAGTCATACCTTGATATTCTAGCACTAAAACCTTAATTCTAAGCTCAGAGAGTTATATTTATGACTCTAACCCTCATGTTAAACTCTAGTAAAGCTTACTACTTTTCGGGGTGTTACAGGGAGAACCATTACTACAACCCAACTAAGCTATTTAACCAAAATACTACGCATTTAAAGCTACAGAAGTAGGTTTAAATAACTAAATAATTAATACGGAGTTTTCATAAACTTTGAAAGTTCGACTTACATCTAACAACTAATGCGGAAATAACCCCTAGAACCTGAAAGTTATTGTACCAAAACTCTAAAGTACAACATGTCTAGGAAAAAGGGGTACAACCCCAACCAACATGAACAACTACTAAAAACATTTCTAAGTCCGAAAAGAATGGACTAAACAAAAACGAAGAATCCATGGCTACATAAAAAAACTGGCTCACCCTTGAATCCGATCTCGATTAGTTTTCTCCTAGCTGAGGTCTATCCATAGCAACCTAAAGATGCCATGTACTTAACAAAGAACGGGTAAGTACAGTATCAGTACACAACCACCGTGTACTGGTAGGATCACACAGCTATTCCAGTAAGTGAAACATATATAAGTAGTTACAAAATAGTAAACACGACATGTACATAATATATATACATCAGTTATCATTTCAGGAGCAATGTACAGTTCCATATTCTCAATAACAAGTAATTAAGACAATTCAATGGTCATCTCATGGAACCCATACCCAACTGTTAGTGTGCCAGACCGTGACACCCGATCCCAATTAGTGTGTCAAAACGTGACACCCGATCCCAATTAGTGTGTCGAAATGTGACACACGATCACTATTAGTGTATCGACACATGACACCTGATCTAATATATGTGTCAAAATGTGACATTTGATCCTAATTAGTGTGTCGATACGTGACACCCGATCTAATAAATGTTTTGAAACATGACACTCTGTAACACTTCAAAAATACGGAGACCTAACTAAAGTTAAAATGAATGATATGAGGGTCTAGAGAGAGTCTAAGGGCCTAGATCACCTAAATAAATGGAGGAAAATGATTTCCTACTTTGGCCTATTCGGCGATGGGCAGTGGAATTGCCCAATCAGCTTGGCGACCAGCCAATAGGACACTCCTCGCGTAGTGGGCAGCATCCTCCAGACCTAACTACTGGAACTTTAGGCTAGCTAGGTCGAGGCTCGCCAACCTACTTGGCGCATCACCCAAGTGCCCTCTCCATCGCCTAAGTGAGATACCCTTTTTGGGAGCCTACTGGAAAATTAGGCGAACCAAGGGTCCATTAGGTGTGTCGCCTAGTGACCTTGGCAAGCCAAGAGGTCCATTAGGCGAGCTAGGTCGTAAAGGAGGGAAAAATTTAAGTGCTAACTTAAAGGGTCCTTAGTTTAATTCCAAAGTTAAAACCACATTATTCTATTATTTTCCCTATAAGTATATAACCTTTTTAGACTTGAAATTCCTTCAATTTATTCACTTTTAAAAGAATTAAAAGAGAACCCATCTCTCTCCAATATTTCTCTCACTATAAATCCTCCATTGAAGAAGGTCAAGAACTTGAAGGTAGGGCTAAAAAATCCATCTTTTCAACTCCAAAACATGGGGAAAACTTCAATCAAGGTATGGGGGTCTTGATTCATGGAAAGCTTTCTTCCATGAAGCCCCAAAACTCTCAATTTCAAATTAGAAGATTCTTCAAATTCTAGGGTTTTCAATCTCTAACATGGGTTCTTCCTAAAAACAAAAATTTCAATGGATTAGTTGACTATTATTATGATTGAATTGTTGTTTATTGGTGATTTTATGATAAAATTCCATATGAACCCATGAATTTCCCCATGACCCAATTTCATGAATTTTTGATGGGTGTATTGATGCAAGATGAATACTATGAATTGTGTCAATACTATTTTAGCTATTGGAATCATGTTATTATTCGTGCTTATAGTAGTATTTCTAAGTGTAATTGTGAGACTTGATTCATGACCCTTGAAGGGTAATTTATAAAGGTTTATACATGTTGATGAAATTGGTGTGTGAACTCATGATTCACCTAGAAGGTGAAGGTCCTATGACTATTGTGTAAATTGTGGTATTGTTGAAAGGTAATTCTCCCCTTACCCTTACACATGAATATGTATGAATTGTCTAGGATGATGATAATGTTGTTGTGTTGATTCAAAGACTATTCTTATGAAACACTATGAACATAATGTGAAAGGTTTACTCACATATTGTTTATTCTAAGGTTGAAAGTTCATTTTCACCTAATTGAATCTATGTGCTATTATTTTGGGTTGTGTTGAAAGGGCAATATGTTCCTTCACACATGTAAATGCAATTCAAGACTAATTATGTATAATTTGGGAAATAATGCTTAGCACCGAGTGGATATGGACAATAAGGTAGAGACTCTCTCGTCAATATAATAGGCTGGGTTTCTAAAGTTAACCTTGTGAGATGGAAGCTCCTCCACCAATAGAACAGGTCAGGTTTCTAGAAGCAATCTCCCTATCCCGTAACTATGTGCGCACATAGGTCTTTAGCTAGTGGATCCACCTAAAAGTTACACACTTAGTTCTACCTTAGGCAAGTGGGACACTTTCTTTCGATGTGGGGTTACACGACACCAGATTCCATGCAGCTTACATGGTCTATGTTGGTTATAACTACTTTCCCTAAATGATAATATTTATAATGTGACTCGGTCTATATCTATGACTTCTCAATGGGCTTTACTTAATAGAAGTGGGGGTGTGGGACTCTACTTTTATATTTCACAAGTAGACCTTGAAAGAGGTTATAGGGTGGTTCTTTATGTTATGATGATATATCAAATGTATGCATGTATATTGAATGGATTGTTGATATTGAATGACTTTCCTTATGTTCAAGTGATGTATATGACTATTTCTTGTCTATGACTCTTGACTATGATGAGGTCTAAGGATGATATGGATGACTATGGCGACCTCAAAGGGGTACTTAGTATGGTTGGTATTATGGGATGTCAACCATACATTGCACAAGTACACCTTAGGGTCACTTAGGTAAATGTTCCATTAAGTATGAGGGTTTGTATAATGAATATGCTAAGACTTGTCTTCTTAAACATTGAATGTGCATGGTGATTTCAAACTTGACAAATGCATGTTTTTTAACTAAATTGTCCTTTTTAGCATATTTCAAGGATTTTTATGCATGCTTCCATACTTAGAACATTTTTTGCTAACCCCTATTTCTTCTACTCTTTTGATATGTGTAGGTTTCGGCTAGGTGGAGTGTTCTTCCTCCCTTTGATTAGAGCTTGGATTGCTATCTCCAAGACGTGTGGTGAGTCCTCATGGTTCGAGGACAAGATCCATTTACTTCTAGTGATGTTCCTATTGTTTTACCTTTGAGACTTTTCGATTGTAAAGGGTTGTGACCCTATTGACATTCTATTGTAGTAGATGGTTATGAGACATTATCTAGTTTCCTTTGATTTATGAAAAAGACTTTGATTGTTAAAAAGTTTAAATTCTGCTTCATTTTCAATTACTTATGTTTTATGTATGCTAAGGGCTTATATGAGACCCTTTGGGGTAAAGTACATCGTGTCACTTCCGGGGTATAGACTCGGGTCGTGACAAACTCGATCCAATCAATACATCAATAATCACTCACACTCATAATGTATATACTCATAATCATACAATCAAGCGTTGAATCATGGCATACATTTGTTCATTCATACTCAATTCATTAGGTTTGATCAAAGGTGATTCATTCACTTACAATCAAGAATTACAATGAAGCAAATACCAACGTACATCACACAAACATGAAATCAAATCGCCACCTACCTCAAAACCAAGCTTGAATCTCTCTAGGGCACTTTTATCTTCCCTTTCCAGATTCTTTTAGCTTGTTTGTGGTCTAAAAACATACAATTAACATAAGTATCAATAAATGAGGCCTAATTACCCGGATTATAACCAGCATTATCAACCCTAGGCCAACCCAAGATCCCAATACCTAACTTAGGGATTTTTCCACCATTAGTCAAAACCTTCCCTCGATAATAATTATCCAAGAATCTAAGTTCTACGGATCGAAAAATGGATTAAGGGAGTAAAAACCTTACCTTTATCACTAGAAGAGGTGGAAAACCTTCAAGAAATAGCCATGGATTGTCTCTTAGCTCTAAAGAATGAAACTTGCAGAAAAATAACGTTTTTGGGCCTTAATCCCAACTTAAGTCGCGATTGGCCCGCTACAGCGGACTCCATCCCGCTACAGCGGCCCCGCCCTAACAGCTTTCACGGAGACATAAAATCAAAATTAGAGTTTTGAACCCCCATTTCACAACACACCCTCAACCCTTGACGTTCAAAAATAACATGGTCACGCTAAGATCAATTTCGGAAGTTCTTCCTGCCCAAATTCGATTTCGTAAAGTTGTATGGGTTCCTTAAAATTTTGGCTATCCACTCATGTCATCATATTTATTATTAGATATATCATTCATTATCATATTTTTCTAGACCTCACATGACTCAGATTTCGTCCAAATCTGGACTAGGCTAGGAATTTTCAAGTCACTACTCAAAAGTTTTCTGGCCCCAATTCTTTCCCCATCAGCTTTTTCCTAACGACGGGAACAGGTCGTTACAAAAACACATTTCATAAGAAACTTAATTAATGTATTTAAATTTGACTCCCCTATAGCAGAAAAAACCTACAAATAATAGTTGCAGAAATAGAAGTTTTGTTTACTAAAGAACCAAACGTAATGAATTCAACCATTCCAATAGCGTTTGAGTTATGGACGGAGAGGTGCAAGAGTAGTAATGTCGCATTGCAATTGAAATTAATTTTCTTTATTTATATGAAGAAACTTGTAGAAAGGACCAAGAGAAAAGATAAATTATTAATCATCATCGCTGGAATTTTTAATAAAGTTCAAAAATGTCCCCAATATAGCAAAAAGAAATTGCAATAGTTAGATGAATCACTATGACTTATTGTAAAGATTAAACTTTTTGAAATAGGAGGAAGAAAACATTGAGGAATGAAACACACTTCGTAAGAAGCTTAATTAATGTATTTGAATTCGACTCACATATAGCAGTAAAAAACCTACAAATAATAGTGGTAGAAATATAAGTTTTGTTTATTAAAGAACCAAATGTAATGAATTCAACCATCCCAGCAGCATTATGAGTTGTGGACTGAGAGGTGCAAGAGTAGTAATGTCGTATTGCAATTGAAATAATTTTTTTTTTGTTTAATCATTCTTCTTTTGGTGCCTTGGAATTAAGTGTTGGACTTTAAAAGGTGTGAATGAAAATGAAAAGTTGTGACTTGTGAAAATTTGTGATTTTTACGAAAAGTTTCGACTTTTATGAAGAGTTCTAATTTTTCTAAACAATTGTGACTTTTCCGTAAGGTTATGACTTTAAAGAAGAGTTAAATATGAATACTGATTTGTGAGGGCGCCACATAGGTGGTTCGGCTGTTGTAAACAGGCGCAACGTTTATGAAGAGCATCAAGAGTGGTAAAACAATGAACTGGAGAAGTGTTTGTTGAAGGCTGATGCGGCGTTCCAATTGTAGAGAGGAAGGGCAGTTTTGGAATTAAATAAATAAAAAGAGAATCCTTGCTTTTGTTGGTGCCACATCACCGGGTTGAGGGTTCTCTTTTATATATATTCACTAGTAAAATAACCCATGCCTTGCGCAGAAATTTTATATCGCGAAATTTATAAAATAATACTTAAAACCTATCAGTTACTAAAGCTAAAACATTATATTATCTTACATACAAGATTATGTAGTAACAAGCATTGATAATGTAAAGGAAGATGATAATTATAACATCTTATCATTTATCCTTCAATCATTCATCTTAAATTTGATTTTATAATTTATCCTTTCGCTTCCAAGAATTGTTACTATTTGATATTATTGGGGAATCAAAAGAACATCAACCGAATATATTAAATTTTCTAATAAATAAATAATCGTTGGTGAAGGGATAAATAAAGTGAACAAATATTCTAATTCTAACGTGTAGAAAGTTCAGCCATATTGTTTGCTTTGCATATATATCATTTTAAAGTTCCCCATTTAAATGTATCATAAGTAAAATTAAAGGGAGAATGTATCACATATGACAATAATTAAACTTATTATATATACTTGAAAGGGAAAATATCACATAAAACTATTAATTATATTTGAGTGTTTTTTAAAAATCAACATACCAGAGTGATAAAGTTTAATTTGAAACTACAATTTCAATAGAGAAAACTTGCGTGAATACTCAATTAGCATGTATTATTTAATATGTACTAACAAATACTTATAATAATAATTTTGCAAAAACATAAACAAGAAAGTATAAAACAAACATACCAGGATCTGTAATAATAGAATAAAACAAAAAGGAAAAAATCAAGCTCATTGAATGCATAGTGTCCCCTTAAGGAAATTATTTCCCTCTAGTATCCGAGGTTTAAAGGAATAAATTCTCTCAGGATAGAACGATTCTATTTAGCATTGTATTGATACAAAACTAATATTTAATTGTGTAGAAGAAGAAGTTCAGAATTTTGGTTGTTTTAAAATGAGATGAAATCTCTCTATTTATAGAAAACAAAGGATAGTGTGAACAAATATTTATTGTGCCTTATCGGGAAGGTCACAACTCTTTGGAAAAGTTACAACCCTTCGGAAAGGGCACAATCTTTCATAAAAGTCACAACTTTTCATAAAAGTCGCAACTCTTCATAAAAGTCGCAACTCTTCATAAAAGTCACAACTTTTCATAAAAGTCGCAACTTTTCGTAAATGTCACAACCCTTTCATAAAAGTCACAAATTTTCATAAAAGTCACATCTTTTCATGAAAGGGGAAGGCTATTTTTGGAAATAAATAAATTTAAAAGAAATTCTAGCTTGTGGTGGCGCCACGTAGGCAAGCCTAGGGTACTCTTTTATATAAATATATGATATGATGATTATATATCTCATGAGTTACAAAAAAAAACCTTTATTTATTTATATCAATTATTTATTAATATGTCTCATCAATTTCTTTTACCTAATTTGTACATTACATATATTTTAAGCTAGACAAAATAACAAGAGTGATGTAACATCTCTCTTTTGCCAATAATAAATATTATTAATTAACTTTTATCACTTTTTTTTTTAATTCTTATCTCATTTTTATCAATAATTAATATAGATGATAAAATATTTTGAATAATATTTTTTATCGTTACAGTTGTTGATAGTTATTATCTACATTTATGCAAAGCAACGTGTCTATGACTTTATAATAGACATAACAAACAAACAAATACTCCTTTTTATCTACACTTTTGATGAAAACTATTGACTTGTATTGGTAATCAACAATCTTGCAAATAGTACGAGACTTTTTAACTTTTGAAGCTGAAATTTCAACATGTTAATTTGTACATATTCTTGTTCAAGTACAATACTTATTGAGACTGTGATTTAAAAAAATTCTTTTGATATATTACTACTATTCATATTTTTTACTTGAATTCTTGAATATATAAATTCAATATGAGCTTGATATCATAATGCACTTACAAGTTACAACGCATTAAAGTCAAACAAAATAGTCATATAGGTGCAAGAGAAAATAAACAATTGTGTTGTAATGAGCTTATGATGTTCTTTAATTTTGGAAGGATTGACGATTTTACTTCTTGGTGTAATTTAATATGATTTCTTTTGCGAGCCTTCTTTCTTGTGAAGCCTTATAAACAAAACATAATTTTTTGGACACTTTACTTGTCTTAACCATTCATTTTTGAAGGATAAAGTTCTTTAAGAATAATATTTTTATAAGAAGTAAATCATATTTTCTAAAAGAAAAATTATCATCATTTATATCTATATCTATCTATGTCTATTTAAATAGCATATGTTCTCTTGAAAGATTATGACTTATCCAATAAGTTATGACTTTTTTGAACGGTTGTGACTTTTCCGATGAGTTTTTACTTTTCGAAAGGGTTATGACTTTTCCAATCATCATATATGCCTAAATCTCAAGATATTATAATCATATGATTCATTCTTAAGCAATTCTAATCATATATCATCATATAGGCTCAATCTCAAGCACTATTAATCATAATTCATCATTTATACTTTAATCTCACTCAATTCATGTCTATATTCTCTAGTCTCAAGCAATCTACTATTCATATCATCAATTCTAGAAGATCATCTCTAAATCCTGAATTTCCCCTTTCATGGCATAAAACTCATTTACATCAATTTCATCTTTATAGACATGGGTTAGACATGAGCATATGTAATTTCATCCAACAAAACATGATTTAATATCAATTCAATCATAAAAAATCATAATCCACTCAATTGGATCAACATTCATCATAAACCACAACATTGCAAGAAACCCTAACTCAAATTGGGGAATTCTTCATCAAATTGGGGGAATTATAGGGGACTTCATGGATGGAAGGGATCCATGGATGAAAAGGCATCATACCTTAGTCACAAAGCCCACAAAAGCTTGAAGATTGGGAGACTTGATCTTGACCTAGCTTCAATCTCTTCCTTCTTCTTCTACCTTCTAGAGAGAGAATATTTGAGAGAACATTTGGGTTTTCTTTTGGGATTTGACAGAATGACTTAAAGTGAATAAATTTAAGGGTCTAAATTACTTATATATCTACTCTATAATTAGGCAAAACGACACCACTTTATTTAATTAGGACCGAAAAAGACCCAACTGCCCCTAAAAATAACTGCCAGCCCACGATCGATGGATTGTCGATCGACCTACGGCCCGTCTTGGTCGTTCGTTGATTGTGGTCAGAAGTTGGGTTTTTAGGGCCTCGAACCATAGACCATGGTCTAACCTACGGTCTGTAGGTCTTGTCACGCCCCAAGAATACCCCCGAGACGTGGACACGGGACCTAAGACCACAACTAATCCCAAGCTAACCCTCATGGCATGATCATGAGCATATTAAAGATACGTTGAATAATAAACTAATGCGGAAGCTATAATCATAAATAAAATGAAAAAAATGGGGAATACCCATATACTATAACTGAGATATATGAAAATTGATGAGTTTAATACAAAGAAGATATTAACTCAATTCTAAGCTGAATCTAACTATGTCTGAAATAAGCCTCTAAACTGACTAGAAATGTTGGGACATGCCCCAACTAGATCTAGAAATACTAAAACTAAAGGACTAACAGTATTAAAAAGATAAACATGTCATTGGTCCTTGAAGAATGAGGACTCACCACTGATGATGCTGAACTAACGATCGGGAAGTGATCTATAAGTGATCTGGATGCTTAGAACCTGAACCTACATCACGAGAAGATGTAGCGCAGAGTATACGTCAGTACTTGAAAGGTACTGAGCATGCAGGATAGAATAAAGGTGAAATAACATGTAACTAAACAAAGCAAATAAGCAATGATATAATCTGAACATGATATAGATACTGAATGTTGAGCTAACTGAATGCAGTAACCAATTTATAACATGTTGTGAATATTGGATATACTGATAAATGGTCAATTCAATAGAATCTTACTGAACTGTGGGAACTAATAATAACCGATAGTAAAACCACATAAGCTAAATGTGGAGTTCGATTTATACACCCCATCGAGAGGACCCAATATATCCTACCAAAGGTATAGAGGCATGCTGGCATGATCACTGAAATGATGCCCACATAGGGGACTTACAACCTACGTGGCTAGTCGTTCTGGGACTATTTGGGTATGTTGAACCCTAGTCCAACTTGGTATTATGCTACTCCCAATGGATTAAGTAATTAGCACATTATGACTGAATTTCTGTAAGTTACTGGATAGCTCAAACTGAACATGCAACTGAGTATGCAACAATTAAATTGATATTGATGCATTAATAACTAAGGCATGTATAACTGAATAATTGAAATATCTTACCTAGCATGCGTAATTCAAGAACTAAAGAAATACATATCTAAGGTTCTGGAATTCATACAATAAACTGAATATTAACATACTTATATGATTTGGATCATTCTAACAGCTAAGAACCCAATAATTCTAACATTCAAGAAACTTTAGGTCTAGTCATAATATGGGAATCAAGAACCTGACTAAAAACTAGGGACCTAATAGGTGAAAGGAACCCACTAGTGAAATTCCACACACCTAGTGATGAATTCCATGGATAAATCTTTCGATTTTGGGGCTAGAACCGATGAAATCTTGATGCGTTCTCAAACTAGGGTTCTTGACCTCTTTTCTTCTCTTACGCTCTAAGTTTCTAAGTTTTGATTAATGATTTGACTTAGGTAAGTTCTAGTTATGTTTCTACGCTAAAATTAACCAAAACCATGTAGTTTAGGGTTAAAACGACATAGTTTAGGGGTCCAATTCATAAGGAAACGACCAAACGACCCCTGACATAAAATCTGCTCAAGTGACCTACGGACTGATTGACAATCAGTTGATGGATCCACAATCCGTCCTATCAGTCTATCGATGACTTCAAAGACTAGGTTTTGAGGGTCTCGACCTATGGACTGATCAACGATCCGTCGATGGATTCATAATCCGTTATGTCAGTCCGTCGATTAACTTTAGAGACCAAGTTCTGAGGGCCTCGACCTACGGACTAATCGATGATCCATTGATGGATCCACGATCCATCATGTCAGTCAGTGGGTCATGGCTTAGAATGGTTTTTGTCTGAATTTCTGGGGATGGTTGCAGATGTGAACCACGGACCACCAGCACGGGCCGTGGGTCAACCTACGATCTGTGGGTTACCCCTGCAACTTCTGGAAATCTGCATTAAGTTTTGTTTTCGGATACGGGGTGTTACATTATCTCCCCTTGAGAATATTCATCCTTGAATGAAGACTAAACTAGTTGAATAGGGAGGGTGAGAGCTGCAAACCCTACTACTAAGCACTGGAAACTGATTTTCTGACTGAACTGAGTTCCAAGAACACGCAAATACACTGAAAATGCAAGTACTAACTGAAGAAACATAATACTTAAGACTGAATATGCACAAGAATGACTGAAAAACTGATGAGGAACCATTACCTCAAGAAGGAGTGGAATCGAAAGGAAAGAGGTGAGGCTACTTGGACTTCATGGCTGCTTCTGCTTCCCAAGTAGCTCCCCTACGGACTGACTACTCCACAAAACCTTAACTGAAGTGACTTATTTGTTTCTCAACCTTCTAACATGACGATCAAGAATCTCAACTGGTACATCCTTATAAGAAAGACTATCTTTCACGGCCACACTCTCTAATGGCACCATGGATGCTGGATCACCCACACACTTCTTCAAAAGTGAGATGTGGAAAATAGGATGCACTACTGCTAGTTCTGCTGGTAACTCTAACTCATAAGTCACTTTACCAATCCTTTTTAGAATCTTGTAAGGCCTTATATATCTAGGACTGAGCTTCCCTTTCTTGCCAAATCTCATCACCCCTTTCATAGGTGACACCTTCAGGTAAACCCACTCATCGGCTTGGAACTCTAATTCCCTTGTCCTTATATCTGCATAAGACTTCTAACGACTCTGGGCAGTCTTAAGTCTATCTCTGATGAGTTGCACCTTCTCCATAGCATCATGGACTGAATCTGGTCCTATCAAGGCTGCTTCACCTACTTCAAACCAACTAACAGGAGATCTGCATCTACGCCCATACAATGCCTCATAAGGGGCCATCTGAATTCTGGAATGGTAGCTATTATTATAGGCAAACTCAATAAGAGGAAGTTTATCATCCCAACTACCCTTGAAGTCGATCACACAAGCTCTCAACATGTCCTCTAAGTTCTGAATGGTACGCTCTGCCTAACCATTCGTCTGTGGATGAAATGTCGTGCTAAGGTTAATCTGAGTACCAAGACCTTTCTAAAATGACTTCCAAAAATGAGAGGCAAACGAAGGACCTCTATCTAAAATGATAGACAAAGGAACCCCATGCAACCTGACTATCTCATTAATGTAAAGCTTGGCATGGTCCTCCACCAAATTTGTAGTCTTGACCACCAAAAAGAAAGAAGACTTAGTCATTCTGTCAACTATCACCCAAATGGAGTCATGTTGTCTACGAGTACGAGGTAACCCTGTAATGAGATCCATGTTGATCACTTTCGACTTCCAAGTAGGAATTTCAATCTCTTGAGTCATACCCCCTGGTTTCTGATGTTCTACCTTGACTTGCTGGCAATTGGGGCACTTAGCCACAAAGTCTGATATATCTCTTTTCATACTATTCCACCAATACACTTCTTGCAGATCGCGGTACATCTTAGAGGCACCTGGATGAATAGAATATCTGGAATTATGGGCCTCTGCAAAAATATGCTGTCTCAACTCGCCCACATTAGGAACACATAATCAACCCTGGTATCGAAGCACACCATCTCCCCCTTGGGAGAAAACCTCAACTCTCTGTTGGTGGACTGCACCATTGCGTTCAAGCAATATCGTATTGTTGTCTTGCTTTTCCTTAACTTTCACTACCGAAAAATATTCTGCCCCATTTTGAACCATTACACCACCATTTGATATGCTCATAAGACGAACTCCTAGGCGAGCAAGTCTGTGAAAATCCTTTTCTAGCTCTCTTCTTTCTTCCTCAATATGTGTTACACTACCCATGGATAATCTACTAAGAGCATCTACTACTACATTCGCCTTACCCGGATGGTAATGCATACTCATATCATAATCTTTGAGGAACTCAAGCCACCTTCTCTGGCGAAGATTCAACTCTTTCTAGGTGAATACATACTGGAGGCTCTTATGGTCTGTGAACACATCTACATGAACACCATACAAGTAGTGTCTCCAAATCTTGAGTACAAACACCACTGCTGCAAGCTCAAGGTCATGAGTCGAATAATTCTTCTCATGTACCTTAAGTTGTCTAGAAGCATAAGCTATAACCTTACCTCGCTGCATCAACACACAACCTAGGCCGACCCTGGATGCATCATAATAGATCACATAACTATCTGAACCCTTTAGTAGAGTCAAGACAGGAGCTGTAGTCAACCTAGTTTTCAATTGTGCGAAGCTTTTCTCACAATCATCTGACCATCAAAATTTGACCATCTTCAGAGTCAACCTAGTCAATGGTAAGGCTATGGATGAAAATCCTTCCACGAATAGTCTGTAATAGCCCGCTAAACACAAGAAACTTTTGAAATCTGTAGCAGAGGTAGGTTTGGGCCATTGTTTCACTACTTCTATCTTGTGGGAATCTACTCGAATTCCTTCACTAGAAACAATATGCCCAAGGAAGGCAACTGATTGTAACCAAAACTCACACTTGTTAAATTTTGCAAATAACTAGCGATCTTTGAGAGTTTGCAGAATAACTCTCAAATGACTCGCATGTTCTTCCTTATTCCTAAAGTAAATGAGGATATCATCAATAAAGCGATGACAAAAAAGTTGAAGTATTGCTTGAACACTCTATTCATCAAATCCATGAAAGTTGCAGGAGCATTGGTTAGTCTAAATGACATGACTACAAATTCATAATGACCATACCGAGTTCTGAAGGCTGTCTTCGGAATGTCACTATCTCTGACTTTAAGCTGATGATAACCCGATCTGAGGTCTATTTTTGAGAAATGACTAGCACCTTGAAGTTGGTCAAACAAGTCATCAATCCTGGAGATGGGATAGTTATTCTTGATTGTGACCTTATTCAACTGTCTATAGTCAATGCACATTCTGAGAGAACCATCTTTCTTCTTTACGAACAACATTGATGCACCCTATGGTGAAATACTAGGTCTAATGAAGCCCTTATCTAGAAGGTCTTTCAACTGCTCTTTCAATTCCTTAAGCTCAGTTGGAGCCATTCCGTAAGGAGGAATAGAGATAGGTTGGGTATCTGGAAGAAGATCAATTCCAAAGTTGATTTCCCTATCGGGAGGAACTCCAGAAAGATCTTTTGGAAACACTTCTGGAAATCATTAACCACAAGAACTGACTCAAGAGTTGGGGTTTTGGAGCTTGAATCCTTAACCTAAAATAGATGATAGAGATTATCTTTCTGGCATTAAGGTAAGAAATGAATCGACCCATAGGCGCTAAGCTACTACCCTTTCATTCTAGGATTGGTTCGTTTGGAAACTGAAAACAAACAATCCTAGTTCTACAATAGACTGAGGCATAACATGAATGTACCCAATCCATGCCTAGAATGATATCGAATCTACCATTTCTAACTCTATAAGATCTGCTGAGGTGACTTTCTAAGAGACTGTTACAGGGCAATTTTTGTATACCCGTCTAGCTATAACTGGGTCACCCACTGGAGTAGAGACTGAGAAAGGTTCTGGGAGAGTTTCTGGACTAACACTGAATTTGACTGCTATTAAAAGAGTTACAAATAACAAAGTAGCCCCTGGATCTAACAATGCATAAACGTTAATATCAAAGACTTGTAACATACCAGTGACTACATCAGGAGAATCTTCCTGATCATGGCTAGTATGAAGAGCATACAACCTGTTTTGGCGTTGTCCGCCACCTGTACCAAATGAGTTACCCTGCTAAGTTAGGCGACCTGCTGGTGCTGCTGATGTTGTAGACTGAGCTCTACCATTATTACCTTCTTTACCCTATCTAGAAGGAGAATCCCTCAACATATGACCAGACTGACCACACCCAATGCATCCTTCTTTTCCTGTAAGGCACTCGCCCAGATGGGTCTTACCACACTTAGGGCAAGTTGGGTAGGTTTTGGTGCCTGAAATACTACCTTGAGACTTAGAGCCTGATGCTCCACCTTTCTGATTATTCTGAAACTTAAATGATAGAACACTGGCTAATGAAGGTGCTCGAGTCGAAGACTTCTGCTGAAACAGGGAGCGATTTCCACCACACGATTTCTATTGGGAATGCTCATAGTTGCCTGTTCTTGCTTTCTTACTCTCCTTAGCATGTTCCCTAAGCTTATCACCCTCAACCTACTGAGCGTGAGTCATGAGCCTAGAGATGTTCATGTCTCTCAACAACATAGCATTCCTGCACTCTGTCTTCACTAAGTCTGGCACTCCATACAGAAACTTATTCATCTGAGCACTGGAATCAGCAACCATGTGAGGAGCATACCTGGAGAGTTGGTTAACCTTGAGCCCATACTATTGGACCATCATGTTGCCCTACATTAAGTTCATAAATTCCTGGGCATTTACTTCTCTCAACTGTATGGGGAAAAACCTTTCCAGAAAGGTTTCGCTAAAACAATCCCAAGTAATAAGAGTTGCATCTGTACCCCTGTTCTCCTTCCACTGAGTATAGCAAATATGATCTACATCTTTCCATTGATACGATGCTAAATCAACTCGATCATTCCCAGGTAAACCTGCATTACTTCAAATATCTTCTTGACCTCATCAATGAAGTTTTAGGGATCTTCTCCAACTTGCGATCCTAAGAACTTTGGTGGATTCATCCTAACAAAGTCTCGCACTCTAGCTGCAGCTGCCCCAACTTTAGCATTTTCCTGAACTGGAACTCGCTGATTATTCTGGTTGGCCACACTCTAAGCCAACATCTGAATGGTGTTCCTAAATTTTGCATTAGAAACTTCCTGATCTGGGACTGGAGGAGCAGCATTTGCATTTCTGGCATTCGCATTCCTGGCGTTAGCTCTACAAGGAGGCATGAGCACTGAAATGTAGAACGTCAAGTTAAAATATTATTAGATCATACCTTATGCACGATAAGAGTAACAAGAAAATGAAGTTTTGCTAAATCACTTTGTAGCCTCCCTCTCATTAGATGTGGTGCACTTCACACCCATGAAAAGGACTCTACTTAGTGCAGCTTTTCTGATATCCTAGGACTCTTAAACCTAATGCTCTGATCCAAGTTTGGCACGCCCCGAGACTACCTCCGAGATGCGGCCATGGGACCTAGGACCACAAGTGATCCCAAGCTAACCCTGATGGCATGATCATGAGCATACTAAAGATAAGTTGAATAATAAACCGATGAGGAAGCTATAATCATAAATAAAATGAAAATAATGGGGAATACCCATATACTATAATTGAGATATATGAAAACTGATGAGTTTAATACAAAGAAGATATTAACTCAATTCTAAGCTAAATCTAACTATGTCTGAAATAAGCCTTTAAAGTGACTAGAAATGTTGGGACATGCCCCAACTAGATCTAGCAAAACTAAAAATAAAGGACTAATAGTACTGAAAAGATAAACATGTCATTGGTCCTCGAAGAATGAGGACTCACCACTAATGCTACTAACTGACGATCGGAAAGTGATCTATGCGTGATTTGGATGCTGAGAACCTAAACCTACATCACGAGAAGATGTAACATAGAGTATGCGTTAGTACTTGAAAGGTACTGAGCATGCAGGATAGAATAAAGGTGAAATAACATATAACTGAACAAAGCAAATAAGCAATAATATAATCTGAACATGATATAGATACTGAATGTTGAGCTAACTGAATGCAGCAACCAATTTATAACATGTTGAAATTGAATATTGGATATACTGATAAATGGTCAATGCAATAGAATCTGACTAAACTGTGGGAGCTACTTATAACCATAGTAAAACCACCTGAGCTAAATGTGGAGTCCGATGTATACGCCCCATCGAGAGGACCCAATATACCCTACTAGAGGTATAAAGGCATGCTGGCGTGATCACTGAAATGATGCCCACATAGGGGACTTACAACCTATGTGGCTAGTAGTTCTGGGACTATTTGGGGACGATGAACCCTAGTCCAACTCGGTATTATGCTACTCCTAATGGATTAAGTAATTAGCACATTATGACTAAATTTATGTAACTTACTTGATAGCTCAAACTGAACATGCAAACTGAGTTTGCAATAATTAAACTAATATTGATGCATTAATAACTGAGGCATGTATAACAAAATAACTGAAATATCTTACCTAGCATGTGTAATTCAAGACCTAAAGAAATACATAGTTAGGGTTCTGGAATTCATGCAATAAACTGAATATTAACATACTAATCTAATTTGGATCATTCTAACAGCTAGGAACCCAGTAATTCTAACATTCAAGAGACCCTAGGTCTAGTCATAATAAGGGAATCAAGAAACTGATTGAAAACTAGGGACCTAACCAATTACATGAAGCCACTAGTGAAATCCCACATACCTGGTGATGAATTCCAAGGACAAATCTTTCGATTTCGGGGCTGGAACTGATGGAATCTTGATGTGTTCTTGAACTAGGGTTCTTGACCTCTTTTTTCCTCATACACTATAAGTTTCTAAGTTTTGATTAATGATTTGACTTAGGTAAGTTCTAGTTATGTTTCTAGGCTAAAACTAACCAAAACCACATAGTTTAGGGTTAAAATGACGTAGTTTAGGGGTCAAACGCATAAGGAAAAGACCAAAAGATCCCTGACTTAAAATTTGTTAAAGCGACCTACGGACTGATCAACGATCCATCAATGGATCCACGATCCGTCCTTTCAGTCCATCTATGACTTCAGAGACCAGGTTCTGAGGGTCTTGACCTACGGACTGATCAATGATCCATCGATGGATTCACGATCCATCATGTCAGTCCGTCAATCGACTTTAGAGACTAAGTTCTGAGTGCCTCGACCTACGAATAGATCGACGATCCATTGATGGATCCACGATCCATCATGTCAGTCAGTGGGTCATGCCTTAGAATGGTTTTTGTCTAAATTTCTGAGGATGGTTGCAAATGCGAACCACGGACCACCAGCATGGGTCGTGGGTCACCTTACAGTCCATGGGTGACAACCGTGGGTTGCATCTGTAACTTTTGGAAATCTGCATTAAGTTCTATTTTTGGATACAGGGTGTTACAGGTTTGGCCATGGATGGCACCTGCAACTTTCCCAAAATTGTTTCGTTACCCCTTTTTGGATAATGGGCGGTACCCTAGCCCTCTCACTTAGCCCTAATTTAGCCTACTAGATTCCGGGGTGTTACATTATCTCCCCCTTGGGATCATTGATGAGTTTGAGATTTGGACTCATTTAGGGCTTTATTTGTATAGGTTTAGTGACCTCAAATGCTCATTTTGTGCAAATAACTGATGTAAAGTCCTTGATTTTCAGGTTTATGGATTAAGGAGCAAAGCATGGACACTAAGTTGCAAAAGGAACAAAGCGAGCTGAAAGAAGGAAGAAAAGAGAGCCTGGTGATTGCCAAGTCCATTTGGCGACACAGCGAATGGCCTTAATGGCCTCCTACAGTTCTAGTGTGCTAAGCCCTAAAGGAGAAAATCAAGTTGGAGAGAGAAAAGAGTAGTCGGCGGATCGCCGAGTGGTTCCGCGACGCTATGTTAGATCGCCGAAGTTATAGACCTGGAGGATGCTGAAGGCCAAGGTAAAAAAGGTGATGGAATGGATCAAAGGGCGGATCGACGAGTTGATCAGCGAACCCAACTTACTGCGTCGAATGGCTCTTTGCAACATATTTTTGGCTGATATAAATACATTTTTGAACATTTAGTTTAGTATCAATTATCAATTAGTAATCATTTTCTACCGAATTTGAGATTTTTAGAGTTTTTGAATAGTTTTGAACTGAGAGACAAGTTTTCCTTAGATTTGAAGAATTGAAACTTTTCACCTTTGAGAAATTGAAAGTGGGTCTTTGAGATTCTTCAATTTGGACCTTTGTAAAGATGAAATTAATCTTACCTAGTTGATGGAAACACAATTTGGTAACGATATTTATCTTTTTATGATGTCTAGCTAAAACCCCAATTCATGGGGTGTGATTATGTGAATATGGGCTAATTTAGCTAATGGGTGTTGCTAATTGTTAGTGTACTTGATGTTTAGAAGTGAGTTCAATCATTTATTGTGGGTTAATTTAGGAATTGCAGTTGCAAATGTGATTCCACCTTCGTGTTCTTAGCTTGCTTGAGAGAGAGGTTTTAGAACTAAGGTATTTGATTGATGGTTTGTGGGTATTGGGTTAGCCTAGGTTTAGTTCGAGAAAGTGAATCCTAAACCCTTTTCCAGACATTCAGCTCGAGAGAATGAATGGACTAAGGTGTGGGTTGTGCTTATTTTGCTTGCAGGTCAATGTTTGAGAGAAATCAACCTGATTCGGGGTAAATTGTTCGAGAGAAAGTTTATCCCCTCTATAGTCTAGCTTACTCACTGATTTTTAGCAGTTTCCTCATAGTTGCAACTACCCATTTGTCTATAATAGCTTGTAATCGAATGACATCCCAAGAACCCATCTCACTATTGTTATTTCGTGTTATTTGTTTTTACTATAGTTGATAAATTGAAACATCCAAAACCCCTCATTCGACATTCGTGTCACCCCCTGATTTAAATCATGTTTTTATTCGATAATGTCTATTCCTACAACTTATTTGAACATATTTGTACTTGCCTACTGAATCTTAAACATGTACCACTCCCTATTGGATTCAACCTCAACTCATTTAGTTAGGTTATTATACTGATTAACGACCATTGACGCTTAGAATTGGATGAAGTGTCTTTGAAACATTATTAATCAAAATGGCGTCGTTGCCAGGGAGTGGTGTTGGTTAAGATTCTTTTGGTTAAGCTGAATTTTGTTCTTGTTAGTACTAGTTAAATCTACTTACTTTTAGTTTTGGTTTGTGTGTTGTTGTTTAAAATAGAAGAAATGAGTATCAATGGAAGCAATGGTAGCCAAGTCGTCCACCAAGATGACTTCGGCAACCTAAACTATATCAATGAGCCGAATGCTAATGACCCTCATCTAATGGGTGGAATTGGTGTCATTCGCTTGCCTCCGGCCGAAGGGAATCTTATGTTCCACATTACAAGCACCATGTTACAACTCTTGCAATTGAAGGGTTTGTTTGGTGGATTAGCTCATGTGGATCCCCATGAGCACATAAAAAACTTTGTTGATGTTTGTGGGCCATTCTCCTTCAAGAACATTTCCCAAGGGTCGGTTTAGTTGAGGTTGTTCCCATTTTCTTTAATGGGAGCAGCATGTAATTGGCTAGCTGAATTGCCACGAGACTCAATCACTTCATGGAAAGAGCTTGTCATCGCATTTCAAGTGTGATTTTTCCCTCCTTCAAAGATGATGACTCTTCGGTACAGCATCCAAAGCTTCAAGCGTTTCAAGAAGTTGGTGCTGCAATTCCCAACTCATGGTTTGCCCGACAACGTTTTGCTGCAATATTTTACCGAAGCCTTGATTCGATGAACAAGGGTGTAGCTGACCAACTTTCCCCGGGAGATTTGATGCAACAACCTTACATTATAGCAGCCCAGCTCTTGGATGGCATGAAAAAAATTAACTTGGTGTGGAATACCCGTGAAGATCAGGTCTCCCCTCTCACGTTTAAATTGACCAAGAAGTAGCTTGAGAAAGGACAAGAGAGGGACCAGAACATGGCAAAGATCATGACACAACTTGACATTTTGTCCAAAAATGTCATAGGAGTTGGTGCTAGAAGTGTCGATGGCATGGGTGTTGGGTGTGTAAACCCCAAGCAGGCCAAGTTTGAAGTGTTGTACAACGAAGAGGTGAACTTCCTAGCCAACCAAAGAGGTGGTTATCATGCAAACTACCCAAGGCAGGGTAGTAACCAAGGTTGGAACAAGGATGAAGGTTGGAAAGATCATGATAGAGAGTAGAGGGATTGTAACCCCACTTGGGAAGAGAGAGATAGGGACAAGGATAGATATGTTCCTCCTACAAGCGCCACAAGGGAAAGGATTCCTAGGGTTGTCAGTCTGAGGATATGCTTTCTCGTATTCTCAATAAGGTTGAGGAGTCTTGACAAATTTTTTAAAGAAATGAAGGAAAATGTGTTGACCTTTAGCCAGACGGTTACCTCTCATTCCGTCTCTATCAAACAGTTAGAGACCTAGATGGGTCATATTTCATCTCATTTAAACCCGAGATAACAAAAGGGGTTGCCTAGTGACAATATGGCCAACCCCAAGAATGAAGTTTGAGTGAGGACTTTTGTCTTGCCACGACGTTAACTAAGACAATACTTGGGAGGCAACCCAAGTTTTTATTTCCTTTCATTTCTATTTTGGAATAATGGTGTGTTGATTGTGCAGGTTAAAGTGTGGAATGTGCTTGAAAAGTGCAGGTTGGCGAGCTTAATGTCCTGTCAGCAACTCGCCAAAGAGGTTGGCGAGCCCAACTTGGACAGCCGTTGGACTCAATTTCCAAGGTTGGAGTCTGTAAAACTCGGCGAGCCCAAGAGCAAATTGGCATGTCGCTGAACGAGTCGATGATCATGTCTTTGTCTGCCTGTTGGACCCCCACATTAACTGGAGGTCCTGTAAAACTCGGCGAGCTAAGTGCCCACTTGGTGTGTCGCCAAGTGGGTCGGCGAGCAAAACTAATGTCTCCGAATGGGCAAGAACTGGACGATTTTAAAATGTCACGACTTGAGACTACCCCCTAGACATGACACGGCGTACAAGACTCCGAAAAGTCTCATACAAATCTATTAGATTATCTTGAACATAAGAGCATAGGAAAAATAGAGCGGAATTTAAAACTTTTTGTTTAAATACAATCTAAGTCATTTTTCATAAAAGCAAGCGGAAGACTCTCTATACTTTGTCTCAAAACATCTAGGACATTTGAATAGAAACTCTTAGATACAATCTTAGGGACACAGCCTTTACATAAGTCTAAAACATAAAAGAAAGACATAAAGAAAAATAGTGGGTTTTGTCCTCGAAACTATGAGGACTCACCAAGTCTTCAACTCCAAGCTACTTAGAAACCCATCTTCCAAGTATAGGACATCACATCACCAAACCCTACACTTTTGTAGAAAATGAACAAATATGGGTTAGCACATTGAATGTACTAATTATGATAGCCATGCAAAAAACCATGCTTAAAACGGACATTTTATTTGAAAGTCATGCTTTATGCATATTTTGACAAAGCTTCATGAACATAAGTATCAGAGGCATAAGATACAAACATAACCAACATGCAAGTCATTTCATCACATTAGGACATAATCAACATACATAAACCATCTCATCACATTAGAAGCCTTCACCTTAAGTAACCCCAAGCTATACTTTGTGCAATGTATGAATAGCGTCTCATACCACCATCCACAATAAGTACCACATTAAGGTCACCAAAAGTGCACTTACCATTCTTCCTTATCATCTTCAAGCAATCCTCCTTTTCATATTTAAACAATACTCATACGTAAGGAACATAAGCATTTCATAAGTCATGACAAGGAAAGAAACTCATAATACCATCCAAGTAAAGCATAAATCATTACAGTAAGCATTTAAGTCAGCATTCTTCATTAGCTTCATTAAGAGCACATTCATTTATTTAACATCATAACATAAAGGAACACACCATAAGTAATCTCAAAGCCTACTTGTGCAATGCATGGATGGCATCCCATACTACCACCCACACTAAGTAGTGCATTCTTGAGAAGCCAAAGTTCATTAACATTCTTTGTGGGGGTAAGCCTTAACTGACATAGACCATCTGAGCAATTCATAGAATCCCGGTGTCACCCTTACCGGATAACGGATTCCTACTTGCCTAAGGTAGGACCATTACATTTTAGCTTAGGTGGGTCCACTAGTTAATATCCTATATGGGCACATAGTTATGGGATAGGAAGATTTCTACTAGATACCCGCCTCAACTCAAGTGAGGGCATCCATCTCAAGAGATTGCTACTAGAAACCCCGCCTCAATTCACATGAGGGCTTCCATCTCTTTCATATCCACTCAGTGCTTGGCATTATTCCCCACGGAGTACTTAACATTCATTACTTTAGTCATCAATATAGGATAAGAGATTGTTACTAGATACCCCGCCTCAACTCACTTCCGGCATCCATCTCAAACCCAACATTCATTCATTGGATAGCTCATAGATTCTAAGATGAGAATAGCCTTTCAACTAAAAATCCCCATATTGTGAGAAAGTCCTTTCACAATATGTCATTTTCATTCATTAGTGTACAATTGAGAATGACATTTCAATCAACACATCATCTTTAACATAGTCATAGAAACTTCATTCATTCATTCATGAGTGTGTGTATGAGAATAGCCATTTAACAACAACCACACCATTACATTATGATCACAATCACATTACTTTCATTTACACAAGAAGAGGATGCCCAAGCTTACCAAATTAAGATACAACATTACATTGAAAAAACCCTTCACATTCCATCATCACCATTCATAAGTGCGTAATTAAGAATAAGCTTTCAGTCATAACATAATTGCATTCTAAACATGATCATAACACTTTCATAGAGATCACATACACATACTTCACATCATAATTGTACATAGATCCTTCATGAAATTGCTTTCCAAGGCTATACATCAATCACAATCCAAACATCTAAGATACTACAATAGATAAGGGAATTAACATGATTCGATAACTAATTCAATATAAACATAAACAATTCCACATACTTTTATAATCAATCAATTCCCAATCACAATCCACAACTTAGGGTTTTTGGGGTATACATGAGTTCATAGGTTAAAACTATCTTAATTCACCATTAAAATATCAATTAAACCATTATTCATCACTTAAATGCCTTTTTAAAATGTTTGGAATTGAACCCATGCATAGGTTGAAAACTAGGGTTTTTGGGGAAATTGGAGACTTGAAAACATCTTTGAAGTTGGCTCCTTGAAAGAAACTAAGTCAATGTTGAAAACCACCATACCTTTACGGAAGAACTCCACATGAAATTGAAGAACAAAGCTGCTCCTTGACCCCTACACTTGACCTTGACCTTGCTCTTCAATGGAGTTTCTAGAGAGAAGATATTTTCAGAGGTGCGTTTCTAATTTGAGGGTTTTGAAATAATGAAGTCTAAAAATGATTTTAATACTTTAAAAACCCTTAAAATACTTTAATTAACCTAAAATAACCGTCCCCAACCCTAAACTAACTAATAACCAAATTACTAAACCACATTTGCCTTAGCCGAACCGAACCAAACCAAAAAAATAGGTGTTGGACCACGGACCGTGGATGGGACCATGGGCCGTCCTGTCCCTCCGTGGTCTAGATTAAAGGGTGGTCATTTGGGGGCTTGACCTATGGAATAGATCCATGAGTCGTGGTTATACCTCCGGGGCGTAGGTCCAACTTTTTGGACAAAGTCTTGGTTTCTTGGGGTCTTGGGGGTTAAGCTTTAGGGTCCTCCTCAAGGACCCCTTGGATGGTCCTTGGAAAGTCGTACCTTGACGTTTAACCCCTCAACCTTAACTTAGGACAACACTTTACAACTCATAAACCCAACTCAAACTCAAAACTAAACTCGTTAGGCTCTAGTTTTACCTACTCATTTTCCGGGTCGTTACATTATCTCCCCCTTAAGAACATTCGTCCTCGAATGACACTTTAAAAACATTAAGGGATAACGACTCAAGACTAGCAGCTCATCATCATGCAACATTATGATCAATGCACAAAAATAGGAGGAAACATCAACTCCATCTCAAATATACTCAATGCAACACAAGAAACTAGGAACTACATCTACAAACTCACTATGCATATAAATTTCAATATTTCTCACTTCATTGGAGGAATTTCCTTCTCCATCTTAAATCATGCACATCATAACATCATTTAGCGAAATATGCAATTTCTCTTAAAAGCACATTAGGCATGTTCAACAATTCAACTCATGAAGCATTTAGGCAACTCATTATAGATGCAAATCAACACGAGGGACATAAATCATGAAAACTCAGTTTTTCATTTAAACATGAATTCATCAAGATCATGCATATCATAAGGAGATCATGGAAACACATAATCACGCATGACTCTAAAATATCAAACAAGCTACAAGGAACTCTTGGTCTTAAGCTTGAATAGGAAAAGAAGGAAAGAAATAAGGTTCTTGGAACTCTCATGAGCTTACTATTCAACAAACCATCTCCCCCTTAGGAGTAAACACATACTAAGGTTAACATGAAAATAGCATAAGGACCTTAACAAGACATTCACAACTATAAGGAACTTATCAACATCTCATGGAAGGAACTTCTTTACCCTTCTATTTCTTAACTTGTCGGTCTAAGATTCTAATCGGTACCTCTAAACTAGGAAGGTCCTCATTAAGCAACTCTTGCTCACACGCAACCCTACCAACACCACTCAAGGTGAAAATTCAAGCAACCCTAACTCATGAACATCAAGGATACCCAATGACTTTGCTATCGAAGCACATTATCTACCCCTTGGGAGTAAGCCTATACAAATTCTTTTAAACAACACTTCTTTCAACATACCTCAAAACTCATCATGACTAAGTCGGGTTCTACCCTCAACTATACATAACCATAATACAACTCATTCATACTAAAGACAACATCACAATCTGTCAACTCAAATCTAACAAGTCACATAGTCATCATTGACATCACAACCAGCCTTTCTTCCTCACTCCTTCTAGCATGAGCCTTTCAAGTGGTCATACCCTCAAGACCATCGGATAAGGAATAGAAGAGAGACATTATAGAGTTAAACTCCATGGCAGGACTTGAAGAATGAAGAAGTGAGACTTTCCTAACAACCAATAGTCTCATATTCATAAATGTGGCATGCTTCACACTATGAACAAGACTCTACTAGACGTGGTTTGAGACATCCTAAACCATCACAAAACCTTATGCTCTGATACTAAGTTTTTCACGACCCGAGACTACCCCCTAGATGTGACACGGAATGCAAGACTCCGTAAAGTCTCATACAAGACTCTTAGCATATCTTGAACATAAGAACATAGGAAAAATAGAGCGGAATTTAAAACTTTTTGTTTAAATACAATCTAAGTCATTTTTCATAAAAGCAAGCGGAAGACTCTCTATACTTTGTCTCGAACCATCTAGGACATTTGAATAGAAACTCTTAGATACAATCTTAGAGACACGGCCTTTACATAAGTCTAAAACATAAAAGAAAGACATAAGTGAAAATAGTGGGTTTTGTCCTCGAAACTATCAGGACTCACCAATTCTTCAACTCCAAGCTCCTTGGAAATCTATCTTCCAAGTATAGGACATCAAATCACCAAACCCTACACTTTTGTACAAAATTAAGAAATATGGATTAGCACATTGAATGTACTAAGTATGATAGCCATGCAAAAACTGTGCTTAAAACGGACATTTTATTTGAAAGTCATGCTTTATGCAAATTTTGAGAAAGCTTCATGAACATAAGTATAAGAGGCATAAGATACAAACATAACTAACATACAATTCATTTTATCACATTAGGACATAATCAACATATATAAACCATCTCATCACATTAGAAGACTTCACCTTAACTACCCCGAAGCTATACTTTGTGCAATGTATGAATAGCGTCTTATACCACCATCCACACTAAGTACCACAGTAAGCCACCAAAAATGAACTTACCATTATTCCTTTTCACCTTCAAGCATTCCTCCTTTTCATATTTAAACAATACTCATACATCAGGAACATAAGCATTTCATAAGTCATGACAAGGAAAGTAACTCATAATACCATCCAAGTAAAGCATACATCATTACATTAAGCATTTAAGTCAATATTCTTCATTATGTTCATTAAGAGAACATTCATTTCATTTAACATCATAACATAAAGGAACACACCATGACTAATCTCAAAGCCTACTTGTGCAATGCATGGATGGCATCCCATACCACCACCCACACTAAGTAGTGCATTCTTGAGAAGCCAAAGTTCATTAACATTCTTTGTGGGGGTAAGCCTTAACCAACACAGACCATGTGAGCAATTCATGGAATCCTGGTGTCACCCTCATCAGATAAGGGATTATATTTTATCTTAGGTGGGTCCACTAGCTAATATCTTATGTGGGCACATAGTTATGGGATAGGGAGATTTCTACTAGATACCCCGCCTCAACTCACGTGAGGGCATCCATCTCAAGAGATTGGTACTACAAACCCCGCCTCAACTAACGTGAGGGCTTCCATTTCATTCATATCCACTCGGTGCTTGGCATTATTCCCCACGGAGTACTTAACATTCATTACTTTAGTCATCATTATGGGATAAGAGATAGTTACTAGATACCTCGCCTCAACTCACGTAAGGGCATCCATCTCAAACCCAACATTCATTCATTAGATAGCTCATAGATTCAAAGATGAGAATAGCCTTTCAACTAAGAACCCCCATATGGTGAGAAAATCCTTTCACAATATGTCATTTACATTCATTAGTGTACAATTGAGAATGACCTTTCAATCAACACATCATCATTAACATAGTCATAGAAACTTCATTCATTCATTCATGAGTGTGTGTGTGTGTGTGTGTGTGAAAATAGCCTTTCAACAACAACCACACCATTACATTATGATCACAATCACATTACTTTCATTTACACATGAAGAGGATGCTTAAGCATACCAATTCAAGATACAACATTACATTGAAAAAACCCTTTACATTCCATCATCATCATTCATAAGTGCATCATTAAGAATAAGCTTTCATTCATAAAATAATTGCATTCTAAACATGATCATAATACTTTCATAGAGATCACACACACATATTTCACATCATAATCGTACATACATCCTTCATGAAATTGCCTTCCAAGGCTATACATCAATCACAACCCAAACATCTAAGATACTACAATAGATAAGGGAATTAACATTATTAGATAACTAATTCAATATAAACATAAACAATTCAACATACTTCTATAATCAATCAATTCCCACTCACAATACACAACTTAGGGTTTTGGGGTAGACATGGGTCCATAGGGTAAAACCATCTTAATTCACCATTAAAACATCAACTAAACAACTATTCATCACTTCAATGCCTTTTTAAAACGTTTGGAATTGAACACATGCATAAATTGAAAACTAGGGTTTTTGGGGAAATTTGGAGACTTGAAAACATCTTTGAAGTTGGCTCCTTGAAAGAAACTAACTGTAGGATGAAAACCAGCATACCTTTAGGGAAGAACTTCACATGGAATTGAAGAAGAAAGCTGCTCATTGACCCCTACACTTGACCTTAACCTTGCTCTTCAATGGAGTTTCTAGAAAGAAGATATTTTGAGAATTGGGTTTCTAATTTGAGGGTTTTGAAATAATGAAGTCTAAAAATGAGTTTAATACTTTAAAAACCCTTAAAATACTCTAATTAACCTAAAATAACCATCCCCAACCCTAAACTCACAAATAAGGAAATTACCAAACCATCTTTGCCTTAGCTGAACCAAACCAAAAAAACAGGTGTTTGACACGACCGTGGATGGGACCTAGGGCCGTCCTATCCCTCCGTGGTCTAGATTAGAGGGTTGTCATTTGGAGGATTGACTTATGGAACAGGTCCACGAGTCGTGGTTGGACCTACAAGGCGTAGGTCCCATCTGTAGGTCTAACTTTTTGGACAAAGTCTTGGTTTCTTGGGGTCTTGGGGGTTAGGCTTTAGGTTCCTCCTCAAGGACCCCTTAGGTGGTCCTTGGGGAGTCGTACCTTGACGTTTAACACCTCAACCTAAACTTGCGACAAAACTTTACAACTCATAACCTGAACTCAAACTCAAAACTAAACTCGCTAGGCTCTAGTTTCACCTACTCATTTTCCAGGTTGTTACATTATCTCCCCCTTAGGAACATTCGTCCTCGAATAACACTTTAAACACATTAAGGGATAACGACTCAATACTAGCAACCCATCATGAATGCAAAATTATAATCAATGCACAAAACAAGGAGGAAACATCAACTCCATCTCAAATATACTTAATGCAACACAAGAAAGTAGGAACTACATCTACAAACTCATTATGCATGAAAACTTCATTATTTCTCACTTCATTGGAGTAATTTCCTTCTCCATCTTAAATCATGCTCACATAACATCATTCAGCAAAATATGCACTCTCTCTTAAAGGCACGTTAGGCATGTTCAAAAATTCAACACATGAAGCATATCAGCAACTCATTATATATGCAAATCAACATGAGGAACAAAAATCATGAAAACTCATTTTCTCATTTAAGCATGAATTCATCAATAACATAAAATCATAAGGAGATCATGGAAACACATAATCACGCATGACTCCAAAACATCAAACAAGCTACGAGGAACACTTGGTCTCAAGCTCGAATAGGAATAGAAGGAAAGAGATAAGGATCTTGGAACTCTCACGAGCTTACTATTCAACATACCATCTCCCCCTTAGGAGTAAACACATACTAAGGTTAACATGAAAATCGCATAAGGACCTTAACAAGACATTCACAACTATAAGGAACCTATCAACATCTCATGGAAGGAACTTCATTACCCTTCTATTTCTTAACTTGTCGGTTTAAGATTCCAATCGGTACCTCTAAACTAGGAAGGTCCTCATTAAGCAACACTTTCTCACATACAACCCTACCAACACCACTCAAGGTGAAAATTCAAGCAACCCTAACTCATGAACATCAAGGATACCCAACGACTTTGCTATCTAAGCACATTATATCCACCTTGGGAGTAAGCCTATACAAATTCTTTTAAACATCACTTCTTTCAACATACCTCAAAACTCATCATGTCTAAGTCGGGTTCTACCCTCAACTAAACATAACCATAATGCAACTCATTCATACTAAAGACAACATCACAATCTGTCACCTCAAATCTAACAAGTCACATAGCGATCATTGGCATCACAACCAGCCTTTCTCCCTCACTCCTTCTAGCATGAGCCTTTCAAGTGGTCATACCCTCAAGACTATCAGATAGGTTATAGAAGAGAGACATTATAAAGTTAAACTTCATGGCACTTGAAGAACGAAGAAGTGAGACTTTCCTAACATCCAACTGCCTCCTATTCATAAATGTGGCGCGCTTCACACTATGAACAAGACTCTATTAGACGTGGCCTAAGACATCCTAAACCATAACAAAACCTTATGCTTTGATACCAAGTTTTTCATGACCCGAGACTACCCCCTAGACGTGACACGGCGTACAAAACTCCGAAAAGTCTCATACAAGCCACTTAGCATATCTTGAACATAAGAGCATAGGAAAAATATAGTGGAATTTAAAACTTTTTTCTTTAAATACAATCGAAGTAATTTCATAAAAGCAAGCGGAAGACTTTCTATACTTTGTCTCAAACCATCTAGGACATTTGAATAGAAACTCTTAGATACAATCTTAGGGACACGGCCCTTACATAAGTCTTAAACATAAAAGAAAGACATAAGTGAAAATAGTGGGTTTTGTCCTCGAACCTATGAGGACCAACCAAGTCTTCAACTCCAAGCTCCTTGAAGACCATCCTCCAAGTATAGGACATCACATCACCAAACCCTACAGTTTTGTACAAAATGAAGAAATGTGGGTTAGCATATTGAATGTACTAAGTATGATAGCCATGCAAAAACTGTGATTAAAAAGGACATTTTATTTGAAAGTCATGCTTTATGCATATTTTGAGAAAGCTTCATGAACATAAGTATAAGAGGCATAAGATACAAACATAACCAACATACAAGTCATTTCATCACATTAGGACATAATCAACATATATAAACCATCTCATCACATTAGAAGCCTTCACCTTAAGTAACCCCAAGCTATACTTTGTGCAATGTATGAATAGCGTCTCATACCACCATCCACACTAAGTACCACATTAAGGTCACCAAAAGTGAACTTACCATTCTTCCTTATCACCTTCAAGCATTCCTCCTTTTCATCTTTAAACAATACTCATACATAAGGAACATAAGCATTTCATAAGTCATGACAAGGAAAGTAACTCATAATACAATCCAAGTAAAGCATAGACCATGTGAGCAATTCATGAAATCTCGGTGTCACCCTCACCGGATAACGGATTCCTACTTGCCTAAGGTAGGACCATTACATTTTAGCTTAGGTGGGTCCACTAGCTAATATCCTATGTGGGCACATAGTTATGGGATAGGGAGCTTGCTACTAGATACCCCGCCTCAACTCACGTGAGGGCATCCATCTCAAGAGATTGCTACTAGAAACCCCGCCTCAACTCACATGAGCGCTTCCATCTCATTCATAGACACTCGGTGCTTGGCATTATTCTCCACGGAGTACTTAACATTCATTACTTTAGTCATCATTATGGGATAAGAGATTATTTCTAGATACCCCACCTAAACTCACGTGAGGGCATCTATCTCAAACCAAACAGTCATTCATTGGATAGCTCATAGATTCAAAGATTAGAATAGTCTTTCAACTTAGAATCTCTATATTGTTAGAAAGTCCTTTCACAATATGTCATTTTCATTCATTAGTGTACAATTGAGAATGACCTTTCAATCAACACATCATCATTAACATAGTCATAGAAACTTCATTCATTCATTCATAAGTGTGTGTGTGTGTGTGTGTGAAAATAGCATTTCAACAACAACCACGCCATTACATTATGATCACAATCACATTACTTGTATTTACACAAGAAGAGGATGCCTAAGCTTACCAATTCAAGATACAACATTGCATTGAAAAAACCCTTCACATTCCATCATCATCATTCATTTGAGCATAATTAAGAATAATCTTTCATTCATAACACAATTGCATTCTAAACATAATCATAACACTTTCATAGAGATCTCACATATACTTCACATCATAATCGTACATATATCCTTCATGAAATTGCCTTCCGAGGCTATACATCAATCACAACCCAAGAATCTAAGATACTACAATAGATAAGGGAATTAACATGATTCACTAACTAATTCAATATAAACATAAACAGTTAAACATACTTTCTTAATCAATCAATTCCCAATCACAATCCATAACTTTGGGTTTTGGGGTAGACATGGGTTCATAGGGTAAAATCTTATTAATTAACCATTAAAACATCAATTAAACCATTATTCATCACTTAAATGTCTTTTTAAAACATTTGGAATTGAACCCATGTATAGATTGAAAACTAGAGTTTTTGGGAAATTTGGAGACTTGAAACATCTTTGAAGTTGGCTCCTTGAAAGAAACTAAGTCAGGGATTAAAACCACAATACCTTTAGGGAAGAACTCTATATGAAATTGAAGAAGAAAGCTACTCCTTGACCCCAACACTTGACCTTGACCTTGCTCTTCAATAGAGTTTCTAGAGAGAAGATATTTTGAGAGGTGGGTTTCTAATTTGAGGGTTTTGAAATAATGAAGTCTAAAAATGATTTTAATACTTTAGAAACCCTTAAAAAACTTTAATTAGCCTAAAATAACTGTCCCTAACCCTAAACTAACAAATAAGCAAATTGCCAAACTACATTTGCCTTAGCCGAACAAAAACAGAAAAACAAGTGCTGGACCACAGACTGTGGATGGGACCACGGGCCGTTCTATCCCTCCGTGGTCTAGATTAGAGGGTGGTCATTTGGGGACTTGACCTACAGAAATGGTCAACGAGTCGTGGTTGGACCGGCAGGGCTTAGGTCCCATCCGTAGTCCAACTTTTTGGGCAAAGTCTTAGTTTCTTAGGGTTTTGGGGGTTAGCCATTAGGTTCCTCCTCAAGGACCCCTTGGGTGGTCTTTGGGCAGTCGTGCCTTGACGTTTAACCCCTCAACCTAAACTCGGGACAACACTTTACAACTCATAACCCCAACTCAAACTCAAAACTAAACTTGTTAGGCTCTAGTTTCACCTACTTATTTTCCAGGTTGTTACATTATCTCCCCATTAGGAACATTCGTCCTCGAATGACACTTTAAAAACATTAAGGGATAACGACTCAAGACTAGCATCCCATCATGCAAGTAACATTATAATCAATGCACAAAACTAGGAGGAAACATTAACTGCATCTCAAATATACTCAATGCAACACAAGGAAGTAGGAACTACATCTACAAACTAATTATGCATGAAAACTTCAATATTTCTCACTTCATTAGAGGAATTTCCTTCTCCATCTTAAACCAATCTCATCATAACATCATTAAGTGAAATATGCAATTTCTCTTAAAAGCACATTTAGGCATGTTCAACAACTCAATTCATGAAGCATATCGGCAACTCATTATAGATGCAAATCAACATGAGGAACATAAATCATGAAAACTCATTTTCTTATTTAAACATGAATTCATCAAGAACAGGCATATCATATGGAGATCAAGGAAACACATAATCACGCATGACTCCAAACCATAAAACTAGATTCAAGGAACTCGTGGTCTCAATCTTGAATAAGAATAGAAGGAAAGAGATAAGGATCTTGGAACTCTCATGACCTTACTATTAAACATACCATACCATCTCCCCCTTAGGAGTAAACATATACTAAGGTTAACATGAAAATAGCATAAGGACCTTAATAAGACATTAACAACTATAAGGAACTTATCAGCATCTCATGGAAGGAACTTTTTTACCCTTCTATTTCTTAACTTTTCGGTCTAAGATTCCAATTGGTACCCCTAAACTAGGAAGGACCTAATTAAACAACTCTTGCTCACATACAACCCTACTAACACCACTCAAGGTGAAAATTCAAGCAACCCTAACTCATGAACATCAAGGATACCCAACGACTTTGCTATCTAAGCACATTATCTCCCCCTTGGGAGTAAGCCTATACAAATTCTTTTAAACATCACTTCTTTCAACATACCTCAAAACTCATCATGACTAAGTCAGTTTCTACCCTCAACTAAACTTAACCATAATGCAACTCATTCATACTAAAGACAATATCACAATCTATCACCTCAAACCAAACAAGTCACATAGCCATTATTGGCATCACAACCAACCTTTCTCCCTCACTCCTTCTAGCATGAGCGTTTCAAGTAGTCATACCCTCAAGACGATCGAATAAGGAATAGAAGAGACATTATAGAGTTAAACTCCGTGGCACGACTTGAAGAATGAAGAAGTGAGACTTTCCTAACATCCAATAGCCTCTTATTCATAAATGTGGAGCGTTTCACACTATGAACAAGTCTCTTCTAGACGTGGTTTGAGACATCCTAAACCATCACAAAACCTTATGCTCTGATACAAAGTTTTTCATGACCAAAGACTACCCCCTAGACGTGACACAGTGTACAAGACTCCGAAAATAATCATACAAGCCACTTAGCATATCTTGAACATAAGAGCATAGGAAAAATTGAGCGAAATTTATAACTTTTTCTTTCAATAAAATCTAAGTCATTTTTCATAAAATAAAGCGGAAGACTTTCTATACTTTGTCTCAAACCATCTTTGACATTTGAATAAAAACTCTTAGATACAATCTTAAGGACACGGCCCTTACATAAGTCTAAAACATAAAAGAAAGACATAAGGGAAAATAGTGGGTTTTGCAAAACTATGAGGATTCACCAAGTCTTCAACTCCAATCTCCTTGGAAACCTATCTTCCAAGTATAGGATATCACATTACCAAACCCTACACTTTTGAAGAAAATGAAGAAATATGGGTTAGCACATTGAATGTACTAAGTATGATAGCCATGCAAAACCCATGCTTAAAATGGACATTTTATTTGAAAGTCATGCTTTATGCATATTTTGAGAAAGATTCATGAACATAAGTATAAGATGCATAAGATACAAACATAACCAACATTCAAGTCATTTCATCATATTAGGACATAATCAACATATATAAACCATCTCATCATATTAGAAGCCTTCAACTTAAGTAACCCCAAGCTATAGTTAGTGCAATGTATGAATAGCGTCTCATACCGCTATCCACACTAAGTACCACATTAAGGTCACCAAAAGTGAACTTACCATTCTTCCTTTTCCCCTTCAAGCATTCCTCCTTTTTATCTTTAAACAATACTCATTCATAAGAAACATAAGCATTTCATAAGTCATGACAAGAAAAGTAACTCATAGTACCACCCAAGTAAAGCATAAATCATAACATTAAGAATTTAAGTCAACATTCTTCATTAGCTACATTAAGAGCACGCTCATTTCATTTAACATCATAATATAAATGAACACACCATGACTACTCTCAAAGCCTACTTGTGCAATGCATGGATGGCATCTCATACTACCACCCACACTAAGTAGTGCATTCTTGAGAAGCCAAAATTCATTAACATTCTTTGTGGGGGTAAGCCTTAACCGACATAAACCATGTGAGCAATCCATGGAATCCCAGTGTCACCCTCACCAGATCAGGGATTATATTTTAGCTTAGGTGGGTCCACTTGCTAATATCCTATGTGGCCACATAGTTATGGGATAGGGAGATTGCTTCTAGATGCCCTGCCTCAACACACGTGAGGGCATCCATCTCAAGAGATTGCTACTAGAAACCCTGCCTCAACTCACGTGAGGGCTTCCATCTCTTTCATGTCCACTTGGTTCTTTGCATTATTCCCCACAGAATACTTAACATTCATTACTTTAGTCATCATTATGGGATAAGAAATTGTCACTAGATACCCCGCCTCATATCACATGAGGGCATCTCATCTGTAGGTGCAACTTTTTGGACAAAGTCTTGGTTTCTCTGGGTCTTTGGAATTAGGATTTAGGGTCCTCCTCAAGGACCCCTTGGGTGGTCCTTGGGGAGTCGTACCTTGACGTTTAACCCCTCAACCCAAACTCGGGACAACACTTTACAACTCATAACCCCAACTCAAACTCAAAACTAAACTCGTTATGCTCTAGTTTCACCTACTCATTTTTCGGGTCATTACATAAAAGGCCAAAGGTTTAAACTTTCAAACTCTTTCACATTCCCTCACTTTTTAACTTCCCAAACTCACACCCGAACTATATTTTCCTATATTTTAGCATTTTTACCATCTTTTAGTCATCTATTATGTGTTCGGAGTTGGACATCTTTCCCGCCTACCTTTCCAAAGTTTAAATTTGGCATAAAATGTTGGTTTTTTTAATCCCGAACTTGTAATTAGCAATTTTTACTCGTTTGCAATTATTCTTATCTTAGTGATGTGTGCTTGGCCTCTCTGATCTGTAATTATGTACTTATGTACTTTTTTAATTTGAATATCATGCCTAAAATGCCATATTGTTGATTTCCCAAAATATCATGCTTAAAATTGATCTAACTTTTGTTAGGTTATGCCTATTTTGTGTTGGGTCTAGTTGGGTGAAGTCTAAGTAACCCATAATTGTGCCAAATGACATATCTTGCCTGATGATAGAGTGTTTGACGTTATTCCTAAGGGCTAAAGTTGTCAAATGGCTAAATGTGGCCAAATTGGGAGAATTTTGAGTATCCCGAGGGCATAGGTGTAATGGGTCTGAGTCTAATTGAACTAGTATGCTATTTGATTTTGTTTTTGGGGGCTGCGGGGTTCAATTTGAAAGATGGGGTTGAAAGTAGGTACGTTGGGCAGTTTAGCGAGCTGGGTTGAGCTCGCCGAACCACTCGGCGGTTTGCCAAATTCCCCTGTATTGCCTTTAATTTCAAGCTGAAAGGCAAAAGCTGAAAGACGAAAATGCAAAAGGCAAAAGCTGAAAGGCGATTAAGCGGACTAAAGGGCGGATCGCCGAGTGCATCGGCGATCCCGACTAGCTGCGCCCAGTGATCCGTCACAACACATTTTTAGAAAATTATAAATACTAGTTTGAATTTTTATCTTAGAATGCAATTTTACATACAACATTTTATTTTTTAAGTAGAGAGACCTTGTTCTTAGCTTTTGAAGATTTGAAGACTTCTTTCTAAGAAATTGGAAATGGGTGTTGAAGATTCTTCATCTTAGACTCGTTTAAAGTGAATATAGATCATACCCAGTTGATGTTACTTCGATCTAGTATCATTTTCTTTCTTTTTTCTATGTCTAGCTAAAACCCTAATTCTTGGGGTGTATTTTGTGAATATGGGTTAAATTTCCTGTTGGGTATTGCTTATTGTTAGTCTATTTGTTGTTTAAATGTGATTTCGTTTAGTAGTTGTGTTTGAACTTAATGGGATTGTAGTTGCAAATACAATTTAATCTTAGTGTTTTTGTCTTGCTCGAGAGAGAGGTTTTAAAACTAAGACTACTAAATTGATAGCCGATGGTTATTGGGTCGTCGTGGATTCAGCTCGAGAGAGTGAACCCTAAGCCTTTTCCCACACATTCAGCTCAAGAGAGTGAATGGGCTAAGGCAGAGGTTGTGCTTAAAAGTGATAACTCGGTGTTCAAGATAAACCAAGTTGATTCGGGGTAAGTTGCTTGAGAGAGAATTTACTCCCACTAAAGTCTAGCCTAGTTACATATGTTCAGCAATTGACTATTAATAGCATTGACCCGATTGTTTAGTTTATCCCATATTCCTATCACATCCCAAGAATCCCATCTCCCTATATTCGCATCTTCTTATTTTTGTTGTTTTTGTTCATTAATTGAATACCAACCCCCATTGATAATTGACACCGTGTCAACCCCTTAATTTATGATGTTTTTACTCGATAATATTTTTAGCTATGGTTAACTCTAGCATATTCGCGCTTGACTCTTAATTCTCAGAAATCGCTCCCTTGGGACTCGACCCCAACACTTGGTTAGGTTATATTACTATTGAATGACCGTTGACACTTGAATTGGAAGTTGTGTCTTTGATAACGTCATTCAATCAAAATGGCACCGCTGTCGGGGAGTGGTGTTACTTGAGAATTTTTATTTGAGTCAAATTTTGCTTTTGTTAGTCGTAGTTTACTCACTTAACTTGCAGTTTTGCGTTTCGCTTGTGTGTGCATTATAGCAGAAGAGGTGACTCTATAAAGAAGAACTCGCGAGCAAATGGAGTTCCCTCTATTAGAAGTAATGATGTTCAGGGATCGCATCCTAACCGTCAAACAATTGGAAGGTAAATAGATCCATGAGGCATGGGCAAGGTTTAAAGAACTGATAACTCAATGCCCAACTCATGAAATTCCTGATATAGTCCTCCTTGACTGTTTCTACAGAAGTCTTGGTCCCAGAAACAAGGTTTTGGCAGATCAACTCATTTCGGGTGGTATTACGCAGCAGCCCTATACGATAACAGCCCACCTGTTTGACCACATGGCTGAAGCAAACCAAGAAGTAGAGAAGGACTTCATGTTGGCCACACTGATGACTCAGATGGATAAGTTGGCCAAAAAGATAGTGGAGATTGAAATCCAATGCAAAAGGACGGACAGATAGGTCCCCCCTTATGAGCAAAGAAAGCCCAAGGACAATGAGGGTAAATGTGTGGAAGGAATGCTCTCAATCATTCTCAACAAGGTAAGTGAGCATGATAGGGTGCTGGAAGAAATGAAGGAGAACATTGAATTGATGAAACAAATGATTGGTTCTCATTCCAGATCCATTCAACTGCTCGAGAACTTTATGGGTTATGTGATGTCTCATCTCCATCCGCCACAAAGCAGGGGGTTGCCAAGTGATGTTTTGGCTAAACCCAAAAGTGAAATTTAGGTGTTAACCCGCGTCGTGCCACGACGTTAACTAAGGTGCTATTTGGGAGGCAACCTAAAACCCTTTATTGCTTTGTTTTTGTTTTAGAAATAAAGGTGTGTTGAATGTATAGGTTAAAGTATGAAGAGTGTGTGGAAATTGCATTTGGTGAGCTAAAAGTTCCATTCAGCGAATCGCCGAACAGGTCAGCAATCCCGATGTTGTCCGCCGTTTGGACCCCCAGGTAACTGAAGGTCCTGTAAAAGTCGACAGGGTAAGTGACCACTCGGCGAATCACCGAGTGGATTGGCAGTTGTGACTAACGTCGCTGAATGGACACGAATTGGATGGGTATTAATGGCCAAAGGTTTTAATGTTTCAAACTCTTCACATTCCCTCGCTTTTAAACTTCACAAACTCACACCAAGTTAGTATTTTCAATATTCTTGCATTCCATAATTATTTTGGTTGTTAATTTGTGTTCGGAGTTGGAAAACTTTGCCGCCCAGCATCTCAAACTTTTATTGTTCGGCATAAGAGGTTGGTTTTTCGAATCTCGTGTTTATTTTTATCACATTTTATACTCATTGTGATATGTGTTGGGCCTCTCTGATCTTAGTTGTTTTGAATATGCCTATTTTTAAACTTGATAATCTTGCCTGTGTTGTTTTGATCGTCGAATGCCCGTAAATTTGTGCCTTAAAATGAGTTAAATTTTATGGGGGTGTGCTTGAATGTTGGTTAGATTTGTTGGGTGAAGCCTGAGTAGCCCGTATTTGTGTTATGGGTGTTATGGGTTTGACCTTAATTGTACTAGTGCATGCTTTGATTTTGTTTTCAGGGGTTATGGGGTTGAATTTGAGAAGTTGGGTTGAAAATAGGCACGTTGGGCCGTTTGGCGAGCTAGGTCGAGCTAGCAGAACCACCCGGTGGTTCGCCTAATATCCCCATCTAGCCCCTAGTTTCATGCCTTATTTGATGAGTGATTCTATAACTTTCGGCAAGAAGCTTGATGTCGCCAAAAGCACTTGGTGACTCGCCGAAAGGGTTCTTGTTCGCCCTTTGTCTGAACCCCTGAACCCTTGTTGCACTGTAACTTTCGGCAAACAAACCCTTTCTTGCCAAAAGTAGTCGGCGATTCTCCTAAAGGGCCTTCCCATCACCGACTTGCTATAATTTTTTAGCCAATCCCTTCGGCAAGCCCGATCTAGCCCGCCAAAGAGATTCGGCGACTCACCGACTAAATTGGCGAGTCTGTCTATAACTGCATTTCTGTACTCTTAATCAAATTATTTCTAAATTATGTTTGATGTTTGGCAGACATGGTGCTAACAAATCTAGATAGGCCACCCCAGAAAAAGGCACGAGGCATTACCATAAATGGAGGGGGAGCAAATCCTCCAAAGAAGAGAAGGCAAGAACTCCCACCGGGAGAAAAAGGCAAAAGAAAGAAGAAGTCAGCTGAGAGAGTGGTTGTTGACACCCGGGATAATTTGTCTAAGCCTGAAGATGAGCTTTCTTTAATTTACTGAAGAGACGAGATCCGGGCAAGATCTCAACCCACGTCCACCAGAGCTCCCTCAGTTGTCACCACTCCTGCAACAGAATCAGTGCCAGCTCAAGCACCTCATGTGACCCATGCGCTTCCTGTTGTTGTTCCTCCGCCCTGGCTTCTGAACAGATTGAAAGGTGATAGTTTAAGAACCATTCTCGAGGAAAAGCTATTTTCTAAGAAGGCTTGGAGGGGAAGTATTCAGATATGCGGGAGACCCTCTAATTCCACAAATTTGAGCACTTCACTAGGCCCCGAGTCCCCTATATTCCCTCTTAGGTCCGTGAGTTCTACACGGCTTATGGTGATCTAGTTTCGAAGAGCAAGAAGAAGGCCAGTGAGTTCAGACCGGTTAAGGCGGTAATGGTCTGAGGCAAGGAGGTCGAGTGCAGCAGTGAGTACATTAATGCTATACTAGGTAAACATCTGCACTCTACACACTCGTATGATGGATTTCCTGTTGCTCAATCCTTGGATGATCCGAAGGGGTGGTTGGAACCTTTGATTTCTGATACCACCCCGAGGTGGATCGAGGAGGTCGCCTATATTGAGAAGAGGGATTTGAGTATTGCTACCTGGTTTTGGCTTGGCTTTATCAGTAGCAGCATTATGCCATCCCAGAATGAATCTGTCCTCCTCCATTCTAAGGTGGCATGCCTAGGGTCCATCATATCCAGGAGGCGCATCGACTTAGGACATCTGATTTCACAAGAGATGGCTATGAGAGCCAAGCAGAGACTGACTTCTTTGCCATTCCCGATCCTGATCACTGAGTTGTGCCGGTGCGCTAACGTACGTCGAGATGTTGCGATAGATATTGAGGTTATCCCATCTTCCTCCACTGACATTTGGCGTATTGAGGTCGAGTAAACACGAAAGGAGGCAGATGGGAGGAGAGCAACTCTAGCAGATGTTTCTTTGGAGTTTGATGTTGATTCGTTACCTACAGAGGCATCCTCGCCTACTCCGGCCTCCGAGCCTTCAGGTACTTCTACTCGTCCCACTTCTTCACAGGTTTCAGGCACCTCCACCTTGTCCTAGCCAGTCAAGATTACTCAGGCGATGATCCTGAAAATGGGCAATCTGGCCTATTCAGCTAATGTGAGGGCGACCCGACTTGAGAGATCCATCCCAGGAATAATCGAGAGTGCCATTCTTCCTGCACTTACACATCTTCAGACTTCTTTCGATGAGTTGGCTGTGAGGGTCACAGCTGATGTGAGCATATTAGGGGGAGCATCCAACGTGATGGCTTTGAAAGCTGAGGTAGCAGATTTGAGGAAGGACGTAGACTATTTGAAGTCTAGAGACTTAACTTCATTGATTTAGGCTGCAGATGACGTGGATGCTCCTACGACCTTAGGGATTCCATCGGATTCTACTGGCGATGTGTACTAGGATGAGCCTATAGTTATGGAGTCAGATGTTGAAATCGACGAGGAGCAGATTGGGGTACAGGAGGAGAACATATTTAGAGATTTACTAGATCTTGCAGGGACGGTTATGTAGACATCACTAGCAAAGACCTCCATGGCTGTCTCTAGTGGAGTGGTTGCATATGAGGTGAATCTGGGCACTGATGTCCAAGGCCAGACTACTACACAGGGCACTGATACCCAGACAGATAAAGCGACTGCATAGACAGGATCCCCTCTTTACCTCCCTCTCTGTCTTACTATATTTTGACTTTTAGATATTTTTATTTACATTTGAGGACATATGGTTTTTGTTTGTGGTGGGGTGAGGCCCACTTTTGTGTGCTGATTATGACTCTTGTTTTATTTATATATTGGGTTTTTAGCTTAAATTGTGTTATACACTGCTTTTTGTGGAAGGTTTGAACTTGTAGCTCCTTGATTTTAAATTGAAAATGATTTTTGACCCTTACAAATTTTATTTTATTTTGCCACCTCTTGTATATATTGAATGTGGTTGTTCTCTCACAAATTTGAGTATCGGTCACGATCTATACCAATGACTTGAATAGTGCTAATAATCGAACAAACATGAATGTACGACTACGATGAGGCCAAATGAAGTTGCATAGAAAATATGTGAACTCTTTACATCTTGTTGTGACTAGCCAATTATCGAATTGAGTCTCTTGTGATGAACATTACACACTAGCAAAAATGTGAAGTCTTGTTTGACTTTGGTGTCGATGCCATGTGTGATGAGCTTACTGTGAACCATGCATGACAAACACCTAGAATTTGTCCCATTGGTCCGGTTGACTAAGTAAGGCTATCTCTTGATATGATCTTAGGCAACTTTGAAGAGTGTGAGCCAATTTGACATATACCTCTTTTGTGGCCTACCTTGTGAGTGTGTGAACCTCTTTTGAACACCCCTTGAGCCCTACCTATCTTTGGAAGAAATTTGATGAAAATATGACCTCCCTTAATCCACTACCCATATTACTCTTGATTTGTGGTTGATTGAATATCCAACTTAGGCCAAAAGCCTAAGTTGGGGGTGTAGTGAAAAGAGAAGGCAAGTCAAGAAGTGCAAGAAAAGTCTCCTTTAACCCATGGTTTTTAAAAAAAATAGAACCCCTCCATACAAAAAAAAAGAGAGAAGAGAAAAGAAAAGAATGAAAAAGAAAAAGTCATGGAATAAAGTACAAAAGAAATGGGGTTTTCGAACAATCCATGGAAAATGAATAATGGAATGACTTGCGAGCACTTAAGAAAATGATGAAAGAAGAGGAAAGGAAGTGTTGTGAGCACCACATTTCATGAGGATGAAAGTCACTGAGCTTAAATGACCATACATTTGCACTCAGCCCCATTATAAGCCTTGAAAAGACCTTTTTGATCTTGAGTGAGCTGAAATAATTATCTATTGGAAAATACGAGCAAACCTATGGGTGAAAGCATATATAGTGTTATTCTTTCTAAGTGTGAACATTGCATTTGATTTTGGAGCTTTAAATTGTTTAACCATTGTGTGTGAATATGGAATTATTCTTTGTGTGAGGGCATTTGAACACTTTAGTTGAGCTTGAACTTACATTTGAAGCAAGTATAGTGAACTTGAGATTCTTTGATAATGGTGTGTCACAACTTAAAACTTTGAGTGTACATTTGATCCTCGCATGAGTAAATTGAGTCTTATGTGTGCATTCATGATTGAGTCTTGTGCAGCACTATTCGAGACATCCTTTTTCAACTGCCGAACTTGAGTTTTACTTGAGGACAAGCAAAAGTTTAAGTTGGGGGTGTTGATGAGTCCACAATTTGGACTCATTTGAGGCTTTATTTTAATAGAATTAGTGTCCTCAAATGCATAATTTGTCTCAATAACTAATGTAAATCCTTAAGTTTCAGGTATTTGGAGTTTGAGACAAACCATGGACACTACTTGGCAAAAAGGAACAAAACGGCTCAAAACACGAAGAAAAGAAGGCCTGAGGATCGCCTCAATCATTGGGTGATTCGCTGAATGGCCTTAACCTCGCCCATTATTCCAGTAAGCTGAGCCCTGAAGGAAAATATCAAGTCAGCGATGAAAATAAGCAGTTGGCGCATCACCGAACAGTTTCGTGAAGCAGTACTATATCGCCCAATGATCCAAAACGCGAAGATGTTGAAGGCAAAAGCTAAAAGGCGATGAAGTAGACCAAAGGGCGGACCACCGAGTGCATCGGCGATCCTGACTAACTGCGCTGAGTGATCCTTCGCAGCACATTTTTAGACAACTATAAATACTAGTTTGAATTTTTATCTTAGTATGCAATTTTAGATACAACATTTTATTTTCTAAGTTTTCAAGTAGAGAGACCTTGTTCTTAGCTTTTGAAGACTTCCAATTCCAAGAAATTGGAAGTGGGTGTTGAAGATTCTTCATCCTAGACTCGTTTAAACTAAATATAAATCATACCCAGTTGATGTTACTTCGATTTGGTATCATTTTCTCCCTTTTTTTTATGTCTAGTTAAAATCCCAATTCTTGGGGTGTGATTTTGTGAATATGGGTTAAATTTCCTGTTGGGTATTGCTTATTGTTAGTCTATTTGTTGTTTAAATGTGATTTCGTTTAGTAGTTGTGTTTGAACTTAATGGGATTGTAGTTGCAAATACGATTTCATCTTACTGTTTTTGGCTTGCTCGAAAGAGAGGTTATAAAACTAAGACTACTAAATCGATAGCCGATGGTTATTGGGTCGTCGTGGATTAAGCTCGAGAGAGTGAACCCTAAGCCTTTTCCCACACATTCAGCTCAAGAGAGTGAATGGGCTAAGGCGGAGGTAGTGCTTAACTAGCTGTTCGAGAGAAATCGAGTTGATTCGGCGTAAGTTGCTCGAGAGAGAATTTACCCCCACAAAAGTATAGCATAGTTACATATGTTCAGCAATTGACTATCAATAGCATTTACCCGATTGTTAAGTTTATCCCATATTTCTATCACATCCCAAGAATCCCGTCTCCCTATATTCGAATATTCTTATTTTTGCTATTTTTGTTCATTAATTGAATACAAACACCCCTCCCCCATTGATAATTAACACTCGTGTCAACCCCTTAATTTAAGTTGTTTTTACTCGATAATATTTTTAGCAATGGTTAACTCTAGCGTATTCACGCTTGACTCTTAATTCTCAGAAACCGCTCCCATGGGACTCGACCCCAACCCTTGGTTGGGTTATATTACTATTGAACGACCATTGACACTTAAATTGGAAGTTGTGTCTTTGATAACGTCATTCAATCATTGTACCGGGCATCGAGACCCCAACAGATAGAGTGACTTTGTAGACAGGACCCCTCTTTACCTCCCTCTCTATCATCTTTATTTACTTTTTGGATATTTTTTTTATTGCATTTGAGGACAATTGGCTTTTTATTTGTGGTGGGGTGAGGTATTTCCATACCCACCTCTTGTGATTATTATCTTTTGTATATATTGGGTTTTGTGCTGAAAATTGTGTTTTGACACTGTGTTGTGGATATTTGAGCTTGTGGCTCCTTGTTTTAATTGAAAATGGTTTTCTTGAACCCTTCTAAAAAATTTTCCACCCTTCTTGATTGTGTTTGAATGTGGATGTTCTTGTGCAAATTTGAGTATCAGTTATGATCAATACCGATGACTTAAATGGTGCTCTCAATCGAACAAACATGAATGTGCGGCTACGATGAGGCCAAATGAAGTTACATAGATAATATGTGAACTTTTTGCATCTCGTTGTGACTAGACGATTATCGAATTGAGTCTCTTGCGATGAACATTGCACAGTAAAGAAAGTGTGGAGTCTTGTTTGACATCGGTGCCAATGCCTTGTGTGATGACCTCTTACCTGAACCTTGTATGATGACACCTAGAATTTTCCCCGTTGGCCCGGTTGACTAAGTGATGCAAGCTCTTGAAATGATCTTAGGCAACAATTTTGAAGAGTGAAACAATTTGACAATATACCTCTTTTGTGGCCAACCTTGTGAGTATGTGAACTATGTTGAACCCCTTTGAGCCTTGTCCTTTTTCTTAGAAGAAACTTGAGCAAATGAGACCTTTCTTTATCCATTCACCCATAATCCTCATGAATTGTGGTGTTTTTGTATAGCCAACTTAGGCCAAAAGCCTAAGTTGGGGTGTGGTGAAAAGAGAAGGCAAATCAAGAAGTGCAATGAAATCCCCCTTTACTCATGGTTTTGCAAATGATGGAACCCCTCCATACAAAAAAAATGAGAGAAAGAGAAGAAGAAAGAAAAAGAAAAGGAAAGAAAAAAAGTTGTGAAATAAAGTAGTGAAAGTTGCAAAAGAAAATGGAGTGTCCGATATTCCATGAGAAGTGAATAATGGGGTGAAATTTGAGTATGAATGAAAATGCTGAAGAAAAGGAAGGAAAGTTGTTCACAGCACATTTCATGAAGATAGCAACCATTGAGCCTAAATGACCATATCTTTACACTCAGCCCCATTACAATCCATGAAAAGACCTCTTTGATCTGGAGTGAGCTGAAACAAATGTTAGCTGAAAAATAAGGGCAAATCTATGGGTGAAATCATGCATGTGTTCATCTTTTTTAGTGTGAGAGTTGTTTTTGATTCCAGAGCTATAAATTGTTGAACCATTGTGTGTGAATATGGAATCATATTTGTGTGAGGGCATTTGAGTACCTTTGTTGAGCTTGAACTTGCATTTGAAGCAAGTATTGTGAATTAGAGAATCTTTGATAGTGGTGAGTCACAACTTGAATCTTTGAGTGCACAATTGATCCTTGCATGAGTAAGTTGAGTCTTGTTGTGTGCATTCATGATTGAGTCTTGTGTAGCACTTTTTGAGACATCCTTTTTGAACTGCTGAACTTGAGTTTTACTTGAGGACAAGCAAAAGTTTAAGTTGGGGATGTTGATGAGTCCGAGATTTGGAATCATTTAGGACTTTATTTGTATAGGTTTAATGTCCTCAAATGCTCATTTTGTGCAAATAATTGATGTAAAGTCCTTGATTTTTAGGATTATGGATTAAGGAGGAAAGCATGGACACTAAGTTGCAAAAGGAACAAAGCGAGCTGAAAGAAGGAAGAAAAGAGAGCATGGTGATTGCCAAGTCCATTTGGCGACTCGCCGAGTGGCCTCAATGATCACCTAAAGTTCCAATGTGCTAAGCCTTGAAGGAGAAAATCAAGTTGGCAAGATAAAGGAGCAAACGGCGGATCACCGAGTGGTTCCACGATGTAGCGTTAGATCACCCAAAGTTACAGACCTGGAAGATGCTGAAGGCCAAGGCAAAAAGGGTGATGGAATGGATCAAAGGGCGGATCGCCAAGTTGATCGGCAAGCCCGACTTACTGTGCCGAATGGCTCTTTGCAACATGTTTTTGGCGGCTATAAATACATTTTTGAACATTTAGTTTAGTATCAATTATCAATTAGTAATCATTTTCTACCGAATTTGAGATTTTTAGAGTTTTTGAATAGTTTTGAATTGAGAGACAAGTTTTCCTTAGCTTTGAAGAATTGAAACTTTTCACCTTTGAGAAATTGAAAGTGGTCTTTGAGATTCTTCAATTTGGACCTTTGTAAAGATGAAATTAATCTTACCCAGTTGATGGGAACACAATTTGGTAATGATTTTTATCTTTTTATGATGTATAGCTAAAACCCCAATTCTTGGGGTGTGGTTATGTGATTATGGGCTGATTTAGCTAATGGGTGTTGCTAATTGTTAGTGTAATTGTTGTTTAGAAGTGAGTTCAATCATTTATTGTGGGTTAATTTAGGAATTACAATTGCAAATGTGATTTCACCTTTGTGTTCTTGGCTTGCAAGAGAGAGAGAGGTTTTAGAACTAAGGTATTTAATTGATGGTCTGTGGATGTTGGGTTGGCCTGGGTTCAGCTCGAGAGAGTGAATTCTAAACCCTTTTCCACACATTCAGCTCGAGAGAGTGAATGGACTAAGGTGTGGGCTGTGCTTATTTTGCTTGCAGGTTGATGTTCAAGAGAAATCGACCTGATTCGGGGTAAATTGTTCGATAGAAAGTTTATCCCCTCTATAGTCTAGCTTACTCACTGATTTTCAGAAGTTTCCTAATAGTTGCAACTACCCATTTGTCTATAATAGCCTGTAATAGAATCACATCCCAAGAAACCGTCTCACTATTGTTATTTCGTGTTATTTGCTGTTGTTGCAGTTGATAAATTAAAACAACCAAAACCCCCCATTTGACATTCGTGTAACCCCCTGATTTAAATCATGTTTTTATTAGATAATGTCTGTTCTTATGACTGATTTGAACATATTTGTACTTACCTACTAAATCTTAAACACATACCACTCCCTGTGGGATTCGACCCCAACTCATTTAGTTGGGTTATTATACTGATTAACGACCGTTGACGCTTAGTATTGGATGAAGTGTCTTTGAAACGTTATTAATCAAGCATTCGTCCTCGAATGAGATTCTAAGCACATTTCTAGACGAAAACACTCAAGACTAGCAGCCCATCATTCATGCAACTTATCTAAATGCACATCTAAGGTGGAACTTTATCTCCAAGCCAAACATACTAAATGCACCTTAAGGTAGTATGAACTACATCTAACAACCCATTATGCATGAAATTTCAACATCTCTCATGTTCAAGGAGGAACTGTCATCTCCAAGCTACAAGCATGCTCAACACAATCTCATGGGGCCTACATGCAATCTATACTCATAACATACATTCAAGAAGGAATCTCTCAACTCCAAGCTTACGGCATATTCATTAATTCATCTCATGAAGTCTATAGGCAACTCTTACTTAATGCACTACTATCATGAGGAAAACAATCATGTAAACTCATTTTTCTCTCTAAACACAAGTTTTCATGAACATGCATAGCATAAGGAAATCATGGGAACACCTAAAACACATATGACTTCAAACAAAGAGCAAACCATGACGAACTCATTATCTCAAGCTGGAGGAGGAGTAGAAGGACAAAGAAGGGGATATCGGGACATCATAATGGCCTCGACCTCCCAAGTGACACCCTCAACTAACACTTCTTAGCTGAAAGATCCCTCCATTACACTTTCACAAAATCAACTTCCTTGTTCCTCAACTTCTTAACTTGTTGGTCTAAGATCTCTACTGGAATTTCCTTATAAGAAAATTGTATCATCAACTTCCTAACCATGAAAATTAGAATCACATAACAACCTTGATCTCTAGGCAGACCATCTCCCCCTTGGGAGGAAGCCTCAACGGACTTTCTAAGCATTGTCTCTTTCAATTCTACTAAGGTCGGATGAAGACATTACTTCACTTTTACATCTAACACAAAAGATGATTCAGAGCTATTCAAACCCATAGCACCACCCTTGGTGGGGTCTACTAACCAATCATATCTAGGTATTATCTAAATACCCTACTCATCACATTATTCATGCCGCCGGATCATTAGTGTAACCAAATGACATTACTACTAACTCATAATGACCATACCGGGTTCTAAAAGTCATTCTCGGAATATCATCATATTTCACCCTCATTTGGTGCTAACCTGACCTAAGGTCAACCTTAGAAGTATAACTAGCTCTTGTAATAGGTCAACACTTTAAAATCTATTTATTCACACTTACTAGGTGATACATAAAGACATAACAAAAGTGCAACCTACCCATCCCAAGGATGACATCAACAAGCACATCTATTCCCATGGCCACAATTAGCATCACAAAAGATAATATAGTACAGGAATCTAAGAAAGATTAATATCACATAGAAAGGATCTCAACATACCGAGATCCACATTTGGAGCACACTCGTGATCACCTCTAGCTTTAAGTGCATAGAACTGATTTTACTTATGAGCATCCTCTCTTCCTTTAGCTTTTGCCTTTGGAAAATTCCTTATTTTGTGACCACTTTCACCACAACTAAAGCAACCTTCTATGCCGGCTAAACATCTACCCTCATGTCTCTTTCCACACCTAGCACAAGTAGACCATAGGGATTCACTACTAATTCATTGTGTTTTAAGGTTAGACACCCTATCCTCATTATACTTAGGAGCATTGGAAGAACCTTTCCCGAAAAACCGTTGTCGATTCCTAGAACGACCATGTCCATCAGACCTATCATTGGAGAACTTATCATCATCCATTCTAGATCTCTTTTTCTCCCTAGATCTCCATTTTGGTTTCTCCTCTTCAATTTGTTGGGCATGAGTCATAAGACGAGCAATATCCATATCATGAACAAGCATAGTCGTACGACATTCTTTTACCACTAGATCAGACACTCCCGATACAAACTTAGTCATCTTGTCTGTATGATTTGCCACAATAGAAGGAGCATATTTAGATAGTTCAGTAAACCTCAAAGCATATTCCTTAACACTTATAGTACCTTGCCTAAGGTTAATGAACTCAAGCACCACCTTAGCCTCTCTCATATCTAGAGGGAAGAACCTATCAAGAGAAGCATTTTTGAACCTTTCCCATTCCATGGGACCCATCTCTACCGTTCTTGCTTCTTTCCATTGGTTAAACCAAACTTGAGCAACCCCCTTAAGTTGGTAAGCGGCCAATTCCGCCTTCTCGACTGGAGTAACTCCCATAATATACAACACCTTATGGACCTCATCTATAAACTCTTGAGGATTTTCCTCAACTTTGGAGCCATAAAATTCCAGAGGGTTCATCCTTGTAAAGTCCCTCACTCTTGTCGCCGTTGTACCCATATTTGGGTTCACGAGAGATACCACCTCTCTATTGTCTTGGGCTGTCACTACTTGAGCCAACACTTGGAAAGATGACCTAAACTCCGCATTGGTTACATTCTCACCCAAAGGGTCAATCGGAGCTTGTGGAGGAGCTTCTTGATCCACCATGTCTTCCTCATTCCTTCTAGAATTAGCCCTTATTGTAGTCATATCCTGTAGACCATCAGGTAAGGATTAGGAGAAAGACCATATATAGTTAAACTCTATAGCATGACTTAGTGTAATGAAGAAGTGAAGTTTCCTAAACATCTCATAGCCTTCTCATTCATAAATGTGGCGCGCTTCACACTTATGAACAAGACTCTACTTGACGTGGTTTTGAGACATCCTAGAACCATTCTAAACCTTGTGCTCTAATTACCAAGTTTGTCACAACCCAGGGGTACACCCTAGATGTAACATGGCATACAAGACCCCGAGAGGCCTCATATAAGCCACTTAGATTTCATAACATAAGATAATAGAAATGATGCAGAAATTTAAAACATTTTCCATACAATCAAAGTATTTTATAAAACAAGCGGAAGTCTATAACACTTTGTCTCAAGCCATCTAAAACATAAATGTCTTTGGGACACAGCTCATACAATAGTTCTAAACATAAGATGAAATACATAAGAACATGGTGGCTATCTCCTCGGATACTATGAGGACTCACCAAAACTTCAATCCTTGCTCTACTATGATCCTAGCCACGGGGATGGAAGTCGATATCGCCGGACCCTACATTTGATAAGAATGTAGGCAAGAGTATGTGTTAGTACAAAGTGTACTAAATATGATAGCTAGCATAAGTCATCAACATAGGCATAACATAAGCATTAGTCAACATAAGACATAAGCTATAAGCATAAAAGATAACAACATAGTCATAGGCATAATCAATGCACATAGATCATCATAAGGTAAGAGGAACACTTCTCAAGTAACCTCAACTTAACCTTAGCTAGGACTTAGGTAATCCACCTCTAGTCAAACATATTAAGGAAGGCAACTCTAGCAACAATCCAAGCTAATAATACATCATACAAGAAATTCTCATATTAAAATATACTTACGATACTTCCTTCAAGTAACCTTGATTCATCATAAACATGCTACGTTGATTAGGGACTAGTCCCTCATTAGCTATTGCTACTATTCATGGAAAAGTACTTCTTTTCTAGTCCAATACAAAACATTACTCATGAATTATACGATTTACCAATTCAAGGCTATCAAGGAAGAGCATCTCATTATGCTAGACCAAGCTATCATGGAAGGCACACTCTCATGCAAGTCCAAACTACTTAAGGAAGGGTACTATTGCTCAATCCTAGCTACCAATGAAATGGTTTGGCCTTACCAAGTCATGCTATCATGCAAGCATTCTATTATGCTAGTTCAAGCTAACCTTTGGAAGGGTACGATTTCTCAATCCAAGGCTATCCATGAGATCTACTACTCAAGCTACCATGCATGGTTTTGTCTTACCAAGTCAAGCTTATTCATGAAGGGATCCCATATCACAACTTCAAGCTATCATAATTAAACATGCTTTGATTCATTTTAGGTGAGCAAACCTTTCAACTTAGAATCATTCAATGTGAGAAAACCTTTCACATTCATACATTCATACATTCATAAGGTAGATCATGTGGGTAAAGTCCTTCCACAATAATTTTATCGTCTAATCTACCATTATCATATAATCTTCCCTCTCATAGCCTTAACATTCATAATTCATCATATTAGTTTTACTCTCAAAGCAATAACCTTCAACATTCATAACTACATGCCTCACTCTCAAAGCAATACTTCTTACAATCATCTCAGATGCCTAAATCTCAAGAAATTCTAATCACATACTTCATTCTTAAGCAATTCTAATCATATATCATCATATAGACTCAATCTCAAGCACTATTAATCATGATTCATCATATATACTTTAATCTCACTCAATTCATGTCTATATTCTCTACTCTCAAGCAATATACTTTACATATCATCAATCCTGGATGTTCATCTTTCTAGACATGGATTAGACATAGATTAGCAATCTAAATCCTCAATTTCCCCTTCATGGCATAAAACTCATGTACATCAATTTCATCTTTCTAGAAGTGGATTAGACATGGGTATATGTAATTTCATCCTAAAAACATGATTTACTATCAATTCAATCATAAGCAATCATAATTCACTCAATTGGATCAACATTCATCATAACCCATAACATTGGAAGAAACCCCAACTCAAATTGGGAAATTCTTCATCAAATTGGGGGAATTCTAGGGGACTTCATGAATGGAAGGGATCCATGGATGAAAAGCCATCATACCTAGTCACAAAGCCCACAAAAGATTAAAGATTGGGAAACTTGATCTTGACCTAGCTTCAATCTCTTCCTTCTTCTTCTACCTTCTAGAGAGAGAGCATTTGAGAGAGAATTTGGGTTTTCTTTTGGGATTTGAGAGAATGAATTAAAGTGAATAAAATTAGGGGTCTAACTTACGTATATAGGTGTTCTATACTTAAGCAAAACAACACCACTTTGATTTAATTTGAATAGGAAAAGACCCAATTGCCCCTAAAAATAACTTCCAGCCCACGACCAACGGACCGTCGATCAACCTACGGCTCGTCCTGTTTGTTCGTTGATCGTGGTCAGAAGTTGGGTTTTCAGGGCCTCGAACCAAGGACTAGACCATGGACCGTGGTTTGACCTACGTTCCATAGGTCAAGCCAAGGCACCTGCAACTTTCCCACAATTATTTTGTTACCACTTTTTGGATACGGGGTGCTACCCTAGCCCTCTCACTTTGCCCTAATTTAGCCTACTAGATTCCGAGGTGTTACACTTTTTCAATCAGTTGTGAGTTTTCCGATTCGTTGTGAATTTTCTTTTGGTAATTAACTATATTTTTATTAATCACCAAATGGTATTTACAGCTCATAACAAACTCCATCATAGTTTGTTGACTAAAAAGGAAAACCTCAAAGGAGTCACAACTTCATAGAAAGAGAAGTTGTTGAATCCTAGTGCTAATGGCCTTAGGAGCCCTCATACTACACATATAAGCTACGTCTTTAGCAATGCATTCAAAACTTATAATTTTGCCCTCAAAAACTCTACGATTCCTTTCTATCCACACTGCATGACTATATTCTGCATACATCAATTTGAATAATTGGGCAATGTGAGTGTTGCCTCTGGTTTTCTCAATGATCCAATTCAAGTGTGTCCCAAGAATCTGTGGTATACTCTGACCATTTAATCCACGTCAACAGCTTCCTGCAAATAGCTCTAGTGAACTCACAACATACAAACAATTGATCTCTAGTTTCAAAATCATGTTGGCACAAAGTACATTGTTGGTTTATATTCATCCCCCATGAAGCTAACCTATCACTAGTTGGTAGCTTGTTTTGTATCTAGAGCCACATTGTGACAATGGCCTTTGGTCTTGCAGAGTTGTTGAACGTCAGACACTTCCAGGGTACTCTAGGTCTATTTCCAAGATAACCTATCACTAGTTGAATTGTGACTTTACCGATAAGTTGTGACATTTTCAAAGGATTGTGACTTTTTCAAAGATTCATGACACAATAAGCATTTATTCATCCTATATTTTGTGGGTTATAAATAGATGTGTTTTTCTCCTTTTTCAACCATATTTTAAAAAAATTGCTCTTTTTCTTCTTATATTTTTAAAATTATTGTGATTTATTGTCACTGAGTAAATTCGAAGTTTAGAAAAATTTGAGGTACCATTATTCTGATGAAGCAAATCATTCAATCCTAAGAGGATATATTCCAAGTACTTTAGGAAAATAATTTTTTGTGATATAATAATCGTCTTTTTTTTACTTATAGTAGTAGGTAATGTTCCAATATATGAAGCTAACGTGAAGTAGTCTAAATTCATTTGGTTTTATAACATTTCTCTTGTGGTGTGTATATATGCTTTTGAATATCTTTTTTCAATATTACTGAACTGCTCATGAGTCAGAAAATATTGACGAGTTGTTTTGTTGATGATCAAGACATAAGAATGATTATATTTTTTCAATGTTATTTATGTGATTGGAATTGTCCGAAAGTTTGCTTCAAAATAGTTACTACTTTATAAATATCTTCCTTTCGTTTTACTTATTTATTATTTTTTAATATTTATGTAATTTAGTCGGAAAAAATTCATATAATTTATAGTGACAATGAGTTGACGTGCCTATTAGTTTTTTGTTTAATTAAATATTTTTATTATATATATATATATATATATATATATATATATATAAAGTATTGCATATGGCACGAAAGTATCATCAAATTAACATGGATATGAAAATATTGTTGTTTGGTGTAAGATAAACATAAGACTGTGTATGATTTTGTAGATTGAATATATTCTTATGTTTAATGATTAACTTTCTAGTGGAAAAAAAAAGAAAAAAAAATCAGTTAACTATGGAAAGTCAGATTACTATTTTTGATTTATGTATATATTCAATCGAGAAGGCCAATATGAGTATCAACAAAAAGAACATTTTTAGTTTTTTAGTGGAATAAAATCATTTCTAGTTAACTATAGAAAGTCAGATAACTATCTTTCATTTATATATATATTTATATTTATATTATTATATATTTCTATTATATAGACAATGATAAGGAGACGACCAAGGGTATATTGGTCATTTCACACTAATAAAAATACTCCAAATACTTCTCGAAGCAACCATTTATGTACTTTATTTCACCGATAAAGACAAAGACAACTCAAACCTCCATTTTTTTTGCTTCCAAACCTAATTTCTTGGCACCTTCAAGTTCATTTTTTTAGTTCTCTTGTCTTCTCAACAACATCTTCCAAATTGGGGTAATCTATTCTCTCATTTTTGCTTCTTCTGCGAAACAAAACAGAGAACTCCTTCAATTCTCCTTCTTAAAACTTTTAGCTCTCTTTTTACAATTTAAGGTATGATTATCTCTCAGTTTTTGCTCAAATCAACTTCTTTTAACACTTCTATAGTTTGCACAAAGCAAAATGGTAATTACGTCATCACATAGTTAAGACCGACTCAGTATGAATTTTGTAGAAACAAAGAACTCTCTATGTAAAGGCTTAAGTTCTTCTGGTTCCAGAAATATCATACTAAGAATCGACTCAAAAGACTGTTCTCATCTTCTCATATGTTGCGATTCCACGTCAGTTCTCTCAATCTTTGCCCTTATGGTTCTCGATGTCAAAGCTTTCAAAAAACTTGTTCTTTCAGTTCTCTTCCATTTCGTTGTTGGGTGTTCCAAATCAATTAAGATCCTGAATAAAGTAACATTCAAGGTAAGAATTCATGGGATTGGGTATATTCCTTCTTCCTCCTGAATTTCATAGACCATATTTCCTGCTTCACCGCCAATAACTCTAGAATGTATGAATTGCAGACAGAGATGTGTCTTATATTCTTAAAATTTCTGGTAGAAGAGTTAGAGAGCCTGGGAGAACTTGCTCCGACGTGCGTATCAATCTTTGATTGTTTTGGGTTTTCAATAGTTCTTTTTCGTGATTAATTAAATGTTCATATTGCTCCATCGAGGTTCATATTGTTGTTTCAGTTGGTTGAATGAACCCTAGCCTACTTTGTGTTAACTATCTACACCAACACAGCTCTGAAAAATTACACACATAACCATAGGCAACACAAACATGCTCATTGACCTTTTCCCCCAACACCTTACAATCGAGATAAATTATTAGGATAAATAATTGATGTACTATTTATTGTAGCCACATCAAATTTAAAACTCTATGTGTATGTTGTAACTAGAAGCTAGCAATATCTTTTGATGACATACTATCCTAAATTACTCCTACATTTATACAGTTTGCTATTGGAAGTCACTTGAGCTATGAAATATGAAGTTCTTAGCTTTAATCTATCACTTACTTTGTCGTTTTAAGTTATTTTTTAGTTTATTGCACTGAGAGTTACTTACATTTTGAAAAATGTTGTTCTTAAGCTCTCACCAATTATTTACTTGGCGTTCACTTTGTGACTGCAGATTCATTGAGAAATGTCGACAAGATATATTTGAAATAGCTACTATGACATCTCGATAAGGCATCAAACAATGACACTTGAGTTTACCTGAATTACTCACCAAATCAATAATATCCTGACAAATTTTATATAAATTTTTATTTATTTCAGTTGAAGTTGTGTACAAGTTTGCAATTAACATGAGGGTTTATCTATTAATTTTTTTCCTAGATGAAACATAAGTATCTTTTAATGTTAATTTATAGCTCTCTGATTTTTATTTTTGCACTCAGTTTTAGACTTCTTTAATTGACGATTGGTGTTTACTTGGTTTTTGAAGTTATTTCAAAACATTTTTTTCTACTATATTAGAAGAGCCACATTAAGATTGGTATCAACATGTATGCTTAAAGGCAATATATTCTGATTTACGGGTAATTCAGACTTTTTCATGCTAGATAAATTTCAACATGTCGTTCAATGAAAATTCAAGAGCCACCGCATAAATATATGTGGCCTCTGTCCGAAAACTTCTGCACTCTTCCTCATCATCTTTGCTTTTCTTTTTTGTGCCTTTCATTGGTTTCTTTCCAACATTTCTCTATTTGGTTATAACTGGTCTCTACTTTTCAATTACATTGTTGTTCGTTGAAATTGAGAATGTGTTTATGGAAACAAATTAATCAAGAAAAAAATTATGAATTGGAAATAAAAATTTATAGATTTCATTTTCTCAATATTCAATTAAAGATTGGAGATAGTCAATTTGGAGGAATCCATGTCTCTTTAATCCTGGTAACTATTTTTATTATTTATAACCTTTTATTGAGTTTTTCTTCTTTTATTTCTACTATATTAGTAATAAGGTTATAGATTTTTTTTCTTATATTGTCTGAATTTTCCCCCTTCCATCATGCCTTCACCTTAATATGTTTACTATTGCCTCTTCTTCCATCAGACAAACTTTCTCTCTCGATACACGTATGTTTGTGTCCATGAAGATATGTGGTAGTCATTTTAAGTGCAACTCTCCATTTAAGGTATTTTGTGGCTATTTGATTTGGCATTTCAGGTGGAATTCTTAGTAGTGAGACGTCGTTGATCTAACTGGAGATGGAGCTTATAAATATTTATTAACTTGTGATTGAATTATGAATAACGGGACAACTATCTTTATGTCTTTGGTTCATCAGTTCTGCATTTTATTGTAATGGCATGATATTTACAGATAACATGATGTGTGTCTATAAGTTCTTTATATATTACTAATCGACCAAAACCCTTATTAAATCATAGTTGTATCTTAGAAGTGTGGTTCGCTTAAAAGTTCTTATATATGTAAGGTCAATAATCAATATGTATGCTCTGTTATGTCAGTATACATTTCCTTAAAGAAAATTTTTACTTTGTTAAAGTTATACTTTGAAATTATACTTTGCTCATTCGACTTTGATGATCAAATACTTGGGCTATTCAATGTCATGGTTGTTCACCTTAATATTTTACACGATGAAGGTGTACATTGATATTCCTTTATTCATTGGACGTGTGGGATGTATGATTGTGTAATTTTATCATATATGAATTTATATGATTTCTTAATTTCTTATTACACTCTGTCGGATCCGTGCTTGCACGGTAGCATCTATCTAGTATTATATAGAAACATGAAGAGGAGGACCACCAAGGGCAAACTTATAAATATGCTTATTATACAAGGGTATTATGGTCATTGTTCAATATTAATTTTTAGCAAACTCACCAGCGTTTCATTTTCTTTCTAGAACTCTCTCTCTTTCCTATCAATTCCCAAAGAGAGTATAAGATGATGCAGAGTGCTTGAATCTTGTTCAAGCAGTACATCAAAAGTCTCATTGGGTGGAAACACAATCCTTTTCCTCCAGATCCAATTTTAGTTAAGCTTTTCTCTCAGTTTTTTTGAAATTTCAATATATTTTGAAAGTATTGTTATGCATGGACATAGTTGTGATATTGGGGTAGATAACTATAAACAAACAAATTATGGAATTTGTTTTCTGTATCTGTTTCATTCGATTCAAGTTTTTTTTTAAATTCATTACAAATTTGGTCATTGTTGTAAGTCATACTCCCTCCATGTCATATTAATTGAATTGTTAAGGTGTTTCACACCCTTTAAGAAAAGAAGATTAAGACATAAATTAGATATAACTTTTCATTTTTACCCATATTAATTATTGTCAAATTTATGATTAAAATAACTAAACATTAATGAATAACTAATTCCAATACTAATTAATAAAGGGTAAAATTGGAAGAACATTCTAAAAATAGTTTTGAAAATTAAATAATTAAATTAATTTAAAAAATGAAAAATACTTCAAAAATTTAATTAATTTGGAGAAGTGCTTTAGCATAAAATTATTGACCGCTTTCAACAGATACTTATTAGTACAGGCAAGTAATGATTTTGGGTATTTTCCTTCTTTCTTCTCAAATTCAATAGACCATATTTTTCGCGTTACTTGCCACTTGTCAGTATGGGTGATTATGCTTTGACGTAACTTAACAACTTCTAATTGGTTTGTTTTCTTCTAATTTTATCACTGCTAAATAAACTATCAACTATATCTGTGGTAGTAGACGTAAAAAGCAAATGAACTTATTGGATTTGTGTCTATTATTTGAAAATTTTGTCTCACCTCAGAAAATTGGAATACTTGTGGTATTGATTAGGCAGAGGTCTTCATCTTTTTTCACTAATTCTGTGTATAAATTACATTTCTCTTATATGGTAGTTGTTCGTTGATTAACATAAAAGGATTCTTTCAAGAACAGACAGTAGTGAAATTGCTTGAAAAATGGCGTCACTAAACTTTCTAAAGAAAATTTCATTGATAATTATAATAATGCCAAACTATGAACCTTAATCTACCGAGTTTGTGAGCAAGCACGACTTAAGGAGCCAGCTCGAACAAAACCTGATGACAGAAGCAGTAATTTCATTATCATTTTCCTTCACGTGGACGGAAACCTAAAAGAGAAAATTAATAAGCTCATAATACTATAGCTTACCTCAGGTGGGACCATCGGAGCATTCTCAGCGGTAGCAGAAAGTTCCCCTTTTAGAGCACCAACAACAGCCTCAGTTATTACAATTGCAACTCCTTCCTATGAAAACAAGATTTTGAACACACAATTCAAGACAGGACAAAGTATAATAAAAAGCAAATGCATAGGACATGAATGTGCAAATGATTAAACGTGGATGATAATTGTACCTGTGCTTCTTTTGTGCTAGCTCCAAGATGAGGTGTAACAGTGACATTTTCTATGATGAGGTATAATTTTGTGTACAAATTACATTTCTTTTATAGTAGTTGTCAAAATACAAGTTGTAACCTTTATAAAACACAAAGTTGATTAACATAAAAAGTTTTTTTTTCAAGAACAGAAGATGGTGAAATTGCTTGAAAACTGGCATCACTAAACTTTCTAAAAAAAATCTCATTGATAATTATAATAATGCTAAACTATGAACCTATAATCGATATTCAACTCCCCAAAATGTTGAAATATGCCACAATGAAGGGATAGGATCTGACTTATCATCAATTTTAACTTATAAAGTTCACTTTGAAAGTTACCTACATACTCATGCCATTGAATTTAATTATGTTTGGTGTATGGAACTTAATGGGGGTAGAAATAGATTTGAATTGTGAAGTGACGTGATGCAAGTATGAGATGATTATACAGATATAGGTAGCAATGAGTTAATAATATAGGAGAAATTATAAATCTGGTTCTGAACAATATCTTGATTAAAATAAAGTTCACTAGCAATCAGAGTATCTAAATTTGGTTCTAACCGGACCTTGATTGTGAAGAGAGCTTAATTAGGTTAATTAATTTCCTCTGTAAAGATAAAGACGCATAATCGACACTGTCAGATTCTGAGCTCAACTCATAACTTTCTTTGAGGAATGGGTAAATGTTATAAAAGTAGCACAAAATGCTCTTGAATTTTTACAAAAAGTTTGAAACTCAACTCATTTCAATACTAGAACTTTGAAGATAGATATTTCAAATGTTTGCATGCGCAAGAAATATGGTCGAAATAGAGCATTAGGATAAGTTCGATTGACTTAATGAGGGGATTAGAGGTTTTGAATTCAGATGGCCAATGATGAATAAGATGTTGATTGGATGGATGGCTTGGTTTGAATAGCAAGTGTCATACTTTGTATTTTGCGATAAAAAAAAATTACTGGAATTTTTAATGCATTACTGGCACTTGAAAGTGAAACATGTTTGGCATTTTCACTTGTAATCGATGAAGTAGCTAGTTACGCTATTGAGTGATTGCTAATTGTGATTTATTGTTGTTTTAATATAGGTGTTCAATGTACTCGATAAATTAGTTTCTCTTCTATCCTTCAACTATTTGCTAGGATGGAGAATGGAGTGAGAATTGTATAATGTATGAAGAATGGTGTGACAATTGGAAGGAATGGGCACTTTTAGTCAGGGGCATGAAATGGGGCATAAGGTTTTCACTCGACCCTCCTCGAAAAGAATCACACTCTACCAATAAGGTAATTATTTAGATTTTAAGTCCCCTTATACACAAAATTCACCTTGATCAAAATCTTAGATTCGTCATTGTTGGCAGATGTGTGATCCTAAAGAAAGCATTGTGTGCTTGAACTCTCATCTAAAGTCGATTCAGTTGATTGATTTCGAAGATGAAGAAAATGAGATAGAACTAATAAGGTTTTTCTTGAAGAATGCATGGGAAGTATGTAGTTTAATGTTCATTTAGAAGTGTTGAAGAAACAATTATGATGTTGATGTTTTTGCAACTTGTTGTTATCACACTATTTGTTCCGTGCCTCAGCCTAAAGAATTGTTTATTCATTTTTTTCATTTTATTTTCAACTGTAATATTTTGTATTTGTGGTATATTACACCAACAATTTTAAGGAGATTCATGATTTGTTAATTTTGAAAAAGTGTGAATATCAAGATAGGGATCTCAACATGATTCCGCTCAACGTCATTCTCTTCAAGAGATGGAAGAGAAGAGGTGTACGGTAAAGTGTTTTTCTACTTACTCAATTCGAGTGGAGAAAAGGTAAAGAAAAAAAACGTTTACCTAATATTTCATGAAAAATGTGATACTACTTTTCATGGAAAAAATGATGTTTAAATTCTTAAAATAGTGGGGGTTTATGAAATGAGAAAAAAAAATCATTGTGAAATTGCGATTTTTGCATCTTTGAGAAATGCTCTAAAAGAGTGTTACAAGTGCAGATATATTTATTATGGAATAAATCACATCTTTTTTTTGGCTATAATGAGATGATTTTTAGCTCTAACATGAGAGTTATAAATAAATTATGAAAAACATGTTGAGTAGCTATTTAACATGAAATGTTTTGGGAGAGAAAAAATATCATTCTTAGAATGAAAAAATATCATAAACATGTGATGGAAATTTTCTTATCAAGTCACATAATATTGAAAAATTTGTGAAATACTATTTTGTTGGTTGTGTGAGTCTTGCAACTCCTTTTGATTCAATTGTGTGAGAAAATTGTAACAAACAAAGAAAGAAGGAGTTTGTTAGCCTAATAAAAGATATGAGATAGAAATGTGACTAATTGCACTTTATATGATATTGTGTATAAAGTATAGCATGTACAAGCAAATCAAGTAAATTTACTTGGTACAAATTTGGTGGCTTGTTTTATGAGAAAAAATATTATGCTATACTTAAATTTTTTGTTGGTGCAGATGAAAAAACTTGGTGCTATTTGTTGGAGATGAAAAAAGCAAATTGTATTGCTTGCAAACTCTACTATGGAGGTTGAAGTAAAAAAAAAAAATTCAACTAGTGAAAAAGTGAAATTGATTTTACTATATGAAACACTTTATTTTTAGAAATTAATTTTTCTAATTTTGATTAATTGTGATAGCACCAATATAATGGTTGAATACAAAATCATTATTAAACGGTAAATTCAGACTCATGAGAAGAAAAACAATATTATGAGATCATATTGATCATTGGTATACCATCAATATTAATTGTGTTAAAATTTGTGATAATCTTGTAGATTTATAAACTAAGGCCTGAGCAAGATAAAGAGTCTGAAGCACATCGAGGTGGATGAAATTGAAGCTAAAAAATTCTAAGTTATATATGAGGAAACCAAATCTGGGACTAGAGATCCTATAACCAGGTTCAATGGGAAGAACGAATCATATGATGACTTGTTGTAAAATGCACTATTATAAATTTTATCAAATCCCTATGATGTGAGTGCATTTATCCTATAATGATTTATGGAGGTTGAGTCTTGAACTCTTAATGAAATTATGTATCTCGTATGAGTGGGGTGTCAAATTATAGGCGCACCCTTGACAGATTTCACCTATGTGAGTGTGAAAGTAGGTCGCTTTTTATGAGAATGGGCCTGTTCTCAAAAAACACTCATGAAACCGGGATAGCACAAGGCCGTAATGTTTTGGCAATTAAAGTTTATGTCAACACCTTGATTATTGTGTGTAAGCAGTGATTCTTTATTTCCCTTAAGCAGTCATAGTTCAAGTCTGAGACCACTATTGACTCTGGAGCAAAGGTTATTTTTTACCAAGTGAAAGTTCAATGTAGAGCACACCTTCATATGCACGATAGTCTACCTTCAACAAAATGGTGAAATACTCTCTTAACTTAATATTAAAATGAGTGGGGGATTGTTGGTGCGTCATTTTAATATTAATAAAAATATATTATAAGTCACATTATATATCATGTTATGTCTATTGGTGGACATTACATTTGTCCCTACTCTCATCAATTGTGGAAAAAAGTGGTCATTAGTTGTTAGTAACTTATGTAACCACCAACTCTTCATTTCACCCATTATTCTGTCTTTAAGTCTTGTAACTTATTTAACATTTGGGCCATTCATTTGGCAAATTTACTACTCATTATCTTCCTATTCATTGCAAGGAAGAATTCATCACCTATAAATAGTGTGGTCTTCCTTTGTGTTGTGAAGATGAAGAAACAAGAGAAGTACAAGAAAATATAGAGTGAAAAAGATGAGTAGTATTTTATATTGAGAATAGTGTAGTAGTGAAAGAGAGAGTTGAGACAAAGAATAATATTCTAGGTCTTCAACTATATTCACTATATACAAAAGAGAATATTTATATGTTGAAGGAAGGTGTTCTTTTTGTGGAGCATTGGACTCTTCAACTAATCCGGAGTTGTTTGAGTTGTACGACGTTGTTGGGTTGTTGTATCCTGGAAGGACAAGTCAAGAGTGATACTGCTGGATCGGTGTAGATATTGCTGCAATGGGCTTGAATCTCCTTAAAGAGAGCGAGATATTTGTGCCTCAGCCTAAAGAATTGTTTATTCATTTTTGTCATTTTATTTTCAACTGTAATATTTTGTATTCGTGGTATATTACACCAACAGCTGCTAATATCCAAACACAACTTGTAAGTGCATTATATGTATTCTGAGTCAAGCTTTGAACAGTTGATTCAATCAGTGCATTAGGTTGTTTTAGAAGTATTGAAACACCACTGTAATGAGCTATTGACAACAAAATGAGGCACAAATCAGGTAAAAGTCGATCTAAGCTTCTACTACTTGGTAAAGGTTGAGCTCGAATAGCCATCTACTTATCAGAATACAAGATAATGTTGATGATTGTTAAGATTATTTAATCATATTCTACATAACTATTTTATAGCTTGTGCATTGATTTTAGTTGGAACTCCATATCTAATCTTGAGATTCTGTAATTTTTCAGAACTACACAATCAAATGAGTGTAATGTGGTTGCCGATGCGGTGGGCTGATATTGACCCTACTAAAACATTGCACCCATAAGTTATTGCATTTGTTGTTTTTTTATTAGCTTTAGCTATTTTGTAGAATAATGAAACTGAATAAGCTCTTTTTCTATTTCTATTCATTGTAAATAGTGGTGTTGAGGCTTATTCTATTTTAATTTCATTGTTGTCATATTATGTATAACAAGGAGGGAACTTTTTTTTTCAAGATAGATCCACTACTGCTGAAGCAATTATTCAAAAGTGAAGCTCCTCCTTGGACAGTGAATTCAGTTGTGCTAAAAACTACGATGTCACTGGATCAAAAGTTGAGTCTAGATTATGCAGGTGTACAAAAATGCAGTACACTAGCAAATCATCTGCCCAACATTGCAATACAATGATGACATCATCCTATTTCTGATTCATTTGCTCCCCTTCCTTCACAAGCCAATAAAAATAGGTGAACCTAAATAGAATGAGATGACAACTCTTAAATTAAATCTATCGCATTTGTTTCGTGATTGTAAAATGGATGTCTCTCCTGTACCTTTTTTTGTTCGAGAGTTGTAGCTAGGCACACTCTTTTGTACTTCGAATGAATCAAAAAAATTATACTCGTAATGCCATGTTCTGATTTTGAGTAAGGTGTTCAATAATAAAATGCTTCTTTAAAAAAAAAAAAAAAAGAAAAAACATGTGAACACATTGTAAATTTTCATATTGAGCTATTTATCAACAAATTCTAAATGTCCGACCAACTTAATATTGAATTGATTCTTGAAATTTAAGAGAAATGATAATGCACCTCAATAAAAATTTAAGAGAAACGACAATGCACCTCAATGATTTTTTATTGGATGTGGATTCTTTTATTATGTAAGCTAAGAAATATGATTCATCAACAAATAATGAGTGTTGTATATTTAAAATTATGATTAATCAAAAGTATTTATTACTAGTTTAGATCTCAATTATATTTTTTAGGTAGATTAAACACAAATAAATTTACATCAAAATTTAAAATGTTGGGCCTGCGCTTAGCACGGGCAAGAACCAACTAGTCTATTATATAGAAATGTGATGAGGAGGACGACCAAGAATAAAAGAGTCTTTTACTACTAAATAATATCTACTATCTATCATTCACACACTAAAAAGGAATTTTCTAGAAAGAGAGCCCAAGGACGATCAAGGATAAAAGAGTCTTTTACCACTGAATAATATCTACCTATGTGACTATAAATAGGAATTTTCTAGAATTACACTTTAGACACAAATAAAGAGACCTTCTCTGTTCCCATCAGTGCTCACTCTTCATTGTTGTATCGGTTTCTTCTCCAGTAAGTGTCTTTTTCTCTTCTGAATTTTTTTTATCTTCAGTTCTCTTCTTTCATATTTTTTCATAAATTGAGTATTTCTCAACTTCTAGACCACAATTTATGTGTATACTTTGACTTGTTTGCGTAGAAATTCATTATTTAGTCTTATTTTCTCTTTGATACCCAATTTATATGTATGGATTCTTTTTAATATTTACCAAAAAAAGGTACTGATGAAGAGCTAGAGTTCAATGGTGTTTTCAACGATGCAATGACTGGTGATTCGAGATTGATCTCTAATTTGTTGATTTCTTATTGTTGTGCAGGTATATTTGAGGTTTTGGCGTCATTGGTGGATATCGAAGGCGGAAGCAGCACCGTGTCTATGGCTATTGTCGAAGCTTTTCCGAGCTTGTAATGCATTGTGCTTGATCTCCCTCATATCATAGGTGACCAAAAGGTAACTGAAAATTGGAGTTTGTTGCTGGGAGTATGTTTGATAAAATTCCTCATGCTAATTCAATCTTACTTAAAGGTACGTATTATTTAGAATTTCGTCAAAAATTGACTTGTTGAAGATGTTTTAGATGAGCTTAAGTAAAAATCTCATTTTTCTATGTTGTTCTGATGAGAATCCTGGAAATTCATGCGCTATTATTATATTTTATTTACTATAATATTAAAAAGGATGATACAACTTATTTGTTGCGTTATGATAACTGAATTTATAACAAGAAAATTACACACAAATTATAACTCATTTTAGTTTTAATTTGTCGGCGTAGTGGCTAAATTTGATGAATTTATTGTTATAAGTAGGTAAAGTTTTGCGACATACTATCGTTTAGTCTAAAATTGGACATGGTAGCCCTCATAAGAGACGAGAGGATTTGGTGGACGATATAAAAAAAAAAAAAAAAAAAAAAAGAAATTGTTAGATGTTTTGTAGACAAAGCAAAACACATCAATATAAACTAATTGAAATTTGTGTGGTGTTGTATTTTTGGTACCTCAAACTTCACTTATGTGATTACATTGGCTATGTTGTTGTTGTTGTTGTCTATTTAGTACAGGTATAATTTATAGCATAGTGATATAATTTTATAAATATGGCAAAATTCACTATTTCATTTCAACAATTTTGTAATATATAATGCAACTTATTGGGGAATACAATACACCAACAGAGAGCATTCAGCTACCAAACACAACATTCAGAAGTGTAGTAGCTCAGTTAGCTACATTCCTTCTTGGTGCTATTTATTATGATTTTCAATTTATTTGGCCCAAAGCAACAAGTTATGGGATTCTTGCGAGTTTTTTTTTTTTTTTTAACTCTTCTATTAAAGTACCTTGTGTTGAAAATTATTTATGATTGCAAAATTGAAAAATCGAGCTATTTGCTCACATGCTTGAATCATATCAGTGTAAAATAACTTTAGTAAAAAATATTTATTTATATTAAAACTCACTACCACAAGTGTAATATACTTCACATTTTGGTTCCACTAAGATAACTAACAAGAGTGTTGAACAGGTATAAATATTTGTTAGTGCAAATAGTCCAGGCGCACACTGTTTGCAATTTCTATACTTTAAAAAAGTGTAGTTTTTTTGTTAATAATGATTTCATTGTAACAAAACTTTCTCTTTTCGGTACAAACAAAGCAGAATGTATCTTAGGTGAAATACTACACAAAACTTTATTCATAATATTTTAATTGTCAAAAGTCTTTGATACTAGAAATTATTGAACAAGCATTTTATAAATAGTTGTTAACGGACCTATCAAAGGTGATTGATGTGGTTTCAAACTTTACTTCTGTAATGTTAATAACATTCTGTCATAGTTCAGACATTCACATTAACATACAAATTGGTAGTAAAAATGAGAATATACCCAGATTGAGCACAAAGTAGTATTTGAATTGGAGCAATGGCCAAAAGAGTTACTATCTACATTATTTGGCAGACCTCTGCAATTCATTATATTTATTAGCCAACAATCAAGTTAGGTGAAGCTCAGATGACACTTCTAAGAACAGAATAATCTCCGCTAGATTGACAATTTCTTTTCGGAAATCATTATATTATTAGTCAAGAATTAATATAGGTTATGGATTCTTCTCAGGAACAATAACTTAGTCACAATTTAGCACACAAAATAACAGGGCATCAAAATTATATTTTTTGAAACAATCTTCTTTATTAAATTTTATTGACTTAAAATTGCTTGGACTCTTCATAAATGTTAGTTGGGTGTGCACTAAATTTTTCAAAAATAGTGTATTTTTAGACAATCCAACACTGTTGCATCATCAAAATTGAAGAGTCCACACAACTTAACCATAATTAGTAAGTGTGGTGGAACTTTTTTTTGTTCATTTTGTATTTCAATTTTGTTTCTTGAATCTGACTTGACTCTTTCAGCTGAGATAGTTGAAATTTTGACCATGTTGTAAGATGGATCATGAATCTTAGGTAGTAGTTTTAGCTTTGACTAGTTGGCTTGATATGTTTGTACTGTCAATGTGGTGTTGTAGGCTTTGCGATGATTAACAAATATTGTTATTTCACAGCTGTAAAGCATAAATTTATTTCAGCATGGTCAAGGAAAATATGATTGCTCAAAGTAATATAAGTTGAATCTGTATTTTTACTTTTTTTTTTTTTTTTTATAAATGAGATTTCATTAAGGCATCCAGTAGATGCAAAGGTACAAAAAGGAGATTTGAATATGAGATTTTAGTTTCAAATTTATATGTTAAGAGTAATTGAATTTTTTTTAAAAAAAATATCAAAGTTGACCATGTTGGCATGTATATGCTTGGTGGACTATCAGTAAGATGCACTCCCAATCCGAAACTATTATATTGGATTGAGTATGCTGCCTCAACAAGTTCACCCATGGAAACTTTTTATTTCTTGCAAAGTCGTTTTATGCTTAATCTGATCTATAAGTATCAACACTTCTATATAAATTGCCAATACTAACTGCATCACTGAATCTTAATGCATATTAAGTTCATTGATGTTTTTTTTTAATGAAGATAGACTACTACTTAGAACTTGTGGAATATCAAAATATGTGACTCCAAAGGTGCTCAATAGTTTGTCCTGTAAGTTATTTTATTTCATATCCTCAGATCAATAACTTTCATTTTTGTATTGCTTCTTGCTAATGATGTAATCTTTTTTGTATTTACGCCTGGTTATCTGCCTTATGAAGAGTCAAATTTCATGACATTTTATATAAGAAAGTCTATATATTTGTTATTGGTCATTTCAAAATGCAATATGTATCATACATTTTCCTTGAAAGAGAATATCGAGGTAAGTGAATGTTATTGACAAAATTCTAAGAATGACACATAATGAGGAATTATTTTGATTGCAGATACGTAAAGCTGAATTTACATGTCCACCATATCTGATGTAATTTGTTTATAGATAATAGATGTATATAGTTGGCTCTTTATCTGCACTTGCATTTAACTTCTCATCATTACCAAAATTACATTTGATATCAAAGCTACAGATTTCTTACTCTCTGTTATGAAACATTTGATATTTGCTACCAGGTAAGGGCTTAATCTGCATGCACAATTCTATATGTAATATTCTTCACAAGTGGATTGATTGTCTAGCATGAGTGGAGTAATCTGACTTTGCATACGACGGAAATGAAAACGTTCATAATTTACATGTGTGCCTCTTAAAGTTGAAAATAAGTGTTGGTATGCACATGTTTATTTTATTGCTATCATTTCACTTTATAGGTGCGATTTATTTGTATTTTCATTGATTTTAACAAAAGTAAAATACAATAGAATTGTATTTTACTAAATTGTTTTAGATATATTTGTACTTTTAAATAATTATTATTAATTTATGATACTAATGGGACTATATATTTGTACATGAAATTTTCCAATCACTTTGAAAATGATGAAGAAAATAAGGTTGTCTAAGCTTGAGCTTAAGCAAGGGAAGATGGAGTGGTCGTTCAAGGCCTGTTTGGAGAGTTCTACTACTACTACTACAGAAATTAGGCACATTTGTGGAGTACAACTACATCCTCTTTCATTATTTGCTTCAATCTTTCTTGAATTTTGATTGAGATGGTAACAAAATTTGCTTTTATAGTAGTGTTAGTTACTTGATGTATTAATTTTCAACTATGTAGCATAGAATAAATGATCATTACTTAAAAGAACAGTGACGAGTGTGCTTTACAAGTAGATTTTTGTAGTGCACTTTCAGTATCTATGCAATAAATATTGGATTGCCTCCTTACTATATATGATTGATCAGCCTTGAACAGGATATTAAATCGCAATTGTCTGATCAAACACAATAAATTTATATCATTAAATTGTTGGATTCGTGCTTAGCACAGGCAAAAACAATCTAGTTATATAGAAATGTGAAGCCCTGGACAACCAAGGGCAGTTTTGTCAACCAAAAAAAAAAATTCAATCTTAGTTTAAATGTACATTGTGCATAAAGTATTAAAATTTTCAAAAATAAAGCAACCAAAATTTATGTAATTCCCAATTCCCAATGTATCCACCATTTAGGCAATAGTTGTGGATTCTAATGGCCACACGTGTACCAATACATTGGGAGGAGTAAAAAAAATCATTGCAAAGTTACATTGACCCCATTTATTGTTTTACTTCAAAAGTATGTACATTCAAGCTTATACATTTTTTTTTTTAAAAAAAAATTATTTTTAAATGTACAGTATAATTTTTAATGAGATTTTTTTATACCAAAAAATTCAAATTTGAGGGCTTTTAATCATCCTTTCTTAGTGTGGTTTGGTCATGAAAAAATATTGTTTATTTTATTTATAAAGTTTATAGTTGAAGTCGTGTTTGGTTAAATTTTATGCAAACAATATTTAGAATTTAAATATATTTTTTTAAGGCATAATACATAAATATGTCATTTTATTTGATTTATCTAATATTTATGTCCTTCAATTTTAGATGTCCATAAATAGACACATAAACTTGTATAGAATTGAATAAGTTGACCCTTGTGTCCTACTTGACGTCCTATGTGACAGTATAATCCACGTCCTATGCGACATTTTATGTGGCACCTACGTGTGTTATTCCCCGTAGGATGTGTGTGTCTACTTCTTCAACTTTATAAAATTTTAAGTGCTTACTTGTGCACACCCAAAGTTGAATGTCATAAATGTCAGACGAAGCCAAGTTAAAAGATATATTTATATATATAATTATGTTTTTCTACGTATGATTTATATTCCTCGGTTTCTAAAAATTACTTGACTAATTTACCTGAGACATACAACCAAATTGCACTAAAAAAAAGTAATTTCTCAAAATAGATAGTTGTATAATGTCATAGATTAGATCTCATATAAGAACTACCACATACTACTACTACAAAAAAAAATCACTTTATTTAAATTTTTTGAAGTTGAACTTGTGTTAAGATATTATTTTGCAAATAATATTTGATTATTGGAATGTGTTTTTTTTTTTAAAAATAAATAAAACTAATATGAAATATAATTCAAATGAGGTCATTTTTATGAGAATAAATAATTTGTGATAAAATTTTAAAAAGGATAATATAGTTAGGGGTCGTTTGGTTATTGGTTAGAGTTATGCAAATATTAGTTATACATGATTTAGTTATGCAGAATTAAGTTATGTGGGTATTAGTTATGTTGATATTAGTTATGCAAGTATTAATTATGTAGGTATTACTTAGTTATGTAGAGATTACAATACATAAATTATTAATTATTGAATATATTATTTACAAATAAATAAGCAAGCAAATAGTATAATTTCCCAAATAAAATAAAGAAATAAATCTTCTCTATACTTAAATGGGAATTCTGTTTTTTTTTTCTCTCTTTATTTCTTTAAATGTTTAAAGCTTATAAAAATAAAATACCATAAATATATTTCAAGTAAAGTACGTTATAAAAGCCTATTTTATATAATGTAAATTTCTATCAAAATGATGTATGTATTGTTTGTACATTTTTAGTATACCAAATATATGAGTTATATATAAATTCATATTCCAAATAAAAAACAATACATAAAATTAAATATGTGGAATATATTTAGTAATATATGGTGATAATATATGATTATCATATGCGTTATCAAAATTATACATTCCGATTCATAATATTAATAAAAAATTTATAGTTTGATTTCAAATGAAAACAAATAAAAAAACAGTTCGTATACAAAATAAATAAGAAACAAAAATAGTTAGGAAAATAGAATAGTTATGTAAAGTTTTTTTCTAGAGTTTTCAATTAAAAAAAAAAAGAAGAGAAAATACATAAAGTCCACCCTTAACTAATACTCTTTTTGTAAAGAGACACTTAAACTTTGCGGGGGTCTTAATACCCCCTAAATAATTTGAAAGTAATAATATTGCCTCATTTTTCGATTAAATCCAGTAGTGAGAAAATGTATGATTTTCACGCCCCAATCTTAAATTGCCATGGGTTAAATGTCATAAATTATAAAAATAAATATGAAAAAAAAAATTTCTTTATGATTAATAAAGGGAAAAATACCCCCCCCCCACCAACACCTCTCCATTCCTATCTAGCTACTTCTCCCCTTTCCCTAACCTTCTTTATCAAATAAAGAAAAGACAATTAACTTCACTTAGAAATGGTAAAGAAAAATCAGTCTATAATTTTTATGCTATTATCATTGTAATTTTAGGAAAACAATCATCATTTTATCCTATTCCTCTATTCTTGGAACTGTACAAATACTTCTATTAGCACCAAGAGGCCTTTCCCCTCAGATGGCTGAAGCAACCATGGCTAACCACCATTAATCTATCATTATCGCCGAAAAATTCTTTTTGGTCAGATAAAATGGTAACTAACAATGACCTTCTTTCTCTTCATTTTTTCTTTTCACTTTTGTTATCTTTTCATCATTTCCGTCAAAAATATCAAATATCGACGATGATAAGTTGTACCATCGGAATGACGAAGAAGATAGGAGAAGCAAATGACGAGTTTAGAATTGAGGATGACTTAACGGAGTATTCGTCTTGTGACAGTGAATCGAACTTCGAGAAATACTACAGTACTTGCTAACTCTATGATAGACACTCCAACAAGCTTCCATAGTTGTTAATGGTGTTTGAATTGATTTGGAAAGATAGATCTTTATTTTTTTAAGAGAAAATAGTCAAAAGCCCCCCAATTTATAGTCGGATTGTCAACTACACACTCATACTTCACGGGGGTCCTATTACCCCTTGGACTATTTTAAAGTGAAATTATTTGCTCTCTAAATGTTGATGTGGCAAAAAAGGTGTAGTGCACTCTCTTTGGGAGAGTGAGAGATAAAAAGATAATTAAAATATTAACTTTATAAATATTTAATTTATTTCATATTAATATTCTACATTTTTTTATAAAAAAAAAAAAAGAAATTATGTTTTCTTTTATTCTTTTACCTTCTTTTCTCTTTTTCCTTTAATCTTCATCAGATCCGGACACCGACGATGGCTCACCTCGACCACCAGATCACCGTTCTCATCAACTTTTCATCACTAAGTCAATTCTCATCTTCAAATCACATATTTTTCATCATATCTCCACTTTTCATCACTTTGAAAATTTGTTGGTAGCTCAAAATCAAAATTGAAAGTTAGAAGAATCGAACTTTAAGTCATTAATGAAGGAGTTCACTAAGTAATAGATTCAATTAATGGAGAAGAATTCATTAAAGAAATCATTGGGTAACAAACCCTTTAATGAAGAAGACTCATTTATTGAAATTGTTGTAAACATCAATTGAGTTTCTCATATCAACGTTGTTAAATCTAAATTAATACTAGTCTCTTTGCAAGTCTGGTACCTTTACCAGCATGGAAGTATAATTTTGATGAAGGTTGAAGAGCAGTGGTCGTCCAATCTGCAAAAGCCTTCAAAGAAAAAGAAATGGAGGAATGAAAAAGAAAGAGAAAAGGAGAAGATGAAAATATAAAACAAAAAAAAAAGTAAAATATAAATGAATAATTAATTTTTTTTACATAAAAAAGGATAATATTACGTGGCACCGTGTATTGACTACTACCTAATACAAATTTGGGCGTGAGTTTGTAGGGGGCTAAATATTTCACTTTTAAAAGGTTCAGGGGGGGGGTGATAGGACCCTCGTAAAGAATAAGTATGTAGTTGAGAATTCGGTAATAACTTGAGGGTGCTTTTGGCCATTTTCTCTTTTTTTTTAAAAAAAAAAAGAATTCATTTTGAAATGCCACATGATTGTTTTATATTGATTAGAGGTTGTTTTTAAGCTACTCACGCGCTTTTGCAGCAGGTGCAAAAATAAGTGAAAATGACGTATTAAGCTTGGTTGAAAGTAGTTTAGTGGTGTAACAGGACCTTCGCAAAGTTCAAGTGTCTTTTTACAAAACAGGTCTTACTTTAATGGGGTAATTATGAATTTTCTCAAAAAAAAAAAAAGGTCATAGGGATAAATGTGTAATTTTTTAAATACATGTATAACTAATACCCTCATAACTTATTCCACCTTTTATCATGGATAACTTATACATAGATTCCTTCATAAATTATGTAGGTATTAATTATGTAGGATTATAAAAAATGTAACCATACACCGTATATAATTAACACACGAATAATTTTTATACAATATTTAGAAACATATCAACCAAACACAGTAAGTCATGTTGACTTTTCTACCTAATACAAAACTTCTACCAAACATAGTAAAACAAATACAACTTTTTATATATAAGAAAATATGCATCTTATACGGTAACCAAATTACCCCTTAAAGTATTAAAATGTTTTTCAAATTTCAACTATAACTTTAAGTTATATTTGTAATTTTCATACTCACATGCTGATTTTCAAATAAAGTGAAATAAAAAGATTATCTATTTCTTTGTGTTAATTTATTTTTCATTTAAATCAAACTCCATTTCAGAAGCTGAAGGAATATCCTTATCTGAAGCATCATCTTTAACTTGAACTATATTAGTTCGTGGGTCAATCTTTACCTTTTCGACCATAGAGTTATCATCTGAACCAATAGTATGTAACGAAGCCGCACGATCTCGGGCCGGACCATATATTGGATCAATAGGGGAAATATGATGAATCGCAGGTAAAAGTCTACGACTGGATAAAGAATATCAATTCATAGAAGGCATTAACCTGTTATTAGTAAAAGACTACCTATGAGGAGCGTAACTATTATCAGCAAACTATATATAAATCCTTCTATCGGGATTTTGAGAAATATGAGAAAATTCAGAATTAGTAACAGCATCAATTAACTGATTTAGGGGTATTACCAAATTTAGAGTCCACGAAGTAGGGAAATCTATTTCTTCCCACTTAATAGGTCTTCTAGTAGTGACCTTGGACCTTGCAAAATTGGTTTCCACCAAAATAGTTTGATCAGAAGTATCATATAATCTACATTTATGATTAAGAGTAGATAATAATTTAAAATAGATTCGGTAAGATAAACAAATGAGTTCCGAACCAGGCGCATAGTTATAACCATGAGTTTTAACATTTAATGTCAAGGCATCCAAAATATTTGCATCAGTAAGAGATAATTGCAGATTAGGCTGAGTATTAAAATAATTTAGACCATAGGCCACTGTAGGTTCTATCGAACGCATGAGAGACTGACGGAAATTTAAATTTCTAGCATCACGAAGAGCAGCTAAAAAAGTCTCGGGCAACCCTTTAAGAGTCAAAGGTTTAAAGGAAATTTGAACCATACCAATATGCAAATAAATCGGATCTGTATGATGATCCCTGAGATGATCTAGCTCCATATGATAGATTACCATAATTGCCTCTGCTTGAGGTTGTTCTTCCCCTTCCTCTTCCTTTAATGTGAATCCAAGGTGGATCCATCCTGCAAACATAGCACCTTTTCGTTATTATTCAGAAAAATAGTTGGTCAGACAATTATCATCTGAATAATATTCTATCTGAATATGAGAAAAATCTTCTATCAATATTTTATCTATAATTTTATCAATGATAAGGTTTTTCATATCTCTAGGTAAATATGTAAGAACCCTCAATATAGAAATGAGAGTTTCATCATCAAGAAAAGCTTGGAAAAACATGATTATTGAATGTATTCCCTGGATAAGAAATCAGGTAAAGAGTTATCAACTCCATTTTTATATTGAATCTCAAAATCAAAAGGGGCTAATTGTGCTTGCCACCTGGCGAATGTAAGTTTCGAAGCATCATGCTTGAAATCTTTGTCAAATATAAATTTGACCGATTGAGCGTCAGTTTTTATATCCAATATTGGACGCATTTGTCTCAATAATCTTTTGCCAAATGGGGTTGCAAGCGCTAAGCATGGCAGTGATTGTACTCACTGCTTAATATCCTTTACCAACTTGGTAAGAGTCTCATTCTAAGGAGACTTATTATCCTTCTTCAACCTATCGTATAAAGGAGCTATGTCTCGAGAAATATGTTTGTAGAACGGTGAAATATAATTTAAACTTCCCAAAAATCTCTGTAGTTGAGTCATGTCTGTAATAACATCAGGAAACTTGTCAGCAAAATCAATAGCCCTTTGAATGGGAGTAATCTTCCCTTGACAAATTTGATGTCCTTAGAATCGAACATCTGTTTGGAATAAACTCATTTTGGGTTTTGAAATAACCAAACCATTTTGTATTACAACCTTTTTAAAAATATCAAGATGCTTGACATGCATTTCAAAAGTTTTTGAAAATACTAAAATATCATCAATATAGACAATAATAAAATCCATATAAGGGTTGAAAATATCATTCATAATTTTCTGAAATTCAGAAGGGGCGTTTTTCAAACCAAAAGGCATGACATTCCATTCGTATTGTCCAAATAGGACATTAAAAGCAGTTCTATAAAAATGCTCTTTAAAAATCTGAATTTGCCAATATCCTGATTTTAAATCAAATTTTGAAAATATGTTGGCATCGTATAATCTTGATAATAAATCTCTTTTATTAGGGATAGGATACCTGATCCACTTTAAGTGTTTATTCAAAGGTTTATAGTTAATGACCAATCTTAGAACACCTCGTTCCCTTTCAGCCGCGTTATTAACATAGAAGGCTGTGCAAGACCAAGGAGACTTGGACGGTTCTTGATGTGTTCACACCAGATAGATTTTAGTCCAGGTTCACTGGCAAGAAAACATATTCAAAAAGAATTTTTTGATGAAAAATGGAATCAGTTTAAAACTTGGTTCTTTGATGCTTATAACAAAGAAGATCTTGATTGTATTTCTCAAGAGTTTTATGAAACTTGTGTCTTACATAATCAAATTATGCATTTTGTTCCTTGGTTTATAACCACTTATTTACCTTTATATATCAACGTTATAGAAAGAACTTATAAAGATGGGAGTGGTAATCTTTTAAAAGCTATCTACCTTCCTCAATCCGCATTTGTTTTACCAAATAATACTGGTATTACTTTCTCAGCTTTTCAAAAATTCATTGAGGAAGATATTGTTTCTATCAGTATTAATGAAATTAATAAACTTATTACTCAAAATAATTATTTAAGTCTTTATGTTAAAGTTTTGGGTGAGCATATTAGCTCTCTTGATAAAAAAAACTCGATGACTTAACCATTTTAATAAAGGAAATTAAGATTGATATGGTCAAAACTAATTTTGCCACTACTACTGATATTGCATCAACTTCTGAAAGTGGTTCTAAAGTAGTTTCTACTTTTGTTCAAAGGCCTATTGACATCTCTGATTTTAAACCTAGTTCTTTAAAAAATTTAGAAGAACTTCTTGATAAGAAGTTTTCCGATTTCGATATTCAAGAGCTTGTTGATAAAAAGCTTTTTGGTTTGAATTTTAAACCTATGGATTTATCGCAAGATTTTGCTGATAAAATGGAAACTACTGCTGATTTTAAAAATCAAGTCTCTTCGGAGTTTAATAAACTCAGGGGTTATCCCAAGAAGAATAGCAAATATGCTACCAAGCCAAGTATGAGTACATACTATTATCCTCGTCTAACTCCACAAGATGTTTTGATTGAAGAACGTGACTGGAATCAGACCAATACGTCTTATAGTGGTTCCTAAATTTATGAATGGAATCTTGATGGATTGACAGATCGGCAATTAACCATTTTAGTGCATCGTATGCTGATGTACGCAACTATTTGCAAGAGTGTTAAAAACACAGACAGAACTATCTATAAAATGATCGTTGCAGGTTTTACAGGTCAGCTTCGAGGATGGTGGGATAATTATCTCAGTACAGATGAAAAGGCTTTAGTCATTAGTGCTATAGCCAACAACGAAGGAGTTGATAATCTGGGAATGACCTTGGTAAAAAACAGGGAAGATGTTGTTTATACCCTGATTCTTACTATTTTAGAACATTTTAATGGTAGATTTACCAGTCAACATGAGACGGTTAGAACCCTCCTTAACGGTCTTAGATGTCAGACCTTAGCACATTTTAGGTGGTATAAAGATACCTATTTTAGTAGGGTGATGGAATTACCTGAAAATAAGCTTGAATATTGGAAAGCTAAGTTTATAGACGGTCTTCCCCCTCTTTTTGCTGAAAGAGTGAGGAAAACGTTGAGAGGAAATCAGGTTGATATACCTTACGCCAATTTCAGTTATGGTAAGCTTATAGGAATCTGTACACAAGAAGGATTGAATCTGTGTAATGAACTCCAGATGGCTAGACAACTTAAAATAGATAAGCTAAAGGAGAGATCTCAATTAGGAGATTTTTATGAACAATTTGGTTTACCAATCCTAATGCTAAGAAAGACAAATATTACAGATCTTCAAAGGGCGAAGATTCTAGCAAAAGGAGAAGGTCTAAACGTAGGCATAGATCAAAGGAAGATAGAGAAGCTAGAAAGAGCTATCGTAAATCTAATAGATTTACTAAAGATAGATCGGGAAGAGATATTTCTAGGGTAAAGAGCTACAAGTGTGGTAAGCTTGGACATATTGCTCCAAACTGCAAATTAAACAAGTTAAAAACTTTGGAACTCGACAACAACACCTATGAAAAGGTATATGGCTTGTTATACACTTCAGGTTCAGAAGAAGATTATGAATCTAATTCAGGTTCTGATGTAGAATTATTTGATTCCTATAATTCTGATAATAATTGTGCTAATACATGTGATACTTGTCAGGGTCCTGATTACAATTGCAAGGATGATGAAATTTATAAACTTCAATTGCAATTTCAAGATTTTAATTTGAATACTATCACCTCTGATAATGTGATTGAACTTCTTAAGGAAATTACTGATAGTAAGCTCCGTGAAAAAAGTTTCTTGAAAAGAAAAATGATTTAAAGGATTTCGAATATGAAGCGCCTTATTCTTTAAAAGAAGTTGATAATCGTATTTTAAAGAAAAATAATTTTATTGAAAAGGATTCTTCTTTGGATGATTTAAAAATCGAAGTTGAGAATTTGAAAAGAGAGATTAAATCTCTTAAACAAAATCAATTGATTTGTGATCATCGTATTGCTCAGATTGAGATTAATAACACTGACGAAGATTGATTTTCAAAAAATAAAGGAAAGCAAGTTCAAGAAGAAAATCTCCAACTTGATAATTCTAGTTTTAAACAAGATATGTTTTTAGGAATGATGCAAATTGTTACAGCTCATAAATGGTATATTAAATGTACTATTTTGATTGATAATAGTTTTTCGATTACTAACATTGCAATGATTGATAGCGGTGCAGATGTTAGTTGTATTCAGGAAGGTTTAGTACCAACTAAATATTTTCAAAAAACTACTCATTTGGTGAAATCTGCCTCTGGTCATGCTATGTATAGAGTATAAGTTGCCCAATGTAAAGATTTGTCAGAATAAAGTCTACATTCCACACTTTTTCTTTTTGGTTAAGAATCAGCTAAACCCTCCAATTATACTTGGAACTCCTTTATAAATGCGATTTATCTGTTCACAGGGATCGATGCAAAAGGATTCTCAGCAAAATACAAGGATAATGAGATAACTTATTCTTTTGTTATAGATCCGGTAACTAGAGATATTAATGCTTTGATTAAAATGAAGTGGAATCATGTGGACTCATTACAATTGGAGTTATTCAGCATGAATATTTTAGAGTCGATGAAATCTGCTAAGGTAAAGGAAAAAATCAAATTGATTTCTGAGCAGATTGCTGTGGATATTTGTGCAGATCATCCTAGCGCCTTTTGGAATCACAAAAAGCATATTGTGACTCTTCCTTATGAAGAAGGACTTTTAAAGGATGATATCCCTACTAAATCTTGGCCCTATCAAATGAATGCTGAGTTAGTAGAATTCTGTAAAACTGAGATTGATAATCTCGTTCATTAAGCAAACGAATAGTTTGTTCAGAAGAATTCAAAGCAAGAGACTGCTCAGTAATTTTAATCAATTGTTTCGAAGATAGTTTATCAAACCAATCATAATCATAGATAGTTTTTATAGGGAACTTTAGGAATCGTCCACTTGTTTAACAAGTCAAGGTTATGAGGTATATCTACCTCTTCAAATCTAGTACTTTTAGTACTCGTATCTCCCAGATCTATAGGTGAAAGATAAGATCTATGTCGAATAGTTCACCTCTATCTCATATATTCCATGAAAATTTTTTGGTTCTGATACTAGATTTACAGGATCAAAGACCTGGCAGTAATCCGCCCAGTCATAGATCAAGCAAGTCAAGCATCCTTAAGCTAGCGGTAGTCCGCCTGCGAAATAATCGAAATACACAAGAATTTTGACATAATTTTTCAGACTGCATGGTATGCTTTTTACCCGAGCAAAAGGTCTGTCAGAATCTAATACATACAACTGATTGAGCCCATGTGTCTGGCAGTTCTAATCGGGTATGAGGTGCCCTACTTATCAAAACTCTTTTTTGGGCTAAAACCACGGCTGGCCAAATGGAGTCACTAAGACAAAGCCAATAAGAGTAGTACTAGATTCGACTGTACCTTGATCTCGGAACCAAGTCGAAAAGCCATATCAAAATTCCTTTATATTTAAATAAAGCTTAGATCCATTCATGGTCTATATAGGAGAGAAGTTAGTTATTCGACATAGATAATCTTTAGCCGGACATAGTCCTGGCTAGGAGAGACATACTAAAATTAAATACCTTATAAAGGACGGTGTCTTCAAGATCCAAAACTCTGAGAAACTGACCAGTTTATTTATTTGAAGTGTCAGAACAGTACTCAAAAGAGAGAGTTTTACAATGAGTTACAAAACTCAAAAGAAAAGAAAGAGCATTTTCTAGAATTTATCTGATGCCTTCTTCCTAATGAAAGACTAAGTTTTATATAGAAAATAAAAAGAAGACAATAGGAATCTATATATAGTAAAAAGGGGTCCCTTATCTAGGTCCCTGAATAGTGTTTCAACTATTGAAACAGTAAATTTACTGTTTGGTGGGCCTATCTTCACATGGTTGAGTTTCCTTCTTTTGTCACGTTTTTGCCTTTGTCTAAGGCTTTTATTTGTTGCAAAAAATCTTCCGCATCTTGTAATTTTGTGGCTGACAGCATATGATCTGACTCCGCCCGTTATGATTCGTCCACATCGTTGCTAGTTTCACTTCGCATTGAGGTGTCTGATTTATCTATTTGAGTTATTGTTTGAAGTAAATTATTTCTTACTTCCTCAAGATAGTCTTGAATCATTTTCTCTTTATCTCCTTCTTGGAATGAAATCCTCCGAGCAATATGTCGGACTGAATTATCTTCAATAATTTTCTTGGGATGGACTGTTTTATAATCCTCAATTGTTTCTTTAATTGAGTCTATAAGCTCTTGACCAACTAATTGTTTGGTCTTAGGATCCATTTTTAAAAGTTTATCCCAGAAATTATTATAATAAGTTATGTAAAGGCAAGGAATATTCTCCTCACTGAATCCTACTTCAGGTGTCCATTTGTGTATCCATGGTATCGAAAATTCAATGAAAAAATAGATTTGATCTATTTTTTCTATCCAGCATACATGATCTTCATGATATAATCTGTTAAGATCTGGAGATACCTTAGTCCATTCTTTATATAAATTCAGAAATGGTTCAGGTAAAATCTGAGTAGTAGGACCGTGGTATAACCACCAGTTAATAAACTAATTTGGAATTGTTCCAGCTAATATCTTCGCACAAACCTTTACAAACCAAGTGTGTTTGTGTTTATCATTATTATAATACAACACTACATCGAATGCTTGGATATAATCCCAATAAGTAAAGTTCATCTTGGCATTATTGAGACTTATCTATCTTTCTTTCATAGCTGACACACCCCAATCTTCAACAGATATAATCTGTTTTATAATAAACTCTTCTCCTATGGGTTATGACCCATATCTGAAAAGTGCTGAAACTCTGCACTTCTTGTATTCATCAAAATTTCTTCATAATATGATCGAGTCTTATATGACTCTCCTGGTTAATACAATCCATTTACAAGGTATCGTTGGGATATCTTCCAAGGTTCATCTTTCTGTTGTAAATCAGAATTTTCCAATAGAAATATCATTTCTTTTTTTGGTAACTTTTCATAGGATTTGATATCATCAGAATCCTTTTTGATAATTGAAACAAAAGTATCTTTTTGCTTCTTACCTTTTAGATAGGCCTGCATATGAGCATATAATGGACTATCTTTTGAAATATCTTCCAAATTAACCAGTTGTTGCGAACTGGACGAAGATTCTTCTTGAGAAGAAGTTCTTTTATTAATTAAAGTTCTTTTTCCCGTTTGTATAACCGGGGATTATCTTAAAAATAAGATTTAATTTAAATATTTTTAAAGTTTAACTATTTGAATTAAAATTTTAGATGTTTTATATGAATATGTGATGAAAATAATTACATTTTACTTTTTTTAGAATTATTTTTTTGTACTTTTATTTTTATTTTTGTAAGATGAATAATAGATGATGTTCTTGTTGTTAATTATGATTTTTTACTTCTCAATTGAATGTGTACTAGATAAGGGCCCCAATATTACAATCTTAAATATATTAGAGGTAATTAATTAGTTTTTTGAAAAAAAAATTATCATTAATATTTTCTAATAAAAACGATAGTAAATGATAATAAAAATAAACATATTTTTTTTATCAAATCATACCGTATAGCTTTTTAAAATTGTCTTAATTAACAATACAATATCATATGCACCAATGATTATTTTAACATAATGTCAAACAAATACATTCGAATTTAACACTTAATTTGATGATATTCTTTTCACATTTAGAGTAGTATAAATATGAAAAATAAAATAAAATTATATTATTAATCCTAGCATATTTATATGATATCTCAAAATTTTAATTTTCAAATACATAAACTTTAAAAATATTTATACTACTATAAAATAGGCCACCAAAGAGGGAAATGGAGAGTCCTGTTCTCCAAGTTCGCACATCGAAGCCGCCGCCGCCATAGATGATCTCCGATCATCAGCTGCCGGAGAAATCAAAATAAGCTTCCCAATGTCGCATATCCTCCATTTCAGCTGCTACCAGATCTTCTCCAAGGTAAGTTTCTAAACTTCTACTCATCCTGAGCTAAATCGGTCAGATCGGGAGAACTTCAAGTTTTCCGTCTTCTACCTTTATTGCAGCTGGAGATTCCGCCTAAACTATTATTTCAAATAAAAAATCCTGAATAATCTATCCTAGCATGTTATTTACTGTATTTCGATTATCACATTATTTTATTATTGTTTTCAGCAGCTTTCCGGTAGACTTTTCACTGTTACCTTGTTACTTGCTATTATTCTCCTTACCTTTGTACATGGAGTTATTGCACTTAAGACGAAGGTCTTTCGGAAATAAGTGGTAAATTCTGCACATATTCAGACTCCACTTGTGAGATTTTACTATGTTCTTTTTATGGCTGTTTAATCCCATGAAACTTCTAGTTTGTCCTAGAGTACCTGAATACGAAAATTTTGGTTATTATGGGTTAAATCCCATAAATACTAAATTCTATTTGGAGTCATTTATATCTTTGAACTACCCAACGACTCTTAATTGTCCTTTCTGCGACAAGCACTGAAAGATGAGGCCTAAACATAATATTAGGGATCTTAGAGAAAAAAGATTTTTCGAAAAAATGGTTGTGCTGATTGCTGAAATATTGCAATCATGCTATACAATCGGATATGCAAAAAGATTGAGGAAGAGTCAATGAGTTGAGGTGATAAAAAAATGAAAAGGCAAAAGAAGATGACCTTACCCTAGAGGCAGGTTTGATTATCAGTTTTTTTTTTGGCAAGAATTGTTTGTTTGAATGTTTTGCAAGAAGTGTTTATTTTGAGCTCTTTTTTTGTTTGGTACAAGTCAAGTGTGTAGTTGAAAAGTCGAAACATGTTGAGAGGAATAGCTTTGTATTATACTTAAAACAAACTTACTTTTCAGTTTACATCACCACAAATATGAAAATATCATACTTGGTGACACAACAGAAAAGAAACAACAACTTAAACCAAATTTATCCTTATTGATAAGGGTACACATGTAACTAGCGTGCCCAAAAGCTAGTATATTACATGGAACAGTCTCTTCTTCCCTCTTGAACAAGGAATGGAATTATTCCTCCTAAGTTACCTATAAGCTTAGTAGCATGTTCTGGGTACATGGTAAGTGGCTTCGTTGTGACCTGATATTCATTGGTTTGTGATGGTACACATTCTTTTGGCATGCAACTGCAGTTTATACCTCGAGTCTTATGCGTGTCCATATTCTGGAAGCACTGAGCTGAATTATTCTCAGTCAAATGATTAGATGATTCTTCTTTTCCTTTTGGGTATACTTAGGTTAAATGTATTTTCTTGATCTTTTTTCTCTAGTACCATTGTGCGGTGATATATGCAATCTTTTGTAGAGTGCTTGTTTGATTCCATGCTTTACCATCCAGGTGAGTGCAGGACCAAGAGTATTCTGCATGCAGAGGTTTGCCGTGGAACGCCTAAAAAATGATAAAGGTAGTCAAATTGGGAAGTTCCTTTCAAAATTAAAATTGTTGTTTATGATGCAATTGAGCAATTGTTTTCTCTATTAACTGATATAAGTTTTAAGTTGCATTTCCTTTATCCAGAACAGGAAAAAATTTAAGTTGCATGTCCTCCCTTGAATCTCTTATTCCAGTAAAGGTTGGCAAAGCAAATGTTGCAAATGTTAGTATTTGGTTCACTTCTTATGGAAGAAAATCGTCATTCGATACTTTAAGTCACTTCTTGTCGCCTTACTAATAGCAAGTCCCTCAAAGTGAGTGCTTAACCTCTGTTGGATGACTTGCTGTAACTTTGTTCTCTCCTCTTTTTATCCCTTGCCTTGGCTGTCTTCTGCCATCACAAGTTGTTAGGTCACATCATTTCAAGCTTGAAAAGCGAAAGGTGCTGAGAAGTTCCAGTAGGAGGCAATTCAGTTTCTTTGCCACTGCAGAGGACCAGTTGCCCAACAGTGAGCTTGAGGGAGATGTTTCTGAGCAAGAAAGTGAACGTCCTAGTGTTGAATACATTGCCTCTGTCAGTAGTTCAAATGCCCAACTTGAAGGTGCTGGTGGTAAGCCTGGCGTACTATCATTCTACAATCGTCCTTACAGAAGGGAGGAGAAAATCCTTGTGTCCACTGCTGCAAAGAACGAGAACATTCTACTATGGTTTGTTGGTCCAGCTGTCCTTGTAGCCTCTTTCATCTTTCCCTCGCTTTATTTGCGCAGGATATTATCAACTATATTTGAGGACTCTTTGTTAACTGGTAGGCAAGGCTTGTGTTTTAACATGTTTCTGACATTCATATTTGTTTCATTTAGTTTATCTACCAACCTGCTTTAGCTCCCGAAAGAAAAAACAACCCCCCACCCCACTCCCCAAGAAAAAAGAACAAAAGAAGCTATGCTGATCCTTCTGATCGCATCATCATATTTCTATTGCCAGTAGAATAACAAATAAATAAACACACATCCAAAATTGTGGCAGTACGATATCTTGTGTCCACTGACTCAATGATTTGTATGCGAAACTGTTAAAGAATCCCACATTGGATATGGGATGGGTAATCAGTCTCCTTATATGACTTGGACAACTCCTCCCTTTGAGCTAGCTTTTGGGGTTGAGTTAGACCCAAGATTTATTTCTTTACATGGTCCTTCTCAATTCTTTGTTCACAAATGTTGGGCCCCCTTATTATGCTGCCCATGCCCTGGTTAATGAGGTATGTGTGTCCGGGGAGCGTTTAGAGTACCACATCGTATATGGGATGGGTAATTGTTCTCCTTATATGCTTGGACAATCCTCCTCCCTTTGAGCTAGCCTTTGGGGTTGAGTTTGACCCACGATCTATTTCTTTACATATATAAACTAAGAGAGAGAAGACCCACGATCTGTGTCAATATCAGGTGCCTGTTATGTGGCTGAAATGTCGATCATGTTTGATTGTTGTTATTCGATGTTCATGCTAATGATTTCCTTCTTTAAGTTATAAACAAGCAGTCATTTCATCGCAGTTTTGCTAAATAAACTGCACTCTTAACCTGCAGATTTCCTCATCTTGTTCTTCACAGAGGCTCTCTTTTACTGTGGAGCAGCAGTGTTTCTTCTCCTAATAGATCGTTTAAGAAGACCGCTTGAGCTAATATCTTCTGACAGGAAAATTACGCCACCACTCGGATATAGAATATCTTCAATTTCTGTACTAGCACTTAGTCTAATAATTCCAATGGTGACCATGGGGTTTGTCTGGCCATGGACTGGTCCTGCAGCTTCTGCTACTCTTGCCCCTTATCTTGTTGGTATTGTTGTGCAATTTGCTTTTGAGCAGTACGCAAGATATATTGACTCGCCTTCATGGTCTGTTATCCCAATTGTTTTTCAGGTAAGGACTAGATCGACTTCGTAATTTCACTTCGAATGTTTTTGTTGAGAGGGAACACTGAACACTGGCCACTGTGATTTTTGTTGTATTGTGGCCCATGAAGTTTAAGTTTAAATGTTATCAGGAATAGGGCCACCCTCCCCCAACACACTCCCTTGTGTTCAACTAAAACTTTTTGCAGCTCTTCTAACTTAATTTTCTACAGTCTGGATGTTTAAACCCTTCCAAATATTTCAAATGACATAGATAAACTCTTATTTTAGTTCCTATAATGACACTACCAGATCCGTGAATGACAGTTTTCATTTCTCAAACTTTACTAAGTTGACTTGTTAAACTATGTCATACTTTTATTACCCATGTATACTTTCATTGTTCTAATGGAAAAACCAATTAAGTAGACTCCCAATTAAGATAAGACTACACCAGCACAAGAATTTTCAAGTTTGTTGTTGGATGTCTTACTTTATCTTTACTATAATGTCATACTAGTATCATTGGACATCAGACTAGTAGTTTTTTGTTCTGCTTAGACTGGTTCTGATAACGTTCTGTTTTATTCGCCAAATAACTTCATAATATGTCTCTCCAAAAGCATGAATAGTTTATCCAAATATTCAGAAAGATGATTGTGCGACTTTTTACTGCTTCCCACTTGTCTTGAAAGAATTTTATGCTCCCCCTTGCTGATTGAATAAGTTAACACTTCCCAAAGTAAAGATCCTCAAAAGCAATTTTTGTCTAAAAAATTATACATGTCCCTAAGGAGTTATTATGGTAGTTGATGAGGTTATTTGTCACAATTTTACAGGTTTACAGGCTGCATCAGCTGAATAGGGCTGCACAACTAGTAACAGCCCTTTCTTTGACAGTGAGAGGAGCTGAGATGACTGCACAGAACTTGGCAATAAATGGGTCACTGAGCACACTTCTAAATGTCCTTCAATTTCTTGGGGTGATTTGTATTTGGTCCCTTTCTAGCTTCATCATGAGATTTTTCCCTTCTGCTACAATGGGTGAGGGGTAAGACATGGTTCTTGGTCCCGCACTAAATACTCTGGAATAATCTGCACACGCATTCTTCTGGTTGATTGTTTGCCAATGCCACAGGTCTTTTGTGGTTGCGGCAGTTATTTCTTCAGATGGTCCCTGTTGTTGACTTGATCTTTGTTGAATGTGAAAGAACATGAGCATGGACGTTTGCAGAAAAATTCTTGGCAAATGAAGAAATGCAAAGGTGCAGAGCTGCTGTGAATTTGGACAGCACGCACTAAGGAGTTTTACTTCATGGTTCTTTCATGTACAGTTTAAATTTTATAATGGGTATCTTCTGCAATTGCATGTAGATTGCTGGACTACCATAGTAATAATTGTTTTAGATATATTATATCCAAATAGATTTGCAATTGCATGTATTTAACTCTCCCATCTCGCTTGCTCTCTCCTCTCCACTCGCCTATTTCCTTATGTATTTGTATTTCAGAATGTATGTATTTAATGTTATTCACATATATTTAGGAATACATAAACTATCTCCTCTGCCTCTCTCCTTCTCTTGCTTGCTTCTCCTTTTTTTGCTCGATACTTTAGTGTATATAATAACAAAGATATATGTATTTAACTTGAATTCTGATATGAAATTATTACTTAGTAATTAATAAGACAATATGTAATTATTATTTTAAACTAGAGGAGAATTAGTAAATAGGGGAGAAATTTTTGTCTGATTAGGTAGTAAATTTAACGGTGGATCCCTCAAAATTGACACCTGACATACCTCTTCTTCAATTTCTCCATTTCACCATTAGAGGTTATTCCATCTTCAATCCATTCTTGCAAAAAAAATCAACATACACTACTCTTTTCTTATCTCCATTTACCTCTTCAAAACAATTCCAACAGCTTGCACTTCCGTACAAACAAAAAATAAAATTAAAAAGATGAGACCACTAATGCAAATGCAAACTTAATAAATCAAATAACAAAAACTTCATTAATTCATCTTAGAAGATTGTCATAAATTAACTCTTTTCAACCTTTACTTATGTACTCTCTTGTTGAAGCTCTGTATGGGAACGATATAACTTTTTTGTTTTACCCTTTTCAAAATGAATAGTTTTTTTCATTTGTGAGTCAAATAGGATTTTGATAATGGAAAGAAGAATTGGCTTCTTCTTTTCTTAGTGAAGAAAGAATTGTCACGGTCCGATATCTCAAATTAATGATGACACCTACTCTAACCTACCTGTAGGTAAGTCAATTCGTAATCCAGAACAATAATCGACAAGTAATGGGTATAAGGGTAGAAATAAAGCAGAAGCAACAAATTAAATACTATAACAAGAGAAAAAGCAGAAGTAAACCAAAAAATATATATAGAAATAAAAATCCTCCCATAACCTGGAAGTTACAAGTACAAAGTTGCTAATAAAAGAGTACAAGTCCTAAAAGTGGACCCAAAATACAAGAACTTGTATCAAAATACAAAAGACTAGTCATCAAAATACAGATGGAGGTAGGTAAAATCCAGAACGTCATGTGCTCATCCTCGCCTCTGAATGCGGTAACTTTGTGGCTCGAATCTCAACGCTGCTAACAAGTACTCACACTTGCATCACGAAACAGATGTAGAGTGTAGTATGAGTACCAAAACAACAAGTAGTCAGTAGGCATCATTATGTATGGCAGCATAATCGGGAGGTACCGTTATCGGTTCTGTTCCGTCCTGATTGCCTCCGATTGGGGACGGTAGGGGGGTGGGTCCGATATAGGTAATGGGAAGGAAATGGGAAAATTACCGGACCATCCCAATCCGGTTAGTACCGGTTCTGGGCGGGAATTTTTCATTTTTTAAATTGATATAGCTGTTGGTAATGGCTATTGGGCCCCACCCAACGACTATTTGACCCCCCCCTCCCCCCCAAAAAAAAAAAAAATTCTTACCCCCAAACTTTTTTAATACCCCAAAGTTTTTAAAAATTCATTTTAGTCCTATTTTTTAACTATAAATACCCCCAAACCCTCGTTATTTTTACTCACAAATTTTCTTCATCTCCTGCTCTCTAAACTCTCAAGTCTTCTAATCTCTAATCTCTATTAAATTAAGAATTTTATTAGTTTGAATGTTTCGGTGGATTATTTTGGAGCAATCTTCAAGCTTCAAGTTTCAACTTTCATCTATCAATTTTCGGCTTTCGGTCATACAGGTCTACTTTTAAGTAGATATTTGGTATATTCGTTTCAACTTTCGTCTATTTAGCTATTTATTTGTTTGCATTTAATTTCCGTATTATATATAACTAGTATACGTACCCACGTGTTGCGCGAATATATACTGATTTTTGATTATTTTACCATCATAAAACATCAAATAGTTCAAATATTTATATATCTTTGTCCTTTACTATTTTTATGTTATAGTAGTAAGAAAATCTTTTTCATGTTAACAATTTGTTATTTCTAACTTTTATATTGACATAATTATGAATCTATTGATAAATACCAAATGTTGGATTGAGACTAAACGAAAAAAAAAAAAATGAGAACCAATTCCAATTCCTTGATTTTATTTATATATTGTATTTTAACTTTCGTTTTTAAGAAAATATGACTTATAAATACTTTATGATTTATATCATTGTTAAATAATTTTAAAAATTAGAAATAGTGTAAAAGAGTAAAAGAAACATGAAACTAAAAAAGAAACATGTATTTGAACTGAAGCTAATTAAAAAAAACCACCTAAATAGGTGGTTCCTATTTATTTTTGATATTGTGGATGTTGTGCAGATTATTAACTTCATATTTTTTTATTTTAAGAAAAATAATACTTAAAAAAATCATTTAAAACCGGTATATTTTCTAAAATTGATTCCACTAATTTAAAAATAATTTATACAAACTTACATGTATCTTATTTTTTCAAAATACAATTTTATAATATTATATTTTAAAGTACTGATTTTTTAAAATAGCAAGTCTTCTTTTTAAGGACTTTTAATTTTTAATTTTTAAATGTAATATTTGATAACGTTTATTAGTATACAATTAATTTGAATTTCTTATTTTAGAAAATTATAATTTCTTTGAAAATTATTTGCGAGTTTATGATTTTATTTTTTACTATTTCGAGGAAGCAAACATCTTCAATATCCCTAAATTTATTGATGTAACATTTCTCAAAGGCAAAAGAGAATACGAGAAAAATTGCTACACTTGATCCACCCCACCATAAATTTATTTCCTATAAAAATTTAAAACATCAAGCACATTATTTGTGAATCAAAACGTATCATCCTAGTCCCCAGCTCCACCTCAATTTTCTTTCTCAAATATTCCTCCTCTGGCCCAAAGGCGCTCTTATATGCGTTGAAATACTGTATGCAATGCATCAGAGAATTCTTTTAAAAAAGGCTTCACATCCTGCCAACAATATGAGCAATTTAAACAACAAGAACTTCAGAAACTGTATGCCAAACCCTTTATTTCATTTACTCAACTTATTTCACCACTTAAGTTGATAGCATCATCGATTTCCATTTTCAGAGATTTAAGAATCCCAGTGAACTCCTCAACTGCCTAGCGGAGCGAAAAACATTCGCCAAAGCTTCCTGGCCAGCTTGTCGTTAGTAGTTTTGGACAGTGCATTCTTAGCATCGTAGATGACAATATCTGGAAGTTCATGCTAGCTTGCAGCCATTAAGTCTTTAAAAGCGTGGTTGACCTCTGAATCTTCTATTGTGGAAGGAATCTAGCATTCTAAAGTTGAAAAAAAATATCCATGCAATGTCAAATTGTTGATGCAAGATCATGATACTTGGCAGGTAAGGTGATTACAAAGCTTCTCGTTTTGCAGATTCACCACCTATAAAATATACTTTTGAAAACCTAAGAAGTAATCATAGACGGCATGTTTCCTCACTAACAATCCTAAACATGCCACAGTAACTATGAATTATAAATAACACGTTCCAGAATACAACTCCTACAGGTTCTTGAATCCAACTCCTTCACTTAACCAGGTATCTGCATTCTTACATTTGTTAACACTCCAACTTACACAGGATCATTTAGTTAATAGTAATTGAACACCATAATATAAGTGTGCCAGCAAAAATTTTATTTGTTGAATGAGGATTATGATCACTCTAATAAGATGACTAAACGATATCAAATATAGTAATAAAGAAAATAGCAACGTTCATGACCCATGAGTCGCTCCCACCGAATTAAATAGTACTTACAGAAACATTGGCCGGTAAATCGACACCAAATAGTCAATATTAGAATCATAAGTAATATAGTAAGAAAAACAAAGCTATACACTAATATTGAGAAGATACTACTATTGACCTTTAACAAAGTAACTAAAGATAGACCACATTAACAAACGTGTTGTATTTTCTTCCAGGCACCTTCTTAAGAACCATTAATAAACTAAAGTTCAGAATCATCTCCTCTTTTTCTTCTTCACTTGTCTAAAAGCTAAAAACGATTAAAGTTAAATTCATGTTTCTATATTATTTTAGGTTCTCAAACAAGATTATTAACCTTTGCTCAACAATATATATTTTCTTAACATAAAAGTGTTGCATACAAGGCATTACCATTGACCAAATATTAAAAAAAAAATTGTTCAAAAACATTCCTAAATTATGCCAAAACGTAAATTTCATCCTTCATTATCCTTCTGAACAACAAACATCTCTAAAATGGCAAAGTCATACAATCATCAACACATAACTTTAAAGCCAATTAATATACTGGATTAGGCATTTTCCATCTAGGAAATTCAAATGGAAAAAATAAGTAATAGATATTTCACAACTGAATCAAACAGTTTATTCATGCATTTTATCAAACAGGTGGTATGCATTTCACAATACTTTCTTAAAAAAAAGATGTCTCCAACCAAACAACTCAATCCGACATAAAGATTTTTTCTCAGAGAAGATTATCAATTGAAGTTGTACTTGGCGAGTAAAGCATAGCAATATCACCGAAATACAAGAGAGAATAACATTGAAATAGCCAGTAACATATAAGTACTCACCGGAGATTTTTGGGCAAAGAAGAAAACCAGGTTGTTGTTGGATAGTGATTTAACTTTCAACATTCAAGTACTCCAGATTCAAACTTCATCAACCCATGGAACTGAATCTAAAATCAAAGCTTTACAAATCTATTCAACCAAACGTAGAAATCCGAAAAAAAATTTGAAGCTGATTAGAAAATCAACGAAAAACAGAGAGAGAACAAGAATTACCTCAAAGTTACAGCAATACTCGGAGACGATTTGAATATGAAAAGCCAGTACTCCTGGGAGATGAAAAACTTCATAAAAATGCAGTGCTTGGAGAATGTGGAAGTTTTTCAGTTTTTCATCTTGAAAACTCTGCAAGATGAAGAACTGGGGGATGAGAGAATGTGATGAAGTCCGTGGAAGTATCCATGGATGACAGCACAACAAATAGTGGCCACCCAACAGAGAGAAGACCTAAAATATTCCCTCATCTTTGAACTCAAAGTCATCTTTAAATTTTCACATGAAGTACTAATAATTCCTCATATTTGTAAATTAGTGCACTTTTGATCCTTTCCTAAATTTTTGCCTATTTTTTAACATTAATTTTTTCCACAACTTTATGTAAGGAATGTCCAATAGTCTTTTTATATATTTAGTAGAAATTATAACTTTATGTGAGAGAAAATGAGAAGAAGAACACCTTGTTTTGTTCCGTAAGCTAAACTAAGAGCATCTGCAAGAGAAGAAAAATTTGTACTATTGCACATGAAATTATCGTGATGAACCTCTCGACTTTACCTGCAATACGATTTTTACTAAACAAAATAAAGTGTTTTTCTTCTCACATTTTCTCACATGGAATTATTATTTATACTAAATGTATAAATGACGATAGACATTCCAAACATAAATTATGGATAAAATCAATGTTAAAAAATAGACAAAATTTTGGAAGAGGAGCAAAAGTGCAATATTATGGCATGAGGACTATTAATCTTTCATGTGAAAACTCGAGGATAACTTTAGTCTTGTCAAAATAAAATTTATTTTGAGCCTTTTCTCCCACCCAACACGTGGAATAAGATGAAAGTAGGAAAATGAATTGTAATAGCAGACGTGTTGATATGAAGGAGCTTTTTCCACTCTTCTAATATATAGTAGAAAAAGTAGTGCATCTTCACAAAGTTTTACCAACATAATTAACATATTTGATACCACAATTGATATTTAAACACAATATGATATGTATAAATTGGACCCATATCATATGGTTAACACAAAAAATGAGGGTATCTCAATTAACATTTCTCACACAATAACTCATATTCACATATGTATGATTGTTTGTCATATTAATAAGACATAAATTTACTCACCAACTTAAGAAAAAGATGACACTGTACTTTATTTTATAAATTAAAATTATTGAAGCGATTAGAACTCTTCAAAACATATAATTATCATTTCCATCCTGTAAAATGTATTTGTACCTTCAAGAAGATCAAAGCCAATCATGGTTTAAAATTTTCATAACACGTTACCTCAGATATCAACTTTCTATAAAAACATAGCAGTCTATTAAGGAAAAAAGAGGATACAAATATATATACTAATTAAATCAACTAAATGATTAGATAAATAGACTTATTTGAAATCCTTATAAAATTTACCAAAATGATAAAGTTGTTGATGTATCATGTATGACGGAATCTGGAAAATTAATAAGAATATATAAAGATCAAAGTTGTTGATGTATGAATGTTTGATGGAATTTGAAAAATTAATAAGAATTAATATCAAATAGAAGTAAAAAAAAATGCAAACTTTTGTACAATAACAAATCTAAGATGAGTAAAAAAATGAAAGAAGATTTTTACCTCTATTAGATTTTTTAGCATAAATTGTAATTTGCTTCCTTTCATAGGTTTTCAAAAGGAGTAAAAGATGGAGGTTTAATCCTTTTTTTTATTTGCTTGATAGTTAAAAAGGGAGGTTACAAAATGGATAGTGGCTAATTAAAATCCGTGACATATGAATTTTTTAAATCCGTGACATTTGAATTTTTTTTAAAATGGTTTTATGATGAGGGACGGTGTTTTGTCTTAACAATGACATGTGTCGTGTCAAATCGTTCGTGTATTAAAATCATGTAATTAATTTTAATTGTTTTAAAAGTCTATTTTTATGATGTTGACACATGTCATTGCTTTCAAATTTATTTTAAAAATAAAATAGTAGTAGTTTATTATTTAATCCTATTATATGTAATTAATTTTAATTATTTAAAAATCTGTTTTTTGTGGCGCTGACATGTGTCACGTTTTACTTCTCCTATTACATATAAATAGATATATATTATTATTATTATTATTATTATTATTATATTTATTTGATTTTTTGAAACTGAAAGTTAAAAGACTAAAACATGTCTTTTTAAAAAATCTGTAACCTTTTTCAATTAAAAAAACTAACAGTTTTAATTGGATAAAAACTTTAACCGTTCTTTTAAAATAGTAACATTTTTTCTTTGATTAAAATATTGACTTAATTCTATTTAATTAGTTGTTAATTTAAAAGCTAAAATTAGAGATTAATTGTGGTGTTGGCACGGAAGCGCTATCATCTCTCCTATATATAGATTTGCTTACTTTTAATATTTTAATATGGATTCCGATAAAAAAATTTGGCAAAGCCAAACTAACATTTTTTGGTTCGGTAACTAATTTATTTACTGAAAAGAAAATGATAGTTCTTCTAAATCTAAAACAAGACAAGTATCTCAATTAAAAATAAATACGGATGATTTTATACATGTCGATGAAACTGTTTTTAACACTGACTTAGATCATGAATCTTTAGAAGCAAAGTTTGATAATTTTAATGAAGAATTAGATAAAGAAGTAGAATATGATAATGTTAATGATGGTATTTTTTTTTTTTAAATGATGTTATTGATATTTATGATGATGATGAAAAAGAGCCAGTTACAGCTACTAGTCTCACTCCCACTCCCTCTCCCTGTCCCACTCCCATTCCCCTTATACATCCTAGTAGGGCTAAGCTGAAGGTACAACGGATTAAAAAAAATCTGTTTTGTGACAATCTATAACTCAAAGTGAGGATAAAAATCAAGCTATTTGTAATAAATGTAAAAATAAAATGAATCATAAAACTGGGGGAAAGGCGAGTGGGATAGGAGATTTATGTAATCATTTAATGGGATGTTGTAAAAATAAATTCTTGCAAGCTAAAGCTATAGCCGAAGCTATAAAACTTGGTACTCCCCTTCCTGATGCATCTGTAGGAGCATGAGGCTCTAATATGGTCCAATCACAATTAAACCCTTCTGATGTTTCTAGCCCTAGTACACATCACATATAGTAGAGAAAGAGATCTTGAAGAATTAGCTAAAATGATTGTTGTTACTGACTTGCCTTTTAATTTTGCTGAAAATTTCGGTTTTATTCATTATATTTAAATTGTGTATAATCCATCTTTTAGAGGTTTTTCAAGTAACACAATTAAAAAAATTGTTATTCCTTGTCAAGTCAACATTTTCATTATCTTCATTATTTATTTTATTATAATACTTGAAAATTGGCAATTACTTATGATATGGGTCGTAGTGTTAATGGTAATGATTATTTTACTATTACTGGCCATTAGATTGATGAAAATTGGAATATGCAAAAATGAATTTAGGTTATAAATGTTGTGAAATGTATAAAACCGGTAGTTACATAGCTCAAACTATTATAGATATTTTAGAAAATTATGGAATTTATAATAAAGTAATTAGGGTCACCCTAGATATAATGCTTCTAATAATACACCTATTGTTGAAATACTAAAATCAAAACTTTACCCTATTTATGTTGATAATTTTCATATTAGGTGTGTTGCACATATATATAATTTCATTGTAAGAGATGGTATATCAATGTATAACAATGGTTGCATAAAATGTGAAATTGTATGTCATTTTATTTTTAAATGTTAAGTAAATGTTAGACGTAAAGAATTTGAAAATCGTTGTCGTGAATTTAATCTTCCCCCAAAAAAATTTCAAAATCAGTGTCTACTAGATGAAATTCTTTATTTGAAATGCTTAAAATCACTTATGAATATAGAAAACCTTTACAAATGAGTTGAAATGCTCATAATTCAAATATGGACTAGACTTGTTGATAATGATTGGGATGACGTGAAAAATCTTATAGATTTTTAAAAAGTTTTTCAAGAATAGAAATTTTATTTTGAAAAAAACTTAATAAGTTATATATTTTGAAATCTTTTAATTTTAAGATAAACCTTTAAAAGAAATATTTTGAAATTTTTTAATTTCAAGTTAGACTTTAATTAATATTTAATTATTATTTTTAAACTGCAGAACCGAAACCTGAAATATTGGTCCAGTCTAGTCCTGATATGTACCGGTCAGGGATGATAATGCCCTAAAATATTGGTACGTCTGGTATAGGTTCGGTTCCAGCTGGTTTTCTTTAGATCGATGCTAGTTTCAGACATGTTCTGACAAATCCTGGCCCGGTCGTCCTTATCTCGATTCCGCTGCTAGACTTAGGCATCATAGACCGACTAAGCAAGAAAAGTAAATGCAATATGACATGGGAGAATTTAACACACATAGGTCAAAGACCAAAGTTCTAAAAGAAATGCACATGAGTGTACTATGAGCTGAAACGAAGTAAGTAACAACTAACTAAACTTAATTGGGCCACCATAAGCCCAGAAGGTACATTTATGCAAAAATTGACGTACAAATCCAAACGGAGCCCCATAAGCTTGACGAGTACACAATAGAGCTAAGAACTAATAAAAAGTTTCGAGGATAGTTCTACAACTTCTAACCTTCTGTGGACTTTAACAACATTAAAGGCACCTAAGGACCTAATAGAATCACCTGATCAAGACTCGAAACTGACCTAAGGGGTGTTCCCGGACTTGAACACTTACTAAAGATGAGTCAGGTAATTGAACCATACAAAAATACAAGTGGGGACTTAAACCCGTCTGGATGAGATATAAATGAGAGCCTCAAAACTAGGGTAAGTAACAAGGTATACAAGCTTGAACCGTAGAAAAAGAGCTCCAACGACTCCAATTTCCTTTGCTAACTCATCACTGGTCCAAACCATAGCTATCACAAGACCACTTTTAGATTCGTCGGTGATCCACTCCAGCTCCAACTCCACAATTTGATGCCAAATCACCGTTAAGCCCAAAATAGCCAACATACATGCAGTCAACCACAAGGATAAACATAGAAGAAGAAAGGCAAGTAGAGGTGAGTTGACCCTTAGCTAAGGATCACACTATCAGACACAAGTCTTCTATATCAATCTATGATAAGTTGGAGATTTTGGAATTTCAGTTCACCAAATAGTGTCCTCTGTAATAACTCGGTCGGTCAATTTTGGAAAGTTTCATGAATTTACTATTTTGCCCTCCAATATTGACCCCGAGTCTTCTATGATTGAGTTTTAAATGTTGGTATTGGACTTTGAGTTTAAAGTTGAGAATTTTGTAAGTTTTGAGTTTGAAAGACTTAAATTATTAAGAAAGTGGTTTTTGGTGCACTTTGGAGTTTCGAGTGTTAGAATGTAATTCCATCAATTACATCAGTCGTGAAATGTGAAATCTGATATGGGAGAGTTGTCGGTTTCTAATTCAGAGTCTTTTTGAGGTTTTGAGGTCCTAAGTTGTAAAATTGTGGAAATTTAGCCTTTGAGTTGACTTTGCTCAACATTAGTAGTTCAGATGGTCAGGTCGGAATTTGAGAGTTTCATTGGTTTTGAAGGATGATATAATGCCTTGATGAGGTCTTGGTTAATTTTTTGAAAGGTCCCGAGCTTGTTTTAGGGTTTTTATGTGTTAATTTAGTTTCTTGTGGTTTTCACAATGTCAGTTCAAGGAGACATCAGATTCGTCTTTTGACGATTTCATTGAGTCCGGAACGTCAAGTATAATTGATTTGCATATGTGGTTTGTATTTACGGGTTCCGAATGAATCCCGAGGGTCCTTTTGATATTTTGAGTGTTGGCTGTTTTTCTGGTGCTTGAGTTCTATACCCTTTTCTTTTGCGATTGGCCCCACTTAAGAAATGGTGTGATCGCTGAAGCGAAGGCTATACTTTTTGAAGGGTTCGCTTAAGCAAACCATGTATCCTTTAAGCGAACCATGGATTGTTTTAGAGATGATCGCTTAAGCGGAACCTGGTTCGCAAAAGTTAGACCCCTAGTTTTTGTGGGGTTTGCTTAAGAGAACCTATGGTTGCTTAACCGATCTGCAAATTTTGGGGTTTAAGACCCATTTTCCATTTTTGAACTTGGGAAATCCTTGGTGGCGATTTTTGAAAAGAATTTATGTGCTAAATCATTTGGGTAAGCTTTCATGATCCCAAACCTTCATTTTCCTTTTGTTATTTATGAATTCTAACATCCAAAATTGGGATTTTGATTGGTAAATGACAAGGTTTTTCAAGAACTCAAGTTCTAAGCTAAAATGGAGATTATGAGCTGATTTTAAATCCTTTTTTCGAAATGATTTTCCACAAAGAGTTCCTAAAGCATTGAGTAATGTTTTCAAGTATTAAGTTTCAGATTCAAACCTTATTTTCAGAATTGAATTTTGTGTTGAATGACCCACTTTTCAAGAGAAATGATGTGGGTATTGTTGTTTTCGAAAAGTAATTGTGAATACTTGCTTGTATATATATTGTGTGACTTTGGAAGTGATTCGGAAGGGGAAGACTCAACTCTTGGAGTGATTATTGATTGATTTAAGGCAAATGATCTCCTAAACCTTATATACTAGTGGGATTCATTTATTCTCTTCGTTGTTTGTGTTTTCACAATAATGGGAATGAGATGAAGGGTTAATTGTCCACTTTATAATTATTAATGAATAAAGAGGGGTTGGAATTAAAAAGGCTATGTGATGAACATGATGATATGAATCGCCTTGTTGTGACCCTTATTGATTAATTGATGAAATGTGTGATAGAATGAATATGAACTTGAATTGCATAACTATTGTCTCTTCTATGTGGTGTGATATTGCTTGTGTGCATTGATTATTGAACACTGTGATGAGACTTGTGATGATTATGACACTGAGGTCTTTTCCAGCAAGTGTTTATGACGTCGAGCTCATTGCCGATGAGTGCTATAAAGCCTATGGGAAATGGTTCCGACTAATAATATAAAGCTAATGGGAAATAGTTTCGACTAGTGATATAAAACCGATGGGAAATGGTTCCGGCTAGTGCTATAAAGCTGATTAAAAATGGTTTTGGCTAGTGAAAGCGTGCCAATTGGAAATGGTTCCGGTGAAGAATGATTATTGTGACTTGATGCATTTGATGCTTATGTGTGACTTTCTTGTTAATTATGATTGATGTACTTTTTATGTGTGACTGATCTACTTAACATTGAGATTAACTTACTTGATTCGTTCGATTGGTGATTTGTGACTATTGGACCGTGGATATTGGGCCTTGTGAGCCGTGTATTGTAGAATTGTTAGGTTGGGCTGATTTCTGTGCAGGTTATAGTTTGAGGAGGTTCGGTTGGAGTTCAATTTCTAGCTAGATGACTTGTTTACTAGGTTTCTTGCTGGGTATCGTGTTGTTGGTACTCTCCCCTTTCTTCTAAACTTGTGTAGGTTTCGAGTCCAGACCTATGTGATCTCTTTCTCCTTCTTTTGATTTTGAGGATTGTCAAGGATTGGAGAGGTAGCTGTTTGTCTCTTCGGCATGCCCTCTTTTTCTTTTTCCTTGTACTTTGTGCTATTTGAGAAACAAAGACTAAGATGTGTACTTATTTCTTAAATTTTGTACTTTATATACTTAGTGTCTTGTACATGTGACAACTAGATTTTAGGGGTTTTAATAGAAAGAATAAGTTTCTCCACTTTATCTTGTTCTTGCTTTAGATTTTTTACATTTCTTTCATTTTTTGTTGGGTTGAGGCTGACTTGTCGTGGTGGGAGTAGACAAATGCCATCACGTCTATTTTTTGGTCATGACAAATGGTATCAGAGCCCCAGGTTCATATGTCTCACATGTGTATAAGCCAAGTCTAAGTACAGTTTTGGGGATCGGTACAGAGACGTCTCGACTTATCCTTGAAAGGTTATAAAGATTATCAGTAAACTTCTTTTTATTCATCCTTTCTTATTGTGCGTGGTTACCTTCGCTAGTGCTAAGTTGCCGCGTATTGTTTTGGCTGATGATGAGGACTAGAGCTTTTGTTTCCAGTGGTAAAGGGGAGGCAGTCCCCAAGCCTGTTATTGAGACCCTAGCTAGGGGTAGAGGTAGGGCCTAAGCTAGAGGTCGTGCTCGTGGAGTAGCACTAGTTATAGGTCATGCTCATGGAGAGGGACCAACTATATGTCAAGCTAGAGAGGCTTCTATTGAGCTAGAGGTTGAGGTTGTTGAGGAACAAGTTCCTCCCAAGTTTGGAGTTCTTTTGTTTCAAAAGAACTTGTTGAGAATGATAGGTGTGTTAGAGAACCTCTCTCAGGGTAGTGTGATAGTTACTCCATTAGGTGCTCAGACGAGGGTATAGGCTCAGACCCCTAATCAGCAACACATTTCGGGTATTCATGTTCAGGTGGGCCAGCCATCAGTGGTTCCTGCACTGATTGTTGGTGCACAAGTTGCTCTAGAGGTTATTCTGAAAATGGCTCATCAGTAGTGTTGTGAGAGGTTTTAGAAGATAAAACCACCCAGTTTCAGGATGATAAGATCAATGATGCTCATGAGTCAAGAAGATTTCAAGCTAAAGGATTTTTTCGATATGGAAAATTTCTTAGAAGAAACTTTCAAAGGTAATAACCTTAAACCCTTGAAGATTAATAATCTTCCAGGAGGGAAAAGTAGCGGTGGCAATAATAAGGAATTTTCTGATGAGATTAATAAGATATCAGAAGAATATGCCAGAAAACCAATTCAAATGATGTACTACTATCCTAGGCCTACTCCCCAAGATGTGCTTATGGAAGAGCATGAACATATTATAACTAATAGTTATAATGGAAAAGAAATCTATGAATGGAACATAAATGGTTCTACAGATAGACAAATTTATACAACTATCCATAGAATGCTGATGTACAATACTATCTGTAAGACGAACAAAAATAGTGATAGACTATTGCGGATATGATAACAGCAGGGTTCACAGGCCAATTGAAAGGATGGTGGGATAATTATCTCAATCAAGATCAAAGGGATAAAATCCTCTTAGCAGTCAAACAAGAAATCAAGGAGTCACTCAAAATGCAGTTTATACACTGGTTCTAAATATTATAGATCATTTTTCAGGAAGATGGTCAGATAATAGCGAAACCATCAGAACTTTACTCCAGAATCTGAGATGTAAGACTCTTACATCTTTCCAGTTTTATAAAGATGTTTTTTTTTGTAGGGTTATGGAGTTGCCAGAGTGTAATAGCACTCGTTGGAAATCCAAATTTATTGATGGTTTGCCAGCTCTCTTTGCTGAAAGAGTTAAGAAGGTCCTTAAAGGAGATGGTCATAGCATCAATTATGAGGATTATACATATGGAAAATTGATAAGTGCATGTGTACAGGAAGGTTTGGCTTTATGCAATGAAAATTAAGCTGAATCAGTAGATCAAAAGTCATCGTCTCAATGAAAGACAACAGTTGGGAGAATTCTATGAGCAATTTGCTCTAGACATTCCCAAACCTACTTCTAAAGATAGGAAGGAGAAGTAGAAAGAAAAAAATTCTTCCAAGAATAGATCTTCCAAAAAGTATTATAAGGAATGGAAAAGGAAGAGAATAGAAAGAAAAGAAAGATGACATAAGGAAGGAAGAAGTGACAAAATATTTTATAAAGATTCTATCTTTAATAAAGAAGAGTGACCATCGAAAGTTATGTCGGCCACATGTAGTAGGTGTGAAGTCCACATGTATTTGTCGGTCTTTTCATTTTGTTATTGGCCATTGTAAAAAGTATGGGCCAACACTTTATTCTTTATGTTTTATTTTCCATCTATATAAAGGGATGTATGTTTTAGTTGGGAGGCAGGTTTTAGAACCCCTCCACTCTTTCTCAAAAAATTTCTGTTGTAATATTTTCTAAGTATTGAATAAAATTTTGCAATTTGAATGGTAGCAGAGCTATGGAATTATAGTAATTATAGGTGATATAGTTCAACACTTATTTGTTACTAACATCATAAAGAAGAAATCTATTGTTAAAAACAGTAGAAAAAGAAGAATATGATATACTTCAGCATCTTGATTTGCTTAATAAGTGGACTATCTCTAAAATATCCCCTAGAATTATATATCAAATGGGAGCTTTTGAGAAATTTGGCCTCAAACAAGTGGTCAAAACCACTGAAGAAACTATTACTATTGATAGTGATCATTAGAATTTTAGACTTATATCTGAAAATGATCTTGCCCCTTATAGGGATATTTATAGATTTATGCATATTGGCTTAGTACAGGTGGCATTCAAGCCCCTTACTTTACGTGGTCTACCTGAAAGTTTTATAGCAGCTTTACGTGATCGTACAAATCAAAATTGGAAAAAGTCTCTTATAGGGACGATTCAAACTAGTTTGGCATTTGGGTCAGTTTATTTTAATGCTAATCCTAATTTGCAGATTTCATTATAGGATGAGAACTCATTAAGTTCTCTTATGTTAAATGTTAAATTTCATGGTTATGATAATATGCGTGGCACTGAAGTTGTTTGTATTTGTTATAGAATTTACTGTAAATTGTTGCATACTTTAAATCCTATGTGCAAATTTATTGATTTCAAAAATGAAACTATTTTGATAGAAACTAATTTTGGAAAATATAGAGTAGTTACTCGCAAACCTATTAAGTGGGAAGAAATTGATTTCCCACAAGAATGGGTTATTGAGGGAGCAACTCTTCCAAAAAATAATATTAATGAAGAGATTTCATAAATTGAACTACTAAATGATGGAACTGTTAAAATAAAATTTTCGGATCATATGTCTAATAATAGAATTGAAAATGGTAGCATATCTTCTAGGATTGCTAGATCTAATTCCTCTTATATTTCTCCCCTGGATTATATTGTACAGGTTTCTTCCAGAGCTTCTACTTCTCAAATTAGAGAAGGTTATCGATGTGATAATATAAAAATTGATAAAGATAATTTGCTAGACCTAGCTTAGATTTAGATATAACTGAATCTGAAATGAATATCCCAGATGGGTTATCTACATAAATTGTTTTATCATGTCAGACAAAATTATTGATTTTAGTCCAGGATCACTGGCAAGAGCTGAGATTGCTAAAGAATTTCAAAAATCTAGATGAAAACCTTTTAGAAAATGGTTTTTCAAAAACTTTAATAAAAAAGAACAAAATAATTTTCAAGAAGAGTTTTATAAAGACCTTATTGATTCAAAACAAATTGTTTTAATAGCCTTTGTCCCTTGGTTTATGGGAAAACATGTTTATAATTATATTTCTGTGCTGGAAAAAGATTTTACCCTAAGTAATGGTGAAATTACTAAATCAGTATTTCCTCCATTACAATCTTTTCAAATTAATAAAGATGATAAAATTGTGCATTTTAATGCTTTTTCAAAACTATTTGAAGATAATACTGCTTTAGTCACTACTGAGCATATTAATATCATGATAAAATAGCAGAATTATATAAATATTTACATGTGCATGTTAGGAGATCATATTGTTTCTCTTCATGATAAAGTTGATAGATTTCTTTCTCAATTGAAACTTGATAAGAAAGGGAAATGTAAGGTTGCTGAACAAAGTATTCAAACTCCCCCAGAAATTGAAGATTTCAAGCTAAAGGATTTTTCCAATTTGGAAAATTTCTTAGAAAAAACTTTCAAAGGTAATAACATTAAATCCTTGAAGATTAATAATATTCCAAGAGGGGAAAGTAGCGTTGGCAATAATAAGGAATTTTCTGATGAGATTAATAAGATATCATAAAAATATGCCAGAAAACCAATTCAAAGGATGTACTACTATCCTAGGCCTACGCCCCAAGATGTGCTTATAGAAGAGCATGAACATATTATAACTAATAGTTATAATGGGAAAGAAATCTATGAATGGAACATAGATTGTTATACAGATAGAAAAATTTATGCGACTTTCCATAGAATGCTGATGTACAATACTATCTGTAAGACGAACAAAAATAGTGATAAAACTATTGCAGATATGATAACAGCAGGGTTCACAGGCCAATTGAAAGGATGGTGGGATAATTATCTCAATCAAGATCAAAGGGATAAAATCCTCTTAGCAGTCAAACAAGAAATCAAGGAGTCACTCAAAATGCAGTTTATACACTGGTTCTAAATATTATAGATCATTTTTCAGGAAGATGGTCAGATGATAGCGAAACCATCAGAACTTTACTCCAGAATCTGAGATGTAAGACTCTTACATCTTTCCAGTTTTATAAAGATGTTTTTTTTTGTAGGGTTATGGAGTTGCCAGAGTGTAATAGCACTCGTTGGAAATCCAAATTTATTGATGGTTTGCCAGCTCTCTTTGTTGAAAGAGTTAAGAAGGTCCTTAGAGGAGATGGTCATAGCATTAATTATAAGGATTATACATATGAAAAATTGATAAGTGCATGCGCACGGGAACGTTTGGCTTTATGCAATGAAATTAAGCTGAATCAGCAGATCAAAAGGCATCGTCTTAATGAAAAACAACAGTTGGGAGAATTCTGTGAGCAATTTGCTCTAAACATTCCCAAACCTACTTCTAAAGATAGGAAGGAGAAGTAGATAGAAAAAATTATTCCAAGAATAGATCTTCCAAAAAAGATTATAAGGAATGGAAAAGGAAGAGAATAGAAAGAAAAGAAAGAAGACATAAGGAAGGAAGAAGTGACAAAATATTTTATAAATCGAAATCTCGATATGATAAGTCAGATACTTGTCATAAATGTGGGAGATATGAACACTATGCTAAGGTTTGTAGAGTCAAGGAAAAGATTGAATGCCTTGACATAGATGATAATCTAAAAGATTCTTTGTATAAGATCATGCTTAATTCGGATACAGAAAAATCAGATTTGGATTATAGCAGCCATGAAGAATCTTCGACAAGTGAAGATCTTAGAGCTCTTCACTAAGAAGATTATATGTCTTCAGAAGATCGTTGTTTACCTTGTCAACAAGGTTTAGAATGTGACAAGGACGGAGAGGAAGATGATCTTTATAAGATCTATTCCCAGTTTAAAGAACAGAGTATCAATGTCATTAATAATGACAAAATTATAGAGCTTCTACAGATGGTGAAGGACTCTGATATAAGAGCTCAAATCATTGATAAAATCAGTAATACGGCATCTACCTCTAAGAGTAATATTCCTGAGGAGATACCTACTAAAGATGGTTCATATACCATGGCAGAAGTTAAGAATCTTCTGTTGGGAAGAAGGAAACTTATAAGTTCTCCTACGACTATTAAGGATCTAAAAGAAGAGATTAATAATATCAAAGAGGACATTAGGCATCTTAAGGAAAAGAATGTCATTATAGAACTCCGTCTTGATAGTTTTGAAACTCATCAAAATCTGGGTAATAACTCAGCATCATCTTTGTCATACGAAGGAGAAAGTAATAACTTGGATTTTATAAAAAATTGGATTTTCTGAAAAATCTAACTTTTGGGAATACCAAAGGAGATTTTTTACAAAACTTAAAAGTTTCTACTTCTCAAAAATTTTATACGAAAATTACTCTTCTTATTGACTATAATTATAAAAAAGAATTTGTTGCTCTTATTGATAGTGCAGCAGATTTAAATTGTATTCAAGAAGGATTTATCCCTTCAAGATATTTTCATAAAACTACTCATAGTTTGAGATCCGTCAATGGTGGTAAAATGAATATTTTTAGTTTAAATTACCTAAAGCTTTTATTTGTAAAGAGAAAAATTGTGTTCCTCAAATCTTTGTTTTAGTTAAAGATATTACTAACCAAATTTTTGGGAGTACCTTTTATAAATGATATTTTTCCTCTTTCTCATTGGGATAATGAAAAAATTATAGGTACTTGGAATAATAAAACTTTTATATTAGAATTTATTACTAAACCTTTTACAAGAATGATAAATGAATTAACTTCAAAAATGATTTAAAAAAATAATCAGATGAGTATTTTGAAAGGTGAAATTAATAGTATAGAAATTGATAATATTTTGCAGAATCCTAAATTACAGGATAAGATTGCTATTCTACAAAACCAGTTCTCGCTTGATATTTGTGGAGATCATCCAAATGCTTTCTGGAATAGGAAAAAGCATGTTGTTAGTCTTCCATATGAAGATGATTTTATTGAGGATAATATTCCTACTAAAGCAAGGCCTTGCCAGATGAATTCTGAATATTTGGAATTATGCAAAAAAGAGATTGAGTCTCTACTTCAAAAAGGCCTTATAAGACATTCAAAGTCTCCATGGTCTTGTATAGCTTTTTATGTTAATAAATATGCTGAACAAGAAAGAGGTGTCCCTAGGTTGGTTATAAGCCACTTAACAAGGCTTTACGATGGATTAGGTACCCTATTCCTAATAAAAGGGATTTATTGGATAGAGTTTATGATGCTATTATATTTTATAAATTTGATTTAAAATCTGGTTATTGGCAGATTCAAATAAATGAATCAGACAGGTTTAAAACAACTTTTAATGTCCCTATGTGTTAATTTGAATGGAGCGTCATGCCTTTTGGTCTAAATAACGCTCCATCAGAATTTCAAAAAATTGTGAACGATATTTTCATACCTTATAGTAATTTTATAATAGTTTATATAGATGATATTTTAGTATTTTCAAAAAATATTGAAACTCATTTTAAACATCTTGAGTTATTTAAGAAATTTATTATCCAAAATGGCTTGGTTATATCTGCACAAAAAATGGCTTTATTTCAAACTAAAGTTAGATTTTTGGGTCATAATATTGAAAAATGAAATATTAATCCTATTAATAGAAGTATTGAATTTGCTTCTAAGTTTCCTAATGAAATTACTAACAAGACTCGGCTGCAGAGATTCCTTGGAAGCCTTAACTATGTAACACCTTTTATAAAGGATTTAGCCATTGATACGGCTATATTATATGACAGGCATAAGAACAATCCAAAAGCTTGGTCAGTTAATCATCCTGAAGCAATTAAAAGGATTAAGACAAAGGTTAAAAACCTTCCATCTCTTACATTGGCAAATCCAAATTGGGAGAAGACAGTTAAAACAAATGCTTCCGATCTAGGATTTGGTGGTGTTCTTACACAATATTGTCCTAATAATAAACGTCATTATATTGTTTAATTTTATCCTGGCAAATGGAATCCATCCCAAAAAATTTATGCCACGGTAGCTAAAAAAATCATAGCTATTGTGAAATGTGTTCTGAAATTTCAAGGCGATTTTTATAATTAAAAGTTTGTGATAAAAACTGATTGCCAAGCTGCTAAGTTTATGTTCAATAAAGATTGTAAACATGATGTTTCTAAACAAATGTTTCCTAGATGGCAAGCTCTATTAGCACCTTTTGATTTTGAGATTCATTATAAGAAAGGAGAAGATAATAGTCTTCCTGATTTTCTTATTAGAGAATATCTAGAATAATAACAGTTTTATTGATTTCAGGAATGAGGCCATCATGGCTCCCTCAAAGAAGGGGACGAGGACGAGGACGAAGAACAAGTGGCAGAGGAGGTCATATCCTTGCTCAGCTAGGCAACAAATAGTTGGTAGCAACAAATAATGCTTCTACTAGTGGAGAAGGGATGAATACAAATCATCCCATGTATAAAGAATTTATGTATTTTATGAAATCCAAACAAGGTCAGGATAATACTCCAACCTATTCCACGATATTAGTGGATGAACAAAATACTGAGGTTTTTGATATGAATGAGAAAAAAGAAGCTATAATTCTTTTAGAGAATAATGTCTTAAAATGGAAGCATGATCTCTGGAAATTAATGACCAAGTATTTAGATACAGTTTGTTATACTACAACTGCATACAAATACAGGATGCACTATGAGATGCTACTCTCAGCAGCAGGGTCAGGAGAATTTTAGCATTTCTACCCTACAAATACTAAGAAAGTTTATAACTTCTCTAAATTTATAATAAAGAGAATTCTTAGTCCATAAGAGTGGGGAATGAGTCCTCTAAAGGAAAAGGATTATATCCATCCTGAGCAGAAAATTGCAGTGAAATATAATTATTGGGAGTATGTTAATGGCTTTAATAAAGCTTTGTTATATGAGAATGCTAATAGAAAGCATTCATGGTTTATAAAAATTTGCCCAAATATTTTTACCCAGACAATTCCTAATTGGTTTTCCAAATGGTGGATGTTATACGGTCCTTCCATAAAGATCTTACCCGAACAATATAAGCAATTATATCTGGAATGGTTAGACATTTCCCCAAAGCTTATAAGCATGGAGCAAGATAATATCTTCTTCGAAGGAATGTCGGTAATGTATTTCTTTATAGAATTTTCAATTCCATGGATTATGAAATCGAATGTAGAAGTTAATACTACTTCTGAAGGATTTCCTTGTTTACAAAGAACCTTTTATACAAAGTTTTGGAGTAAGTTGATAACTAAAGACCTTGAAGGCACGATTCATGGTCAAGAAATTTGGACTTAATAAATGAAAAGATTAATAAATATCATGTTCAGGAAATATCCAAGCCACAGGATAATATTCTTAGTCCGTTCAAACACATTGCACGGAAACTTCAAATGAAGAAGGGTGTAATATCCAAATCAGAAATTATAGCTTTGTATATGGAAGAAGCAAAGAAAGATTTAATGAAAAATCTTGATATAGAAATTGGAAATGATATTTCTATGACATCTGCAAGTCATACAAATCAAGATGATGAAGCATGCTTAGCAGGTGAAGCTCAAAGTGATCACAGTATAGAAGAAATTGATATTGATGCTCTTTTCATGAAATTCCAAGAGCAAGTAGAGGAATCCTTTGACAAGACCACATGAACAGGGAAAGAAAAGATGTGAGGACAAATTCATAAAATGACAAAAGACTTTAATAAAGATTTTATCTTTTATAAAGAAGAGTGGCCACCGAAAGTTATGTCGGCCACATATAGTAGGTGTGAAGACCACATGTATTTGTCGGTCTTATCATTTTATTGTTGGCCATTGTAAAAAGTGTGGGCCAACTTTTTATTCTTTATGTTTTATTTTCCCTCTATAAAGGGATGTATGTTTTAGTTGGGAGGCAGGTTTTAGAACCCCTCCACTCTTTCTAAAAAAATTTCTCCTATAATATTTTCTAAGTATTGAATAAAAGTTTGCAATTTGGTTGGAATTGAGGTGGATTTTGAAGTCCGGTTAGAGGTAATATTCATTTTCATTTCTTCTTTTGTTACTTAGCCTATATGATAGGCTAATTTGTCTGTGTTGAGGTGTATCATACAAAGTTACTATGATTAAGTGGCATTATGTCTGTTAAAAGATGGTCTAAACAGCTAAGAATTAAGGTATAATTTAAGTAATTTAGTCATGTTTATGAAAGGCTATCAGGAATCCGTTGGATTACCCTGTGTTGAGGGCAAACCCAGTAGAACCATTGGATTACCCTAAGGGCAGACCCGGATAGGTGAAGCTTTCATGAACATCGCTGAAAATTGCTTATTCCCAGATGGGTTATCTACATAAATTGTTTTATGATGTTTGACAAAATTATGGATTTTAGTCCAGGATCACTGGCAAGAGCTAAGATTGCTAAAGAATTTCAAAAATCTAGATGGAAACCTTTTAGAAAATGATTGTTCAAAAAATTTAATAAAAAAAAAGAACAAAATAATTTTCATGTACTACTATCCTAGGCCTACTCCCCAAGATGTGCTTATGGAAGAGTATGAACATATTATAACTAATAGTTATTATGGGAAAGAAATCTATCAATGGAACAAAGATGGTTATACAGATAGACAAATTTATACGACTGTCCATAGAATGCTGATATACCATCTTTTAACAGGCACAATGCCACTTAATCATAGTAACTTAGTATGATACAGCTCAACACAGACAAATTAGCCCATCATATAGGCAAAGTAACAAAAGAAGAAATAAAAATGACTATTTAATATAAGAGAAATTAATGAGTTCTCATCATGTAATGAAATCTGCAAATTAGGATAAGCATTAAAATAAACTAGCCCATAAGCCCAACTAGTTTGAATCGTCCCTATAAGAGATCTTTTTCAATTTTGATTTCTACCATCACGCAAAGCTACTATAAAGCTTTCAGGTAGACCACGTAAAGTAAGGGGCTTGAATGCCACCTGTACTAAGCCAATATGCATAAATCTATAAATATCACTATTAAGGGGTAAGATCATTTTCAGATATAAGTCTAAAAGTCTGAAGATCACTATGAATAGTAATAGTTTCCTCAGTGGTTTCGACCACTTGTTTGAGGTCAAGTTTCTCAAAAGTTCCCATTTGATATATAATTCTAGGGGATATTTTAGGAATAGTCCACTTATTAAGCAAATCAAGATGTTGAGATATATCATATTCTTCTTTTCTACTATTTTTAATAGTAGATTTCTTCTTTATGATATTCATAACAAATAAGTGTTGAACTATATCACCTATAATTACTATAATTCCATGGCTCTGATACCATTCAAAGTCGGATCGTACGCCATAATATAAGGATCTTTTGCAAATGTAAGCAATTTTCAGCGATGTTCATGAAAGTTTCACCTATCTGGGTCCGCTCTTAGGGTAATCCAATGGTTCGATCGAGTCTGCCCTCAATACAGGGTAATCCAACGGATTCCTGATAGCCTTTCATAAACATGCCTAAAGTACTTAAATTAGACATTAATTCTTAGCTGTTTAAACCATGTTTTAACAGACACAATGCCACTTAATCAAAGTAACTTAGTATGATACAGCTCAACACAGAAAAATTAGCCTATCATATAGACTAAGTAACAAGAGAAGAATTAAAAATGAATATTACCTGTAATCGGACTTCAAAATCCACCTCAATTCCAACCAATTGCAAACTTTTATTCAATACTTAGAAAATATTACAAGAGAAAATTTTTGACAAAGAGTAGAGGGGCTCTAAAACTTGCCTCCCAACTAAAATATACATCCATTTATATAGAGGGAAAATAAAACATAAAGAATAAAAAGTTGGCCCACACTTTTTACAATGGCCAATAATAAAACGATAAGACCGACAAATACATGTGGTCTTCACACCTACTACATGTGGCCGACATAACTTTCGGTGGCCACTCTTCTTTATAACAGATAAAATCTTTATTAAAGTCTTTTGTCATTTTATGAATTTGTCCTCACATCGTTTCTTTCCCTTTGCATGTGGTCTTGTCGGAGGATTCATCTAGCTCTTGGAATTTCATGAAAAGAGCATCAATATCAATTTCTTCTATACTGTGATCACTTTGAGCTTCACCTGCTAAGCACGCTTCATCATCTTGATTTGTATGACTTGCAGATGTCATAGAAATATCATCTCCAATTTCTATATCAAGATTTTTCATTAAATCTTTCTTTGCTTCTTCCATATACAAAGCTATAATTTCTGATTTGGATATTACACCCTTCTTCATTTAAAATTTTCATGCAATGTGTTTGAACGGACTAAGAATATTATCCTGTGGCTTGGATATTTCCTGAACATGATATTTATTAATCTTTTCATTTATTAAGTCCAAAATTTCTTGACCATGAATCTTGCCTTCAAAGTCTTTAGTTATCAACTTACTCCAAAACTTTGTATAAAAAGTTCTTTGTAAACAAGGAAATCCTTCAGAAGTAGTATTAACTTCTACATTTGATTTCATAATCCATGGAATTGAAAATTCTATAAAGAAATACATTACCGACATTCCTTCGAAGAAGATATTATCTTGCTCCATGCTTATAAGCTTTGGGGAAATGTCTAACCATTCCAGATATAATTGCTTATATTGTTCGGGTAAGATCTCTATGGAAGGACCGTATAACATCCACCATTTGGAATTGTCTGGGTAAAAATATTTGGGCAAATTTTTATAAACCATGAATGCTTTCTATTAGCATTCTCATATAACAAAGCTATATTAAAGTCATCAACATAGTCCCAATAATTATATTTAACTGCAATTTTCTGCTCAGGATGGATATAATCCTTTTCCTTTAGAGGACTCATTCCCAACTCTTCTGGACTAAGAATTCTCTTTATTATAAATTTAAAGAAGTTATAAACTTTCTTAGTATTTGCAGGGTAGAAATGCTGAAATTCTCCTAACCTTGTTGCTGAGAGTATCATCTCATAGTGCATCATGTATTTGTATGCAGTTGTTGTATAACAAACTGTATCTAAATACCTGGTCATTAATTGCCAAGGATCTTGCTTCCATTTTAAGTCATTATTCTCTAAAAGAAGTATAACTTCTTTTTTCTCATTCATATAAAAAACCTCAGTATTTTCTTCATCCACTAATATCGTGGAATAGGTTGGAGTATTATCCTAACCTTGTTTGGATTTCATAAAATCCATAAATTCTTTATACATGGGATGATTTGTATTCATCCCTTCTCCAGTAGTAGAAGCATTATTTGCTGCTACCAATTGTTTGTTGCCTAGCTGAGCAAGGATATGACCTCCTCTGCCGCTTGTTCCTCGTCCTAGTCCCCTTTTTTGAGGGGGCCATGATGGCCTCATTCCTGAAATCAATAAAACTGTTATTAATCTAGATATTCTCTAGTAAGATAATCAGGAAGATTATTATCTTCTCCTTTCTTATAATGAATCTCAAAATCATAATATGCAAATAGAGCTTGCCTTCTAGCAAACATTTATTTAGAAACATCATGTTTATAATATTTATTGAACATAAACTTAGCAGCTTGACAATAAGTTTTTAACACAAACTTTTGATTATAAAGATCGCCTTGAAATTTCAGAACACTTTTCACAATAGCTAAGATTTCTTTAGCTACTGTGGCATAATTTTTTTGGGCTGGATTCCATTTGCCAGAATAACATTGAACAATATAATGATGTTTATTATCAGGACAATATTGTGTAACAACGCCACCAAATCCTAGATCGGAAGCATTTGTTTCAACTGTCTTCTCCCAATTTGGATTTGTTAATGTAAGACATGGAAGGTTTTTAACCTTTGTCTTAATCCTTTTAACTACTTCAGTATGATTAACTGACCAAGCTTTTGGATTGTTCTTAAGCCTGTCATATAATATAGCTATATCAAGGGCTAAATCCTTTATAAAAGGTGCTACATAGTTAAGGCTTCCAAGGAATATCTGTAGCTGAGTCATGTTAGTAATTTCATCAGGAAACTTAGAAGCAAATTCAATACTTCTATTAATAGGAATAATATTTCATTTTTCAATATTATGACCCAAAAATCTAACTTTAGTTTGAAATAAAGGCATTTTTGGTGCAGATATACCCAAGCCATTTTGGATAATAATTTTATTAAATAACTCAAGATGTTTAAAATGAGTTTCAATATTTTTTGAAAATACTAAAATATAATCTATGTAAACTATTATAAAATTACTATAAGGTATGAAAGTATCATTCATAATTTTTTGAAATTTTGATGGAGCGTTTTTTAGACCAAAAGGCATGACGTTCCATTCAAATTGATCCATAGGGATATTAAAAGTTGTTTTGAACCTTTATGATTCATTTATTTGAATCTGCCAATAACCTGATTTTAAATCAAATTTAGAAAATATAATAGCATCATAAACTCTATCCAATAAATCCTTTTTACTAGGAATAGGGTACCTGATCCATCATAAAGCCTTATTAAGTGGCTTATAATTAATAACCAACCTGGGGGCAGCTCTTTCTTGTTCAGCGTATTTATTAACATAAAAAGTTGTACAAGACCATGGAGACTTTGAATGTCTTATAAGGCCTTTCTGAAGTAGAGACTTAATCTCTTTTTTGCATGATTCCAAATATTCAGAATTCTTCTGGCAAGGCCTTGCTTTAGTAGGAATATTATCCTCAATAAAATCATCTTCATATGGAAGAGTAACAACATGTTTTTTCCTATTCCAGAAAGCATTTGGATGATCTCCACAAATATTAAGTGAGAACTGGTTTTGTAGAATAGCAATCTTATCCTGTAATTTAGGATTCTGCAAAATATTATCTATTTCTATACTATTAATTTCACCTTTCAAAAACTCATTTGATTATTTTTTAGAATCATTTTTGAAGTTAATTCATTTATCATCCTTGCAAAAGGTTTAGTAATAAATTCTAATATAAAAGGTTTATTATTCCAAGTACCGATAATTTTTTCATCATCCCAATGAGTAAGAGGAAAAATATCATTTATAAAAGGTACTCCCAAAATAATTTTGTTAGTAATATTTTTAACTAAAATAAAGCTTTGAGGAACACAATTTTTATCTTTACAAATAAAAGCTTTAGGTAATTTAAACTCAATATTCATTTTACTACCATTTGCGGATCTCAAACTATGAGTAGTCTTATGAAAATATCTTGAAGGGATAAGTCCTTATTGAATACAATTTAAATCTACTACACTATCAATAAGAGAACCGAATTCTTTTTTATAATTATAGTTAATAAGAAGAGTAATTTTCGTATAAATTTTTTGAGAAGTAAAAGCTTTTAAGTTTTGTAAAAAATCTCCTTTGGTATTCCCAAAATTTAGATTTTTCACAAAATCCAAGTTATTACTTTCTCCTTCGTATAACGAAGATGATGCTGAGTTATTACCCAAATTTTGACAAGTTTCAAAGCTGTCAAGACGGACTTCTATAATGACATTCTTTTCCTTATGATGCCTAATGTCCTGTTTGAGATTATTAATCTCTTCTTTTAAATCCTTAATAGTCATAGGAGAACTTAAAAGTTTCCTTCTTTCCAACAAAAGATTCTTAACTTCTATCATGGTATATGAACCATCTTTAGTAGGTATCGCCTCAGGAATATTACTTTTAGAGGTAGATGCCGTATTACTGATTTTATCAATGATTTCAACTCTTATATCTGGGTCCTTCACCTTCTGTAGGAGCTCTATAATTTTGTCATTATTAATGACATTGATACTTAGTTCTTTAAACTAGGAATAGATCTTATAAAGATCATCTTCCTCTCCATCCTTGTCACATTCCAAACCTTGTTGACAAGTAAACAGTCATCTTCTGAAGATATATAATCTTCTTGGTGAAGAGCTCTAAGATCTTCACTTGTCGAAGATTCTTCATGGCTGCTATAATCCGAATCTGATTTTTCTGAATCCGAATTAAGCATGATCTTATACAAAGAATCTTTTAGATTATCATCTATGTCAAGGCTTTTATTCTTTTCCTTGACTCTACAATCCTTAGCATAGTGTCCATATCTCCCACATTTATGAAAAGTATCTGACTTATCATATCGACGTTTAGATTTATAAAATCTTTTGTCACTTCTTCCTTCCTTATGTCTTCTTTCTTTTCTTTCTATTCTCTTCCTTTTCCATTCCTTATAATCTTTTTTGGAAGATCTATTCTTGGAATAATTTTTTCTATCTACTTCTCCTTCCTATCTTTAGAAGTAGGTTTGGGAATGTTTAGAGCAAATTGCTCACAGAATTCTCCCAACTGTTGTTTTTCATTAAGACGATGCCTTTTGATCTGCTGATTTAGCTTAATTTCATTGCATAAAGCCAAACGTTCCTGTGCGCATGCACTTATCAATTTTTCATATGTATAATCCTTATAATTAATGCTACGACCATCTCCTCTAAGGACCTTCTTAACTCTTTCAACAAAGAGAGCTGGCAAACCATCAATAAATTTGGATTTCCAACGAGTGCTATTACACTCTGGCAACTCCATAACCCTACAAAAAAAAACATCTTTATAAAACTGGAAAGATGTAAGAGTCTTACATCTCAGATTCTGGAGTAAAGTTCTGATGGTTTCGCTATTATCTGACCATCTTCCTGAAAAATGATCTATAATATTTAGAACCAGTGTATAAACTGCATTTTGAGTGACTCCTTGATTTCTTGTTTGACTGCTAAGAGGATTTTATCCCTTTGATCTTGATTGAGATAATTATCCCACCATCCTTTCAATTGGCCTGTGAACCCTGCTGTTATCATATCTGCAATAGTCTTATCACTATTTTTGTTCGTCCTACAGATAGTATTGTACATCAGCATTCTATGGAAAGTCGCATAAATTTTTCTATCTGTATAACAATCTATGTTCCATTCATAGATTTCTTTCCCATTATAACTATTAGTTATAATATGTTCATGCTCTTCTATAAGCACATCTTGGGGCGTAGGCCTAGGATAGTAGTACATCCTTTGAATTGGTTTTCTGGCATATTTTTATGATATCTTATTAATCTCATCAGAAAATTCCTTATTATTGCCAACGCTACTTTCCCCTCTTGGAATATAATTAATCTTCAAGGATTTAAAAATTAGCCCATCATATAGGCAAAGTAACAAAAGAAGAAATAAAAATGACTATTTAATATAAGAGAAATTAATGAGTTCTCATCCTGTAATGAAATCTGCAAATTAGGATAAGCATTAAAATAAACTAGCCCATAAGCCAAACTAGTTTGAATCGTCCCTATAAGAGATCTTTTTCAATTTTGATTTCCACCATCACGCAAAGCTACTATAAAGCTTTCAGGTAGACCACGTAAAGTAAGGGGCTTGAATGCCACCTGTACTAAGCCAATATGCATAAATCTATAAATATCCCTATTAAGGGGTAAGATCATTTTCAGATATAAGTCTAAAAGTCTGAAGATCACTATGAATAGTAATAGTTTCCTCAGTGGTTTCGACCACTTGTTTGAGGTCAAGTTTCTCAAAAGTTCCCATTTAATATATAATTCTAGGGGATATTTTAGGAATAGTACACTTATTAAGCAAATCAAGATGCTGAGGTATATCATATTCTTCTTTTCTACTATTTTTAACAGTAGATTTCTTCTTTATGATATTCATAACAAATAAGTGTTGAACTATATCTATCGAAATAGTTTAATTTTCGAAATCAATAAATTTTCACATAGGATTTAAAGTATGCAATAATTTATAGTAAATTCTATAACAAATACAAACAACTTCAGTGCCAGGCATATAATCATAACCATGAAGTTAGAAATCTATGAATGGAACATAGATGGTTATATAGATTGACAAATTTATACGACTGTCCATAGAATACTGATGTACAGTACTATCTGTAAGACGAACAAAAATAGTGATAAGACTATTGTGGATATGATAACAGCAGAGTTCACAGGCCAATTGAAAGGATGGTGGGATAATTATCTCAATCAAGATTAAAATCCTCTTAGCAGTCAAACAAGAGGATCAAGGAGTCACTCAAAATGCAGTTTATACACTGGTTCTACATATTATAGAACATTTTTCAGAAAGATGGTCAGATAATAGCGAAACCATCAGAACTTTACTCCAGAATTTGAGATGTAAGACTCTTATATCTTTCCGGTTTTATAAAGATGTTTTTCTTTGCAAGGTTATGGAGTTGCCAGAGTGTAATAGCACTCATAGGAAATCCAAATTTATTGATGGTTTGCCAGCTCTCTTTGCTGAAAGAGTTAAGAAGGTCCTCAGAGGAGATGGTCATAGCATCAATTATGAGAATTATACATATGGAAAATTGATAAGTGCATGCGTATAGGAAGGTTTCGCTTTATGCAATGAAATTAACAACAACAACAACAACAACAATAATAATAACAATAACAACAACAACAACAACAACAACAACAACAATAATAATAATAATAATAATAACAACAACAACAACAACAACAACAACAGCAACAACAACAACAATAAGAATAACAATAACAACAATAACAACAATAAGAATAAGAATAACAACACTAACAAGAATAATAATAACAACAATAATAAGAATAACAACAATAATAAGAATAACAACAATAAGAATAATAACAACAACAACAACAACAACAATAATAATAATACAAATAATCTACACAATATTTTTTTTATAAAGATCAAATAATGTTGTAGAGATCGACACATTATAAAAATTAGAGAAAACTACATATTAAATAACTTTTGTAACATAATTATACAATATTTTAATAACCACAGTTAATACTCAAAACACTTTAGACATGCCTGGTTCAATATCCACAGTTAAAACTCATATAGTTCGCATTCGTGTGTTATATTATAACACTTAAATCACTCTCCAAAACCAATTAAAAGAGTAAGCAGTCATAGTCAATATGAAAACCCAACGAATAGTTGGGATCGAATCCCACAAGTAATAGTATCGTGGAGAATTCCATTTCAAGAATTTGGACTTTAAATTAGCTCATTTGTAATAGTAAGAACAATTGGATGGGTGATAGCACCAACTTAATATAAAGATTTAGTTATCAATTATCGCAATTAAACTAATAAATTGAAGCAATCAAGAGTTAACAAGCAATCTAGGGGTGCGGGGATTGGAAATCGATGTCACATAGGGGTAATTGTGTTGCTCTATAGTGATGATCATTCATGAATAGGCTAAGTCATCTTCATTGACACTAATCATCTTTTGATCTCAAAGCATCTATGGATAGAATCTCCTTTCGGTCTCATCTAAATGCCAACCTAAACAACCCAATGCCTTATTATATTCTATCTTTCAAGAATGGGGCAAATAGATACGCTTCATAACTTCTTTTTAAAGCAAGCTACAAACATCAAACCTAAATTGCTAGTATCAAACTAATTACCCACTTCAATCAATCTATTCTGAGCATCAACTGGAGATCAGAAGTAGGCATTAAGTTTGAAAACTTAACGCTTAAGTTAACCCCATGATAATTAGACCAAATTCATGTATGAACAACAACAAAACAGAGCATAGCACAATATCACCTACATTAAATCAACACCCATCCCCATTTTAGCACCCCTATATCATGGGGTTTTAGCCACCCACCACAAAAAGTAATGAAATTATACCTTTCATGAAAACATCCATGAGTAACTTGAAATCAAGAAATTGCAGGTAAACCCACTTTGGATTCAACTTCAGTGTATCAAAATCAAACACCAAGTTGTAAAACCCCAAAAGCTATAAAAGTTTTCTTAGAAGGTAAAGTGTTTCTCTCCTAAAAACATCTAAAAAGAGAACTCTCTAAAAAATTTATCCTTTGGGATATTTATACCTTCTCAAAATTTGTCCTAAAATTCATTTCATGATTGACTCAACGATATTAATCGGGCTCGCCGAACCTGTTTGATAAATCTCCCTTCTGTTCTTAGCTCACCTTATGATGCTCTAAACTTCAGGTTCTTGAAACTCAGTTGAAGAACTCAATTGAGTCAACCTTTCACGTTCGGCGGATCGCTAAATACCACCTTAGTTCGTCCTTCAAGCACTCAATCTTTGCTTTGCACACTATTGCTTTGGGCGATGTGCATCAGGACTGTCGTTCTCCTTTGGTGCATTGTCGTCTCTACTAGAATCTGTCGACCTTCTTTATATACACAAGTGCAATGCACTAGCAATTTCAGCGAGGTCATGCTCAGTTGGCGATCCGCCCTTCTTTTTAAGCGATTAAGAGTTTTTACGTTGAACTTCTTTTTGTATTTTTTGCTATTCTTTCAAACATCAGTACTTGCCTTGTCCAATTGGATTCATAGCTTCAAATCATCAATAGTATATGAGAATAGGGCAAAATTAGGCAGAGAACGCTATTTACTGAGCTAAATGGACCACAAATAAGTTCAAATCCACTACTCATCAACCCCCCTAACATAAACTTTTTCTTGTCCTCGAGTAAATCAAGACCTATAAAACCTCAGAATATAGTAGGCTAAGCTAAGGAATAAGTTCTAAGTCTAGAACTAGAGCCTTGGCACCCTCCACGAAGGCCCACACAGACCGTGAAGGGAACCACAATTCATTTTGAGGTCGTGGAGCCTAGGCAGTAGTTAGCAAGGGAGGCTCACCTCCCATGAGCACCAAGATGGCTTGTGGTGGTGCTTGTAATTGTGAGTCAGTGAGATCCCTAAGGTTTTCCAAATGAGGTCCCTCCCCACGAGCCACTAGACGGCTCGTGAAGGCCACCATAGGCCATTGAAAAGAGTTGGGCATTTAGGGGTGGAGTGGTGGCTATCCAAGCCACTGGTCAAGGACCATAGCTCCCACCATGGTTTGTTTAAGCCACCACAGCTCGTGGAGCCCCACGTGAAGGTGAGGCAGTCCATTGCGAGTTTAGGGACAAATGAGTCTTTTACGATTTTAATTAAATCAAAGCTATGCCGTTTAACCCAAGCCTAGGACCCCCATATAAGTGATTTTAACCCCAAAACTCACCCATTAAAGTCATTATTTCCAAAACCCAAAAGAAATCCCAAAGTTCTTCTCTCAAATATTTCTCTCTAGAACTTGAAGAAGAAGAAAGAGTTGGAGCTAGGGTGAAGGTCAAGTCTCCATTTCTCAAGCATTTTTGGGCTTTGATATCAAGGTATGATGACTTTTCATCCATGGAATCCTTTCTTCCATTGAGTCCCTAAGATTCCTCAACTTGAAAAGTAGAAATTTCCCAATTAGAGTTAGTGTTTTCTTCTATAGTTTTGGGTATTGTGGAATGTTGACCCAAATATTTGGGTTATAATTGTTTATGCATGAATTGATAGGATTACATGTTTTTAGGATGAATTTACATGTACCCATGACTAACCCACTTCTGGAAAGATGAAATTGATGTAGATGAGTTTTATGCCATGAAAGGAAAAATTGTGGGTTTAGATGTATCCTTACATGATTGATGAATTATGATTAGAATTGCTTTGAGATTGAGGCTTATGAGATGATATGCCATTGACTTATTAAGAGTGAAGCTTATATGATGATTATGAGATGTAGGGCTTTGAGAGTAAAACTTTTATATAAATTGATGATTTAGATGTAGTTGTTGTGGAAGGGATAGTTCCCGTATAAATTGCTTTTTAATGAATGTGAATGATTCTAGGTTGAAAGGCTTGCTCACCTAAAATGAATCTAAGAACTTATGAATCATGAAAATAAGACCTTGCTTGGATTGGTAATGTGATACTTCCATGGATAGCTTGGATTGGTAATGTGATACCTTTCATGGATAGATTGAATTGGTAATGTGATGCCATTTCATGATAACTTGAATTGGTAAGGAAATGATGCCATTTCATGGTAGCTTGAATTGGTAAGGAGATGATGACATTTCATGGTAGCTTGCATTTGTGAGGAGTGACAGCTTTCCATGTAGCATGGATGGGTGAGATGATACGTTTCCATGGTAGCTTGGATTGGCAAGATGTAACTTCAAGGAAGTATCGTAAGTATGTCTTAAGATGATATTCACTTACGTTGATCATGGTTTGTGACTTATGATGTTTAACTCTTATGCTTATATTGATATTTATGCAATCTATCATATTTAGTAAATGTTTGTACTAATGCATACTCTTGCCTACATTTCTTATACAAATGTAGGGTCTGGCGATCTCGACTCTCATCCCCATGGCTAGGATCCTTTTAGAGGCAAGACTCAAAGATTGGTGAGTCCTCACAGCATTTGAGGATTTAGCCACCATGGTTCTTATATTCTTTTGCATTAAGTTTTGAATATTGTTGTATGAGATGTGTCCCAGGCTATTCATGTTTTAGATGGTTTGAGACAAAGTGCAATAGACTTCCGCTTTTATTATGAACTCTAATGTTGTTTGAAAATGTTTTAAATTTCCACTCATTTCTATTATCTTATGTTATGAAAGCTAAGTGGCATATATAAGGCCTCTCGGGGTCTTGTTTGCCATGATTCATCTAGGGAGTACCCCTGGGTCGTGACAAACTTGGTAATCAAAGCACTAGGTTTAGAATGGTTCTAGGATGTCTCAAAACCACGTAGAGTAAAGTCTTTTTCATATGTGTGAAGTGCGCCACATTTATGAATGAGAGACTATTAGATGCTTAGGAAACTTTACTTCTTTATTTCTCTAAGTCATGTGATAGAGTCTAACACTATAAGGTCTTTCCCCTAATCCTTATCCGATGGTCTACAAGATATGACTAATCAAAGAACTTTTGGTAGAAGAACCGAGGGAGAAAATGTTGACCAAAGAGCTCCTCCTCAAGCTCTTCAAGCTCCGGTTGACCCTTTGGCTGAGCAAGTGACTAATGCGGAGTTTAGGACGGCAACTTGATCATGGAAAACATGGAATTGGGAACTCAAATGACGATACCTATTCCTTTGGTCTGGTGTTTCTTAAGCTTTTTAATAGAAAGAGGCATTTTGAAAGAAACATGTGTTAGATTTTCTCTAAACTTGTGTTTGAAATCATAATTAATCATGATGTCTCATTTCTATCCATAATGTAGTTCAGAACAAAATGAAGAGTAGTCCCAAGTGATGTTGGCTGGGTTCTTGATGAAGAAGGATGATCACACCATCAAAGAAATTCCCACTCGGACTACTTCTTCTTGATCATTTGGAGCATCTGAGGCTCCTTCTCCTTGGGGTAACTCTTCTACAGGCAGTTCTTAAGCAATTACCACCTCATCTAATGTTGGTCCTTGAGAAGGATATGAAGTAGCTGATTCTCCTTCTCATGTAGATAGTTCTTCAAAAGGTGGCCTTTGAATAACAACACCTTTTAGGAGTGGTTCTTCCTGATCATTTGAAGAAGCTAATGCTCCTTCTCACTGGGGCAACTCTTCTGTAGGAAGTTCTTTAGCAATTACCAGCTCATCTAATGTTGGTCCTTGAGAATGATGTGGAGTAGCTGATTCTCCTTCTATTGTGGATAGTTCTTCTAAAGGTGGCCTTTGAATAACAACACCTTTTAACTATGGTTCTTCTTTATGATTTTGAGTAGCTGATGCTCCTTCTCCTTGGGGTAACTCTTTTGCAGGTAGTTCTTTAGCAATTACCAGCTCATCTAATGTTGGTCCTTGAGAAGGATATGGAGTAGCTGATTCTTATTCTCATATGGATAGTTCTTCTAAAGGTGGCCTTTGAATAACAATACCTTGCCACTTAGCTTTCATCAAACAAGATAATCGAATAAAGAGATTAAAAAGAAAGTTTCAACATATACCAGTTTTATAGATAAAAGTGCATTGCCTCAAAGACATGTAGTACATAAGAGTTTATCGGGGCGCAGACCGTACATCAAGTTCCAAAACTGAGACAAAAGGGAAATCAATATCGGTCCTCGGGTGATGAGGACTCACCAATCTTAAATCTTCTATATGAGATCCCTATCCACGAAAGTGCGAATATGTATGGTCAGACCCTATATTTTTGGAAATGTAGGCAAGAGTATGTGTTAGTACAAAATATGTACCAAGTATGATAGACATGCATCAAACATTTGAAAACATGCTTAATATGGGATATCTTCATGAGATGCAATGACGAAGCTAAAACTTGATATAAAAAGGGTTAGGGGACATAAATCTTAAAACATGGTCAATACAAATAACATCATCTTAGAACACATATGAGATACTTCTTGAAGTAACCTTAGTTCATTATTATCGTAAATTGACCTTTAATCGACATATAAGACCATGTGACCTATCAACACGGAATCTGGTGTCTGCCCCACACCGAAAAGGGGTGTCCTACTTGCTAAGGTAAGACCAAACTTCTAACTTATGTGGATCTACTAGCTAATGTCTCTTTAAGACAATCATCATATGGTGGCACATAGGTGTGGGGTAAGGAAATTTCTACTAGAAACTCGACCTCTACTAACGGGAGAGCTTCCATCCCAATATCCTCTTGGTTCTTTTCTTAACTTATCTCTATTATCAATGGAAGGACATGTCATATTTCCAATCCAAGCTAAGTCATATGTCATCCATGGAAAAGTACAATTAAGTAACAAATCCAAGCTAGGTTTCATTAGAATAGCTCCTATCTTTGATTTATTTTAGGTGAGAAGACCTTTCAACCTTAGAATCCTTCGTGTGAGAAAACCTTTCACATTCATGCATGAGGTAGTTATGTTAGAAATCCCTTCAGCACAATTAACACAAAAATAACATATATACTTTTGCTCTCAAGCAATCTACATCATATCTCATTAATTCCATAAGAACATACATACTTCCATTCTTCACCTTTTATAGTTCAAAACCCACTTTCAATCATCAATATCTTGAAAACGTAGGTTAGACATGGGTTCATGGGAATTCATCATAAAATCATGTAATTATCTCAATTCATTCTTAATAGATCATAAATAATTAAGTAAATCAACATTGAAAGGAACCCATGACATAGAAGAAAACCCTACCTCAATTAGGGAATTCTAACTTTGTAAATTGGAGAATTTGGGAACTCTATGGAGGAAAGGGCTCCATGGATGAAAACTATCATACCTTAATGCCAAAATCTTTCCTTCAATGGAGGTATTGGAGGCTTGACTTGAAACCCTAGGTTAATCCCTTCTTTTTCAAGCTTTCTAGAGAGAGAAATATTTTGAGAGGAAGACTTGTTTTTCTTATAGGAATTTGAGAGAATGATTTCAATTAGGGAAATTTAGGGTTAAAAACACTTATATAGGAATTCCAGGTAAGGGAAAAATGACATAGTGCTAGGGTAGAATAATTAGGAAAAGACCCAAAAGCCCTTGACTTAAAGCTGATGCAACCACCAGATGGTGGCCCTCACGAGCCTTCAAGGACCTAACGGGCCGTGGTGGCAGCCGTGATTGCCCTGGGAGAGTTCCCCTTCTGCCTTTCTCCTTCACGACTGCCCGGACGAGTAGTTTGGCTCTTACGTTCTCTCTAGGGGCTCGTAGGAAGAGGCCAACTATTGGGTTTGTTCTACCTCCCCCACACGGGTGTCATAACGACCCATCCCACTCATCATGAGCTATTACGGCCCCTCGTAGGAGGGGTCCTTGCTTAGCCTGGCTAGGGGGACGTGACACGGGACACCACACGGACCGTGGTCCCCTTCATTGCCCGTCTGGGGCTCCGTGAAGGGTCCATGGTCCTGGTGTTGGCATGTGAGTTCTTCCCCATTACCCCTTTTTAGGCCTTTCTCGAATCTGAGGTGTTAAAGTAACAAGGAGTATAAGACCACAAAAGGCCCCGTACAAGCCACTTTGCTTTCGCCATACAAAATAATATAATAAAATGATTTAAAAGACAATTTCAACATAGATATGTTTTATAAAGTACAACGAAAGTCTAAACATTGTTTCAAAAGCCATATAGTACTTATGACTGATCGGGACACAGTCCGTACATCAAGTCTGAAAACTGAAGTAAAGACAAAATGAAATCAAGCTTGCTCCTCGGGTGATGAGGACTCACTAATCTTCAATATTCTAAATGAGATCACTAGCCACAATAATGTGAATCTGTAATGTTAGACCCAACATTTGGGGAAATGTAAGCAACAGTACGCGTCAGTACAAAACATGTATCAAGTATGATACATGCATAATACATTTAGAAACATGCTTAAAACGGGTTATCTTTCATGATATGAAATGTCCAAGATAAAATATGATATATAAGGGTTAGAAGACATAAGTCATAACACATGGTTAATGCAAATAAACATAACATTAAAGATATGTGGCATACTTCTTGAAGTAACCTTAATTCATTAATGTGGGATAATTACCTTTAACCGACATGTAAGACCATGTGAGCTACAAACATGGAATTCAGTATCTCCCACACCGTAAAAGGGTGTCCTACTTTACAAAGTAAGACCATGAATTTTCTAGCTTACGTGGATCCACTAGCTAATGTCTATCTAGACAACCATAAGTTGGCACATAGTTCATGTGACATGGGTAATCATCTCTTGTCTTCCATTAGAGGTCATGGGTAATCATCGTTTGCCTCATTCTTAGAATAGCTCCTTATCTTTTATTCGTTTTATATGAGAAGAACTTTCAACCTTAGAATCCTTTATGTGAGAAAACCTTTCACATTCATGCATAAAGTAGTTATCTGAGGAATCATTTCAAACAATTAACCACAATAACAACATATATGCTTTTACTCATAAATCAATCAACATCATATCTCATCAATTTCATAAGGACATGTATAATTCCATAATTCATCTTTCATAGTTCAAAGCCCACTTTCAATCATCAATATCTACAAAACATGGGTTAGACATGAGTTCATGGGAAATCATCTTAAAATCATGGAATTTTATCAATTCATGCATAATATTCCATAAATAAATCAAATAAATAAATATTTAAAAGAACCCATGACATGGAAGAAAACCCTAACTCAATTGAGGAATTCTAACTTTGTAAATTGAAGAATTTGGCACCTCCATGGAGGAAAGGGCTCCATGTATGAAAACTATAATATCTCAACACCAAAATCTTGCCTTCATTGTGGAATTGGAGGCTTGACTTGAAACCCTAGGTTGATCCCTTCTTCTTCAAGCTTTCTAGAGAGAGAAATATTTTGGGAGAGGAAGACTTGTTCTTCTTTAAGGAAATTGAGAGAATGATTTCAATTGGGGAAATTTGGGGTTAAAAACACTTATATAGGACAATTAGGAAAACAACATAGTATTAGGATAGAATAATTAGGAAAACACTCAAAAGCCTCTAGCTTAAAGCTGGTGCAACCCCCTGATAGTGCCTTTCATGAGCCGTCAAAGACCTCACGGTATGTTGTGGCAGCCGTGGTCCTTGACCAGTGGCCTGGGGAGAGGTTCCCTGTTGCCTCATTCTTTCACGACCATCCTGACGAGCCCTTTGGCTCTTCATGGCTCGTCTAGGGGCTCGTGGGAGGAGGCCAACTCTTGGGTTGGTTCTACCTACCTCACACGGGCGTCATAACGACCCGTCCACCTACGCATGGCCCTTAAGGCCCTCGTGGGAGGGGTCCTTGCTTGGAGTTCCTTGGGGGCCTTGCCATGGGCCACCACATGAATCGTGGTCTCCTTCACGGCCCGTCTTTGGCTCCATGGATGGTCCATGGTTCAGGTGTTGGCGTGTGAGTTCTTCTCCATTACCCTTTTTATCCATTTCTCGAATCCGAGGTGTTACACACTTTCAAAACATTAAAATAAATCATAAAGTTTCAACAAATTATATCAAATGGGAGGGGGGGGGTGATTTGGGTACCCAATTTAAGACAACTAACACGGGAAGTAAACAAGGTAAAGATTGGACCTTAGGAGTGTGATAAGTTGAATGCTATAATTTCGTATAATGGGTGATTACTAGTTACCCAAAGGTGTTGAATCTCAGTGAGTAAGCTAGGTTTTGAGTGCAATAGTCATTTCTCAATCAACTATTGAGATTCAAATGAGTTCTTTCGAACCTCAACGAGCGTAAAACAACCAAACAACCTATATCTTTAATTAATCCACTCTTTCAAGCTAGATTTCTAAAGACGCAACCAAACCCACTTTCTCAAGCCATATTGTTAAAGACGCAAACAATACAATTATCAATCACTGATTCTACTCTATTACCTTTTTCACAAGCAAGCATAGAGAATGAAATTAGAATTTCCTCAATTAAAACAAGAACAATTAATTGAACCCATTTCAAAACAACATTAAAATTAGTAACAAACAACACCCACTAGCTAATTAATGCATTCAACTACCTAATCATACCCCTAAGGAAAGGGTTTTAGACAAGCATAGTGAAAACAAAAAAATCGTTACCAACGAAGTTTTCAATCTGATTTGCATTCCCAAGTGCTGGAATTTAAGCTAAAAATCTCACAATCTCTAAATCTCTACTCAAAATGTAAAGACAATGTTCTAAAATGTAGAAGCACCAAAACCCAGAGGTAGACAATATAGGAACTCCTTTTCTTCTTTCAAAAATTATATTTATCCGTTCCCAAAATTTCAGCACGAAGTCAACTCAGCAAAGTAAGTTGGGCTCACTAACCAGTTTGACGACTCACCAAGTTACTTCTCTTCTCGCTCTTTTGGTTTTGGCTCTTTCATCAAGTTATTTTGGAACTTTTGGCGAGCCAGATCGCCATCGCCGATCCCTTCGGTGTGTCGCCTAATTACTTATTTTCTCGCCAAATAAGTTTCGTCCATGGGCTGTTATGCTTGAACTTTAGGTGAGCTGAAGGTCCTAGTGAGTTCCAGCTTTGTTTTCCTTCAACTTTTTCAGCTTTTTCACACTTTGTTGCATCGTAATGTCCTTTCCTTACTCTTAAGCCTTTATTGCTTCATATCAACATTTAAACATCAGTTATGAGCGTAAAATAGGCATTGAGGACACTAAATCCTTGAATAATATGCCCTCAAAGAGTCAAAATCCCCGTCTCATCAACACCCCCAACTTAAACTTTTTTTTGTCCTCAAGTAAAACACAAGATCAATTAGGCCAACAGAGATGTGTACAAATAGTACTACTAGAGACTCAACATGAATGCACACGAGGTTCAATCTACACATGCAATGTTCAATTGTGCAATAAAATTTTCAAACTATGACTAGCTATCATCAAATAGAGATCAAGCTCACAATGCTCACTTTAAATGCAAATTCGTACTCAATAAGAGTATTTGAATGCCCTAACATCAAGAATGATTCCATGCCCTCACAAAGCCCATCAAAGATTATAACTTAAGGAATCAAAATCAACTCTCACACTCTAAATGATACATACATGCATGATTTCACCCATAAGCTTGCTCGTATTTTCCGATCAACACATCATTCAACTTATGTAAGATCAATAAGGTCTTTGAAGGCTTGTAAATGAGCTGAGGGTAAAGGTATGATAATTTTTGCTTAGTGACTTCTATCTTCATGAAACATAGCTTGAATTTCACTTCTTCTCCTTTTCTTTTATTCTTTTCATCTTTGTAACCCACCCTTGGTATATTCAAAAACAAAAATTCTTGTATAGCTAATCGGATACCCTTTTTCTTTTAACCAATGCATAAATTATGCAGATTTCTTTTTCAATCCTTTTTCTCTGGTTTATCTTTTTTTTTTTTTTTTTATATGGAGGGGTTCCATCTTTTTTATCTTTTGCCACACAAGTCCTCAAGGGTGGATTTCACAAACTTCTTGCTCAATTTCTTTCCTCATTTTTACCATACCCCCAACTTAGGCTTTTGGCCTAACTTGGTTATTCAAATAGACCAAGGCATCATGAAGATTTTAGTTGGGGAGGAAATGGCCAAATGTGTTCATGTTTAATCCAAAGAAAAGGCCAGGCTCAAATGGTGCCCACCTAGGCTGTCACTCTTACAAGGTGGTCACAAAGAGGTATGATAGCAATTTGGTTCACTCTCAAAAAGTTTTTGCGTAAGATCTTTTCTTTCATTTGTCAATGCTAGTCAATTGGACCTACGGGACAAGTTCTAGGCATCACCAACACATATTTCAAGTAAACCTCACCACATAACACATTCAAAACAATCATCGATCATGACTCTACAAGTTAAAATTGCATGCAACGATCATTACAAGACTCACTTCAACAATTGACTAATCACAATGAGATGCTAAGAGTTCACACATGACTTATGCAATATTGAGCATCAATGGGATTTTAGAATAAGAACCCAAACCTGATAAAGAAGCGACGACCTCATCATAATCTCGAATTTCTTCACCATGACCTCATTATAATCTCGAATTTCTTCACCATCATAGTTCAAAAGGACGGCAGTTAGTGATTCACCCACACAGGACATTTCACTCGCACTAGCAACTGCTTAGTCAATCACATCAATGACAGATACCTCATGAAAGTCACCTGGTTGGTGATAACACTCAACTACACTTCATCCGATTCTAAGAATAGGCGGTCGCTAATAAGTATAAACCCAACTAAGAGTTGGGGTCGAACCCACATGGAGTGATACGATAAAGAATTTGATTAAGAAGTAAAATAGTGTTCTAATAGTTTGTAGATATAGAAATTTTGCAACAATAAATTAAACCACAAGGTTTTGACGATTAGTGTCAAATGGGGGGATTCAGGTAACCAATTTACGACTACTAACATCGAAAGTAACAAAATAGAGAAGGTTTCTTGGGAGTGTGATAAAGTTGAACGGTAATTTCGCGTAATAGGCGATTACTAATTATTCAAAGTTGTTGAATCTCAGTAGGTAGTCTAGGTTTTGGATACAATAGCCATTTCTCAATCAACTATTGTGAATCAAGTGTTTATTTCTATCTTCGACAAGCACAACACAGATTAACAACCCATTATCTTAATCAAATCTACTTTTTCAAGCTAGATTAGCAAGATTGCATTCAAACCCACCTTCTCAAGCTAGATCGGTAATAACACAATTAATACAATCATCAACTAATAGTTCAGCTCTAACACTTCTTTCTCAATCAAGTATAGAGTACTAAGCTAGAATTGCATTTGTAACTACAATTCCTCAGTTAAAACACAAACTATTAATTGAACTCTCTCAAAACAATAATATAATCAGTAACTAACGACACCTATTAGCTAATTAATGATTCAACTATGTAATCACGCCCCCAAGAATGGGTGTTTTTAGCCAAACATAATAAAGAACAAGAAATCGTTATTAACAAAGTTTTCCATTAGATTGGGCAACGATCCACAAGTCTCCAAATGGTCAAATTAAAGATAAAAATCTCACAATCTCTAAATCCTTGCTAAAAATAGTAAAAACAATGTTTAAGAATGTAAGAACTCTGAAACCCAGAAGTGAACAATGTAGGAACTCCTTTTCTTCTTTTCAAAATTACATTTATACATTTCCAAAATTTCAACACGGAATCCACTCGGTGAAGTAAGTCAGTCTTGGCCGACCCAGTCAGCGATGCACCAAGTGCTCCTTTTCTCGCCTTTTTGATGTGCTTTTTTTAGTAAAATTATTGTGTAACTTTAGACTATTAAAATCGGTGTTGCCCGTCTATTAGATGGGTCGCTGTACCACTCGTTTGCTCACCATGTTTGTCTTGTCCATGGGCTGGCATGCTGGAAATTTGGGCGAGCTAAAGGTCCACTCGGTGACTCACTGAGTGGCTTTGTCAAGTACCAATTTTGCTTTCCTTTAAATTTTTCAACTTTTTGCTCCTGTTTGCCTTGTAATGTCCTCACTTTGCTATTTTTCCTTCATTGCTGCATATTAATACTTTAACATCAATTATGAGCTTAAAATAGGCATTAAGGATACTTATTCCTTCAATATTAATCCCTAAATGAGTTGAAATCCCCGACTCATCAACACCCCTAACTTAAACTTTAACTTATCCTCAAGTAAAATACAAGACCAATCAGATCAACATGGATGTCTACAAATTGTGCTACTTGAGACTCAACATGAATGCACACGAGGTTTCATCTGCCTAAGCAATGTTCAATTGTGAACTAAAAGTTTCAAACAATGACTAGTCATCATCAAATAGAAGTAAAGCTCACAATGCTTGCTTCTAATGCAAATTCTAGCTCAACATTTGAATGACCTCATATCAAGATTAATTCCATGCCCACACAAAGCTTATAGAAATTTAAGAATTAAGGAATCAAAATCAACTCTCACACTCTCAAAGATAAACTCATGCATGATTCTACCCATATACTTGCCCATATTTTCCAATCAACATGTCATTCGGCTCAATCAAGATGAACAAAGTCTTTCAAGTCTTGTAAAGTTGTTGAGGGTAAAGGTATGATTGTTTTGTCTTAGTGACTTCTACCTTTATGAAGCATGGCTTGCATTTCATTTCTTCTCCTTTTCTTCCACTCTTTTGATTTTCACAATCCACCTTAAGTACTTTCAAGAACAAAGATTCTTGTATGGCTCATTGGACACCCTTTTTCTTTCCATCATGCACTTCTTTTTCAATCATATTTTTTCTTATATATGGAGGGGTTCCATCTTTTTCAACATAATTTTTTTCGAGGGTGAATTTCCACAAAGTTATTGCTCATCTTCTCTCCTTTACCACACCCCAGCTCAGGCTTTTGGCCTAAGTTTGCTATTCAAACGAACCAAAGTTTCATGAAGGTTTAGGTGGGAAGGAAAGAGGCTACATGGGTTCATGATAGGTTTTAGGTGGGGAAAAAAGAGGCTAAATGGGTTCATGTTTCATCCAATGAAAAGGTGGGATCAAATAGTGTCATGCTAGGTTAACACTCTCACAAGGTTTTCACAAAGAGGTATAATAGCAATTTGGTTTACTCTTAGAAATTTGTGCCTAAGATCATTTCTTTCATTCATTAACGTTAGTCAATTGGACCAACAGGGAAAGTTCTAGGTATCACCAAGCACATATTTCAAGAAAATCTCACCACACAAGGCATTCAACACAATCATCAATCATTACTCTATAAGTTAAGCTACCGTGCAACGATCATCACAAGACTCACTTCAACAATCGACTAGTCACAATGAGATGCTAAGAGTTCACACATGACTTATGTAACTATTGTTTACCTCATTGGACTTGCGCAAACATATCGTTCAATCAAGAGCACTATTTAGGTCATCGGTATTGATAGCAACTGATACTCAAATATGCAAGAGAATAGCCTCAACATTCACACATTAAGAAATAAGGAAATGGATAAATGGGATAAAAAAGCAATATTGAATTTCGCCAACATAAGCGGAAAGTTTTGGATACAGCCAAAAGTAGCTACATAATCATCCACAACAAAGAACAATCATCCAAAATAGAATAAATACAAATCAAGGGGATAGCCACCCCCCCCCCCAAACAAACTATATAGTGTCCTCAATGTAAAAGCAATGTAAAAGTCTCAAAAATAAAATAGGAAAATAGTCAAGATCTCCCTGTCAGGCTAAGCCTGAGGTGAACGTTGTACATTTGGAGCTCTCTCAATCGGGGCATCAGTACTCGACTCTCCTCCAAGTGTAGGTTGTGCTCCACAGGATCCAATAATCGAGGTATCTTGAAGTAAGGCCTTCGTCGCCATCTGCACCATTGCATCCTCGAAGTCTTCCAACTCATCATAACCTGCAGCCTCTTAGGCCCCAAGCTCCTCCTCAATTGTCTCAGTAGTGCCCGACTCATTACCATCATCAGCTTAAATAGCATCTCCGATCTCAGTGGCAAAAGGGATCTCATAAATAGCTGGAATCTTGAAACTCAAAACCTTAAGAAGGTCCACAGTGCCGAAGAACATAGATAAATCAGTGGAGTTTAGCTCATCCACATCACACCTCAACCCTACAACATCGACCCTCAAAGTTATCACACACTCTGACAGTCACCCTTCCTACTCACATGCCTCAACTCGCACAGTGAGGGCATCAAACTCTAGGCCATAAGCAATAATCAAATCTCATTGCTCTTGTAACTCAGCTCGGATGGGGGCTAGCGCAATAATAATGTTTCTCACAATCAACCCTAGGAGAGTCGCCTCAACTCGAGCAGCACGTATATCAGCTGACTGGGCTAGATGACCCATCATATACAACATCGTCTATGTCAACGATAGTCGGGGAGCAGCAGAAGTAGAAATAGTAGGGGTGGAAGAGTTAGGGGTACCATACAACTCACTGGTCTGAGTAGAAGGAGTAGTGTCTACCTCCAAAGTATCTACATCGACAGCCGGAGATGTGTCCACTGACGTTGTCCTCCTCCGCTTAGCTTCATCCCTAGTATACTCTGCCTCGATCCGTCGGATGTCAATAGAGGAAGTGAAAGCCACTTTCACATCCTTCTTTTCCATAAAGGGCACCGTAGCTTGCTCGCACAACTATGTGATAAGAACTAGGAATCATAGCAATGTTTGGCTCTGCTTGGCCCTCATGGCCATCTCCTACTCAACAATCAATCTGAGATTCAATCTATCCCAGTCGATAATGCATTTGAACAGTGCTGCCTTCGGGTGTCGGAGGATGGACTCATTTTGTAAAGGCATAAGTGTGTTGCTAATGAACCCGGAACAATATCTTGCAACTACATTCAAGTCTTTCTTCTCAATCTTGACCCCTGGCTCAATACACGGAGGTGTAATATTAGAAATAGAAGGAGCCAACCATCCATTAAGGTCGTCGAGGGTCTTCTTATGAATCCTGTCCACCAAGAAATGGATCACATCAATTGTGCACCGTAATACAACATTTATATCAGAACGACTATACTTCACTTTTTTACCTTGTACCATAACATGATCAACATGTGCAAATGAACTGGCCTTCTTCTTGCCTTTCCGGATCTGCTTCCCATATTCCTTATAAAATTCCTAGACCCAAGAAGGTATATAAGGGCTATGGGGCTATGTAAACCTCTCGAATTTATGGAAGTGAATTGTGTCCCACACAGTAGGGTACATATCCACTACCCCTCTAGTAGACAACCTCTTCTCTTCTAGAATAGTTTTCAACCCGACAGCCTTTAATCTGTTCATCGGACCTGATAGAGGTTCCTGTACCAAGGGCACTTGTGGTGCCTGATGTTTAAGGACGTAATCAACTGACACTAGTTTGGTTCAAGTTCCATACGATCGCATGTAGTAATATAACCCAACCAAGGGTTGGGATCGTTCCCATAGGGAGTGGTTTTGAGAATTAATAGAAAAATAAAATCTGGTTCTAATTAGTCATAGCTATAGATATTATCAAATATAAACATACTAAATCTAAGGGGTGATGCAAGAGTCAATTATCAATAGGGGTTTGTATTATGCTAATAACGAAAACAGTAAAAATATAAGAAAATGAGATATGGAGACGAGATTCTTGGGATATGATAGGAATACGGGATAAACTAGACTATCGAATACATGCTTTTGATAGTAAATATTTGAACATTTGTGACTAGGCTAGACTATAGTGGGGGTAAATTCTCTCTCGAGCAACTTACCTCGAATCAAGTCGGTTTCTCTCAAACATTAGGTTGCCGCATTAAGCACAGCCTCCGCCTTAGCCCATTCACTCTCTCGAGTTGAATGTGTGGGAGAAGGACTAGGGTTCACTCTCTTGAGCTGAACCCATGTTGACCCAATACAACCGGCTATTAATTTAGTAATCTTAGTTTTTCGACCTCTCTATCGAGCAAGCCAAAAATACTAAGATGAAATCGTATTTGCAACTACAATTTCATTAAGTTCATACAAAACTACTAAATGAAATCACATTTAAACAATAAATAAACCATCAATAAGCAAGACCCAACAGATAATCTAACCCATATTCACAAAATCACACCCCAAGAATTGGGGTTTTAGCTAGACATGTAAAAGAGATAAAAATTTATACCAATATCAGTTTCCATCAACAGGGTATGAAGAATTAAGTCTTAAAACACGTTAAGAGTGAAGAATCTTTGAGATCCACATCCAATTTCTTGGAGTTGAAACCCTTTGAATCTTCAAGGTCTTAGAACAAAGTCTCCAAAACCCTCTAAAACATACACTCTCCAAAAAAACTGTAAAAAGTTCGAATAATAGAAGTGATACTAAGCTAGAAATTTAAAACAAGTATTTATAGTGTTTGAAATTTATGTTGCGGAGGACCATTCGGTGCAGTTAGTCGGGATCGCCGATACTCTCGCCAATTCGCCTTTTGGTCGATTTCATCGCCTTCCTGCTTTTGCTTTTAGCATTCTTGCATTTTGAGGCATTGGGCGATAGAAGTACTGCTTCACAGAACTTTGCGGTGACGCACCGACTACTTTGTTTCATCACGAAATTGACCTTCTTCTTTAGGGCTCAGCACACTGGAACAAAAGGCGATCTCCAGACCGATCGGCGACTCGCTAACAGGGCTCGGCGATCTTCAGGCTTTCATTTCTTCGTTCTTTTCATCCGCCTTGTTCCTTCTTGCCAAGTAGTGTCCATGCTTTGCCTCAAACTCAAAATACCTGAAACTTAAGGGTTTACATCAGATATTGAGACAAAATATGCATTTGAGGACACTAATTCTATCAAAATATAGCCCAATATTAGTCCAATTTGTGGACTCATCAACATCAACATCTCCAACTTAAACTTTTGCTTTTCCTCAAGTAAAACTCAAGTTCAGCCGTTAAAAAAGGATGTCTCAAACAGTGCTACACAAGACTTGATCATGAATGTATACAAAAAGACTCAATTTACTCATGCTAGGATCAACTGTGTACCCAAAGATTCAAGTTGTGACTCACCATTACAAAGATTCTCACGCTCGCAATACTTGCTTCAAATGCAAGTTCAAGTTCAACAAAAGTATTCGAATGCCCTCACACAAAGGATGATTCCATAATGACACACAATGGTTTAATCATATAAAGCTTTGGAATCAAATGCAACACTCACACTAAAAAAGAAGAACATTATGCATGCTTTCACCTATAGGTTTGCCCGTATTTTCCAATCAACATTTGTTTCAGCTTACTCAAGATCAAAAAGGTCTTTACAAGGCTTGTAATGGGGCTGAGTGCACAGGTATGGTTATTTAGGCTCGGTGACTTTCATCCTCATGAAATGTGGTACTCACAACACTTCCTTTCCTCTTCCTTCATCATTTTCTTTTGTGCTCATAAGTCATCCTATTATTCACTTCCCATGTATTGTTTGGGAACCCCATTTATTTTGTACTTTATTCGACAACATTTCTTTTTCATTTTTTTCTTCTTTTTTTCTCTCTTTTTTTTTTGTATGGAGGGGTTCCATTTTTCTTTTGTATGGAGGGGTTCCATTTTTATCAACACCAAGAGTTAAAGGAGACTTTTTTTGCACTTCTTGACTTTCCCTTTTCTTTTCACCACACTCCCAACTTAAGATTTTGGCCTAAGTTGGCTATTCAATCAACCACAATTCACGAGGATTAAGGGTAATGGGTCAAGAAAGGTCATGTTGTCATCAAGTTTCTTCCAAAGAAAGGTAAGGTTCAAGGGATGTTCAAGAGAGGTTAACACACTCACAAGGTATGCCAGAAAAGAGGTATATGTCAAATTCGCTCACACTCTTCGAAGTTGCCTAAGATCATATCAAGAGATAACCTTACTTAGTTGACCGGACCAACGGGGAAAATTCTAGGTGTTACCATGAAAGGTTCACAGTAAGCTCATCACACAAGGCATCGACACTAAAGTCAAACAAGACTCCATACTTTCGCTAGTGTGCAACGTTCATCGCAAAATAATCAATTTGATACATGGCTAATCACAACAAGATGCAAAGAGTTCACATATTGTCTATACAACTTCATTTTGTCTCATCGTAGCCGTACATTCATGTTCCTTCATTTATGAGAAATATTCAAGTCATCGGTATTGATTTAAACCGAGACTCAAATTTGCTAAAGAATAGCCACTATCAAGTACATACAAGAGGTGGCAAAAATTTAAAATTTTTCGGAATGGTCAAAATCATTAGCAATTAAAATAAAAGGAGCCACAAGCTCAAACATCCACAGGAAAGTAGTATACAACACAACAATATGATTCACAACCCAACAAGAATATAGCACACAAAGGTGGGCCACACCCCACCACAATTAAAAAACATTTGTCCTCAAATGCAAATGACACAAAATCCAAAAGTTAAAATAAAGTAAGATAGAGAGGGAGGTAAAGAAAGGATCATGTCTATGCAGTCACTCCATCTGTCGGGGCTTCAATGCCCGGTGTATCAATCTAGACTTGGGCATTAGCGCCCTGAGTTACTTCAGAAGTACCAGCTCTGCTACGAGCAGCAAAAAGGTGTGCCTGCCATGGAGGCCTACACAGCGGCATCTATCAAAATCTCCCCAGTCACAGCAATGTCTCCAAAGGTCTCTCTCAGCCTCCCTAAGGGTAGGCAGATCTCTGTAGATGCTCGCCTCCTGCATCTCTATCTGCTCCTCGTCGGTTTCAGCATCCGACTCATCAACTGCAGCTTCCTCCCTATGTATATCTCTGGTGGTATTCGGAGGAATCCCTGAGGTCTCAGGGGCATCTACGTCATCTGCAGTCTGAATCAATTAAGTGAAGTTGGTAGACTTCAAATAGTCTACGTCCTTTCTCAGGTCTGCTATCTTGGCTTTCAAAGTCAAAACCTCAGATCTCTCCCCCTTCCTACTCTCATAAGCTGTGACCCTAGCGGTCAAATCGTTAACAGAAGCACATAGAGGCGTCAATGCAGCTAATATAACAGCCTCAATCATGCAGGACATCTCTCTCAAGTCTATTAACTCTCACGTCAGCTGACTAAGCAAGGTGCCACATCTTTAGGATCATCACCTGAGTAATCCTGTGCTGCTGGGAGGAAGTGGACGTGCCTGGAGCATGTGAAGTAGAAGCAGAGGCAGAAGTACCGGAGTAGGCAAAGGTGTCTCTGCAGGTAACGAGCCAACATCCACCTCAAGGGAGGTGTCTACCGAAGCTTCCCTCCTCCTATCAGCCTCCTCTCTGGTGCACTTGGCCTCGATGCGTCGGATGTCAGTGGAGGAGGATGGGGTGACATCAAAATCTCTGGTAGTGTCCCGGGGCACTCCAACATGCCGGCAAAGATCCGTGATTAGGTCTAGGAATGGGAAGGAGGTCTATCTCTGTTTGGCCCTCATGGCTATCTCCTGTTCAATGATGAGTCCCAAGTTAAGACTCCTTTTTCCTATTATACACCCTTGACAAACTGCCTTTGCATGCCGGAGGATAGATTCATTATGTGAGGGCATGATGGAGCTGCTGATGAATCCATACCAATATTGGGCAGCTATATTTAGATCCTTCTTCTCGATCTATACTCCTGCATCTATCCACCTCGGAGTGACGTCAGAGAGAAGTGGTACAACCCTTCAAGTCATCCATACACTGGGTTGTCACCAGGCCCTCATAATCATGTTCGAACCCTGTATCTCTCTCAAGAACAACATTTATGATATCGCTGCAGCACTCAATTTTCACACCCCGTACCATGACCGATTTAACCGATCTAAACTCACTAGCCTTTTTCTTACTCTTTGGCACCAAAGTAGCATATGCATCGTAGAATTCCCAGACCCATGAAGGAACATAGGGGCCATAGGGCCTTGTGAAGATCTGAAACCTATGACAATTTAGTATTTTCGGCACACTGGAGTATCTACCCTTTAGTCTTTCCATAGATAACAATTTCTCTTCGAGGATGGTTCGTAAACCATCACCTTTCAATCTATGTAGAATTCTGGGAGGAGGAACCATTGGTGGAACAGGGTCCACAGGAGGTGCTGGAGTTTGCACTGATTTTGTTGGTGTAGAAGCTGAAGAGGCTCTGTTAGCTGTGGTTTGAGATATAGCCCAGGGTTCGAAACGCCGAGGTCGTAGTAGCTGGTCATCGTCACGCTCGAAAGTACTGTCAGAAATAGGCCTCTTTCCTTTACCTTTGTCACCTAGTTGCGCTTCAAGTCTTCCTCTTTTTGGAGGATTTGATCCTCCTTCGTTGATAGTAACACCTCTGCTCTTTTATGGGGTGGCTCGTCGAGGTTTGTTCTCACCATATCTGCAACATGTTAAGAAAAAGTTAGAAATAACTTAATCATATTCATTGAAAAGCATTTGCAGAGAGGCTCGTCGAACTACTTAGCTAGTCGCCCAATTGCTCTGGCAAGCTGAATCATGCTCGCCGAAAGGATTAGTTTCAATATTGTGGCAATTAGGCGAAGTGTAGGTCCACTCAGCAGATCACCAACACCTTTCATCGAGCAAGAACTAGATCGCCGAAAGTTACAGTGTAAGCAAAGTTTAGGGGTGCAGACAAAGGGTGAACAAACAAACCATACGCGAGTCGCAGAGTGCCTTTGGTGACACCAGGTTTCTCGTCAAAAGTTACAGAATCCAACAACTCATTTAACATGAACTTAAAGGGAGATGGGGACATTAGGTGAACTATTGAGTGGTTCAGCGAGCTCGACTCAGCTCGCCAAATGACCCAACGTGCCTATTTTCAACCCAACTTCCCGAATTCAACCCCGCAATCCCCAAAAATAAAATCAAACCATACACACATCAAATTAGCACCAGACCCATAACACCTAATATCCCGAAATACTCAGAATTCTCTCGATTTTGCCAACATTAACCAATTTACGATTTTTATCCTTTTAAAATGATGCCAACATCTCATTCAACTGGCAAATTACATTTCTCAGCACAAATCTGGGCTGCTCAGGCTTCACCCCATAACAATATACGACGAGCAAGCACATACCCACAAAATTTAACTGAATTTAAAGTACGACAAATTGGGGTTTCAAACAATAAATGCATTGCGACAAGATTGAAAAGATATAACCGACAATCAAACATTCTAATCAATTTACAGAGGCCTAGCACACGGCAACATGATATGATCACTTGCAAAAGATTTCAAAATTTGTAAAAAATAATCTCAGGGTTCGATAAACTAACCTTTTATACCGATTACACAATATTAAGATGCTAGGAGGCAAAGTAATCCTGTCCGAACACAACTTCAACGACTAAAATACGAAGAGAAAGCAAGAAATATAGAAAATACTACTCGGGTGAGAGTTGAGAGGTTAAAAAGCGAGGGAAAATGGAGGTAGTGGAAGTTTAAACAATTAGCTTTTGAATAAAATCGTCCAGTTTTGTCCATTCGGCGACATTAGTCTAGATCGCAGAACCACTCGATGACACGTCGATTAGTCACTTGCCTCGCCGAGTTTTATAGGGCCTCCAGTTTATGTACAGGTCCAAACGGCAGACAATAGCGGGATCGCCAACCATTTTCGCGATTCTCCAACTGGATCTTTAGCCAGCCAACTTGTACTTTTCCACACTTTTTTCATTTTAACCTATAAAATCAACACATCAATATTCTAACATAATAATTGAAAGCTATTAAAACCTTGGGTTGCCTCCCAAGCAGCGCCTTACTTAACATCGTGGCACGACGTAAGTCCTTACTCTCCATTATTGGGGTTGACCCTAGTATTGCTAGATAACCCCAATTTCTTGATTGGGCAGAGATGAGGTGACTCATGCTTCACAAAGTTCTCAAGCAGCTAGATAGATCTGGAATTAGAACCAATCATCTGGTTCATCACTTCGACGTTCTCCTTCATCTTGTCTAGCACTCTGTCATGTTCACTTACTTTGTGAAGAATGATTGCGAGCATTCCTTCCATACGTTGGCCCTCATTGTCCTTAGGTATTTTTCGCTCTTGAGGAGGGATGTATTTGTCCTTCCTTCTGCATTGTACTTCGATCTCCACTACCTTTCTGGTCAACTCATCTATTTGAGTCATTAGTGTGGCCAACATGAAGTCCTTCTCTACTTCTTTGTTTGTTTCAGCTATGCGATTGAGCAGGTGGGCTGCTTTCTCATAAGGCTGTTGTGTAATGGCACCCTAAATTAGTTGGTCGGTAATTGCCTTGTTTCCACGACCAAGACTTCTGTAGAAGCAGTCCAGGAGGACTATATCGGGAATTTCATGAATCCATTCACCTTCCAATTATTTGAAGGTTAAAATGCGATCCATGTACATCATCGCTTCTAATGAAGGGAAGTTCATCTCTCCACCTTTTCTCTTTCAAAGCTCAAACAAGCACAACAAAACTAAAGATTAAGTGAACTATAACTCAGAAGAACAAAAATTTTACTTAACTACAAATTCTCAAATAACACTACTCCCCGAAAGCGGCGCCATTTTGATGTTTATGGACGTAATCAACTGACACTAGTTCGGTTCAAGTGCCATACGATCGCGTGTAGTGATATAACCCAACCAAGGGTTGGGATCATTTCCACAGGGAGTGGTTTTGAGAATTAATAGAAAAATAAAATATAGTTCTAATTAGTTGTAGCTATATATATTATCGAATATAAACATACTAAATCTAAGGGGTGATACAAGCGTCAATTATCAATGGGGGTTTGTATTATGCTAATAACAAAAATAGTAAAAATATAAGAAAATGAGATATGGAGACGGGATTCTTGGGATGCGATAGGAATACGGGATAAACTAGACTATCGAGTACATGCTTTTGATAGTAAATTGTTGAACATTTGTGACTAGGCTAGACTATAGTGGGGGTAAATTCTCTCTTGAGCAACTTACCCCGAATCAAACTCTGCTTTTCTTGAACACCGAGTTGTCGCATTAAGCATAGACTCCACCTTAGCCCATTCACTCTCTCGAGCTGAATGTGTGGGAGAAGGACTAGGGTTCACTCTCTCGAGCTGAACCCATGTCGACCTAATACCATCGGCTATCAATTTAGTAGTCTTAGTTTTACGACCTCTCTCTCAAGCAAGCCAAAAGCACTAGGATGAAATCTTATTTGCAACTACAATTCCAATAAGCTCATACACAACTACTAAATGAAATCACATTTAAACAACAAATAAACAATCAACAAGCAAGACCCAACAGATAATCTAACCCAAATTCACAAAATCACACCCCAAGAATTGGGGTTTTAGCTAGACATGTAAAAGAGATAAAAATTTATACCAATATCAGTTTCCATCAATAGGGTATGAAGAATTAAGTCTTAAAACATGTCAAGAGTGAAGAATCTTTGAGACCCGCGTCTAATTTCGTGGAGTTGAAACCCTTCTAATCTTCAAGGTCTTAGAACAAAGTCTACAAAACCCTCTAAAACTTAAACTCTCCAAAAAATTGTAAAAAGTTCGAATAATAGAAGTGATACTAAGCTAGAAATTTAAAACAAGTATCTATAGTGTTTCAAAATTTGTGTTGCGGAGGACCATTTGGTGCAGTTAGTCGGGATCACGGATACGCTCAGCGATCCACCTTTTGGTCTATTTCATCACCTTCCTGCTTTTGTCTTTAGCATTCTCGCATTTTGAGGCATTGGGCTATAGAAGTACTGCTTCATGGAACTGCTCGGTGACGCGCTGACTACTTTCAGCTTGGAATTGACCTTCTCCTTTAGGGCTTAGCACACTGGAACAAAAGGTGATCTCCAGACCGATCAGCGACTCGCCAACAGGGCTCGGCGATATTCAGGCCTTCATTTCTTCATTCTTTTTATCTGCCTTGTTCCATCTTGCCAAGTAGTGTCCATGCTTTGCCTCAAACTCCAAATACCTGAAACTTAAGGGTTCACATCAGATATTGAGACACAATGTGCATTTGAGGACACTAATTCTATCAAAATATAGCCCTAAATGAGTCTAATTTATGGACTCATGAGTTTCTACTCAGCTGCCTTTGCTGTAGGTTGAGGAGGAGACAGGAGTACAGGGAATCTTACCAGATCATGTAGCACTTTGGAGCGCAATTCAGCCCATCTCCTCTTCAGGAGTTGATCAGCTACAGGCTCGAACTCATAGACCAGTGATCTAGATCCAGAATTTTCCTCACAGTAAGCCTTAGAAGTGGTGAGGTGGGTGGAGTCGATACCCATGCTATCAGAGCTGGATTTGCTCGAACTCGGCTCTGCAGGTTGTTTCCCTTTGTTTGTTCCTTTACCCCCCGTTAGAGAGAGTTTAGGTCGTTTTGCTCTTGGAAGTTCCACCTCCGTAACAATGACCACCCTTTTTTGCTTTCTTCTGAGATGGTTGATTCCTTCCAGGTACCTTGGGTCTAGCCATATCTACAAGACAACACAAATCAAACAAATTCAATTGCAATAGATTAGTGAAATATGAAAATAAAAGGGTTGCATGAAAAATCACCGATTAACTAGCGAGTCGCCGAGCTCATTCGGCAAGCCTTAGAGGGCCTACCGAAAGTTACAAAGAAAAAATTAGGAAAATTTGGCATAAACTGGCGAGTTTGAGATAAATTTAGCCAGACGCCCAACTTGATCGGCAAGCTAAAAGTAGCACGCCAAAATTTACAAAATGATTTTCAACAAACAAGGCTACAAAAGGTGGTAATAAGGGCATTTGGTGAGTCGCCGAATAAATTCAACTAGCTCAAGAGTATCACCAAATGTTACAGAGTCCAACAGCTAATTTCCAGAGTAAAAGGGAGAGATAAGGAGTTAGTTGGCGAACCACCGAGTCATTCGGCGAGCTTGACTAAGCTCACCAACTGATCTCTCGTGCCAGATTTTAACCCCCACCTTAAATTTTCAACACATAGTCTATGATAACCAAATCAATGCCCGATTCTATGCAATTAACACATAGCCCATAACATTACCAACCCCGGGGTACTCAGACTCCCCCCAAATTGTTTAGAATCAATCAATCAATGTCTTTTGGCTTTGAGAACGATGTCAACCGATCCATCATTGGAAAAATTTAGTTGTCCAGTCCAATTCGGGTTACTTAGACTTCACCCACACCAAACGTAACATGCATAACCGCCAATTAAACAATTTAACCCCGAAATTCAAATTTAAACAATCTAAATATCTAACATGTTGATTTACCCAATAATATTTAATGAATCAATTAATCACACAAGGGAAAATCGTAGATCCAACTACTATACACACATGCCCAATATATGGCAAGAAATTAAAGCAAGTTTAGGACACCAACCTCAGAAGCAGAAAAATACTCAACTCGGGAAAAGGAGAAAGCAAGCAAAGCAACGATTTCCAACTATGCAACGATAAGCATGCAAACATTTAACAAGAAATATGATCTAATATGAAGGTGTAAGAGTTCAAGAGTTTAAAAATGCAAAATAAAGAGGAGTTTTGAATTTAAAAAGGTTGGAAGCCTTTTGACTCGTCAGTTCATGCCCTAGTCGGAGATGTCTACTTATGTCGCTGAACTATTCAGCGAATGCCGATTGGTTCGTTGCCCGTCAAATTTACCAGAAGTTCCAACCTTTTGGTTCGTCAGAAAGGTGATCCACATCAGGCTTCTCCGACCCACTCGACTATTCACGGAGTGAGTCCTAAACTTGTCCAATTACCTATTTCTCCACAAAGTTGAATTTTTTGACCTGCACATCCAACACCCGTTATTCAAATAACAAAAACAAAAACTAAAACTTGGGTTGCCTCCCAAGAAGTGCCTTATTTAACATCGTGGCATAACGAAGACACGTTTTGAAGCTTCATTCTTTGGGTTAACCATGTTACCACTTGGTAAACCTCTTGTTGGCCTTGGATTGAAATGAGTCGAGATTTGACCCATCTGTGTTTCCAGTTGCTTAATAGATATCGTGTGTGAAGTAATTATTTGGTTCAGAGAGGAGACGTCATCTTTCATTTCCTTTAGCACCTTGTTCGATCCTTCTACTTTGTTGAGAATACGAGCAAACATATCTTCGGTGCAGAAATTTTCAGAATGAGCCCTTGACTCTTTTGGATTTTGACGCTCATTTGGAGGCACATATTGTTCTTTTTCATCATCCCACTCCCTCCAATTTGTACCACGGTCACTCCATTCCCTCTCTCGGTCTCTCCAACTATCATTGCGATCCCTATTCCAACCTTGATTCCCACCCGACCATGGGTAGTTTGGGCAAAAACTTCCTGCCTTATTTGCCAAGAATTTACTTCCTCGTTCTACATGGCCTCAAAGTGTGCTTCATCAGGATTTACACCACTAATTCTGACCGTATTCACAGCCTTGGATCCATTTCCCATGACATGTCCGTCAATAGGTCCATTTAGGTCATCAATTTGGCCATATTTTCATGTTGCTCTTGGTTCTTTTCCATTTGTTCCTTTGTCATCCTGGAGTTTAAAGAAGACACCTGATCTTCTCTAGTAGACCAAGCGCGATTGATTTTGTCATCTCATCAAGAAGGGTAGATACTATATAAAACGGTTGTTGCATGATTCCTCCTCGAATGAGCTAGTCTTCAACACCTTTGTTGAATGAATCGAGGCTTTGATAAAAATATTGTAACAACACATTGTCTGGTAGTCCGTGAGCTGGACATTGGAGCAGCAACTTCTAGAACCTCAACCATATCTCGTGAATAGGTTCGCCATCAACTATCTTAAAGTTCTAAATATTGTCCCTACACTTTACAATATTCAAACGGGGAAAAAACCTTACATAAAATACTTCAGTGAGTTCCTCCAAAAAAGTGACTAATTGCCTTGGTGAATCAACACACCACTTATTTGCTTCCCTCATTAGAGAAAAGGGAAAGAAACGAAGTTGGACCGACTTTTGAGTGATGTTCTTGAAAGAGAATGACCCGCACACATCCACAAAGTTTCGGATGTGGTCTTGAGGTTCCTCATGAGCAAATCCTCCAAAGACATCCTTCATTTGCAATAGCTGCAACATAGTGCTTGTCATGTGGAACACCGCATTGCCCACAGTTGGAGGCAATCGGATAGCACGTGTACTTCCCAACTAATCCTCATTGACACCATATGAATTCTCGATGTCATCATTGTTCCCAAGTTTGGTGGAGTTGCTCCCATTTACACTCATCTCTTAACATATTTAAGTGCAGCCAACAAAAAAAATAAGATAATTCAACTACAACAAAATGAGTTCACGACTAAACTTCAATAAAAAAAATTCTTAACACTATTTCTCGACAGCGGTGACATTTATGATAATGCTCAACTACACTTCATTCGATTCTAAAGTGTAGGCGATCGTTAACATATATAAACCCAACAAAGAGTTGGGGTCGATCCCACAAGGAGTGATTCGATAAAGAATACGATTAAGATGTAAAATAGTGTTTTAATCATTTGTAGTGTAGAAATTTCGCAACAATAAATTAAATCACAAGGTTTTGACAATTAGTGTCAAATGGGGGGATTCAGGTAACCAATTTACGAATACTAACACCAAACGTAAGCAAATAGAGAAAGTTTCTTGGGAATGTGATAAAGTTGAATGCTAATTTCACATAATGGGTACTAATTACTCAAATTTGGTGAAGCTCGGTGGGTAGGCTGGGTTTTGGGTGCAATAGTCATTTCTCAATCAACTATTGTAGATCAAGTGAGTTCTTTCGAATCTCAACAAGCACAACACAGATTAACAACCCATTTACCTTCATCAATCTACTTTTTCAAGCTACATTTGAAAGATTACATTCAAACCCACTTTCTCAAGCTAGATCCATAACAACACAATCAATACAATCATCAACTAATAATTCAACTCTAACACTTCTTTCTCAAGAAAGTATAGAGTACTAAGCTAGAATTGCATTTGCAACTAAAATTCCTCAATTAAAACACAAATTATTAATTGAACCCACCTAAAAACAACAATAGAATCAGTAACTAGCAACACTCATTAGCTAATTAATGCATTCAACTACATAATCACACCCCCAAGTATTGGGGTTCTAGCCAAACATAATAAAGAATAAGAAATTGTTACCAATGAAGTTTTCCATCAGATTGGGCAATGATCCACAAGTTTCCAAATGCTCTAATTAAAGCTAAAAATCTCACAATCTCTAAAAAAAAATGTAAAAACAATGTTCTAGAATGTAACAACTTAAAAACCCAGAAGTGAACAATGTGGGAACTCCTTTTATTCTTTTAAAAATTGCATTTTTATGTTCCCCTAATTTCAGCACGGAATCCACTCGGTGAAGTAAGTCTGGCTTCACTGCCCAAGTCGACGATGCGCCTAGTGCTCCTTTTCTCACCTTTTTTACGTGCCTTTTTCAGCAAAACTGCTTTGTAACTTTAGGTGATTGAAATCAGCCTCGCTGATCTATTTGGTGAGTCACCGAACCAGTCTATTGCTCGCCAAGTTGGTCTTGTCCATGGGTTGGCATGCTAGAAATTTGAGCAAGCTAAAGGTCCACTCAGCGACTCGCCAAGTAGCTTTTGCGAGTACCAGCTTTGCTTTCCTTAAACTTTTTTAGCTTTTTCGCTCCTGTTTGCCTCGTAATGTCCTCTTCTTGCTCTTTTGCCTTCATTTCTGCATATTAACACTTTAACATCGGTTATGATATTAAAATAGGCATTGAGGACACTAATTCCTTATATATTAAATAAGTCGAAATCTCCGACTCATTAGTTTCTTCATCGATTTGCACACATTGAAAGTAACTTCCTCATCATATACCCGAAACTTTAACTCATTGCTTTAAACATCAACAAGAGCTCTTACGGTAGCAATGAACGGCCAACCTAGTATAATAGGTACTTCCGTGTCAACCTCGCATTCAAGAATAACAAAGTTAGCCGAAAATATGAACCTATCCACTTTCACCAAAATATCATAAAGAATTCTAATATAATGCTTGATATATTGGGCGGCCATGAGAAGACGCATCATTGTTGACTTAGTCTAACCTAACCAATGTTGTTTGAAAATGGCATACGACATCAAGTTAATACTTGCCCTCAAACCTCACAATTCATTGGCAAATTGAAACACCCCAATATAGCATGGAATAGTGAATGCCCCCGGATTAGCTTTCTTCACAACCACATTGCTTGTCATAATGTCACTACAACTATGAGACACCTCAACATTTTCAAAATACATACTCTTCTTGGTAACTAATTCTTGCATGAAATTCGCATGGCCTGACATTTCAACCAATGCTTCAACTAGAGGAAAATTTGTAGATAGAGTTTTAAAAATAGAGAGAATTTTTTTAATCTTTGAGGGAAGGGTGAGTTGACTTTAGACAACAGTTTTGCAGTTATTGCAAAAGAAGCAGCCCCATCATTTGATGTTTGCACCTCACCGGTGGTAACTTTCTTCAGTACCTCATCAATCTCTTTGGGTGTTTCATTGTCCGTTTCTTCTGTAAACCAATCTATAACAATGGCATCATCCCTTGCTTTACTAGAATTTGCCTTACCGTCAATTTTCACATCATTACCCACTACTTTACCTATCCGAGTCAACATTGCCATGCATTGGTCATGATTAATCTTTGAACTAACAACAATATCATTAGTAAGATTCTTGTGTGGTTTAGAATTTAATTGAGCTGAAAGTTAAGTCATTTGGGATTCAAGTTGATTTATGGAGGTCGAGTGAGAGGTTACTGTATTATTGAAGGATGAAAATTTTGCCTTCATTCCCTTAAGTATTTAATCTGATCCCTTAACTTTTTTTAGAATACGAGCCAGCAGATCCTCAGTTTGAGAGCTTTCAGAATCATACTTTAAATTTGGGTTATCAAAAGTGCATATAGGGATCATCATCATAATCTTCTCTCCTCCAATATATGTTCTAATCAAACCAATATCGATCTTGATCTCTCCATACATCCTAACAAATCATGTTCCAACCTTGATTGTCGCCCGACCTAAAATGACTCGAATGAGAACCCTCCGCTAGTTTTGACACAAAATATACTTATTCATTTTCAAATTTCGCATCAACTAGTCTCAAACCTTCATAACCACCCCCCATGAGGTGGTTCTTCAATAGGTCTATTTGAGTCATAATTTTGGCCATGTTTTCATCTCGCTCTTGGTTCGTTTCCATTTTTTCCTTTGTCATTCTAAAATTCAAAGGAGACACCGATCTTCTCTTGTATACCATGCACAATTAATTTTCATCATCTCATCAAGCAATACCAAAGCCACAGTAAAAGGTTGATTCATTATACCACCTCTAATGAGTTGATTAGCTACACCTTCGTTTATTTTGTCAAGGCCTCAATAGAAATATTGCAATAACACATTGTCCGGCAGCCCATCAGTTGGACATTGAAGCAGCAACTTTTGGAACCTTAACCATGTCTCATGGATAGGTTCGCCATAAACACTCTTGAAGTTCTGAATATTATCCCTCAACTTGACCATTTTCGAAGGAGGGAAAAACCTTTCGTAAAATACCTTGGTTAGCTCCTCCCAAGAAGTAATTAAATCCTTTAGTAGCTCGGTCAATGACTTTGTTGCTTCCCTCATTAGAGAAAAGGGAAACAAACGGAATCGGATAGACTCTTGGGTGATGTTCTTTAAAGAAAATGGCCCACACACATCCCTGAAGTTTCAGATGTGGTCATGAGGGTCCTCATGAGCGAGTCCTCCAAATAGACCCTTCATTTGCAACAGCTACAACATTGTGTAGGTCACATGAAACACCGCATTGTCCAAAGTCGAAGGTAATCGAATCGCACACGCACTTCCTAACAGATCCTCATTGTCATCATGCAAATTTTTTATTTCATCATTGTTCGCAAGTTAACTAGCGTTGCTCCCATTTACACTCATCTCCTCACCTGTTTTAGAGCAACTAACAAGAACACAAACAAGATAATTCAACTACAATAAAATAAGTTCAGGAATATACTTCAATAAAAGAATTCTAAACACCACTCCGCAACAACGGCACCATTTTTTATAATGGTCAACTACACTTCATACAATTCTAAGTGTAGGCGGTCGCTAACAAGTATAAATCCAACTACAAGTTGGGGTCGGTCGTACAGAGGGTGATATATTACAGAATTCAATTAAGAAGTAAAGATGTGTCCTAATCGTTTGTAGAGGTGACGCTTTCGCAACATTAAAATAAATCACAAAGTTTCAACAAATTATATCAAATGGGGGGATTTGGGTAACCAATTTAAGACAACTAACATGGAAAGTAAACAAGTAGAAATTGGACCTTTGGAATGTGATAAGTTGAATGCTAATTTCGCGTAATGGGTGATTACTAGTTACTCAAAGGTGTTGAATCTCAGTAGGTAACCTATGTTTTGAGTGCAATAGTCATTTCTCAATCAACTATTGTGTTTCAAGTAATTTTTTTTAACCTCAACGAGCATAACACAATCAAACAACCTAAATCCTTAATTAATCCACTTTTTCAAGCTGGATTTGTAAGGATACAACTAAACCCACTTTCTCAAGATAGATTCTTAAAGACCCAAGCAATATAATTATCAATCAATAATTCTACTATATTACCTCTTTCACAAGCAAACATCGAGAACTAAGCTAGAATTGCATTTGCAACTACAATTCCTCAATTAAAACATGAACAATTAATTGAACCCACTTCAAAACAACATTAAAATCAGTAACTAAAGACATACATTAGCTAATTAATGCATTCAATTACATAATAACACCCCAAGGAAAGGGGTTTTAGTCAAGCATAGTGAAAAACAAGAAATCATTACCAACGAAGTTTTCCATCTGATTTGCTAATGATCTGTAATTCCCAAATTTTGAAATTTCAGCTAAAAATCTCATAGTTTCTAAATCTCTACTCAAAATGTAAAGACAATGTTCTAGAATGTAAAAACTCAAAAACCAGAGGTAAACAATGTGAAAAATCCTTTTCTTCTTTCGAAAACTATATTTACACTTTCCCAGAATTTCAACATGGAGTCAACTCAGCAAAATAAGTCGGGCTCGCCGACCAGTTCAGTGACTCACCGAGTTACTCCTCTTCACACCGTCATGCATGTAAATAGTGTTGAGCATACCCATCTATTTTTAAAAGGTTGAGCATGTTATGAATCATTTTGTGTGAACTCTTCATAATATTTTTGTGACTTTTGAGTCGTAAGCGGTTTGAATGCTCAAAGCCACTTGTATTTTGACAAGGAAGTAAGATTTTGAACCATCTTGATTAATTTGCATGTCATGTGTAGTGAGTTGTTAAATAATGTCATGTAGTGCTTTTGTCACCTAGAACTTGCCTTGTTGGTTTTGAAATGTTGGTCTTGATTGAGTTTTATTGAAGAAATGATCTTAGGCTTTCTTTTATGTTCTTGAAATCCACTTGGCCTAAAATAAATCCCACCTTTGCACTAAATATATCCTTAGCTTTCCCCTTTGAGACTAATCTTTTTTATCGGCAACCACATTACAAGCTTTATCCTTTTTGAAAAAGTAACCCTCTTTTGATATATATATATATATATATATATATATATATATATATATAAAGAGAATTTGAAGAATGGAGGAGAATTCGTAAAGAAAGAAAGTGAATAAATGAAACTTGAATCCTCCAAAAGTTGAATATAATTGCATGTGGGGCATCTAGAGTGAAAATGAAAAATAGTGTGGAACAAGCATAGGTTTGAAAAATGACAGAAAGTGGAGAAAGTTGGAAATGATGAGTTACTGTGTAGTGTTCAAGGATGGTGTAGTCACTTATCCCTAAATGATAGCCTAATCTTCCATATACTTACATTACAAGCTTAACAAAGTCCTTCGAGATTTCTAACCAAATGAAGTTTAGTCAATGTTGATTGAAAACAATATGGGCAAGCCTATGGTGTGGCATATGTGTGCATGAGATGATTATTTGTGAGTGTGAGTGAGAATCTTTGTCCCTTGTATTGTGTATATATATGTGTGTGTGTGTGTGTGTGTGTGTGATTTTGGGACACTTCTTTCTTGTGAGGGCATGTAAATTAAAAAAGTGGTGATTTTGAAAATTCCAAATTAAGTCAAGTGAGCATGTAAATGAGCTAATGAGTTGAGCCACTTCTTGAGTTTGAGTTGTTGTCACTTAATGATTCTTGGTTCTTGAAAATGTGCCATGAGAATGAGGGGAGTTATTTTGTAAAAATTATGCATGTGGACTAATCGTAAGTACCAACCTAAGTCATTATCTTTAAGCTGAATTAAACATGGTGAAATTGATTTGTGGGGTGTGTTGAAATAAGATCCTCTTAAGTTTTTTATTTTCTTTGCTTGAGGACAAACAAAGTTTTTAAGTTAGGAGTGTTTATGAGTGGTTGATTTCCACTCATTTAAGGCATGTTTTCTTAGTTAATTTGGCTTGCTTTAGTTTAAAATTGGTGATTTTAATGTGGTTTTCTTCATATTTGCATGAAAACGAAATGGAGAGCTGATTTAGATGACATTTGAAGGAACCAAGTGAACTTGAGGAAAAGAGGTCAAGGGCTGAAAAATATAAAATCTGGCGGGGAAAAGATTCTTATTGAATGCACCCAAAGGGTCGCGAACATGGAAGATTAGTCAATAGAGTACCACAAAAACGCCCTAAGGGCCATGAATGTGGAGTCCTGGTCAATGAAGGATCATGAACGCGCAATAGGGACCACAAACGTAGGGTCATCGTCAACTCAAGTCCGGGAATGCAGACAACCTCATGCAAACGCGGAGGGTCACATTTCAGCCACCTGGGCAGAATGGAAATTTCACCAAATTAATCCCTCAAAAACCCTTTTTACACTCACCAATAGTCATTATCCAGATCATTCAATTACATCTATGAAACAATCCTAGAGTTTAGTTCATCTTCTTAGCTTAGAGTAGAGAAAAACTTCATATTTGTCTTAATTTTGGGCTGAGACTTTAAAGGCAAGTCACCTCACAATTCATATTTGGGTTTAAATATTGTGTGTTTAATAGTAAACTCTCTTGTTCTCTTACTCTTTCCTTGCCTTGCATTGTTATAATTGTGGGTGTAATTGTGTCTATGAAATTGGGGCTTTGTGCTTGAAATAGACAAAGTTATTTGGGTATTTGATTTATTACTTCATTGCTTTTATGACTCCTTAATGTCATGCATAATATCATGAAATGGTTTTAATCTAGTTCTCATGCTTTAATTTATGATTTGAGAGTGCACGCTTGAATCTAGATTTCGATCTTTGTGGATTGCTCGAAAGAGAATTCGTAAAGTTGAGAATTAGGCTAATAATCATATTTGGCTTTGATTCTTCATTTTAAGAATGAAAGGATATAATTTAGTTCCACTTTGTTGAATGGTAAAGTTGTTAGAAATAGGGGTTTAGATTAAGGTCTTGGATTACTTTGTTGTTGACATGATTGAGACCAAATAGAGATTTCATGGTGTAATAATGTGATACCGAAAGAATATTAGTATTGATTGATGATGATCTAGTCCATCTCTGATTGAATGAGCATGTGTTGAATTGCAATGGATCATTGACATTGAGTATGTATTCACTTTCGAATTTCCCAATTCCCATATATCCCTTACATGATATTGTCTTTTCCCAAAACCACCATTGGTTACCAAAATCACTCTTCATTTGATTACCTTGTATATTGTGTGTTTAGGTTCATACTTGTAACTATTCATTCTTTGTCTTTTCGAGTGTCGATAAATTGTTTTTTGTGGGATGCAACCCCGACTCTTAGTTGGGTATTTTTATTTATGAAAATCTCCTATCCTTTTAATTTATTTTGAAGGTATTTGAGTGTTATCACATGCATGTATAGTGTCTTATATGTACAACATTTTGGCAAAACTATAATCTAAAATTCAAACGTCATGGATCATAGTGTGGAAGATAACTTATACTTCAATGAAGGTCCTTTGTTGGTGTGGGCTCACTACAATGAGAACCACACTCTAACGACCTCGCTACAACTAAAAGGCACCCTCTGCAACAAAGGCCCTACTGTAGTAACCAATTATGGCAGAAATGAGGATTCAATTTTTGATGACCTTTCTATGAATTCATTTTGTTTACGCTAACTTTCTCTCACCAATGCTTGAATACATTATCTAACGTTCTCCTCCACTTTCATGGGTACTCATTTCCAATGTTCGTAAGTAGCAAAGATTTTTATTATTAGAGGTTCGTGGGTGAAAAATGCAAGAGTTGCTACCTACAACAGAAAGTAAAGGGTTCCATAACATGTCGTTATCATAGAGGGAGTGTTCAAATAGGTGTCGGAGTACTATGACCAGTTTCAGCTATGGGATGGGACCCATTGATAGAGGATCCTTGTTCTTGCAATGAGTGTTGGGTGCAGGAGTTCTATGCCATGATCTCACACTCAACTAGGAAAGCCCAAACCCTATCATTTATGTCTAGGTGACCACATCAGGGTAGGAGTGGTGGCAATCAATGAAGCTTTAAGGTTGCCTATTATCCTAGAGACAGAGTTCAAGGTGAAGGATGTTGATGGAAACAACCCATGATTAGTTGACAACCTAGTAAGGGAGGAAAAAATAAGGACAAATCACATGGTTAAATAGTCGAACAGGGATCAAGACTATATTTTTCACGGGTGAGGCCTGAAGGTGGATAAACTTGGTTTCTGAAAGGGTCTGCCCTTCTTGTAATATTAGTGATGTCACCTACTATCGGCCCTGATGGTGGCTTTTATATTAGATAAGGTATCAATGAACTTGGGGGCACGGGTGGTGGAGGAGTAGAGGTACATCTCAGCAAAAAGTGGGGACATCTTACCTTTTGTAATGACCAGTTGGTCATTTTTGGAAATTTTAGTGATTTATTGTTTTTCTCTCCCCGTGATTGAACCTGAGACTTCTATTTTTGAGTTTGAAAATTTGATTTTGAACTTCGAGTTAAAAGTTAAGATTTTGATAGGTTTTGACTTTGAAAGGCTAAGTTGTTAAGAAAGTAGTGTTGATGTCTTTTGAAGTTTTTAGCATTGAAATGGAATTTCGATTATCCCATTAGATCTGAGAGGTGAGATCTCATCTGTGAAAGCTTTCGGTTTCAGATTCTGAGTCTTTTTGAAGATTTGAGGTCCTACGTTGTGAAATTATGGAATTTTAGCATCTGGATTGAATTTGGTCAACATTCAGGTTCAGATGCTCAGATCAGAATTTCAAGAGTTCCCTTGGATTCATAGGGTGATTTTAGGCCTAGGTGAGGTCTTGGTTGATTTTTGAGAGGTTCCGAGCTTAGTTTAGCCTTTTTAGTGTTAAGTTAGTTTTTTGTGATTTTCAAGGATGTCAGGTCACGAAGAACTCAGATTCATGTTTTGATGGTTTCATTGAGTCCGAAACATCGAGTTTAGTCAATTTGCATATATGGTTTGTGTGTACGGTGTTTCAAACGAATCCTGAGGGTCCTTTCGATGTTTAAAGTGTTGGTTGATTTTCTGATGTTTGTGTTCTGGTGTACTCTTCTTTTGTGAGGAGTGGCTCACTTTTGCGTGGCTTGCTTTTGCGAGGCTCCCTTTACCAAGGCCTTCTTCGCTTTTTTGAAGGGTCAACCCACGTTAACCTTCGCATTTTGTGAAGAGCCTTCGCTTAAGCGACACTCGTGTTTTTAGATGGTTTCACTTGAGTGAACCCCTGGTCACTTTTGTAATATCAAAGAGCGTTTTGACCTTCAAAATTTAGGGTTTAAGCCCCATTTCACCATTTTTTTAGTTTTGAGATCTTGGGGGTGGCAATTTGGACCAGATTTTGAGGAAAATCTTTTGGGTGACGATAAATCTAAATCTTTAATGACCCATTATTATTTATGGATTTATATGTTCAAATCAATATTTTGAAATGACAAATTTGGGGTTATCATCCATAACCCAAGAACTTAGTTGAATTGTGATTTTGAAGTGGTATGATCCCTTTTTCGAAATAGTTTTCTTCAATGAGTTCCTAAAGCCTCAAACATCATTTTCAAGTATTGTTTTCCAAATTCAAACCTCCATTTTTGAAATTTGGGTTTTTAGTTGAACCCACCCATATCTTTACATAATTGATGTGAGAATTGTTGTTTCGGATGAGTGATTGTAAATACTTGATTATTATAGATTGTGTGGCTTCGTAAGTGATTTGGAAGGGGAAAACTCAATATTTGGATTGATTGGTTGATTCTTTAAGGAAAGTGGTTTCCTAAACCTAGTATTCTAGTAGAATTCGTGTACTTCCTTTGTTGATTGTGTGTTGGGAGTAATGGGTATGCGGTTAAGGGTTTGAATTTTCCACTCTTTACATATAAATGAATGAAAAGAGGTTGAATTGAAAGAGGTTATTTGATGAACATGATGGTTTGAATTGCTTAATTTTGACCCTTGTTGTTTAATTGATGAAATGCTTGAAAGCATACATGTGGACTTGAATTGTGTGAATTATTGTCTCTTCCGTGTGTTATTATATTGCTTGTATGAATTGATTGTGAACACCGTGAGGAGACATGTGATTATTTATGATGTTGAGGTCTTTGCCGATGAGTGTCGTGATGTCGAGGTCAATTTTAGCACGTGTTTATAAAGCTGGTGGGAAATAGTTCTGGCTAGTGATGTAAAATCGATGGGAAATGGTTCTGGCTACTGATTTAATATAAAGCTGATGGGAAATGCTTCGGGGTCATGAGTTGATATAAGGCTGATGGTAAATGGTTCCATCAAGAAATTCGTTATTCTAACTTGATGCATTTGATGGTTATGCGTGACTTGCTTGATACTTGAGATTGATGTACTTGTTGCATGTGATTGAACTACTTGACTTTGAGAATGACTTACTTGATTCCTTTGACTGTTGATTGTGACTGTTGAACTGTGGATATTGGGCCTTAAGAGTCGTATATCGTAGAACTGTTAGGTTGGATTGATTTATGTGCAAGTTGTAGTTTGAGGAGGTTTGGTTGGAGTGTAAGGGGTATTTGATTTCTAGCTAGTTTCTTTGTTTAGTAATTTGCTTGCTGGGTACCGTGTTGTTGGTACTCACCCATTGCTTCTACACTTGTGTAGGTACAAAGCCCGATATAGTGTGATCACTCTTCTTCTAAGGCTTGTGAAGGATTTGAAGAGGTAGCTTCTTGTCACTTCAGTGGGCCCTCTATCATTCTTTTCCTTATATTTGTTCTTTTTGGCAAACAAAGACCGAGACTTATACTAATTTCAAATTTTGCACATTATATATTTAGTGGCTTGTACACGTGACAACCAAGTTTTGGGATATTGTTTAGAATGAATAAGTTTTGTGTCTTTGTCTTGTTCTTGCTTTATATTTTTGTATTTCTTTTGTTTACATTGGTTTGAGGCTAAATTGTCTTGGTGGGAAAAGACAAGTGACATCATGTTCGTTTTAGGGCCGTGACTAAAGGTATCAGAGCCCCAAGTTCATAGGTAAGACAGATGTACAAGACATGTCTAACTAGAGTCTAAAGGATCAGTACAAAGACGTCTATACTTATTCAAGAGGCTACAAAGATTGTTAGGAAAATTCCTTTTATTCATCCTTTCTTATCGTGTGTAGTTACCTTCGCTAGTGCGGAGTTTCCACGTGTTGCTTTGGCAGATGTCGAGGACCTGAGCTGCCATTTTCAGTGGTAGAGGGGAGGCAGTCCCTGAGGCTCTTGCTGAGACCCCAACTAGGGGTAGGGTAGGGTCTGAGCTAGAGCTCGTGCTCATGGAGTAGCACCAGCTAGAGGTCGTCCCTATGTAAGGATCAAGTTCCTCCTGAGTTTGGTGCTCTTTTGTTTTAGAAGACTTTGTTTAGGATGCTTGGTGTGTTAGAGAACTTTTCTCAGACTGGTGTTGCAGGTACACCACATTGTTCTTAGACTAGGTTAGGAGCGCAGAATCCAGGTCAACAGCAGACTTCGGGTATTTAGGATTAGGTGGCTCATCCACCCATGGTTCTAGCACCAGTTGTGGGTGTTTAGATTGCTCCGAGGTTATTTTGAGAACGGCTGAGCAATAGTGCTATGAGAGGTTTTAAAAGATGAAACCACCCGAGTTTCAGGTGGTAAGAGCAAGGATGCTCATGAGTTCTTGACTTTGTGCCATGAGATGCTTGAGGTTGTAGGCATGGTGAATGCTCGTGGTGTTCACTTTCTTGTACTTTAGTTTCGTAGGTGCGCCAGAAAGTGATGGAGGACTATTGAGAGGTCTAGACAAGTTGGATCTTCTCCAGTAGAGTGGGATGTGTTCTCTATTGCTTTCTAGGACCACTTCATTCATTAGAACGTGAGAGAGAAGAGTCGCCTAAGGTTTGAGAGCTTGACTCAGGGTAGTTTCTCTGTGACTGAGTATGAGGCCCGTTTCTGTGAGCTTTCTAGGCATGCTATGACTATTTTTTTGGATGAAATAGAGAGTTCGAAGGTTTGTAAGAGGGTTGACTTTCTCCGTCAGGCCTTATGTGTTTAGGGTAACTAGAAAGGGGGCTTCCTTCTGGTCATTATGAGCACCACCAAAGAGGCGGAGTTGATGGTTTCAGAGGAGTTTGGGGAGCCCAAGAGGGCCTGTTCTTTTGGTCAGTTTTCTGATGCCTCATTGGGGGCAAAGGTTGACATAGAGCTAGTAGCTCATTTCACCATCGTGGGTCGGTCCATGCTTCTATGCCAGTAGCTGAGAGTGGGGAGTGAGCATGAGGACTTATGGTTTTGGTTGAGGTGGCCATGGTATTTCGTCTGGTTCGCAGTAGCGATTATATGTGTTGAGATCTTGTTATACTTATAGGGATCCAGGTCATATGATGTGATAGTGTCCTCTACATACTCAGCTAAGACTCGGTGCTCTTATTCAGCTGCTCCAGTTAGAGATTCAGCGCCTCCGTCCAGGGGCTGAGGTACAGTTCATTCCGGTAGAGGTGACAAGACTACAAGTAGAGGTATTCTAACTATGCAGGGTGGAGGTAGAGGTTCTACTCAGAATGCAGGCTGCTGAGATAGCCAGTGTTATGCATTTCCAAGGAGGCCTAGGCAGAGATGTTTGATGGTGTGATCACAGGCGTCATCCCAATTTTCCATCGACCTGCGTATGTATTGTTTGATCTAGGGTCTACTTTCTCATATGTCTTGACCTATTTTTCTATTGGGTTTGATATGTTGTCTAATTGCATTCATGGCCTATTCATGTTTCTACACCAGTTGGTGAATCCTTAGTGGTGGATCGAGTTTATCGATCATGTATTGTTTCTTTGGTCGAGTATGATACTTAGGTAAACTTTATCATTTTGGGAATGGTAGAATTCAATTTATTTTTTGTATGGATTGGCTCTCCCCGCATCATGTGATTCTAGATTGTTTTGCTAAGACTGTTAGCTTGGTAATGTCGGGTGTCCCGAGAGTTGAGTTGGCGGGTGCTAGTGTTTCCTACCCTTGCAAAGTTATCTCCTTTATTAGAGCTCATAGATTGGTTGATAGAGGGTATTTGTCCTACTTGGTTTTCATTCGAAATACTAGTGTTGAGCCATATCCCATGTATTCTATGCCCGTGGTTCGAGAGTTCATAGATGTGTTACACACTAATCTTCCAGGTGTGATTGATTTTTCTATTGACTTGAAGCCAGGCACCAAGCCCATCTCTATTCCTCCTTATTGTATGGCTCCAAGTCCAGTTACAGAATTTGTTGAGTAAGGGTTTATTCGCACTAGTGTTTCTCCATAGGGTGCTCATGTATTGTTTGTAAGGAAGAAGGATGGATCTAAGAGGATGTGTATTGATTATCAACAGTTGAACAAAGTGACAGTGAAGAACAAGTATCCTTTTCCTCGCATTGATGATTTGTTTTATCTGCTTTTGGGTGCATCTCTGTTCTATAAGATTTATTTGAGGTCCAATTATCATCAGCTGAAGATTAGGGCTTCAAATATCAGGACCCGTTATGACGCTATGAGCTTTTTATGATGTCTTTCGATTGACTAACACCCCCGCAACATTTATGTAGTTGATAAACGGGGTGTTCCAGCCTTATCTGGATTCCTTTGTGATAGTGTTCATTGATAACATCTTGGTGTACTCCAAGATTGAGCAGGATCCTGATCGACAATTTAGGATTATACTACAGAGATTAAGGGAAGAGAAGCTTTATGCCAAGTTCTCAAAGTGTGAGTTTTGGCTTGATTCTATGGCATTTTTTGGACATGTGGTGTCCAAGGAGGGTACTCGGGTAGATCCAGCCAAGATTGAGACAGTGAGGGGTAGGACAAAGCCTATGCTGCTTACTAAGATCCAGAGTTTTGTAGGACTTGCCGGCTATTATCGGCGATTTGTTCAGAGCTTCTCTACCATTGCATCTCCTTTGACTATATTTACTCGGCAGAGTGTGAGTTTCCAGTTGTCTGATAAGTGTGAGGAGAGCTTTCAAAAGCTCAAGACCTTGTTGACTTCAGCTCCTGTTTTGACTCTACTCGAGGAGGGTGTTGACTTCACTGTTTATTGCGACGCTTCTAGAGTCAGGTTAGGTGGTGTTCTTATGCAGAAGGGTATAGGTAATTGCCTATGCCTCTAGATAGTTGAAGACTCATGAGAAGAATTACCCTACCCATGATTTGGAGTTGGCAGTCGTAGTGTTTGTGCTTAAGCTATGCAAACATTATCTATACAGGGTTCATTGTGAGGTTTCCACATATCATTGGAGTCTTCAGTATCTTCGATCAGCGGGATCTAAATTTGAGGCAGCGTAGATGGCTTAAGATATTAAAGGATTATGATATCACCATCTTGTATCATCTAAGAAAGGTCAATGTGGTGGCCGATGCCTTGAGTAGGAAGACTTCGAGTATGGAAGTCTTGCCGCTATTAGTGTGGAGGGGAGACCTGTCTAGAGTTCAAAGGTTAACCAACAGCTCACCTGGTTAAGGATTTCAAAAGAGATGGGTGGTTTGATTGCTTTTATTAAGAGGGTTGAAGCAGCGTATTTTTCGAGCGCAGGATGATGTGGACCTCCTTTACTTGATCATCAAGAAGAGTTAGTAGCGCTTCGGATTGATCACGAGGGACAACTTCTCTTGATCACTTCACCCTTGCTAGAGAACTTTGAGAAAGGTTCGTTCTTCCTTAGTTGAGATTTTCATCACAATCCACAAAAGAAATTCAACGTTCTCAATTTTAAGAACTTGGATATAAACATGAAATTTTTCTTGAATTGGATTCACAAAATATTGAGCACCTTTTCACTTCTTACAACAATAGTTGCACTTATTTTCTTCATTCCTTTATATCTCTTTCCCAATCTATATTTTGATGCTATCAATTCAAAAGAAACATTTCATGTTGCTTGATTGTTATATGAAAGAGATGAGAAAAGAAAAAAGAATGAGCGAAAGTTTGGGAGAGAGAAATAAGAGATGTATTTTTAGTCTGACTGGTGTTAAGACTCTTTTACAAGTCTGTTTTGCTCAGATGTATTCAGACCTATTAAGAGATATTTTTTAAAAAATAAAACAAATGCACTTAATGGGTTTAGATTTGAACCATTCAAATTCAGACCTCTATTAAGTGCAAACAAATGAGGCCTTAGTCATGTACCTCTTCTTCATTCATCCAAAATCAATCATGTTGCGACTCTAGAAAGTCCTTTACACTCCATAACAAATATCAAGTGCATGATTACAACATTATGAACATACCACAAAATACTCTATCAAGTTCACCATTTCCCTTCCACCCTTGTTACAATAACTCTAGGTTTTATAGACAAATTAACATGTGACCTATCACTTTTTTCACATCAAACTAGTTTGAATCTTAAACATATCCCAAATAGTATCTACATGTCACTACGCACACACACACTGCCCTTTTGACATTATTCAAATATTCATTCATCTGAACACAATGACCGGAGACCTAATCATGCTGTCTCTGTCAATTCAATATTACATACACGATTCAATAATCAAGTTATACCTAAGTAAAAGTCTCCTCTACACTTTTCTTAAGCTCTTTCTTCGTAGAATTTATCATGGGGGCTGTTTTAGGAGGAAGTTATCCTTAGATTAGGAGTTAAACTCCTAAAACTAACTTGAGATTATGTCTTGCATTCTTCGTTGTAGTGGTTACCCTTTTGCTGCAACATATCTACTACAACGACCTTCTGACTACTACGTCATGGCTCTTAACTATTTCAAAACAGGACTCATATTTGGAAAAAAAATAATTCTTATGCTAGGATCGCGGAAGGTTCAATAACGACAAAAAGGACTCATATTTGGAAAAAAAATAATTCTTATGCTAGTATCGCGGAAGGTTCAATAACGACAAAACTGGCCACTACATAATTAAAGCTTATAAAAGTATATATGAACTCACAACATAGGCATACATTAAAATAATGCATACATAATCACCTCCACATGTATATTGTTCAAATAACTTTGTTCGGGCATGTATCCTGAGGAAACCACATTTTAAGGTCCAAAAATTCAACGTACCTAATATTCATGTAAGCTAATTATCCAAAATTACTTTGTTTCTTCTCTCATTGTCTGTCAAACATTCCAAATCTATTCAAATCGATCATTCTCAAGGTTAGCTATACATTGGACCCATCTCTAAAGTTTAGGCTTTTGTCAAAGTCAATTACAAGTTAATGGAGTGAAACACAAAATGATTACTTGAATGGATTGCTCACAAACGAGGGAGTCTAAATATATAGCAAATATCCAATCTTGACTTAGTTTAGGGCTAAAATCCACTTTAGTACATTTGATATCTCCTGTTTTGATCTTAAAAATACATGGGAATCATGTAAATAACTCAAGAAATGTCTTAGGATCGTGAGGTCAAAGTTTCATGAAGATTACACCTCTAAAACCATGCAAACTCGTATTATAGAACAATGTTGGTGGTTGAACATGGTCTTTGCGATCCCATAACTAGACCATGACAGTGGTGAAGTGGTTAGGGACTTGTGACTATCGCAGTCAAGTCAATGCGATCACAATGCCTCATCTCACCGCAGTTTCTCTGCCGTGAAATTGTGTGGCAATGTCAGCAGGAAAATTTGATTTCCTGAAGTCAATGAAAGATCATATATTTAAGTGGTGCCTTTCACTCTCCTCTGTCAATACTGTTGATGGAAGCTGGTGACTGCAATCACGATGCACCAGTTGAGAGAAAAATCTACAATCCATTTAGGTTTCAAGTGATCTGAAACCGACCTGAATCTCTCGGGTCTGAAACCAAATCAGCCAATAAGTCCTAAATGTAGAAAATAACTTGTACAAAGTCTCAATATAAATATTGTGACATAAAACTTAAAAAAAGGATTGGAACGTCACGAGAAATTGGCCACATGTAATTGTAAAAGAACCTCTAGTGTTGGAGAATCCAAATTATTGATCATTAAAATTTTAACAATCAATACCTTGAGGTAATAGACGACACTCTGATTTCATGGGGACCAATCAAAACACTGGGTATGATGATATTAGAACACCAAGTACATGGAGCTAAATAATCTAAGACAATTATCAATTATTCAAAGCTATTGTTCTACTATCGTACAATCTACACCGAATTCAATTGTGACGCCTAAAGAGATTTTTGTGGTTCCCAAAGAGTCCATGAAGCAAGACCTCTCTTTGTCATTTTTTTCAGTTAATATTTCAGTAAGCCTCATTTACAACGAGCTACCACCTTTATATTCTACTCTGTGCCTCTGATGATCCCTTTGACTAATGGTTGTAATCAAACTTAAAAATGGACAGATAGCTTTAAGGTTCACCTAGACACAGGATGAACGAATAAATATTACATTTTCAACTCATCTCCTTTAAGTCAGACTATCCAAATAAACACACCAGAGAAATCAGAAGTTGTCACGCCATAGATGTAACCCGAACAGAGTGATCTGATGATCCAGTCAAGAAGATGGGTGATGTCGGATGCCAGTCTACTGTTGTTATAGATGCACTGTGAGGAAGAGTTCTCATCCCATATGGATGACCTCGCACCTGATACAATTAAGAATCATTTATTGTCAATAAATTAAACTTCAGTAAACCAGCAAGGCAAGAAATAACAGTAACTGGAAATGAACAGGGGCCATAGGAAGGACCAATGAAACTACATCTTATCAGACTCCCCCTAGGACTTGTGACATCATATGAGCACTGCTAGTCCCAACACAAGTTGTCAATACGCATAACAACTAATAAAAGAGAGATCCAATCGGTTTACTGATGGGACATCTTTCTGTGACTCCCACAAATGATTATTCCATTTTCAGTAAAGAGGCTAACCTAGAGCTTATGAACGTATAGTTAGGTCCTGAGACCATCGAGTCAAGGGGACATAAACACATCATTCTGCATAAAACTAGTTTACCTGATATATAGGCGCCCTCAGGGAGTTGGATGTCACCAGAAGTCTTCTTCCATAAGCATCAAGAGCCATTTCATGTTTATAGTGTGACGAACTCCTAAGGTTACAGAATCTACATATAGGAATGATAGATGTAAAACGTCTTATTCTACAACAAGACAGGAAAAGAGGACGACTTTCAACTTAGAGAACAAATTTAATGGGAAAAGGAAAAAAATCTGCTGCTTGATAGAAAGTATTATAAAGAAATGGATTTTGGGCCTTATTCAATTCCAAATGCTAACTCAAGAGGTGAGTATTACCCAAGCCATATTAAAGAGACCACTCATCCCTTAAAGGAGCGATGTGGACTCTTCATACACCCCTCACACCCACGCCTAGGGATGGACAACTGGTACATGGGCAATTTAATATAAGGGCCCAACATCAGGAAATGAAAATTGGAATTAGTCTTGCTCTAATACCATGTGAAAATAAAGAAGAAAATATTATTGAATGGTGTACTCTATATCATTACATAGAGCCCTATTTATAAATACTACATTACAAAGAAAAAGTAGGATATTATATAAATCATGTTCCGATTCTTACAAATAATATTCAAGCACAGTGCAGTCCATCTTATGAGCTAAAAAATCATGTAGATATCTTTATTTCTTTTCCCCCGGTCAGTATACAGTTTGAAGGTCCTAACAACTTTGATTTATGCAGTTTCTCTAGGAAACAGGGAGTTTATGGCTGAATCATCCCCCAGAGCTGGATATATGAACAGTTTGAAGGAAACTCATGTCAACCTAAATGCATCATTCTTCGTCATTGCCTATTAAATTTACACAATTGATCATTACTCATCAAAACCTTCATTAATCATCTAGCACCATGCCAAAATGACACGGATATGAGTTCCGTTCCATGCCATTGAAACCTATTGAAATTTGCTTTTCACTATTGCAGTAATTTTTAGTGTAATAAGTTGTTTAGGCTTAGGATAAACTTGAATTTTGAATTTCTATGAGATTGTTTTTGTCGTTGAGATTATTTAGCCTTTTTGATTTATTGGTATGCAGATTATGTTTTCACGTTGGCTATTTAAAGCCCTATTGTGCTTAATAAAAGTTGAGAGATATTTTTAATCAATACTTTCAAGCTTTTCGCTTCACAAACTTTTAGAAAAACGAACAATGGTATGAAGAGCCTCATTAATCTTCTAGGAACCGTGAATTCTTCTAAAAAGCTACTTTCAACCCATTTTTAACTCATCAAGGCTACTTTCAACCGGTGTTTTTTTCCGTCGCGTATGTTATATTTAACCAATATCAATTTTTAACCTATTTTCAAACATGGCAAGCAGCAATCTCTCTTAGAATGCCCCAAAAATTCCACTGGCGAAAACTATCAAGTTTGGTCAATGAAAATAAAATCACATATTTAAGTATGATATGTGGGAAGTTGTAATGAAAGATATACCTTACAACCACTCCTGCAAATCCTATCCTTCCCCAAATTGAATCTCATTCAGATGAAAAAATAAAAAAATTTAAAGCCAAAACTGTAATTCAGAATTCAGTTGCTAATTCAAATTTTCCTTTAATCATTGCTTGTGAGACAGCGAAAAAAGCTTGGGAAAAACTAAAAAAAGATGTCTGCTTACTTGCTCGAAACGGAAGGGACTCATTATGTTCCCCTTTATATAAAGAAAACCCCTAATTACATAGAGCGTCTATCTGAGCAACATAGGTCGAGCGTGCAGAGAATAGCATACCACATGAGTGTATCCAAATCTATTGCAATAACTACACTAAGATTGAGATTTTCCAAAACGACCTCCTCCTCACTCATTCTCCATAGATTGTGGGATGTTTGATTTTCTGTTGTCTAAGATGTGAAGACAAACGAGTCAACTATTGGTGATGAGACCACTCTTTGTTTGGAAGGTGCAACAAGACAAAGTAATCGAGAAAATAGTTCAAATGCAGGACCTGTAGGACTATCCAAGATTTGATCGCGCACCAAATCAAGGTCACTAGAAAGTCCAACAAGAGTGAGAACTAGAAACATCGTCAATAAACTCCTATTGTTTTGCAATATTCGCAGCATGATAGCTCCATGGACAAGGATGATGCTATAGAAGCCCTAAGAAGACAGTCATCAAGGTCTCAAGATAAGGAGTTGCAAGATTCTTGTTCACGTGCAAGTGACTTGGGAAGGACCACATATTTTGGTCAAAGTTGGAAATCCTTTTTGGGAACTTTTGCTTATTTCCTTAGGAAAGAATTTTTGGTATTATATTTATATGTTTTCCTAGTTTAAAAGTTGGGATAATGCACAAGTACCCCCTAGACTATGACCGAAATCCCAGAGACACGCCTAAACTTAACTAGGGTCTTATTACCCCCTCTAACTCATTTTTTTCGTATTTCTGGTCACCTTTTATGTTGATGTGGCACTTTCAACCACCCAAGTTGGTTGTGCTTGTACACACGTGATTGCCACATGTGTAAATATTATTGTAAATTTTTTAATTTTTCTTTTAAAGAAATAATTTTATTTTATTTATCTTGTATTTAAGTTAAGTTAATACACATTTTTTACCTTGTATCGGAACTTTTCTTTTTACCTTCATTCACTGTTTTTTATCTTTTATTTTCTATTGATTTTATTTACTCTTTATTTTTTTTGTCTTTCGTTTAGATTTTATTTCAAATTTAATTCCAAATGTCTTGTATTTAAAATGAGTTAATTTCGAACGGATATCAAAATAAGTGAAGAAAATCAAATAAAACATAAATGTTAAAATTAAAGGACACTTTTGATTATTTTTTAAAGAAAATACACATAATTTTTTAAAAATAATTAAAATGAAAAAAATAATAAATTATTTTTTTAAAAAAAAATTTAAAGTGAGAAAGAAATTAAAATAATTAAATATATATAAAATTTTAATATCAATAAATATGTGTACTAACTAATTATAAAATTACCAATTAAAAAATGACATGTTTCTAATTTGTGCACTCATCACTTGCCTTTAAGAGAGTATGCACTGTCTATGCCACATCAACATTTATGGTGTATTTATTTCATTTTAAATTTGTTTAGGGGGGTAATAGGACCCTAGTTAAGTTTAGGTGTGTCTGAGATTTCGGTCAGAGTCTCGGAGTACTTGTGCCTTATCCCTTAAAAGATTCCTATTTTGATGTTTCCTATTATGAAAGTTTCCAAGTTATTATTTTTTTTTTTACATAGGTAACTGTTTCTGTTTCTTTAACACAATACATGGGTTGTAGTGAAACCATATTTACAAAAGAACTCAAAATCTATTGTCCTATCCTTATAATGAGTCCAAGACATCAATGATAGAGTCAATATCATTAGAGTATATCTGGTTGCACCATAAACATAAAGTCAAAATACAATTCATTTTGACTTGTTCAACTCCATATTCTGAAAAACTCTAACGTTCCTCTCCTTCCATATTGTCCACCATGTAGCATACATTCTCCAGTTGTTTCTATTCTTAGCGTGTACTCCTACTTCTTCTCAACTTTGTAATGCTTCTGTGATTTTCCTTGGCATGGACCAAGATATGTTTTAAGACGTAGGAATAATCTCCATAGTTGACTTGTGACCTTGCATGTATAAATAGATGGACCATTGTTTCTGCAGTTTCCCCATAGAAAAAACATCTGCAACATAAAGGGGTCCCCATTTTCATCAAGTTATCTTGAGTCAGCACTACTCCCTTAGCCAATAACCAGACAAAGCAAGCTATTTTGTGTGGGATTTTGGCTTTCCAAATGTGTTTCCAAGGCCATCGAAGTATCTACTGGTTTGGTTGTTTATCTTCATATAGGCTGCATTTACTTTAAAAGTCCCGTTCCTATTTCCCAGCCACTGTAGGATGTCTTCTCCAGCCTTCAACCACTGAATTGGTCGATGGTGCTGAAGAATTCTATTACTCTTAGTACTTGGTATTTCCCAATCATTGAGGTGTCTCCTGAACACAAAATTCCACCCTTGAGGTGTCCACAATTCTGCTATTGTGTTGTGTTGATGTAAAACTAAGTTATAAATCTCTAGGAATAATGTCTCCATGTTGCCTGCTTCATGCCAATCATCCTTCCAGAAGACAGTTTTAACTTCATCTGCCACTTTGACTATGGTATTAACTTTGAATTTATTCCACAAAATTCTGATAGATTTCCATAAGCTAACACCATAAGGAGTAGTGACCTCCTTTGTCATCCAATTATCATTCTCCTCATATTTAGCTTTAATGACTCCCACCCATAGACTTTGATTTTCATTTGACTATTTCCATAGCGTTCTCATTTTTAAAGCTTTACTCTAATTCTTCAGATTTTGGATCCCCAATCCCCCAAATGTTATCTCATTGATCACTGTCTTCCATTTTACTAGGTGGTAACCCTTCCTGTCTTTGTTCCCTTGCCATAGAAATTTCCTCCTGATGCTATCCAACCTATTGATGATTCCTAGTGGGATAGGAAACAATGACATCATATACGTTGGAAGTGCATCAAGGTCAATCTTCCACCCATGGAGAGATATCAGGACTTCCACCTTTCTAACTTCTTCTCACATTTCTCAATCACCCCATTCCAGATTTCCATAGACATAGACTTGGCCCCCAAAAGCAATCCAAGGTAGATAGTTGGTAGAGCACCCACTTCACACCCTAAGATTAACTTTAAGATTTCCATGTTTGGCACTTCATTAACTGGGTATAAGAAGCTTTTCCTCCAGTTAATATGTAAACCTGACATTCCTTCAAATATTACCAAGATCAGTCTCAGTATTTTGAGATGCTCTTCTTTAGCATCACATAATATAAGTGTGTCATCCGCATACCAATGATGAGTTACCTTCAAGCTATCGCTTCCAGCTCTAGCAACCTCAAATGCTCTTAACCAACCTTCCCTATTTGTTGTCTTAATCATGTTGTCCAGTCCCTCCATGTCTAAGAGGAACTAAAAGAGTGATAAAGGATCACCTTGTCTTAGGCCCCTTTGTGAATTAAAGTAACCTGCTGGTGAACCATTAATAAGTACAAAGAAGTTCACTATTGATATACAAAATTTTATCCACTAATTCCATTTGTGTCCAAATCCCATCTTCTTTAGCAAATCCATAAGAAATCCCTAATTGACATGATCATATTCTTTCTCAATGTCTAATTCGCATAGGATTCCTGGTTTCTTCAAGTTCACCCTGGAGTCTATTACTTCATTTGCTGAGGGCATCATCCATAATCTATCTTCCTTTGATGAATGCCAGTTATTGCGAGTCCACAAGCTTAGCCATCACTCTTTTCAATCTTTCAGTAAGCACTTTGGAGAATAGCTTGTAAATACTACCTAGATGGGCCTGAAGTCTATTAATTCTTTAGCACCTTCTTCTTTGGAATAAGAGCTATGAAGATAGCATTGAAACTTCTTTCAAACCTTCCTTGCTCGTAGAAATTCTGGAAGGTCTTCATGATATCATTTTTTACCACTTCCCAACACTTGATGTAGAACCCCATTGTAAACCCATCTAGACCAGGTGTTTTATCAATTGCACACTACTTTAGACATTTCAGTACCTCCTCCTCTTCAAATCACCTTTCTAAATCTTCCATTTCCTCCACTGTCAGCCTTGGGCAATTTGTGAAGTTGTGGCAGGTCTCCACTGGACATTCTCTGAGTACAGGTTTTGGTAAAATTCCATTATTTCCCCTTGAATCCTTACTTGATCTCTGATCAGATTCCCTTGAACAAGAAGTTGGTCAATGTTGTTATATCTCTTGTGCGAACTAGACATCTTGTGGAAGAATTTGGTATTCTTATCCCCTTCTTTCAACCACAAGAATCTAGATCTTTGTCTCCACAAGATCTCTTCATTCTTGATTAGCTGCTCAAAGTTCATGATTAAGGATACCTTCTCCATCGACTCTTCTGATGTTAAGCCTCTGGCTATAGCAATGTTGTCCAAAGTAGCAAACTTCTCTAGCAGATTCTTCCTTTGTTGACCTAGGTTTCCTTGCGCGACTTTGTTCTCTCCCGCTCCAAACTTTCTTCCTTTTTATTCTCAATCAAATACCAACTTTTTCCTCTTTGAACTGGTAAATTATCATAATCTTTACAAGTATTTTTTTTATATTAACAATTTTTTAGGGGTGTATTGATGTTTATCAAGAACGCTTCACTCTACCCTTCCAAGATTTGTGTACAAAACTCTTCAAAGGTTCTACAGCAACAAGAGTTCATGGTTGGAGTCCAAGTTGTACCTATTCATGTCCTAGTATCTCTTTTGAATCTCCTACTATAGATGTAGATACACCTAATGGAGTTGAAGATCTAGTTGGTGACAAAAATGATGGAGGTCTTAATAATTCTCCATCCCAATCTTCAATTTCAAGAGTTTTGGGATGAAAAGAAAAACTTGTCTCAATTGGAAATTCATAAGAGTCCGAGTATTGTTTTAGAGTTATTTGATTAAAAAAATAGCACAACTAACTTAGAAGAATGAAAGGAAAAATTAGACGGCATTGACATGAAGAACCATACTGTTAATATATTTTGAGAAATTGACAGATACAAAAGAGCATGGACGACACTAAAGGTGCACAAATTATAGAATTGGATTAAGGTCATCAAGAAAAAAATAGAAATTCTTTAATTTTTCTAATAAGCTATAGTATATGTTAGGCGTTGATAATGTGAAACCTTCTTTATTATTTAATTAATTGGATAATTTTTTGTGAAATGCTTATGTTGAATTCTTTAAAAAAATCATGTTATAATAATTTTTGTACTGATATATAATTTTTATTTGCATATCATATAATTTAATTTTTTTCAATCAAATATAAACATTTAAAATATTTTTTTTATCAAAGAAGTAATATTTTTTTGACAGTAACTTTTTTATAATATTTTATTGATATAATAATTAATTTCATATGCACATTCAGATATTGAAAACAAACCGTCTTAATCATTCAGTGTTCATATCTAGAGACAACATCTTAATATGCAGCTATGTATTTAGATCTAGACATCTAGATCTTAATGCACATCATAATATTCAGATGGTTATTCGATGGTTATTCAAATACAGACGTCTTACTCTTAATGAAAACAAATGAGGTTTCAGACTCATTAAGTGATTGTAAAATAAGAAAAACAAACGCACTTAATGATTAAGACATAAATGATAAAGATTCAGACCACAAAAAACAAACAAACTTAATGACTAGGATTTGAATGTTAAAGATTAAGACCTTCATTAAGTGCAATCAAATGAAGCCTTAGTTTGACAAGGATTTATCCTATAAGAAAGCCCGCGTGCCCATTTTAGACACGTTGGTTTGCAAGTTGAGATCAAATAAGCTTCCTTTCGTGAAAGTGCTCATGGAGGAATCATCCGCACGATGAAGTAATTAAGAGACGAGGGCGGACATGCAGAGCAAATACATGCACCTATTTGATAGCTCAAGTATACTCGAACAAGAGTTTAAGTGGGCGAAAATATTACCCAACCCTTTCCTGTTTTGTATTTGCATTCCATATGTAGTTTAAGCATATGTATAAGATATTATTACTTGCGGCGTTGATTTGAAAAGTGGCTTAAGAGTTTGGGTGGTTTTGGACATGTTAGAACCAAAAAATAAAAGTTTTATTTGGTGCAGCCACGATCATTCTGCACCAGGACCAATCACACAGTGTGGGAAGAGTTTGGTCATCGTAAGTTGATTGCTATTGCACATTGGAAAATTCAAAAGCCAGTGCTATCGTGCAAGCTGACCAAACTAGTCCTTAAAGACGGTTCGATTAATTATCATGATTGGTGAGGAGTGTGATAGCTCGGAAGAACAGTTCAAGAATACATATGAACATTGATTAGATTGTGCCATTATGGAGAAGAACTTGTGAGGGCTCAACCAACACAGCAATTTCGGCCCAAGGCACTAAGGATTATTAATTCACAACCTAAGATGATTATACTTGTTTTTGTGGATTTGTACATAAATTTGAAGCCCTAAAGTTATATTTGGTGCAGCCACAATCATTCTGCACGAGGCCCAATCACACAATATGGGAAGAGTTTGATCAGCACAACAGCACAAGTTGACTGCAACCGCACATTGGAAAATTCAACAGTTCGCGCTATCGTGCAAGCTAACCGCAATCATATTTAAGGGTAGTTCAATTAATTATCATGATCACTGTGGAGGAGTGTGATAGCACTAAGGACAGTTTCTTTTTTATGACCGGTGTCCAAGCCAGCTTTTGCGCACCTCGCCTGATTCCACGAGATACACATGCCACCTCCCTCCAGCAACAGGTATCAAGTAACTTAGTCCATCAAGGCTAGGACAAATGGGAAGAATCACCTGGTATTTTTTGTCTCCACTGAGTTTTGAGCTCAAGACCTCAGGATTCTCAACCACTTCATTAACCACTAAGGCACACCCTTGGGTGCCGCTGAAGGACAGTTCAAGTATAAATACAAACAACACTTAGTTTTTGCCATTTTGGAGAAGGAAGAACACATGGGGGGCTCAACCAATGGAGTGATTTCGACCTAAGGCATTAAGATAATCATACTTCTTTTTTTGTGGATTTTGACATGAGATTTGAATGCCTTAGGGATTTTAAACCTAGTTCTACAAATGAAAAAAAAAAAAAGGGGGGGGGGGGGGGGGATGCGACCTAGCAATACAAGTGAAGATTGAAAGTTGAATAAATGAAATGTGAGCTTATGGGTATGCTGATTCTATAATTTGTTTTGCATTTTGACTAGTTTGGTCAGAGGTTGAGTTTTTGGTTGACCTTCCATAGTCTGACTTATCTAAATTATGGAAATACTGCACCTTATTTGAACGTGTTACTCAATTCTTGCATAGATTGGGGCCTTCGGAGGTCGTCTTAATGGATTTAAGCATTTCAAGTGAAGAAAAGGCATTTAAAGGCAAGTGAGACTTTTAACCTCTCGAATGTTTTGCTTTCCTGAAGTCATTATTTAGAATATACATAATTTCTTTAAATTACCTAGTATGTTGAGGGTGAGAGCATACAAAGATATTTATACGGTTTCTTAGCTTGTACTATATATTGAGGTACTTCACTTTCAAAGTTGAGTTTAAAGATATTCTATATCATGCATGAAAACTTGAGCATAGCATACTAGTTACACAAATTAGGAAGCATGCCAAGATATGTGTCATTTCTATACGTGTTGAGATTTATAGCATGACTTTATTTACATCATATGATATTACTATATTGCACAGTTTATCTTATATGCATTAGTTTAATGAGTTGAGATGGTGTTAGCATCATATTGGTCGTGGAAGGTATACATAGACGCACAGTTCGGTTGCCACCACAGTGGTCTGCTACTAAAACACACTAATGGTTGGGCATGGTATGCAACTATGCGGTATTGTTGACTATGGACAGTATATTAAGATGCGTAGTTCAACACAGGTAAGGGTGTGCAATATGGACGTTCTCTTGCTATGCATAGTGACACCATGAAACACAGACCATGAGATGTTACATATGTACTTGTTGGTATTTCATTTATACTTGCATTAATATGATATGTGTCATACTTGTTCATAACATGCATGTATTTTCAGATACTTTCTCCATGGGGTATGACAGGAGCACTGGTCAATGATCTTGATGAGCTTTGGCTCACCCTTCTTGTTGTTTACTACTCTATGCAGATCCTTCACCTGGTGTAGTTGTTGTCTGGGTTTTGATCTTATTTGAGGCAGTTATGAACCTTCAGATGAGGTGAAAGAACCAAATACGTTGTGGTGGTACTTCAAGCTATTTATATTATGTTTCTTTACTTTCGGGCTACGACCCAAACAGCATACTTCAAAGTATGTAGCTTCTCCTCGACTTACTGTTGGGATGGATAGGCACTCCTTGGCATTATTACGTATACTTCTCTTCTACTATTATATGTGATACTTGGAGATTAATCTCTATAGCTTATACTATCATTTTGAATATGAGTTTGTTGCTATCAAATGTTTGCGGTTTGCCTATCAAGCAGTCGCTCGTTAGGTGCCTATCATGACTCATGAATTTGTATCATAACAAATACCATATTTATACTTTTTTAATAACTAGTTTTTCGACATGTGCGTTGTACGTGATTACCAATTCTAAAAATATATGTTATAGTAAATAGTATTACTTATTTAAGTGAAGACTTGAATATAAGATTTGCACAAAATAATATTGCAGATTCTTTTGTAAATGTTCAATGTGGATTGTCATATATATCTATTGTTCACGCGAATCTATGTAGATGGTCAGTGAAAAACTATATTAATTAAATGCAATAATGCATATATTTATTTCAATTTGATGAGGTTCAATTATGTAATTAGTCGTATCTCAGTAATATTACCCTATAAACGATATTTGTTGTATATTTTTCTTGTCATCTAACCAGATGTGCTTTGCACATGTATTCCACGTTAAACTATTTAGATGTCATATGAACATATGCAGAGAACAACTACATTTTATTTTTTAGAACTAATCTTTGTATATTAATTTTTATGTTTCCTTTTTTTTACCGGAAATTACTTAGAATCAAAATTAAAAAATATATTCTACCTATGAAATCATATATATAATCACATGTTTATCTTACATCCAACAAAGATATAGTTCATATACTTGTAAACGATTTTCAATTTATTCAATCAAGCATGATTCATCCAAGGAAAAATAACAACATCGTGTTATCACATATATAGAGGCGGTGTAATAATATGAAAAATTATTGGTCAAAAGTTAATACTAGAAAGTATGAAAGATAGAAACAATTAATGTAATAACTATGTGAATTCATAATGTTATAACTAAAGAATGTTAAAGATTGTGAATAACGTTTGCAATAATTAGTAATAACTGAGAGAATTTATAATGTTATAACTAAAGGATTAATTTGCAATAGATGTATTTCTAACAACTTCTATACTTACATAAACAAATAGGACTTTTAATTAATGTTACTATTTTTTCTTATAGTTATTAGATTTTAATTTAGTGTAGGGACAAAAGAATTGAGGGATTTTAGACCTATTAGCTTGATAGGTAGTATGTATAAGATCTTATCAAAAGTGCTTACTGAAAGGTTGAAAAAAGTGATGTCCAAGCTTGTCGATTCACAACAATTAGCTTTTATTAAAGGGAGACAGATAATGGATGCCGTCCTCATAGCTAATGAAGTTGTAGATTCCAGGTTGGTCTCAAAAAAACCAGGAATTCTATGCAAATTAGACATTGAGAAAGCATATGACCATGTCAATTGGGACTTTCTTATGGGTATGCTAGAGAAGATGGGATTTGGTCACAAATGGAGACAGTGGGTTAAATTTTGCATATCTTCATGAATTTCTCAAGATTGGTAAATGGCTCTCCAACAGATTTTTAGGTCACAGAGGTCTTAGGCAGGTGATCCCCTATCACCTTTCCTTTTCATACTAGTCATGGAGGGACTCAACAATATGATCAAGAATGCATGCAATGAAGGATGGTTGAGAGGTTTTGAAGTTGCTAGATTTGGAAGGGAAAGTCTAGAGATCACTCATTTACTATATGCAGATGACACCTAATTTTTGTGATCTTGAGGAAGACCACCTTAAAATATTGAGACCGATTCTAGTTATTTTTGAAGCTATGTCCGCTACATGTCAACCGGAGGAAAAGCTTATTGTATCCGTGAAATGAAGTACCAAACATGGAAATTTTGAAGTCAATCTTTGGGAGGTGAAGTGGGTGTCCTCCCAACCACATACTGGGTATGCCTTTGGGGGCAAAATCCAACTCTATGGAAATGGGATGGGGTGATTGAGAAGTGTGAGAAGAGACTAGCAAGGTGGAAGTCTCAGTACCTTTCACTAGGGGAAGACTAACTTTGATTAATTCGTGCTTGATGCACTTCCAACATATATGATGTCATTATTTCCTATCTCACCGGAATCATCAATAGGTTGGATAGCATCGGAGAAAATTTTATGGCAAGGGAACAAGGAAAGGAGAGGATATCACTTAGTCAAATGGAAAAGCGTGATCGTGAAAAGAGAGTTGGGTCCGGGATCAAGAACATGAAGAACCAGAGTAAAGCTTTGAGGATGAAGTGGCTTTGGAAGTACTCAAATGATAATCGTGATTCTGGGGCTCGATCATAAAGGCAAAATATGAAGAGAGTGATAGTTGGATGACAAAGGAGGTTACCACCCTTATGGTGTTAGCTTATGGAAATCCATTAGAGAACTTTGGAATGAATTCAAACCTAACACCAAGATCAAAGTGGTAGATGGCATAAAAACTAGGTTTTGGAAGGATGATTGGCATGCGAAGGAAATATGGAGACTCTCTTCCCGACATCCACAATTTAGTTCTTCAAAGAACAAAGTACTATAGCCGACTTATGGACGCCTCAAGGTGGAATTTTGTATTTAGAAGACACCTCAATGATTGGGAAAATCCAAGAGTAATGCAATTCTTTAGAAGCATTGATCAATTTAGTGGTCCGAAATGGGGCGAGACAGATTGCAATGTTTGGGAAACAAGAAAGGGATTTTTAAAGTAGGTGCGGTGTACAAGAAGTTGAATCATCAAAATCTGCAGCTACTCAAGTGGCCCCGAAACATATATGGAAAGCCAAGATCCCCTACAAGGTGTCTTGCTCAGTGTGGTTATTGGCTAAAGCGAGATTGACACAGGAGAATTTAATGAAGAGGGAATTACACTTTGCTCTAGATGTTTTTTCTGTGGAAAAACTACGTAAATATCAATCATTTGTTTATCCAATGCGAAGTCACCGCCACCGTGGAATCTATTCCTGAGACGTAAAGCATCTCTGGTCCATGCCTCAGGAAAATTTCAGAGGCTCTATTTAGTCAGGAAGAAGCGAGGACACAAGCAAAAACAGAAATAATCGAGAATCAGGCTGCCACTATTTGGTGGACAATATGGAAAGAGAGGAACCTTAGAGTTTTTGAGAATAGGGAGAGTAGTATGGAACAAGTAAAACTGAATTGCATTTCGACTCTGTGTTTTTGGTGTAATCAAATTTACTCTAATGATACCGTCTCTATCATTGATGTCTTAGACTCATTATAGGGATAGGTCGGTATTTTTAGAGTCTTTCCTTATGTAAATACGGGTTTCAGTACAACCTATGTACTGTTCTGAAGAAATAGAAACAATTACCATTTTCAAAAAAATGAAAATGTTTATTCCATATTACTGAATATAAAATTTATTTTGTAATTGATAAATTTTTAAATGATTCATATATATTCACATATTTTCACTCTTGAGAAGTTTAATAATTTTGGAAAAAGATGTTCAGAAGCATCCATTTTACATCACAAGAGAAACTGTTAACAAAAACAAATGAATTTAGACTACATCATGTTAACTTCATATATTGGAACATTACATACTAATGTATATATTAAGCAAAAAAATAATTATTATAGCATCAAAATTATTTTCCTCAAGTACTCGAGGTTATGGAATGTACCGTCTTAGGATAGAACGATTTACTTCATCAAAATAGTGGTACCTCATATTCCTATAAACTTCGGACTTACTCAACAACAATAAATCACACGAAATTTGTTAAAATGCAAGAAGAATAGGAGATTAAAAAAAATTGTGGTTGAAAATTGAGAGGAAGCCCCTCTATTTATAGTCAAAAAGGGTAGTATGAACAAGTGTTTTTTTGTGTCTTATCTGAAAAGTCATGACCTTTCCGAGAAGTCACAAACCTTTGGAAAAGTCACAACATATTGAAAAAGTCACAACTCTTTGGAAAAGTCACAACTCACCGAAAAATCACAACCCTTTGAAAAAAAGTCACAATTTATCGAAAAAGTCACAACAAATCGAAGAAGTGACATTTCTGAGAAGTCACAACCCTTTGGAAAAGTCACAACTTATTGAAAAAGTCACAACTCATCGAAAAATCATAACCCTTTGAAAAAAGTCACAACTCATTGAAAAAGTCACAACCTAAGTTAGGGATATTATACTAATTTAACATTCAAGTTAGGAGTTCATGCTTTTAAGGTAATATAAATATAGATAGATGATAAATGATTTCTTCTGGCTAAATACCATGTGAGATGCACAAGCATGAGACTAGGCTAAAAGAATATTTCTAGTTAACTGGAATTTTCACACAAGAATGAAATAGCAAAACTAAAGGATTAAAACAATCCACACACCTGCTGCAATCACTTGACCAAAGTACTTCGCCTTGATTCTGCAAACTCCACTCAAATATCTGTCTCACATGCTACTAAGTTAGATTCTTCAGAATGCAGCTAACAAAGTAAAGCTTTCAGCAAGGTGAAAACCTTGAATATATGGAGAAGCACCCAATGAAAGAAAAATAAAGTGAATCCGATGACTGCTAAATAACTTGCCTTTCCATCTATACCCAAAGTGAAAATGCTCGTCTCATCAGAACCAAACAGAACAGAACTAATTGCAGAATCATGTGCTGGCCATCCAGTAATTTGCAAGCCAGCAGACATATCTATCACCTGTTAAGATTCTGTTGACTATGCAAGCCAGCAAAGTTATGAGAGCATCTCCTAACTGCACATATTCACTCTCAAAGGGTTGTGACTTATACAATGAGTTATGAAATTTCCAAAAAGTTGTGATTTTTCTAAAAGGTTTTGACTTATTTTATAAGGCATGATAAGCGTTTTTTCATATTATCTTTTGTTTTCTATAAATAGAGAGGTTTTCTCACACTTTTAAACTACGAATTTTGTAAGTTTTCTATTCTTCTTCTTGAAACAAGGAAGATTGTGAGAGTTGTTCAATTATGCAATTACAATATTTTTTGTGGCTAAATTAGATTGATCAACAAAAATTGATGCAGCAAGAAGAATAAAATAACTCAACTTCAAACAAGAAGACTATCTAGATAATTAATATATACTCATTTTCATAGTCATACATATACTTTTGCAACAACTTCTACTTGACAAGAAGTTCAATGATTTTATGTTGCGCAAAGCACAACATGGTGTTCAAGCTGTGAAAAATCTCAAACTTTTGGAGAAAAACGATTTGATCAAAAACTTGTTTGAAGAGTCCAAACTAGTTGTACTTCTATTTTTATTCAACTTAATATAGAATGTTATTTTTTTCTTCGGGGTGGGGGCGCATCTTTAAGACAACGAAGTTAAAAGATAATTTTTATATATTTTGCATATCCTTAAATTAAAAGTCTTCTTTATTTGTAAAATTTCATAAAATTTCATGTGAAACTAAAATTAGACAATTCCATATCTATCTCTTTATCTACCCCCAACTTAAAACACCAAATTTAGTATATCTTACATAATTTATATTTTTATAGTATATTTATATTATATTAAAAGCATACACCTTTAAACATTGAAGAGTTGTGACATTTCCAAAGAGTTATAACTATTCCGATGAGTTGTGACCTTTCGAAGAGTTGTTACTTTTTTATAGGGTTACGACTTTTCCGAAGAGTTGCAACTTCTCCAAAGGGTTGTGACATTTTCAAAGAGTTATGACTTTTCCGATGAGTTCTGACCTTTTTGAAGGGTTGTGACTTTCCTAAAGGGTTCTGACACTTTTTTAATAAGGCACAATAAGCATTTTTTCATACACTACCCTTTGTTTGCTATAAAAAGAGGGGTTTCCCCAAATTTTTAAATTACAATTGTTTGAAGTTTTTCATTCTTCTTCATCTTAAAACACCAAATTTATTATATCTTTTATATTATATTTATTTATTATATTATATTATATTATATTATATTATATTATTATATTATATTAAAAGAAGACACCATTTCACATTGAATGGTTACGACTTTTCCAAAGCGTTACATGACTTTTCTAATGAGTTGTGGCCTTCCGAAGGGTTATGACTTCTATCCTAATAACATGCACCTACTCATTACACTCCCTAACATGAATGTTAAATTAATATAATACTCCAAGTAAAAACATACAATTTAGTATATCTCTTATATTTATATTAATATTTATTTATATTACATTAAAAATAAGAACTCCAACAATACAATAATAACAAAGTAATGCACTATGGGGAACTTTGAATACTAATCATAAGAAAGTTTACATCCAAAATTCATAGTAACTTATACTTTATCATTCATTTTATAATTGTTTACTTAATTTTTTTATTTAATAATATTCACATTATTTTTAAAAATTGTGTAGTACATGGTTTGCTATTCACGTGCGTCAAAACTAGTGTGTGTGTGTGTGTGTATGTATATATATATATATATATATATATATATATATATATATATATAGAGAGAGAGAGAGAGAGAGAGAGAGAAATAGACACAGAATATGGAAATAAATATAAAAGTTTCTAATGCAAGGTATAAGAGAGGACGGCAACAGACTATGTTCACCAGTTCAGACAAGGATACCAAACATGTGTATCATTCCATCAGTAGCTGCAGCTGCTAAAAGTTTTCCATTGTGATTGAAGCATACTGAAGTAATTGGAGGTGGATCTTCACCAAGAGGAAGGACTGTCTTCAATAAAGTTTGAAGAGAGTTGGGTTTGAGAATCCTTATGAAGAAAGGAAAAGAGATAGTGTTGTAAATTCAGCACTTGGATACAACCGGGACCCAATATAATCACATACCATAGTTTTCCATGTCCTCATGTTCCAGACAGTTAAAGAAGCATAGCCCAATTTACCAATGTCACTCGAAGCAGGCCTACAAAACTGCAATTTAGGATCGCTTTTGAGGCAAACAAGAACTATATACATCGTAATTAAGCATATCAAAACTCTCATTTAACAACATTCCTAGTACAGTCCCACAAGTGGGGTCTAGGGAGGGTGGGGTGTGCACACACCTTACCCCTACCTTAGTGGGGTGGAGAGGCTGTTTTCGATAGACCCTCGGCTCAAGAAAATCATTTTACAAGAAAGGTTTGAATGAGTTGCAAGAGTAGAAGCTATGATGTAAAAAGAAATTAAAGAAAGTATAGTCTCAGTGGGTTCTGAGAAGGGTGGGATGCATACACACCTTACCACTACCTTTGTGGCATAGAGAGGTTGTTTTTGATAGACCCTCGGATCAAGAAAATCATTTTACAAAACAGGTCTGAATGAGTTGCAACATACTATGATGAAAATAAAATTAAAGAAAGTACAGTCCCACAAGTTGGGTCAAGGGAGGGTGGGGTGTACACACACCTTAGAGCTTACCCCTACCTTTTTGAGGTAGAGAGGTTGTTTTCAATAGACCCTCGGCTCAAGAATATCATTTCACAGAACAGGTCTTAATGAGTTGAAAGAGTAAAAAACTTTGATCGAAAAAAAAATAAAGAAAGAGCGGTACTAGCAGTTAAATTAGTATAGATAACCAAAGTAAGGAAAACCACAATACTAATGAACTTGAAGAATCAAATAGCATAATCATCATATCATATTATACATATACATATATATATATATACACATATATATATATATACATATATATATATATACACATATATATATATATATATATATATATATATATATATATATATATATAAGTGGGAAGCTCCTAAACTCAAAATTGGATTACCATTTTACCCTTCACTAAATACTATTTCTACTCTTTTTTTTATGTACAAATGTAAAAATATATTCCAATAACTAATTAGATCAATTTTAAAGTATTCAAATGTGATTTAAAGATGTAATGGAAGATAAAAAGTCATTCAAGTGAATGAAATAACTTGCAGTGATTAGTAGGTGGAAGTCCAATTTCTAAACAGCTTCTCTTTTTAATTTTAAGTTAAAGAATTTGAAGACTTTCCATTGATAAAACTATATATACTCCAACTTAATCTACAAGAGATACAACCAGTTTCTAAGTGGTCAGTCTTAATGTTTTCATTCGTTCTTTGATATAATTTTTGCATAGGGTGGAGAATGATTTTCGAGTTCTGCTTGACTCTCCAATGTTCCCTTATGGATTTCATACATTAGTCTTACAAAAAAAGCCTGCCGTGGATAGGAAGGTTGGAATTTTCAAGAGTTCTGTTTTTTTTTTTTGAGAATGGTAAAGTTGCATTCATCAGCAATGAGGGTATGCTGGCAACCAAACAAAAAATTCCAAGGCAAAGTAGTCATGATTACAAAGAGCCTAGGAAATCTACTAACTGATCTACTTCATATATACCCTCTTCTTTACACCAAAAATATAGAGTATTAATGCAGTTTTCTTTTACTTTCTGCATTGGGTTAGTAATATTCTTAAAACATATATTGTTTCTTCCCTTCCAAATTGACCACCATATTCAAGATGGAACTAGATTCCACCATTTTTTCTGTGTTTTACTTCCCCCTCTTCTCATCCAACAGCTTAGTAGGTCTGCAAGTATGCTCAGGCACCACCCAAGGATCTTGGATAAGGCTTTGAAACATATACCATATCTAGGCAGTCACTCTACAGTGAAGGAACAAATGGTTGTCTGTTTCCTCCTTTTCATAGCAGAAGAAGCACCTACAAACAATCTGGAATCCTATTTTTTTCAATCTCTCAAGAGTCAGGCATGCTTTTCTGCACACTGACAATGTGAAACACTATCTTGGTTGGAGTGCTGGACTTCCAGATTTGTTTCCAAGGTCCAAAAATGCCCCCCGGATGTGTTACCAGGTCTCTTTTGTACATTCTTCCAACAGAAAATTCCCCATCACTATCATGTTTCCATTTGATTGCATCAGGATTAGTGTTGAATCCCGGAAAATCTTCCAACCTTTGCAGTAAGTCAGCCACTCTATCCACTTCCTAGTCATTTAAGACCCTCCTAAAGGTTATATTCCACCCACTGGACATTTAGAAAGCTTATGATCATGTTAACTGGGGGTTCCTTCTCAATATACTCAGGAAAATGGGATTTGGAGAAAAGTGGATTAGATGGATACATTTTTGCATCTCAACACTTAAGTTTTCTGTCCTCATTAATGGTGCTCCTGAAGGGTTTTTTTAAGCCCAAAGAGGAATCAGACAAGGGGATCCTTTATCTCCATTCCTCTTTATTCTTGCCATTGAGGGACTTAACAACATGATCAAGACAGCTAAAACAAATAGGTGGATCACGGGATTTGAAGTATCTACGAACAATGAGAGGAGTTTGGAGGTAACACATCTCCAATATGCAGATGACACTTTTATTTTTTGTGATGCAGATGAGGAACAACTAAGATACCTTAGGGACATTCTGGTGCTTTTTGAAGGTATGTCAGGTCTTCACATCAACTGGGGAAAGAGCCATTTATATCCCATAAACATGGTCTCTAATATGGAGCTTTTGGCATCAGTGCTAGGAGGCGAGGTGGGAGCACTACCTGCTATCTACTTGGGGATGTCATTGGGAGCTAAATCACAGTCCAAAGAAATTTGGAATTCTGTCTTGGAGAAATGTGAAAAGAAGTTGGTCAGATGGAAAGCACAATATTTATCAAAGGGGGGCAGGCTCATTTTGATAAATGCAGTCTTGGATGCCCTTCCTACGTACATGCTAACTTTGTTCCCAATACCTGCAGGAGTAGTACAGAGATTGGATAAACTAAGAAGGGATTTTTTCTGGCAAGGAAACAAGAAAAGAAAGGGATACCATCTGGTAAAATGGAAAGTTATGATCACGTAAAAAAAAAAAAAAAGGAGGATTAGGCATCAAAAATTTGAAGAACCAAAGCAAGGCTCTAAAGCTGAAATGGTTGTGGAGATATGCTCATGAACCACACTCAATGTGGAGCAAGGTGATTAAACTGAAGTACGGAGAGATGGATTCATGGGTCACCAAGGAAGCAACCAATCCCTATGGTGTTACTGTTTGGAGATCAATTAGGAACTGGTGGCCCTTCCTAAGGAATCATACTACTATAACAGTACACAATGGTGTCAGGACACAATTCTGGAAAGATAGATGGCTTGGTAATCAAAATTTGTCAGAGATCTTCCCTGACATCTTTGACTTAGCACTACATAAAGACAGAACAGTGGCTGAAATGTGGTCTCCCCAAGGTTGGGATCTATCTCTCAGAAGGAATTTAAATGACTGGGAAGTTGGTAGATTAGTTGAATTCTTTAAAAGGTTGGAATCATTTCAAGGTTTGAAGGAAGGGGAGGACTGCCTACGGTGGACAGAGCACAACAAAGGAAGATACAAAGTGAGCTCAGGTTACAAGGTCATGAACAGGGCTCCTCTAACCCTCAATTGGCCTTGGAGACAAATCTGGAAAACCAAAATTCCACTCAAGGTGGCATGCTTCACTTGGCTGCTAGCAAAGGAGGCAGTACTAACACATGAGAATCTGAGGAAACGAAACAACATTCTGGTGACACATTGTTGTTTATGTGGGGAGGCAGCTGAGACAGTTAGGCATTTGTTCTTACATTGCAAAATCACTGATCAACTGTGGAAGATTTTCATCAATCTCAGAGGCATTCAATGGCCAATGCCTAGCAAGATTGTTGACACTCTCTCAAGTTGGGAGGAAGAAGGAATTGAGGCAAAGAACAGAAGTTATTGGAGGACAATTCCAGCATGCATCTGGTGGACCATTTGGAGAGAAAGGAATGCGAGAAGCTTTGAGGATAGAAGCAGATCCCTACAAATGATCAAAGCAGATTGTATTCTGTTAATATGTTTTTGGTGTACAAAGTTCCCCTGTAGATGCAGAAGCAATCCTAGAAGTATTAGAATCATGCTAGGCTTGCTGTTTTTGTTCCTAGATTTTCATACGTATTGTAAAGGGGCTTTCAGTACTCCATAAGTACTGGTTTATAATACAAATCGTTACCTTCTCAAAAAAAAAAAAAAAATCTTCCAACCTTTGCAGTAAGTCGGCCACTCTATCCACTTCCTAGTCATTTAAGAGCCTCCTAAAGGTTATATTCCACCCTTGCTGAGACTACATCTCAGCAATAGATGCTCCAAGGTTGTTACAAAAAGAGTACAAATCTGCAAAGTCCTCCATGAGAAAGTTCTGTCCTATCCAACTTGTCTTTCCAAAAAAAGGATCCTAGTCCCCTCACCCACCTTGTAGCATATGTTCCTAGCTAGTTTTGGCCACAAATTTCTGATAGACATCCAAACTGAGGCCCCATAGGTGCTGGTCACAATGTTGGAGGTCCATGAATCAGTTTGTCCATACTTGCTAACAATAACATCCTTCCACAGAGCCTGCCCCTCTTTAACCAACCTCCATTGCCATTTTGACAGTAAACACATATTTTGCAGACCTAGATTCTTAATGCCAAGACCTCCTGATTTCTTGCTTAGTTGAGCAATTTGTCATTTGACCAAGTGAGTGCCCTATCCTTCCTTGGTTCCCAACCAAAGAAAATCTCTCCTTAGTTTATCTAATATATCTTCCGCTTTAGCAGGTAAGGGAAAGAGAGACATAACATAAGTAGGGAGAACATCTAAGACAGAATTGATCATTGTTTTTCTTCTTCCCAGAGATAGGTATTGTGTCTTCCACGTGGCTAACTTTTTCTCAGTCTTCTCCACAATTCCATTCCATATTTCTAATTCTTTGTGGTTGTTACCCAGTGGCATCCCCAGATATGTAGTTGAGAATCTAGGCCTGCAATGGCATTAGGTGCCGGCCACACCGAGAATCTAGGCTCAGGATGTGAGACAAACCTTCAAATCTCGTCAATTTATATGATTCTTCTGCATTGACATTATCTTTCTCCTCTGCTTCCTACAACAACAATTCATGATTGCCTCCTATAACATGGACATTGAAGCCATGATTGCATGCCCAAGAAATTCTTTTAATCTTGTTAGAGACTTGTATACCCATGTAGGGATAAGTGTGAGATTTGAAGAACCCCATCATTTGTTCTTAAAGATGAACTATTTATTAGTATTGAAATTAGATGGACCTAAACAAAGAAAACTAGATACCGAGAACTGTAGCCTGCACATACTAGTTATTAATATAAGAATTTTCAGTTCACAACTATTTCTCTAAAATTGCTTAAAGCAGAGGAATTGTGACAAAAAAATCTAAGCTATTACTTCTTCATAGCAGGACATCAAAGTTAATACATTCTTAAGTTATAACTTATACATATCTGGACATCAAGATAATAGATAGAGAGCTTTAGATCAAAAAAGTACACGGAGAAAGTACAAGAGAAAGGTAGAAGTACAAGTTACCATCTCGATGCAGCAGCAGATACGAAAATTGGCTCCACAGGGCTGCATTTTAAATCCAACACGCTGTATCCAGGAAGACATGAAATGGGAAGGATAAAAGAACAAGTAAGACAGTGTCCAAGTATTTCATTTTTTCAGAAAGAAGAGAGTAAATCCCATGAGTGTGAGGAACCTTGGGAATGCTTCTGTGCAACTAAGATCACAAACAACACGTTTAGCATCGACATTCCATGCTTTGATTCCTCCATCAGCTGTGCCTATGAGAAGCTTTTCTCAAGATGAACATTAGTTCCAGAAGCTTTAGAATTCAATCCAGTATTGAAGCTAGCAACTATACCAATTAACATGAAAAAGAAACAAGAATCATGGAACCTAATAATGTATGTCTACTATATTGACAGTGTCTATACCAGTCGGTCAGATTTGCACTCCCACTCAAGTGACATGATCTCTGACCCACAATAGATGGTTGCATTTCTTGATGTTGGTGCTGATGAGTCATATGTCCATATCCTTCATCAGAATACATTAATATTAATACAAGATCAGGATCGCATAATTTGTTGGCAAGTCAAAAAGTTTCAATGACAGTACACCAAGATCGTGTCACTCTACAGAGTGTGGATATACATCAAACCCCGCATAATCCAATCATCTATGTCTATACCATGTCCTTCTACTCCAAAGAATGACAGAATGAAGATTGATCCCAGAGAAAAGATCAAATGAAAAACAATGGAGTTCTTAAATCTCCTCATAGAATTTTGTTCGCCCTTGAAAATTCTATTAATTTTTCTCTAAATTAGCCAAAGAGTACAATGAAAAGTATCCTTGCATAGTTCTTTATTCTAGTCTCCAGCTTTTTCATCCCATGGCTAATCATAAGTGTTATCAAAGGCGTGCTTTAAGCGCGCTTAAGCCCTGAAGCAAGGCTCAAAACGTGTTGAGCGCTTCGCCTCTCTTTATGTGCGCTTCAGTGTCGTCATCAAGGTTCTAAGGCAAACGTTTCCTTGCCAATGAGCCTCGTATGAAGAAGTGACACTAAATAATTGCTAATTCACTTTATCTTAAAAAAGTTCAATTTCTTTGGTCATATATTTGTCATTCATGTTAATAATTATTAGTCTTGGACAAAACATATATATGTGTGTTCTTTTCTCCCTTTGAGCCTTTTTCATTAAAGCCCACGCTTTATTTGTGCTTAAATCCATCACGGACCTTAGAGCTTTTTTGCGCTTTTCGCCTTTGATAACACTGATCATAACCTTGCATTATTCTAGGCAGATCCCTGTCAATTAACATGGAGAAGGAATTGGCACTTTATTCAGCAAGGAGTTTTAAAAGTGCTCTCAGGCATGTTTTTCAAGGTTGTTAGTTTTAGCAGTTTTTGAATTTTTCACTCTCTTGGGGAGACTGCTGCTCTGACCGGACTTCTCAATAGATATGGGGAAAGATGGAATTTATTATAATGCAGGGTTTAAACCCTATGACATTACAAGGAGACCGATTACCTTTTCGAGTCCCAATAGAAGGACATTGTTTAGACAAGTCATCTGCAAGCAAGGATACCGATGGCAGGCATGAATCATCTAGGCGCGGACGACGATGATAGGTCAATAGTGGTGGAGGTGCAGAGGAGGAAGATAGAGTTAGGAGATGATGTGGAAGGATAGACTATGGTGGGATCCCCAAAAGACAGAATTGGTAGAACCTCTAAAATATTTAATTGTTCAATAGAAGAGGATATTAAAGTAGGTCTGACCTTCAAAAAAAAGTAACATGAACGGACATAAGGTATCACTGGAGGTTAGGTGAGAAGCACAGATATCCCTTCTGTACGCTTGAATAATCGAGAAAAACACATTTAAGAGCATCGGGAACGAATTTATCTTTTCTTGAAGAGAGTGTATGGACAACGCATGTGTCCCAAAGATGTGTGGTGGTGGTGGAAGAGAGAATAAGGTTGACTAAAGAAACAAAACAAAATGAGGTACCTGATTTTGAATAGAAGAGGAAGGCATAAAGTTAATCAAATAACAAGAGGTGAGCACTGCATCCCCCCAAAAAACGTAATACATTTGCTTGTATGAGAAGAGTGTGTGCAGTCTCAACAATATGCCTATTTTTCTCTTTGCGGTCCCATTTTGTGGTGCACTGTAAGGACAAGATGCCGGATGAAGAATTCCATGGGAAGACATAAATTGTTTAAAAGATAATAAATATGCATGTGCATTATCACTACGAAAAGTGCGAATAGAAACACCAAACTGATTTTTTTTTAGCACAAAAAGTTTGAAATATGAAAAATTACTCAGAACGATCTTTCATTAAGAACATCCAAGTGCACCACCTTGAGTAATCATTAATGAAAGTAGAAAAATACTTAAAACCCAATGTTGAACTAACTGTACTAGGACCCCAAGTATCAAAATGAACTAAATGAAAAAGAGACTCTGCATGATTATTAGGACTCGGGTGTGCTTCACTAAGATAATTTGGACAAGCTAGGTACCATCTTGTGAAGTTTGGATAAACTAGGGTGTCCCAATCTTCTATGGATTAAACATGGAGAGTCGGAGATTGAACAAACTGTAGTGGATTTGTGAGAACTAAGATAATCATGTCCATCTAACTAATGCCCTTCCCCAATTATCCTTCCTGTACTGAGGTCTTGTATAACAAAGTCACCAAAGGAAAGAGACGAAACAATTTAAAGTCTTAGCCTCCCCACAGCTTCCTTTAGCAATCTATCAACCTCCCCATACTGTTTACATCAGTAGATCTTCGGTAGGAAACGGTTCAATTAATCCCCTCAATATGTTGTGGGACTTTTAACCAGTTTCCTGAAAGAGAAGTCACACAATACTTGATCTCCTTCCTTGACATCTTATTCAGCTTTATAGTGTTTTAGAATTTTAGGAGTTGTACCACCACACAAAATATCCAACCAAAATAAGACATCTACTATTAACGATTGCAAAAGTAATGAAGTTAAAGAACTTCTCTTTAATCTTACACACTAGTTTCATATGAGGTGGTGATACCATCAGAGGATCACTTTATCAACTACCCCTATATTTTTCCTGAATCGTCATTTTTCACATGACTTGGTCTTCATGTGCAAACCTCCATAATAGTTTGCCTAAAAGGTTTGGTAATGCATTCTTCTTCTTTTTTAAGAATGAAGGTTTGGTAACATTTACCTTACCTACAAAATGGAATCATCCTTCTCCCTCTGTTCCATCAAATAAAATATCCTATATCACTCATCAGCTTTTTAATTCCTTACTAAAATATGACTAGGAGCAGCAGTACATTGGATTCTAGGCGGAACAGAATTTGTGAAGAAATTATGGAACTTGATCCTATAACTGAATGTGAAATTGTGAAATGGACAAAGGCCCCCTGATACTTGGTTTAAAATCAAGACAGATGGTAACAAGAACATGGAAGGAATATCTGGTGCAGGAGGATATGTAGGGACAAGGATTCATGAACATAGCATTTTATTGTGTTTGGGAAGAGGCAGTAGCAACATGACTGATGTAAAAGCAGTTCTTTTTGGCTTGAACTGGTATATAGAGAATGGTTTTACTTGCATCATACCAGAAGGTGACTCTCTTATAGTCATAGATATGCTGCAGGAAAGAGTAATACAGCATGGCAGATGCAGGATACCATTAGAAAAGCTCAGACGAGCAATGTAATTGCGGAATCCACCATTTTCCAGATCAATAACTTCTCCTTAGGATTTACCAGAACAAGGCAAAGAGCCATAGAGTTTGGACTTCATCCAGATGACTGCAATAAGGAGTAAACAAGGATGAATTTTTATTTTTGAGAATGGAAGTCTCTTCTCTTCTGTTGCTTCATGGTGTATTTTTATATACATGGAGGAGGATGAAATTGTCTAGTAATTTTTTGTATAGACTTGCATGAATTGTGAGGTAAGGATGTTTAATCCCCCTCTTTTGATTGTACCCTTTTGTGAAAGAATGAAAGGGAGACACTGCTTATTTTTTACGGAAATGCATTATTACAAAATTAAATCAAAATGATACGGTATTTCAAACTCCAACTTTCTTTAACTCTGTGGATATGGTACTTCACAAAATTTCTTCATGTTTCAGAAACATTTTTTTTTAAAGATCAAAAAAAGCAATTTTTCAGAAACATTTATACGAGAATGCATGTCAGCTAGGAGAATATACCTGACTGTCCCATCCACAGAAGCACTAGCAACATTGTCCCCAGTAGCAGAAAAACGGCAACGACTTATTGGACTTGTGTGGCCTAAGAATGTCTCCTGTAAAATATTATTGCAGAACAATCAATTAACCCCACCTCAGTTCCCGAAAGGAAGAACAATTATAGATTTTATGTCTATGACTTTATGATGAGCATGAACAGAAAATTAAGACAGGAGATGCTGAAGTAATTATGGAGAAGAAAAACTGAAAACTCAGGCTAATTAAGAGTCTACCTGGAAGTCCACTCTCACTTCAGGGAATTCTTCTTCTCGCTGCGCATCATTTCCAGTGTCTGTTGAAAGATCACATAATAGCTCATCTCAGAATCAGAATCACGATCAGAATCGTAAGAAGAAGAAGAAGAAGAAGGCATCACTTCTCTCACTCTGACCACTGTGATTACTAATTTTAGAAGTTGAAACTTTAGTATCATCCGGCCTGATATCCTCACTGTGTTTAGGTTCTCTTTCACCAGCTTGTGCACTTGCAGAGACGCAAATAACATGAGATGATGCCGGTACGAAAACTGTGGGTTCCCCAGAACCAGCTAGAGGATTTGATGAGCTGTCAGTCCCAACAATGACTTCCGTTGCTAACAAAGAATTACTGAGATCAAATAATGCAATTAGTAGACTTCAAGATCTTCAGTAAGAACAAATTGTAACAGCTGTCACCTCCTTAACTGATGCAGCTGAGTCTCTTTCTCCTCCAACAATACTTGAAGTTGCGCAAGTTTGAAATTAAGTTGCTTGATGTCTCCTTTGAGGCGACTCACCATATTCCTTTCAGAACTGATCTTCATTAATGCAGGGATACGTGATATAGCTAAGGAGAAACTCAATGGAGGCACCATGGTAAAGAAAACTAATGGGTGAAAACTAAAAAAAAATCATCTGCAAGCACGTAATACCATCTATAATCAAGGACATGCATCAGGACGAGTGAAACCAATTCCTTAAACAACCAAGTCCAAATAGACCAAACAAGGAGTTACACAATCCCTGACTTAACAATAAATGCCTCTCAAACAAATTACTTAGTATTAAGAATTAGGACATTGTTAAATATGGGAACACGATCATTCCTCTTTCGGAAAGAACTAGCAATGGAGCTCCATCTCCATTTGAATTTGTCCATTCAGAGATATGTGGTCAAAGTCGTGTCAGCTCTACTTTAGGTTTTCATTTTTATGTCACCTTTGTTGATAATGGTTCTCGGTGCACTTAGTTATTTCTTCTTAAAAAATAGAACTTAGTTATTTTCGATCTTAGAAGGGGGTGCCTTGTTGTAACAGGTAAAGTTGTTGTTATGTGGCAAAGAGGTCACGGATTGTAGAAATGCAGGGTAAGACTATGTACAATAGACCCTTGTGGTCCATCCCTTCCCCGAACCCTGCGCATAGCAGGAGTTTAGTGCACTAGGGTGCCCTTAGTTATTTTTTATCATTCAAGTCTTTCTGAAATTCATACTCCCTTTGATGTTTCTATCAAGAAAGATACAGTGACAATGCATGATAAAAACATTCACCTATATCTTTCTTTGTCTTCACAAGGTATTTTACACTTCATTTTGTGCATATATAGTTTTTTGAGAACGGAAACAGTAATATACAACTGTAGCACAAAGACTGCTAAAGCCATAGACAAAAAAACCAACAGCATGCATATCTTCTACCACCTACTACAGGGATGCTATGATATCTACCAGTGAATCAATATCCTGGAATAAATCTTCCTTGCACCAAAATCGAAACAAAAGAGACGGTTCATACTAATCTTTTGTAAGGAGCTGCTGTTCCTTCAGAACAACTAACGTTTCTTTCCTTTCAAATGGTCCAATAATCTTCTACCATTTCTTTTGTCCAATTAGTCCACCAGAAAAATTCCAACAAGAAGGCAGTTCCCCTCTAGTCTAGGCATGATCCATGACAGGCCTTTCATACTCAAAAAAGGGTTCCAGAGGACTCTAGAAACCACACAATGTATAAATAAGTGACAATAGCTTTCAGCCTCCTTTCCACATAGATAGCACCTTGAACACAATTGCATCCCCCTTCTCTTTAGATTTCTTATGTTAGGCAAGCATCTCTGACAACTAACCACACAAAATAGGTTACTTTAGATTGAAGTTTCACTTTCCATACTGATTTCCAACTCTGTAAATGAGCTTGTTGATCAGGATGATTAAGTCTAGTATATGCTGAATTCACTGTAAACTGGCCTAGACTGTGCTTCCTGCATTTAAGTTTGTCTTCCGCATCTGTTGTCCCCTTGAAATGATCAAGAGCTTTCAAAATTTCAGTGAGTCTAGCTAGCTCCTAGTCATTAAGTTGTCTCTCGAAGTTGAAACTTCACCCTTGTTGATCCCAACTATCTGCCACTGTGACTTGAGGATTTAAACTTAAAACCCTCATAAAAATGACACTGTCCCTCAAAGAACCATATCCTAGCCAATTGTCATTCCCGAAGGATGTCTTTCTTCCATTCCCTACTAAAATCCCAATATTTGGAGCCAAAAGGGGCCAAAGAACCTAATAGACATCCAAACACTGACCCTGTATGGTGTTGTCACTGCCCTTGAGACCCACTACCCCTCAATACCATACTTATATGTCATGACCTCTTTCCATAATGCTTGCTCTTCCTTACAAAATCTCCACAGCCATTTCATAAGTAGTTTTATTGTGCAGCTTTAAATTTCTTATGACTAGTCCCCCCTCCAAATGTCTAAAGATTTGGTTATAGACCCCAGTGGCATGCCTAAGTAAATTGTTGGAAGGGCTCGCACTGTGCAAGAATGCTTGCCTGTCTTTGTAAATCAATCACCCAAACAGAACTTTTTTCCAGTTTACGTGAAGGTCAGGGGCTGCCTCAAAAAGAGTTAGGATTACTCTAAAATGCATTAACTACTCCTCTTTTGCATCACCGAACACCAAAGAATCATCTGCACGTAGAAATGATGCAGATATCATTTTGTGCATATACTCCTCGAAAAAATGGAGTTGCTGTACATAAAAATAGGCATTTGATCGGGACATCTTGTACACTACTGACTCATGCTAATGTTCTATTTTGTTTTTTAGGTGATGTCCTATTCAACGATTTACCTAATTAATCGCATGCCTTCTTCTATTCCGTAGTAGAAGAGTCCTTATTCTATACTTTATTCGGATCAACCACCGTTTCACCTCTCTTCAAGGGTATTTGGGTGTACCTGTTTCATCCAACATTTCGTCCAAAATAACAAGCCTCAACCAAAAGTCCATCAAATGTATCTTCTTGGGATACTCTTGTCTCTGAAAGGGTATGAGCCTACTATACTCTTCTTTACAAGGATATGATCCTACTACACATATCTTCTTCTTTTTTTATGACAAGGAAAACCCGCAGCCGCTACCCTTTGGGTGCGCACAGGGTAAAACCCTTGCTCCTATGCAATAGCTCGCAAACCACATAGGAGAGGTAACCCGCACTAAGCAAGCCTGGTACAATGAGCTCAACCCAGAAGGCAAACCCCTTGCTTTCGCTGGCAAGGGGTTTCGAACTTGAGACCTCCAACATGGAAGTCCTCAGTCCAAACCACTAGGCCACCCCAAAGGGTTACACATAAGTATGTATATCTTTCCAAACATTCTGTACTTTTCACAAACAATAACAATATACCTGATGTAATCCCACAAGTGTGGTCTAGGAAGGATGGTGTGTTACACTAACCTTAACCCTAGTGAAGGTAGTGAGGTTGGTTTCGATAGGCCCTCAATATAAATAAACCATTTCAAAGATGGTATAAGAAAGGAATATTGTTAGGGGTCGTTTGGTGTGAGGAATAAGAATAAATAGTGATGAGATAAGAAAATAGTGATGGGATAAATTTTTGTATTTTGTTTGGTTGCCATGTTTGGGATAACTTATCGCATCATTTATATCATAGTGATGGGATAAATTATCCCATATACATGGTGGGATAAGTTATCCAGGATAGCTAACCCTGGATAACTAATCTTGGGATAACTTGTTCCCAACCAAACGGCCCCTTAAAATTGGAATAGATATATACAATCCTATTTAGAATAGGAATATGAATAGTAAATAGTATCCTACTTGATAAAGAATTGTATTGTAGTGTCTATAAATAGGGTCTCTATATAATAATGTAGATACAACAATTCAATAATATTATTTGCTATATTTCTCACATGGTATCAGAGCCGACAGGCGGCCATCACCCATATATGCCACCCGTATGGCTAATGATTATATTTTGCTCCTATATTTCTCACATTGTATCAGAGTCTCAACGATCTTGGTAGAGAATCAAAGATTTTCTATTGCTGACGAGCGCCCATTACCCATATATGTCACCCGTATGGCTAATGATTATATTAGCAAAAGTTGAGTCACCGTGTATCTTTACGTGATTACTTTCTTATATCTAATAGGTGTAGCACCGTGTTATCTTTTCGGTAACTACTTTTTTCATATGTAATTTGTGTAGCATCATGCAATTTTTCCGGTGACTACTTTTTTCATATTTAATTTGTGTAGCACTATGCCATCTTTATGGTGACTACTTTTTTCATAATTAATTTGTATAGCACTATGCCATTATTCTAGTGACTACGTTCTCATATCTTATTTGTGTAGCATTGTGCCATCATTCCGATGACTAGTTTCTCATATCTTATGTGTAGCACCATGTCATCCTTCCGATGACTACATTTTCATAATTAATTTGTGTAGCACTGTGCCATCTTTCCGTTGACTACTTTTATTTAGATCTGATTTGCATAGCACCGTGCATCTCTACAAACTACTTCTCATATTTAATTTGTGTAGTACCGTGGATTTTTTTGAACTATTTTCTCATATCTGAGTTGCATAGCACCATATGTCTTTTTGATGACTCCTCATATTTGGTTTGGGTAGTTCCATTCGCCTTTCCGATGACTCCTCAAATCTGATTTGCATAGGGTTGTGTCATCATTCCGACCCTACCCATATAATTTCTCCTTTTCAAAAGAGTCATGCCATTAATCTGACCCTACTCATATAATTCTCTTTCTCAGTAGGGTCGTGCCATCATTCCTTCTGTACCCATATAATTTTATTTCACAGATTGTGACATTCTAATCAGTTGGACGCTAAGAACGTTTTTCTCCATGGTGATCTCAATGAAGAAGTCTATATGGAGCAAGCACCTGATGTTGTTGCTCAGGGATAGTCTACTGCACTTATATGTCGATTGTGTAAGTCACTCTATGGTCTGAAACAATTTTCTCAATGAACTTATCACTCTGTATTTTATCGACATTATACATCAAATCTAATCTTTTTTTTTAGGAACTACATCTAATCTAGTATTTATTTCATGAGAAGGCAAAGCACATTGAGATTCACTAATATTATGTATCAAATCTAGTATTTCATGAGAAGAAGCACATTGAAATTGACGGTCAATTTTGTGAAGTCAAGTGATCAACCTACAAATATACCACCAAGCTCCTCATCAATCCTCGTATTAATTACATTTGTAACAAGCTAGGTACATGTGACTTGTATGCACCAGCTTAAGGGGAAGTGTTAAAATTGAAATAGATATATACAATCCTATTTAGAATAGGAATGGAATAGGAATAGTAAATAATATCCTACTTAGTAAAAGATTGTATTGTAGTGTTTATAAATAGGGTCTCTATGTAATAATGTAGATACATCAATTCAATCATATTTTTTTCCAATATTTCTCACAAATACTATAGTGAAAAGGCCATGATGAAAGTAGCAACAACAACAACATACCTAGTATAATCCCACAAAGTGAGGTTTGGGAAGGGTAGAGGGTACACAGACCTTACCTCTACTCAGGTAGAGAGATTGTTCCCAATAGACCCTCGGCTCAAAAAAAGAAGTCCAAAGCAGTCCAAAAAACAAAGCAGCAAAAGTATAAGAAATAGTAGATAGTAACAGGACAATAACTACAACATAATATGATAGTCAAAGGACAAGACAACAAATAATAACAGAAATCAAAGGACCAAAAACTACAAGAGCTATACTACAACTACTAGTATGGCTAGATAACAAGACAACACACTACTACGTACTAGCCCTCTACCCCAATTCGTGTCCTCCACAACCTCTTACCTAAGGCCATTTCCTTAGTAAGCTGAAGCGGCATCATATCTTGTCTAATAACCTCTCCCAAGCTGTCTTCGGTCTATCTCTACCTCTCATAAAACCATCCATAAGCATTGTCTCACAACCCCACACTAGGACATCTGGACATCTTCTTTTTACATGCCTAAACCATTTTAGTCTCATTTCTACATTTTGTCCTCCACCGAAGCCACTCCACCTTGACCTAGATGTCCTCATTTAAAATCTTATCAGAGAGAGTAGTAACAACAAATAATATGATAACAAAGCAAAGGAAACAATAAATAAAGAAAAACTAAAGAATAAGATAATAGGAGAGTAATAATAATAATAATAATACTTGTATGGAAAACTAGACAATGTTCGACTCTAGCTAACCTTCTACCCTAATCCTCGATGTCCATATCCATTTATCTAGGGCCATGTCCTGAGTAAGCTGCAGGTATGTCATTTCTTGTTTAATCACCTCTTTCAATGCTTCTTCAGTTTACCTCTACCTCTTCACAAACCCACCATGGTCAACCTCTCACATCTCTTTACTAGGGCATTAATGCATCTATTTGGAACCATCTTACTCTTGCTTCTTTCATGTTGTCAACCACAGCAGCCACTCTCACCTTGTCTCGAATTTCTCTCTTAATATGCCCACACATCTATCTCGACATTTTCGTTTCTTCTACTTTCATCTTTGGGAAGTTTGAGTTCTTGACCGACCAACACTAGACCACATAGCTAGTCTAACCACTATATAAAACTTACCTTTACGTCTTGGTGGTACATTCTTATCACAATAGACACTGGATGTAAGCCTCCATTTCATCCACCTCACTCCAATACAATGTGTAACATCAACGTCAATCAAATTAGCTAAATCAAAATGTCATCTCCATGATTCTTCCTGCACCAACTCTTCCCATTATAGCTCATCCCCTCTTCCTCTTCAAGTCTACTCTAGACGACCTCGACCAAACCCTCCACTAGCCAATCTAGTTGGTGTTACTGTTCACGATACATGCAAACAATGTTTGACGAGTGACTCATACTTCAACAACACCCCCTACTTGGGTTGAGCACTCATCAAATAAAATAGATCTTCCTATTGCTCTTAGAAAAAGCATTCAAAGTACTCACAATATTTATCTTGTTTATAATTTCCTATGTTATTACACTTTATCGCCTTCATACCATGCCTTTATTATCAATTTATATACTATCAAAATACCAAAGACAATGGCAGGGCATGATGGCTCATCCAAGTTGGTGTCAAGCTATGATCAATGTAATGATAGTCTTAAAGATAATGGTACTTGGGAATAGTTCTTTTGCCACCGCACGAAGCAGTCGTTAGATGTTGTGAAATTTACATCAAAGTGGAGGTTGATGGTTTCAAAGCTAGATGGGTAGCAATGGATCTACTCAAATTAACGGCCTTGATTATAGTGACATTATTTCTACAATAATGAAGATTGTATTTATTTGTCTACTTATTTCCATCGCAGTCATGTCTCTTTAGCTCGTTTATTAGTTGAATATCAAATTTGTTTTTTTCACTGCGACCTAGTTGAGGATGTCAACATGTAGCAACCTCGAAGTTTTTTGGTCACAAGAAGTTTGAGTTTGTGTGTTGACTACGTCAATCTTTGTATAGTCTTGAGCATCGTAAACCTAATAGTAATTTCCAATGACGTAAATCAATAGTTCAAATTGCATTCAGAACAAAGTAATCTTTTACTTTGGTTAAAGGCCCTTTTTGAGAGAAAGTTGAGTGTCAAAGTCACTGAGTGGGTAAGTCGTCAATCCTTGGACTATGTAATGTACTTTATATGTTGGGTTATGGGCGAGCATTTTACCAAAGGTTTCTAAAAAAGTCAGTCGAAGGATTCCACGAAAATTTAAGGATTAGTCATTCGTGGTTGTTTAGCACTAGTGATCAAGAGTTTGGCATGCTTCAAAGTGACGTTGACCACTCTATGTTCTATAAATATTCTCACAATGGAAAAATCAAAGTAGCATACTCTTGATTGTTTAAGAGGTATGATTTGAACATAATGGAAAACACTAGCACATTAAATTGCAAACCTATTGATGCTCCTATGGAATCAAATGTTAAGTTCCATCCTAGATAGTGGGAGCCTTAGAGGACCCTAATCATAATAGAAGATTAGTTGACAAGCTCAATTATATTACAATCATGACGTGACATCTCATTTTTTTATTAGTGTTATTAGCCAATTTCTCCAAGCTCCTTGTGACAGTCATGAAATGCTTCAATTCACAATCTTAGGTATATCAAAGTTAACTTGGACAAGGTTTATTATATGAGGATAAGAGCAAAACAAATACATTGGAATCTCCAATGCAAACTAAGCAGGATCTTCTTAAGATAGATTATCTACTAAAGGAAAACTATGTTTTAATTAGAGAAAATCGACATCTTGGAAAAGCAAAACACATGCAACAGCTGGATCAATTGCAAAGGCAGATTATCAAGCAATGATGTTGGCTACATGTGGCCTTATATGACTAAAGCAACTTTTTTAAGGATTATGCACTAATGCAACTGATCTATGGCAATCAGGCTGCAATACACAATGTTTTAAGCTTAGTGTTTCATGAGAGAATGAAGTAAATAGAAACATTTTGTCATTTCATCCGACAAAAGAGTTGGGGTGCATTGCTACAGGTTTTATCAACTTGAATGATCCAGTTGGGCAAATATAGTTACAAAGTCAATCCACTGCTCCAGAATTGAGTATATTTGTGGCAAGTCAAGAGCATATAATGTGTATGCCCCAACTTGAGGGGGAGTATTAAGAATTAAGAAAATGTTAAAACATTTAGAAGAGCCCATTCTTTGTAAAAATGGAAAGGTTCAAGAATTCTTATAATTGTGTAACTACAAATAGGAAATACTTTCCTTTCCTTTTTAGGATTACATTTTGTTCCTCTTTAGATGTAAACAATATTTGAACCACAACATGCTTGAGGGAATAATCAAGTAATTCATTCCAAACATCTCATTCTTTTCTCATTATTTACATTTAGCTTATTATCATATGGTGAAATGCAATGTGTATTTGCTTTTACTACAATCTAATGGGCACATTTTTTCAAGAAAGCATAAAAATACCTTCAAACATATAATTGATCTTCATAGGAGACATACAGACATTTATCTTCTTTTACTATGAACTGATTCCCTCAACAAAATTGGTAAAGGCCTTAGCATCTTTGTTTCCCCATATGCCTGGCAGTAAAGCACCAGAAACTAAATGTAAAAGATGGTCTCCTCTAAACACCAAAGAAGCATAAATAATCTCACTAGTAGGGCAACTGCTTGAAATTAATTTGCATAATTGAAAGCAAGAATATTTAAGCGATAACTAGGACTAATAAAATGTGAGAATATATAGTTAAGGATATGAGTGCCATTAAACATCTTGGTGAGAAAATTTCTAAGAGATAGATGCAATGCATTGGACCACTCCTTGGAAAAGTATACCCGAAACTGGGGTTCGGATTGAGGAGCTTTAATATATGGAATTGCTGCATGAAATGATTAGTCGTCAAGAAAGTTTCATCATTTAATTTTAATAGATAAATAAAAGAGATAGATAGTACTGACCAAACCAGGATGCCCAGTGTTGGTCTTTTTGCAGCAATTCAGTGCCATGTATGTCAAACAACTCTATGACTTTATCCTTTCTGCCAGCTTGTATGGCATGAATTATATAATAGCGTATAATAGAGCTATCTAACTCAGATATGACAGAAATAAGATGTGTCTCGTGAGAAGAAAAGCAGTTGTTGAAAAAGCGAAGGAGTTGAATGAGGTTTTCAGCTTGGAATTTGGGGATATAAATGGAGAAAATTAAATCTAATATCTTATCAACTTGAAATCCTTTGCCAATATCAGTTCCCAACTCTTTGACAAAAGCCTGCAGAGTGTTTGTAAAGCCTCTGAATACTAGAAACTCCCTCACAAGCTCCTCCGCAAACACCATATTCTCCATCTTCAGCTTATATGGATTATTAATTAAAAAGAAATCTACGAACCTAGCTTCTCCACAAACTCGGCAGCACACATACAAGATTTAATAACCTGTCTTAACTATCCACGATTTATCAACTCAATACTTAAACTACGGGATGTTCATGTTATATCCCCATCAAATATAACATTTCCTGTGTGAAAACCCCTGCTGCACAGTCTCTTTTCTTTTATAGCAAAGAGATTTAAGACAGAAATATTACCAGCTAACTAGGACGACAAGCAAAGAAAGCGACTCCACGCGAGAGGAAAACTCCGAATCGACTAGAGTGAAAAATTCAACGAAGCTTCCTGGTTCCGAAAAATTCAGGTCCAGAAGCCTTTTCTTTCGTCTTTTAGGCGAAAATTCCCCTTTAACAAAGTCAATGAGTAGGGTTTACATAGCCTGAGATTATGAGAAAAATAGTGCCCCAAATCGATGTGGGGACCCTGAAAATTCTGGAATCGTACTAATTCGAACGGAATTGAATGGAGGATCGTTTGATTCTTGAGTAGTAAGTACGAAGAAGCTGTGAAATCGCTCCACCTGTCCCGATTCGAGAATCTCCTTGTATGAGAGACGGTAAGGGATAGAGGGAGAGGACGATGCAGCTGCAAAGTCACTGGGTTCGGGTCGCTCTTGGGTTCATTCGTGTCTGGATTCGCTTTGCGAAGAAGAAGACACAGTAAAATAATTATCTAACATTCAAAATAAGCAACTCATTATAATACTAATTATTTAACTTAACTAATTTAAGAACAAGAAAATACATATTTAACTCAAGAGCTATTTATTGAGATAGCTTTTTTTTTTTCAAATTATAAATCTATATATTTTATAGGAAAAATGGCAAAATTGCCTTGAAAATAATTTTAAAAGTATTATTTGATATTCGAAAACAATTATTTTAAATTGTTTGAAATTTAAGAAGCTTGAAAATTAATCAAATTGTGAAAGGTCAAAATTGGGTGTCAATAAGTCCCATTTTTAAATATTGTGTCTCCTCATAAATGACCATATTCTTGAGGTTTATTTGGATGGAATTGCTAGAACTCAAGAGGCAAATGGAGAGTTCAAGAAGGAGATAAATCGAGATATTGCTCTTGTGAATAAAGTAGGCGATGCATTGAAGAATGAATATAGTGTGTCATTAGTGTGGTGGATTGAAAAGAATAAGGGAATAGTTCAACATAAAGATGAATCTTGGATTCTCATGGATCATTAGAATGATGACGCTTATTTCTTATTATAGATGACGATTTTATTATCTATTCTCTAGATTTTATAACATAATTATTACATTCTATCACATATTGATTATTAGGGACTGATAATGAGCAATCATAATATAATCTTGTACCATTTTATATATAAAAAATATTAATTTTAAATGACTATATGAAATATCAATATTTATGGAATTCTCAATACATATGTATATAAAATGATATACGTTGTGGTATAAAGTTAGTGTTTAGTATACCATAAAAATGATTTACATCAATATTTGATCAACTATGTACTGCAAAATTTCTTACCACAAAATTTATTGACAATTATGTAGCAAAACCCCTCTCATTATCTCAAAACCCCAATTCTCATCTAAGAAGAGGCGTATCCAGGATTTTGATATGATAGGTGCATTATTATAAAAATATTGATCTATGATATAAATTTGATCGGTTCGACATTTAGGTTTTTACTACTGAAAACCGAAAAATTTTAAAATTATAGGTCTAAAATTAATTCTTATATATATATATGTGTGTGTGTGTGTGTGTGTGTGTGTGTGTGTGTGTAAGAATTAATTAAAATGCCAAAGTGCTACCAATTACCACTTAGAGAAGTATTATCTAATTTTAGAAAGAAAAATAAAACAAGATAAATATAAAATTCAAATTTCTAACCTCGCGAAGAGAAGTGCACCCAGTCATAAACACATTATATGATACTCCGAGTGTGGTTCACACATCTATATTTCAATTTTTATTTAAAAAAATATAACACTATTATATATGATCTCGGGAGGGGACCATGGGTTCACATGAAACCGGTGACCCCCCCCCCTTAGATACACCTCTGCATCTAAGTTCATTCTTTCCAATTCTCTCTCAAGTAAAGGAAGAAAAACTAAAGTTTCAAGCTTCAAGGTCTTCTTTCTATTTATTTGCTTAGGGCTTTGATACCAAGGTATGCGAGAATTCACCAATAGACCCGTTTCATCCATTGGGTCCCAAAAAAACTCCAATCTCTAACTCAATTTCACCTAATTCAATTAGGGTTTTATGTCAATCTCTATGGGCCCTTTTGATTATCTTATTTGCATGATTTAACCTAATTACATGATTTATAATTGATTCCATATGAACTATGATCACGAATTGATAAGGGATTTTATGCATGTTTTATGAAAGGATGAAGCTATGATTTAAGAGTGCTTTTAAGTTAAGTATAAATGATTTGTGAAATATTTTCTCACAGTTTGAAAGGAAATCGTGATTTTAGATGCTTAGGAAGGCAAGTCTCAAGATGAAGTTATGAAATCGTGGTTTTGAAAAGAGCTACTCTTATACGACTTTATGATTTGGATTGGTATTATGATTATTGTCTTTCCTAATGCTATACTTTGATAATTAACTTTATCTATTCCATTGGGATTTAACTTAGCACCAAAAAGACTTGAGGTAGAGGCTCAAATAGGGTAGTCTCTAGTAGCAATCTATAGTCCCAAACTATGCACCCCCGTAGGATTGTCTTAAATGAACTAGCTAGTGGATCTGCATAGCATTAAAGATATGATACGGATTTCTACCTTGACAAGTGAACTCTCCCTTTTTGGTGTGGGAGTTACACCCGATTTCATGTTATAGCTCACAAAGTTTATTGTCGATTAAAGTTAATATCCCACAAAAGAAATATGATTTTTTCTTAAAAGCTTTCATTATGTCTTTTATTAATGCTTGACATTGTCTCATGGTTTTTATGATTTTTGCTTTCTAAGATTTTAAATGTTTTACTTGGTCATGCATTACATGCTTTAAGCCTACTATGATATCATGTCTACATTTATACATATTTCTCCATATTTAGTATATTCCACGCACTAATGCATATGTGTGCCTATATTGTTTCATAATATAGGGTCTAACAATTCTCCTCTCTTTCGTGGCTAGATTTGGATTGCTAGTAGCTATTGAATTGGTGAATCCTCATACTCTGAGGGCAAAGCCATGAAGACCATTTATTGTTTTTATTGTTAACTCCTGGGGCTCTTTATGTGGTGTATTTGTTATGTCCCAATGATGAGTCCACGATTTAGACTCATTTAGGGCTTTATTTGGATAGATTTAGTTAGGTAGGTGTGCATTCGGTTTTTCCGTTTGGTTTTGCACTATTCGGTTTGGATTTTTTGGTTTTTTGGTTTTGTAAAAGTGTAACCCAATCTGATCCAAAATAAATTTGGTTTGGTTTGGTTTTCCTCTATTGGGTTCAACTTTTTTCCGTTTGGTTATTCGGTTATGTCAATAATTAATAATCTAACCAAAGTAATAATATTTAATCCCTTAAATATACTTTCTAATATAAATCATAAGTAAAACTTAAAACGCAATACTTATATGTATTATAAATGTAATTCAAATATAAAATATAAACGTAATCATCATGAAAGGCAATAACCAAAAAGGACAAAAGTGGTTAACTCCAACTTAATTCTAAACCTAAACATTACATATATATATATATATATATATATATATATAATTCAGTTTTTTCAATTTTTCAATTTTTATTTTTAAAAATACAAAACCAAACCAAAAAACCAAACAAAGTAATTTATTAATCCAAAACCAATCCGAAAAACCAAAAAACCAATCCAAATAAAAATTTAGTTTGATTTGGTTTGGTAATTCGGTTTAATTCCAATAGTGCACACCCCTAGATTTAGTGTCCTCAAATGCTTATTTATGCCAATAACTGATGTAAAATCCTTGATTTCCAGGTATTTGGATTGAGGAACAAAGCATGGACACCAATGGGCAAAAAGGAACATGCAGATGAAAGAATGAAGAAAAGAAGGCCTATTGATCGCCTAATCCATTGGGTGAGTCGCCGAGTGGCTATTACCTTGCCTAAAGTTTTAGTGTGCCAAGCCCTGAAGGAGAAAATCAAGTCAGCGAGAGAAAGGAGCAGTCGGCTTGTCATCGAATAGTTCCGCGATGCAGTGTTGGATCGCCCAAAGTTATAGAACTTGAGAATGCTAAAGGCGAAAGCAAAAAAAGGCGACGGAACTAACCAAAGGGCGGATCGCCGAGTTGATCGGCGATCCCGACTTACTGTGCCGAATGGTCCTTCACAACATATTCTTGGAGACTATAAATACGTTTTTGAACATTTAGTTTAGTATTAGTGATCATTTTATCAGTTTTCATAATATAGAATTTTAGTTTGAAAAACTTTTCCTTAGCTTTGAAGAATTGAAGTTTTCCATTTTTGAGAAATTGGAAGTGGGTCCTTGAGATTTTTCAACTTGGACCTTTGTAAAGACGAAATTAATCTTACCCAGTTGATGTAAACACAATTTGGTAACGAATTCTATCTTTTTATGATGTCTAGCTAAAACCCCAATTCATGGGGTGTGATTATATGATTATGGGTTGATTTAGCTTATGGGTATTGCTAATTGATAGTTTAAATGCTGTTTAGAAGTGATTTCAATCAGTAATTGTGGTTTAATTTAAAGGGTTGTAGTTGCAAATGCAACTCTACCTTCGTGTTTTTGGCTTGCTCGAAAGAGAGGTTTTAAAACCAAGATTACTAAATTGATGGTCTGTGGGTATTGGGTTGTCACGGGTTCAGCTTAAGAGAGTGAATCCTAAATCCTTTTCCACACATTCAACCTGAGAGAGTGAATGGACTAAAGCGTAGGTTGTTCTTAATTGTTGCTTGTTGGTGTTCGAGAGAAACCAACTTGATTCGAGGTAAATTGTTCGAGAGAAAGTTTATCCCCACTAAAGTCTAGCTTATTCACTGATTTACAGCTATTTACTAAGAATTGCAATTACCCATTTGTCTACCTTAGCCTATGATCCAATCACATCCCAAGAACCCATCTCATTACTTGTTAATTCGTGTTATTTGCTGCTGTTGTAGTTGATAATTACAATCAAAACCCCCCTGTTATTTGACACTTGTGTCACCCTTTAATTTGAATTATGTTTTTATTCGTAAATATTTATTCCTATGATTGACTTGAACATATTCGGACTTTGCTATTGAACCTTAAACACGTACCACTCCCTATGAGATTCGACCCCAACTCATTCAGTTGAGTTATATACTGACTAGCGATCGTTGACACTTAGAATTGGATGAAGAGTCCTTGAAACATTAAATCAAAATGGCATCGCTGTCGGGGAATGGTGTTGGTTAAGATTCGTTAGTTAAGTTGAATTTTGTTCTTGTTAGTTATAGTTGAATTTACTTACTTTTAGTTTTGGTTTTCATATTGCTAGTTGAGCATAGAAATTGAGCTTATCTGTTAGATCCTGTGACCAAATGGATCACCCTCCCTTGAGATTGATGAGTCTCAGGGATGACATCCCAACCTTCAAGCAATTGGAGGGTGAGACCATTTTTGAATTGTGGCAAAGATTTAAGAACCTCTTGCAGCAGTGCCCAACTCATGGAGTTCCAGAAAAGAATGCTTCTATAGAGGTCTTGGTCCCGAAAATAGAAGCGCAGCTAATCAAATCTTTTCGGGTTGTTTGACACAACAACCCTATGAAACAGTAGCCCGACTCCTTAATGGCATGATTAAGACCAACAAGGAGACATAAAAAGACCAAGAATTGGCCACAATGTTGATTCAGCTGGATATCTTGGCCAAGAAAGTCATGGAATTGGAGGAAGTGCCCAAAAAGAAGGACATGTACATCCCCCCTCACGAGCGTTGAAGGACGAAGAAGTAAGAGGGTGGGAAAATTGAAGAGGTTCTCTCACTCATCCTACATGACTTAGTCCGCCGTTTGGACCCCAGTTTAACTGGAGGTCTTGTAAAACTCAATGAGGTAAGTGCCTACTTGGCGTGTCGCCGAGTGGATCGGCTAGCAAAACTAGTGTCGCTGAATGGGTGAGAACTTGACAGTTTTTAAGGCCAAAGGTTCAAAAGTTAAAACTCTTTCACTTTCCCTCACTTTTCAACTTTCCAAAATCACACCCGCTTTATAGTATTCTAGATTTTTGTATTTTTATCTCATTTTAGTCGTTAGATTTGTATTCGGAGTTGGATTTCTTTGCCCCTAGTGATTCAAAGTATCTATTCGGCTTCTAAGGTTGGTTTTCCAAACCCCGAATCTTTATTTAGTGATTTTGACTCATTTGCAATTGCTTTTGTCTTAGTGATGTGTGTTGGGCCTCTTTGATCATAATTGTGTATGTGTGTGCCTATGTTAATTTGAATATCATGCCCGTAATGCTTATATTGTTGAATTCTCGAGTTTTTTGTGTCTTAAAATTAATTAAAATTGTGGGGTTGTGCTTGCATGTTGTTAGGTCTAGTCGGGTGAAGTCTAAGTAACCCGCATTTGTGCCAAATGACATAATTTGCCCAATGATGGAGCGATTGACGTCAATCTTAAGGGCAAAAGTCGTCAAATGGCTAAATTTGGCCAAATCGGGAGAAGTCTGAGTATCCCGGGGGCATCAGTGTAATGGATCTTAGCTTAATTGTAAGAGTGCATATTTTGATTTTGTTTTCGGGGGCTGCGGGGTTGAATTTTGGAAGTTGGGTTGAAAGTAGGCACGTTGAGCCGTTTGGCGAGCTGGGGTGAGCTCACCGAAGTTCCCCTTATCGCCTTTAATTTCATGCTTTATCTTGATTTGGGTTATGTAACTTTTGGCGAGAAGCCTGAGTTTGCCGAGTGCACTCAGCGACTCGTCGAAAGTCCTTCTTGATCGCCCTTTGTCTGCGCCCCTAATCCCTAAAAACACTATAACTTTCGGTAGTCTAGTCCTTGCTCGCCGAATGCTACCCTTCCTATCGCTGATGTGCCATTTGTCTGAGAAATTTTGAGCCAATCCTTTCGGTGAGCCCGATTTGGCTCGCCAAAGAGATTCGGCGACTCACCGACTAGTTCGGCGAGTCTGTCTGCAACTACTTTTCTGTGCTTTTACATGAATTGTTTCTAACTCTTTTTGATGTTTTTGCAGACATCGCTAGACCAAAGGTTGCTGGTAGGGACATGCCGCCCCGCAAGAGGGCCAAAGGGATAAAAATCAATGACGATGCATCTGTATCCAGGGCCAAGACCACCAAACTTCCAACAACTGGCGTAAAGGAAATGGCAAAGGGAAGGCACCTGCGTCACCGAAGACCAGCTCCGACAGTGATGGTATCTGCGCTGCTCACCTTACCACTTCTGAGAGTGAGGGTTAGAACTAGGAGCATCAAGGTGCAACTTCTGAGCCCGAGGAGGATGAGTCACTAGCAGCACAGAGGGCAGAGCTACGTTCTAAGAAGCTGAATGATCCGTCTAGGATCAGGACTCCCCAGGCTACCACTACTACTCCTCCTGCTCGAGCATAGGCCATGGTCCTAGCACCACCGGTACAGGGTCCTCCTCCCCGGTCTATGAATAGACTGAAGACTGAGGGGCTGAGGACAATTATAGAGGAGAAGCGGCTGTCGACATATGGTGTCATTGACAGGTATCCAAAAATTATGAGTTGCCTAAAGTCACACAAGTTTCAGTTGTTCACTCGACCCCGAGGTCCTTATATTCCAAATTGGGTTCAGGAGTTCTACACCGCTTACGGAGCCTTGGTGCCGCAAAGGAAGAAGCTGGCTACTGTTTTATTTAAAAAAAAGAAACTGACAGGTTTTTTAGAGTCGCCACTTAATTTTTAAAGTAAAATTAAGAAAACTATTTTCTCCAAAAGATCAAAACAGAAATCTAATGAAAATATTTAAAGGGGTTTGGGGTTTATATTAGCATTTCGGGAAGGGTTTGAAAGCATCTGAAATGCCCGCTAACACACAGTTATCCGATAATTAACTATTTGGCTAAGCGATTTTAAGAAAATAAATAGAGAAAGTAAACAACTTTCGAACTCACTTTTTCTTAGGGGAAAGGAAATAAGGATATTACTGAAGTAGAAAATACTAGATGTTTTAAAGTCAAATAAAGTAAAATACACTTGTTTGATTTTAAGAGTTATTGTTAAATCATCTTTTGGGGAATTGAATTAAGGAAAACCTTAGAATTAAATAGAAAATAAACAATTAAACAAATAGGAAAATGGATAAATTAGAAAGAGAGAGGGCGTTGGCCTAAGTCTAGTTTTCTGTTCGCCTGGACCAGCACTTGGGCCTAATTTTATTTTGGGCCTTTGGCCCATTTAACTCATTCATACCCGTCCTAGTCTAACATAAAAGAAATATTTTTCTTTTGGGCCTTAGGCCAAATTCTTCCACCTATCCTAAAAACTAATCAAGATAATAATTAAAATAAAAGGGCTTAGGCGCAACAACAAAATACAAAACTAAATTTCGAGGCCTTTAGGCCCATTTTCCTTTTTTTTTATACACTAGGTGTACACTAGCATATACAATTCCATATTTCAGCTCCAAACACCTGTACATCAGTGCCAAGGACCTGTTCTTCATTTTTTCAAGGTTGGTTGACTCGATAAAGGCAAATTTCAGCCTTTGTGGCCCACTCAAAATGCAAGGCAATGGAAAAGGGAGTTCCAATTGGACTCTATCCGAGTAGTTCATACAAAAAAAGTAAAATAATATGAATCAATGCCAAACCACACTGCTGGAACTAACAAATATAAATTCAAACCAAATAAATGATGCAAAGGAAAGTACTAGCTCATGTCTTATTTAGAAAAGATAAACAGAATATTAGTATGAATTAAAAGAAAATGTAGCACTCAAGATTATTGACAAAACACTTGTTGGCATTAATAAGTGACAACAATCAACTAACAACTAATAAGTGGTAGCATTTAAATAACAAACTTTTCATCACTTAGAAAGAAGAAAACATAACAATAAAATAAGGATGAAACATCTCATGTGAGGAAGAGAAGACAAAAGTATGGATAAGCTATGCGCAAGCTGTATTTGAGCTTTTGAAAACTTGAACAATTCTAAGAAAATAGCTATTCACAAAGAGATACAGAGAACTCAAAATACTAGGACAATATAGGAACTCATGGCGTAGACAAGACAAAAGCAACAAATTATCGAACTAAACAAAATGAACTTGGAGACTTGATCACATTTTTACAGTCAATGGCACCAAAATGAACAAATAAGCATGAATTTAGCATAATTAGGCTATATGACTAATTAAATTAATGCAAACTAGAAAAGAAACAGGTTAAGGAAATCATGTTTAACAACTAAAACAATGAGATTATATTTAAAACAAGATAATCAGATTCCAAGTCACATTTGAAGCCAAAAACGATTCTAGCATATAAAGGACTTGACACATATAAGAACAAGTTAACAATGAGCATACAGGCCAAGCCAAAACTGGATTATGATGAGTTATGAACATGATAATAATAGCTAAAATGCAAGAAAGGTACAACAATGCTCAAGTTATGCAAGAACAGATAGATTCCACGAGATCAGGCTAGCATCTATGAGCATTCAAGACGACAAAGCACGCAGCCAATAGCACGAGCAATTACATTTGAAAACAGGTTTATGCGGCTAACACATTCAATATTGAAACCAAACAAAAAATAGACCATTCCGAGCAGAACAAATGAAAGGAAAGCTATTCATCAGAACAAGCTGAAACCACATTGAAGTTGAGAAATTAATCCTAAGTATTCGCTATTTCACAAACCATAACCCATCATTCTCGATTCAAAACAAACGAAGGAGAGACGAAAGAGTAAAGGAAGATGTACCTCTTTTAGAGCAGCAAACTCGGGACCGCGAGCTAAAGATGCCGAGTTTCCACCACTACAAGCATAAACCTCAAAATTTTTGATGAAAATAAGCAAAGCAAATGAAGACAAAAGGGGGTCGAAAATGGTTTTCCTTGCTATTTCGATATATTTCTTATATATTTATACTCTTTATATATTTATTTCTCTCTATGCCTATGTATTAGTAGAAATTCCAACCCTTAATAATGAAGACAAAAGGAGGCTTATATAGAAGGAGATTAGGGATGAAAAGGAGGGAAATTGGGTAGATTTTAGGGTTAATTCGAAATTCAAAAGCTCCTAAGAGATAAAGTTGAAAGTTGTCCATAGTACAAACTCTCATTGGAATTGAAAGGCTAGCCGCTTGATTAGAATTCAAGGACAAACGAGCGAGGAGATGGGGATACATTAGATGTCTCTCCAACGTTCTTGTACGAGATGGACACGCGAGAGTGAGATGGGCTGCTGGGCTGTGTTTCGCAGCAGCTGGGCTCGATTTTGCTAGAGTTTTCTGGGTTTCTTCGCGTTGAAGACGAAAAAGATGACATATAGGGGTGGGGGTCGGGTTTGCTGGAATTGATGTTAGGTTGTTGTTGTATGTTGTTGCTGGATATGGTATGGGCTTGGTTATGTGTGGAATGGGTTGCTGAGAAATCAGAATTGGGCCAGAAAATATTGAAAATTGGGCTGCTGAAAGGTTGTCTTGGCTGTTGGAAATTGCTGAATGAATGGCCCAACTTGATTTCTTACATTGAGTTTATAGTGTGGTAAGTTAGATTGGATTTAGGAAATAGCTTTATAGATTGAGAATTCGGCCATGCTAATTAAGAATTTAGCTAAAATTGGATGAATATTCGTGAATTCGGCTAAAAACTAAATAGGACGAATTAATATTAATTAATTAACGAGCTTCTTAGTCTTAACAAAATAAAATAATTAACTTAATTGTAAATTAATGATTCAAAATTATAACCATAATTTAAACTAAACTAATTTAATAAAATACTTACTAACTTAAAATCTTTTTGAGATGATTTTTAAATATTTATAAAATATACTAATTATACACATAATTATATAAAAGTTATATTTAATATTTAAAATTATAAAATTACTTGAAAATAACTCGCAAAAAATATTTGAATTTTATAAAGTCAATTATTTTAGCTCGTTTGGAATTTAAGAAGCTCAATGATTAATTTATATTGTGGAGGTCCAAAATTTGGTGTCAACAACTGTCCCTCGTTTGACTTGGATTGATGAAATAATTCCAAGGCAAATGAAATTGACAAATTCAATTTTGACCGACCACATTTTCATCTTTCAGAAAAGAGCTTTTGCTACGGACTTAAGAATTATGGCCGAACCCCAAAAATGAGTTTCCTACATATCTCAGGCTATACAAGAATTCAGGCTACTTGTAGTTTGATACGCTTGATTTGACGCACAATTTTAAAAGAATTCAAAATCTATCCCAATATCAAATTATGAAGAAATTAGAATGCTCGGAACTAAGATTTGAGAGAGATTGTCGAAATACAACCGAGTGTTCAAATTGAGCCCGCCTACATATCCTTCAACTCAAGGAATCAGGTTGTTTGTAGTTCGACTTGATCGGTTGAAAAGGAAATCTCTTATGCTAAGATAACCTTCGGTTGGGAATAATGACAAAATAAGTCGAGTATAAAATGAGGCTTGTAACCTCTTAGTCATGAATGTGGTGCACTTTACACCCATAATTAAGAAATTACATGGACATAATTTTGAAAGCTCTTGGTGCATTGTCACTCAGATTAGAAAGCCGCCTCCAGTGAGAGTGGAAAGTTTTCCAGATGTGAAATTGGAATTGATAAACCCAAGGAAATGCCTACATGCCTTTTGATAGGGGTGTGGTTTGATTGTGGTGAAAGTCGCTCCTCAGCTCGCGTTCTAAGAGTTTGATACTCCTCTTTGGACTATATCCCAGTTCGCTGCTAAGAAAAAGTTCCACGTTGTGCTGTATCCTTTTTGATGTCGTCCGCACCTGTGGTTTGTTTGAGAATTCATCCTCTTAGGATGTTCTCGAAAAAGACTAAGATAAAACTCATTAGCATAAAAATGCAATTCAAATGGGGAGATAGTGTCTTTTACCGTGTGGACACTTTATTGCTCCCTTCAAATAATTGACGTCAGTTTTCTTTTAATTTGATGTTGAGCAAATAATGCTTATATCTCATATTTGTAGTATAATTCTTCAATGCACTCTTCTTTAGATATGAAGTAATAAGAAATAGACTGATGTAATATGTTGATGGCTCTCTTGATGACATTCTTGCAAATGAAAATAATGATGATGATTCTTCATTAGTAAGATGAGGATAATCCATTGGTAGGATGATACTTGATCTATTGGTAGGATAATGCTGCTACATGATAGGATAATGGTGACGCTCCATCGATAAGATGATGATGTTGATGCTTTATTGTTAGGATAATGATTCTTATTGATAGAATGACAATAATGATAGGATGATGATGCTCCTTCGTCGATATGATGATGCTGAAGATTCTTCGATAGGATAATGTTGATTAATTGGTAAGATAATACTGATGATCCATTGGTAAGACAATGATTATCCATTGGTAGGATAATGATAATGAAGATCTGTCGGCAGGATTATGTTGATCCATTGGTAGGATGATGTTGATGATCCATTGGTAGGATAATGCTGATCTATTGGTAGTATAATGATAATGAAGATTCGTCATTAGGATGATGTTGAACCATTGACAGGATGATGCTGATGATCCATTGGTAGGATGATGTTGATGATCCATTGGTAGGATGATGTTGATGATCCATTAGTAGGATAATGATAATAAATATTCGTCGGCAGCATGATGTTGATCCATTGGTAGGATGATGTTGATGATCCACTGGTAGGATGATGTTGATGATCCATTGGTAGGATAATGATAATAAAGATCCGTCGGCAAGATGATGTTGATCCATTGGTAGGATGATGTTGATGATTCACTGGTAGGATAATGTTGATCTATTGGTAGGATAATGTTGATCCATTGGTAGGATAATAATAATGAAGATCCGTCGGTGGGGTAATATTGATCCATTAGTAGGATAATGTTGATGTCCCTCTGGGTGATGGTATTATCTCATTTGATAATACTCTAGGAATGCCCATCCGTGTGGTAGAGACTATGTCCCTTTGGGTAGTTCACATTACCGCGTCTGATATCAACAGAATTCATGAATATTCTTTAAACGTTCTTAATGCTGAAAAATATAATTTGATGTCATTGTAGATGCTTGTACATGTTGAGAGTGATGCTTTCACTTGTTCATATTTGAAAATTTGTACTCATTGTGACTCATGCTTTGCTGGAATTTAAACGAGGTGTTGTTGCTCGTATTCCAAACTTTTTCTTTTTCTTCTAAAAACTTCAATGACTTTTCTGCATCCACAGAAAAGTTGTCAATTTTGGGGAGCTCCTTGCCATGTTGATTTCTCCATATATGATGTACTTGAGTCAATCTCATAGACCTGCATCCACAGAAAAATTGTTAGTTTTTAAAACAAAATGATCTGTGTTGACTTCTTCAATCGCTTGCTCCTTGTCTTGCTATCTTTAGTTGATCGCTCTGATCTCTTGCTTCTCAATCGACAAGACAAAACTTTTATGCAAAAATATTTGAAACATATAGATAAAATCTTTAAGAAAAAGGTTTTCAAAAGCTGTAATTGAAAAAGGTCACTGCCAAGTGTCATGTCACGTCAAGCTTGAATGAGCGTCCTTGGTTCGAAACTCTGGTGTGTTCGATAGCTTGTTCTAGAGAATTCAAAAATCCTTACAGCTTGGGAAATTTCTGACACGGTCCGCCCGAAATCTGCCATAATTGAAAGATTTTGCAGTTGACTCTGAAATCCAAAGGTGTTGGAGATTGTTTTAGTTGACTATGAACTTTAACGATGCCAGAGATCATTTGAAGTTAACTTTGAACTTTTAATATGCTTGAAATATTTGAAATTTACTACAAACTTCTAGTGATGCTTAAAGGAATTTTTGAGGTCATCCTAAAATTTTTTTGTCCCGGTTAGATGTCTTGGGTACCTCGAAATGTTGATATATGACTCATAGAATTTTTGAGACCCTCTCAAAAATTCTGTCCTAGTTGCAATTCTCAATGTATCTTTAGCCTTGACTTGCTGTAGAGATCCTCTTCTTTAGAATATTTGAGTCCCTCTCAAAAATTCTATCCCAGTTTCTATTGTAAAGAAAAATAGAAATCTTATGGGAGATATGACCGAGTCGTTGTGGCACCTACATATTCCGTTGAGGTAGGAATTAGGTCAAACATAGTTTCCCCTCTTGAGGATTAACAGAAGCTAGAAATTTAAACAAGGAAACCGACCTAGGCCGACATAGGCGCCTACGTATCTCATTCTTGAGAATTCAGGTCGAACGTAGTTCAAATACAATGAGATATCAAAAGGGATAAAAAAGTGTGACCGAGGCCAACATAGGTTGCCTACGTATATCATTCTTGAGAATTCAGGTCAGATGTAGTTCATTACAAATGGATAAATTCTAAGCATAAACGATTACAAACAAATAAAGGCGGTTACAAGGAAAAAATAGAAATCGAGTCTTCAAACATATTATCTTTTGACAACATTTAGGTAGATGGATAACTTGTGAGATCTAATGTCTATGCTCAACCATGAGATGTCATCAAACAAATGTATCGATGTGTTCTCCAAGCAAACTAATGAGTTTTCTTTCCTGCGTTTTTGTCAGATAGGCCTTAATTTTGATTTCTTTGATGTGTTCATCATTTTCCTGATTGACTATTCTAATCTTTTTTGAATTTGGCTTATCGTGACTTTTGAACTTTCTGAGCTCCTCAACTAGGGGTACCATGATGTTCTCATTATAGACCTTAAATTCTTCTGCATCTATCTCATTTTGTTCATTCAGCTTGTGACTTGACATGATATTGATAGATTTGAAAACATTTTCACTGAAATAATAGACAAATACTGTTAGATAGCAACTACAAAGCAAGTAAAAGCAAATTTTCGCAATAAAGAAGTTTTTCATTTGAAATAAGAAAATAAGAACTTTGGCCATTTCAATAAATCATTTTGTCCTTTTTTAAAGTATTAGGAGGGAGATTAAAACATGTTGAGGCAAAATAGAGTAAAGGATGGGTCTCGAGCCTCATTCTGAACACCACCAATTTTAGAAATAACATAGAAAATTGTCTATTTCTACCAAGACGAGCGAGGAATAAAGAGCGGAGTGGACGTCCAGTTAGGCATTTGCTCCTTTGGCTTGTTGTCCTGTATGACTGGCGACTTAATCGTGTCTTCAAGCACAATATCATCTTCTTTGAACAAATTTTTAATTCCTTCCCCTAGACCATTTTGCATTGGAAAATACTGATATGAGTGAGGCAATGATTTTGGAAAAGCTTGATCGGTCTTCTGCTTGTTCTGGCCCTCTTTTGTCACTAAAACAAAAGCTTGATAAGGTGCCATGATCAAAAATCTGGATTTCTCTCTTTTGGTTGGAGAAGCTACAACTTTCTCAAGCTTCTCAAAGTTGGCTGAGATTATAAATTTCTCCATATTCAAATCTTCTTCGACTTCAACCATATTAATAGTCACCCCTTCATGATTCGGCATGGGGTTACCATTAACATTAGGAGTGGCAGTATGAAGAGTGACGACATTTTGATCTATCAAGTCTTGAATTTTATGCTTCAGGTTGATACAATCCTAGTAATATGCCCAGCACCTCCTGAATGGTAAGCACAGTGAAGATCGGGTCTATAAAGCTTGGAGTTGACATTGATATTTTTATGATCAATTGTCTGTATCAGGCCAGCTAATTTCAATCTCTCAAAAAGTTGTGTTCGATTCTCAACCAAAGGAGTAAAGACTCTAGAAGGTTTCTTCTCAAGCTTTAGGCGAGGAGGATTGTAATTATTTCCTGGATGTGAAGGTACTTGACGGTAATTTAAAGGATTTTGATGAGTTGGTGCTAACGTTTGGAAATTTGGGTATTCTGGAGCTTGGTAGCTAGGAGGGGTGTTTTGGTAGTGCGGAGGTGGAGTTTGGTAACTTGATTGGATATTTGAACAATTAACTGATGGAGCATGGTAATATGGATGGGTATTTTGGTAATGTGGAGGTGGATTTTAGTAAACAACAGGTGGAATTTGGTAGCTTGGTGGTGGAGTTTGGTAATTAGGAGGTAGAATTTGGTAACTCGGTGGTGGAGTTGGATAACCTGATTGGGTATAACAAGCTGGATATGAATTTTGTGGAGCTAGAGGATAACCTTTGTATGGTGAGGATTTTTTGAAGTGTCCTTTTCCATTAGATGCGTAGGAGATAGAAGACACATCTTCTCTCTTCTTTTTCAATAATCCTGAAGATTCAGTTGGGCGGCAACGCGAGAAATCTTTCCGGTTTTAAGCTCATCTTTGATAGTCTTACCTACCTTGACTATCTCCGCAAATTTCGCTCCAATAAGCAACATTATCTTGTCATAATACTCTGGCTCTTGAATGCGTATAAACACTTCAACGATCTCCTTCTTAGTCATAGGAGGTCGAACCCGGGCAACCTCTTTCCTTATCCTATATGCATATTCACGATAGCTTTCATTAGATTTCTGCTTAATTCTCTCCAAAGAATAGCGATCAGGAACGATCTCCATATTGTAGGCGAACCGTTAGATGAAATCCTTAGCTAGTGCATTCCAGCTAGACCATTGCTTTATCTCATGAGAGGTAAACCATTCCAGCGCTTCTCCACTTAAACGTCGGCCAAAGAGCCGCATTAACAAGGCTTCATTCCTGCCAACTCCTACGAGTTGGTCACAATAAGCTCTCAGATAAGCCAACGGATTTTTGGCTCCTCCAAAAGTGTCGAACTTCGGCACTTTAAAACCTTTTAGGAGGTCCAGATTCGGATAAATGCACAAATCCTCATAACTCAATCCATCGACTTCAGGAATATAGTGCAACTCCTTCATGGCTTTCCTGATCTCTTCTTTTATATTTAGCTTGACTTCCTCTTCCTTCGACCTCCACTCTCTCTCTTGTTCCTCATAGTGATCAAGCTCGGAATAGTTGGCATAAGGTTCATTTGGAATTGGAATTTGGAAAGTAGTCTTTTGAGGCAATGGCAGAGTAATGGAGGGATTCTGGGTATTTTGAGTGACTTGGTAATTTTGGGGGAAAGTCTGAGAGGTGGTATGTTGATTTTGGTTATGGGTGAAGGTTTGCTGACTGCTAACATTTTGATTTTGAGGGGGATGACAAACTTGCGGGTTGGCATTTTGATGAGGAGGGAAGGTTGGGGGTTGGTACCTTGAGGAGGAGGTGGTGCTTGGTAAGAGACGGAGGCATGATGTGGATTTAGGGTGGTTAGGTCGATGATTGGGGGATTTTTAGCGGGGTTAGAGGGTGGATTATGAACCTGTTCCGCGCTTGGAGGAAGAAAGTGGAGTGGAGGTCTTCCATCTCCTGGAGGGTTGAAAGCGAAAATTGGATTAGGCAAATCTTGTCTTTTCTGCATTTCAACCCTTATTTCCGCAATCTGTTGCATCAATTGCATAATTAATTCATTTTGATCAGCGATAGTGGGCTGAGCCACAACAACATCAGGCCAATCTCTTCATTGTTATCACCCATCACTGCCTTTCCTTTTTGTGAATTTTGATGAGGGATGGAATCTTTGGGAGCCTTAGATCTTATAAAATCAGGGTGTTCAGCCAGCTTATCAACATACACCAGCTATAAGTACCTGACAAAGAAAAATAACTCAAAAGATAAATGTGTTAGTCTATGTAGATGATAAATAATACAAAATATCACATATATGACCACAAGCACATAAGAGTTGCTCCACTTGAAGATAAACTAGCCCACGTATTTAGAGAAATGACTAAATAGATAGAAATTTGTCTATTTGATTTTGATCTTAGTGAATCAGAAAAGTCGACTTGAGCCGAGACGAAGTCGATTGTATCTTTCATTGTCATATTTTCGATTTTCGATTTATATGAAACTCTGTTCCCCTTGAAAGAATTGGAAAAGATAAAATTTCTCAAAATGGGGACGGAGCCTAGAAAGGCTGCCTACGTATCTCACGAGGGAGAATTCAAGTCCTATGTAGTTCGACCCTTGAATCTCTTTTGATTTGAGATGGTGGATCTTTTTCTAATATGAGAGAGTAACATGTAAAAAATGAAGTTTGAATTTTGTTGGAAAACTAAAGACTCGAAGAGTATTTGGATGCTCTTTGATAGACTTGATATTTATGCTTAGGGGTTCTAAAAATAATTCGAAGAATAGTGGGCTAGAATATCTCCAAATAAAGCAACATATTCACACAAACAGTTATAACACATAAACAAATATTCCGTGTTCTAAACATATATGTGACCCTTTTATGCCAAGGGTAAACCTAACGATTTAAAGGATGTATATGTTATTTGAAACATTCTATTGTCTCGAACCCAAATTTATAAAAATTTTGAGAATAAATTGAATGGGGATACATAATGGGGAATATGAGATACAAATAATCAGTCCCACGCAGGGGTACAATCCTAAACTATGCTTCCATGAAAGGTCCTTCGTTTTTTATTTCTCGTCGTCTTCGAATGTCTATTATTTCCAGGTAGTAGCTTGTGAAAAGTCCTTCTTGACTGGAAAAAGTTATTAAAATCTTCTCCCAATCCCAAGGGACAATGACTTTTCAAATAACGTATACATCCTTCAAATTTAAACATATAAGTATGATCGTCCGTTTAGGCCGTGGGCCGTTTTGGACTCAAAGTGGTCTTTCTAATGGGCCTGACAAGCCTTGGGTGTTGGGTCGTCTTAATTCAATGCGCTAAAAGGGATTTGGTTTCGCTCTACACTAGTTGACTAAGAGTTGGTTTAGAGAAGACCTGGTTACCCGAGTTCGACAAACTATGGGGTGAAGTATAATAAACGACGTTGGATAACCACAAACCAACTATTCATTTATCACTTCAAAAGAATTCACGCTTTTCTAAAGGACAGCTGTGCAAAGCCACGTAACTACCTTTTTTCCTAAAGCAATCTATTTGCCATTTGGCAGAATAGATGCCATGAATGTCACAATTTATACAATAATTAAAACAAGTAAACAATTAAACACATATTGCCAAACAAGTTAATTTTAAGGTTAGAACCATTCAATTCCCCAGCAGAGTCATCATTCTGTTTTATTTAAAAATAGCAACTAACGGCTTTTTTAGAGTCGCCACTTAATTTTTAAAATAAAATTAAGAAAACATTTTTTTCCAAAAGATCAAAACATAAATCTAATGAAAATATTTAAAGGGGTTCGGGGTTCATATTAGCATTTCGGGAAGGGTTTGAAAGCACCCGAAATGCCCGCTAACACGCGATTATCCGATAATTAACTATTTGGATAAACTATTTTAAGAAAATAAATAGAGAAAGTAAACAACTTTTGAACTCACTTTTTCTTAGCATAAAGGAAATAAGGATATTACTCAAGTAGAAAATACTCGATGTTTTAAAGTCAAATGAAGTAAAATACACTTGTTTGATTTTAAGAGTTATGGTTAAATCATCTTTTGGGGAATTGAATTAAGGAAAACCTTAGAATTAACTAGCAAATAAACAATTAAACAAATATGAAAACGGATAAAATAAAAAGAGAGAGGGCGTTTGGCCCAAGTCTGGTTTTCTGTTCGCCTGGACCAACACTTGGGGCTAATTTTGTTTTGGGCCTTTGGCCCATTTAACTCATTGATACCCGTCCTATTCTAACATAAAATAAATATTTTTCTTTTGGGCCTTAGGCCGAATTCTTCCACCTGTCCTAAAAACTAGTCAAGATAATAATTAAAATAAAAGGGCTTAGGCCCAACAACAAAATACAAAATTGAATTTCGAGGCCTTTAGGCCCATTTTCCGATTTTCGTATACACTAGGTGTATACTAACATATACAATTCCGTATATCAGCTCTAAACACCTGTATGTCAGTGCCAAGGACCTTTCTTCGTTTTTTCAAGGTTGGCTGACTCGATAAAGGCAAATTTCGGCCTTCGTGACCCAATCAAAATGCAAGGGGATGGAAAAGGGAGTTCCAATTGGACTCGATCCGAGTTGTTCATACAAAAAAAATATAAATCAATGCCAAACTACACTGCTGGAACTAACAAATATAAATTCAAACCAAATAAATGATGCAAAGGAAAGTACTAGCTCATGTCTTATTTGAAAAGTTAAACAGAATAATTGTATGAATTAAAAGAAAATGTAGCACTCAAGATTATTGACAAAACACTTGTTGGCATTAGTAAGTGACAACAATCAACTAACAACTAATAGGTGGCAGCATTTAAATAACAAACTTTTCATCACTTAGAAAGAAGAAAAAATAACAATAAAATAAGGATGAGACATCTCATGTGAGGAGGAGAAGACAAAAGTATGGATAAGCTATGCGCAAGCTGTATTTGAGCTTTTGAAAACTTGAACAATTTTAAGAAAATAGCTATTCACAAAGAGATATAGAGAACTCAAAATACTAGGACAATATAGGAACTCATGGCGTAGACAAGACAAAAGCAACAAATTATCGAACTAAGCGAAATGAACTTGGAGACTTGATCACATTTTTACAGTCAATGACACCAAAATGAACAGATAATCATGAATTTAGCACAATTAGGCTATATGACTAATTAAATTAATGCAAACTAGAAAAGAAGCAAGTTAAGGAAATCATGTTTAACAACTAAAACAACGAGATTATATTTAAAACAAGACAATCAGATTCCAAGTCACATTTGAAGCCAAAAACGATTCTAGCATATAAAGGACTTGACACATATAAGAACAAGTTAACAATGAGCATACAGGCCAAACCAAAACTGGATTATGACGAGTTATGAACATGACAATAATAGCTAAAATGCAAGAAAGGTACAACAGTGCTCAAGTTATGCAAGAACAGATAGATTCCACGAGATCAGGCTAGCATATATGAGCATTCAAGACGAGAAAGCACGCAGCCATATAGCACGAGCAATTACATTTGAAAACAGGTTTATGCGGCTAACACATTCAATATTGAAACCAAACAAAAAAATAGACCATTCAGAGCAGAACAAATGAAAGGAAACCTTTTCATCAAAACTAGCTGAAACCACATTGAAGCTGAGAAATTAATCTGAAAGTATTTGCCATTTCACAAACCACAACCCATCATTCTCGATTCAAAACAAACGAAGGAGAGGCGAAAGAGTAAAGGAAGATGTACCTCTTTGGAACAGAAAACTCGGGACCGCGAGGTAAAGATGCCGAGCTTCCACCACTACAAGCGTAAACCTTGAAATTTTTAATGAAAATAAGCAAAACGAGTGATGAGAAAAGGGTTCAAAAATGGTTTTCCTTGCTATTTCAATATATCTCTTATATATTTATACTCTTTCTATATTTATTTCTCTCTATGCCTATGTATCAGTAGAAATTCCCAACCCTTAATAATGAAGACAAAAGGAGACTTACATAGAAGGAGATTAGGGCTGAAAGGGGGAGGGGGCGGGGGGAATCGGGTAGGGTAGATTAGTAATTCAAAAGCTCCTAAGAGATATGGTTGAAAGATGTCCATAGTACAAACTCTCAATGGAATCGAAAGGCTGGCCGCTTGATTTGAAGTCAAGGAGGAACGAGCGAGGAGATGGGGACACGTTGGATGACTCTCCAACATTCTTGTACGAGATGGACACGTGCGAATGAGATGGGCTGCTGGGCTGCGTTTCGCAGCAGCTGGGCTCGATTTTGCTGGAGTTTTCTTGGTTTTCTTCGCGTTGAAGACGAAGAAGATGACATACAGGGGTAGGGGTCGGGTTTGCTGTAATTGATGTTGGGTTGCTGTTGTATGTTGTTGCTGGATATGGTATGGGCTTGGGTATGTGTGGAATGGGCTGCTGAAAAATCAGAATATGGCCGAGAAATGTTGAAAATTGGGCTGCTGAAGGGTTGTCTTGGCTGTTGGAAATTTCTGAATGAATGGCCCAACTTGGTTTCTTACATTGAGTTTATAGTGAGGTAAGTTAGATTGGATTTAGGAAATAGCTTTACAGATTGCGAATTTGGCCAAGCTAGTTAAGAATTTAGCTAAAATTGGATGAATATTCGTGAATTCGGCTAAAAACTAAATAGGACGAATTAATATTAATTAATTAACGAGCTTCTTAATCTTAACGAAATGAAATAATTAACTTAATTGTAAATTAATGATTCAAAGTTATAACCATAATTTAAACTAAACTAATTTAATAAAATACTTACTAAAATTAAAATCTTTTTGAGATGATTTTCAAATATTTATAAAATATACTAATCATACACATAATTATATAAAAGTCATATTTATTATTTAAAATTATAAAATTACTTGAAAATAACTCGCAAAAAATGTTTGAATTCTATAAAGTCAATTATTTCAACTCGTTTGAAATTTAAGAAGCTTGATGATTAATTTATATTGTGAAGGTCCAAAATTTGGTGTCAACAACTGCCAACTTCAAGCCGGTTGATTATGTGGTTGTATGGGGCAAGAAAGTCTTGTGTGACATTACTAATATAAATGTGGTATTGGAGTGCACCAACAACATTCCTACACCCACCAGTACAGGGTAAAGACTAAGTCCTTGGAGCGCATGAAATGTTGGCTAGCTCTCATATGTGATGGTTCTCCGTGTGGTTGGAGGAAGGGGCTCAGATAGAAAAAAAGGATCTACATGTAACTGCTAGATACTGGTTTGGTTTTATCAGCAACACTATCATGCCATCCCAGAATGAGTCTGTCCTACGCCACACAAAGGCGGCTTGTCTTAGCTCGATCATTGCACTAGAGCACATAAATTTGGGTATGATTGTTGCGTAGGAGATGGCCATGAGGGCCAAACAATACTAGACTTCTCTCCCCTTCCTAGTGTTGATCACCAAGCTATGCAGATGAGCTCGGGTTTCGAGAGATGAGAAGAAGGATGTGGAAGTGATTCTCACATCTTCTACCTACATCTGGAAGATCGAGGTAGAATACTTGAAAGATGAGGCCGAGAAGAAGAAAGTAGCCCCGATGGATACTTCCCCGGTTGTGCATACAGATGCACTACCTATAGAGGCACATTTTCCCACTCCGGCCCCCGGGCCTTCAGGTACATCTATTGTTGTTCCTTCTGATATCCCCAGTTCCTCTGTTGCTCCACTGCCTCCCGAATCCGGTATTGCTGCTGTTACTGCCTCTTGGCCCCCACTTACTCAGGCTGCATTATTATGGATGGGGTAGCTAGCCCATTTTGCTGATCGTCGTGCTGCCAAACTTGAGGCCTCCATTTCAGGCATGATTCAGACTTCCTTCGCTGATGCTGGGACACCCTTGAGTGCTACCATTGATGCCCTTGAGGCTAGGATAGCAGTGTGCGAGCGTGGCTAAGGTGTCACGACCCGAGATCACCCCCTTGTCGTAACACGACATACTTGACCTCGAAGGGGTCGCATACAAGCCCTTAGAACATTCTTAACATAAGATATTAGAGAATACGGGAAAATTTAAAATCTTTTACAATCAATGTCTTATTTCATAAAATCAAGCGGAAGTCTTTACTAAACCTTTGTCTCAAACCATCTATTTAACTCTTGAATAAAAGCCTTTGGGACCCAGCCCATACAAAGTCTAAAAACATAAACAAAATGACAAAAGAAAATAAAGGGTTCGTCCTCGAAGCTATGAGGAATCACCAATTCTTCAATTCTTCTAAATCCTTGAAACTCTAGCCTCCAAAGCAACTCAAGCCTCCAACCCTACATTTGGTTAGAATGTAGGCAATATGCGTTAGCACAAAACATACTAAGTATGAAAGCTAGCACAACATCATAAGAGCATCTCAAAATGGTTAGCCAACATAAGACATAAGCATAAGAGATAATAACATAGTCATAACATAATCATGATAGTCATAGCATGGTCTCCAACATAAGCTTCATATAAACATAAGTCAACATAAGACATAGTTAATGAGCATGGGAGATAAGTCATAACCATATCAACATAATTGACTCTTAGTCATCATTACCATAATAGCACCATTCTCAAGTAACCTCAAAAGTATACAAGTGCAAAGCAAGAATAGCATCCATAATACCACCCAAGCCAAGAATCCCTTTTTAGTCATCTTAATCATAGTCTACATGCATGGTTAAGTCATAAGTCTTTCTACCATAAGGGCACCATACTTCTAAGGAACCTCAAGACACACTTGTGTAATGCATGAAAGGCATCCAATACTACCCTTCACACTAAGCATAGCCTTAAAATCGTCTTAGTCATATTCACCCTACTTTTGGTCTTACTATACGCTTACTTCATATAGAAAAAGGAACCTACCACCTTAGTCAATCATATCTTGGAAGGCAACTATGGCAACAACCTAAGCTAAGTCATACTATGTGTGGGAACCCTTCATGCCTAGCCTTAAGTCATACTTGTGCAATGTATGGATAGCATCCCATACTACTACCCACACTAAGTACTCATTTAGACCATCATGAAGGTTCACTAGCTAAGGACGAATCCCTCTATTCTATTTACCTCTATTCAAGGCTACCAAGGAATAACCACCTAATAGGGTAGACCATGCTATCATCTTACTAACATAGCTAGGTTAAGCTAAGCTAACTACCTTGGAAAACACACTAACATGCAAGTCCAAGCTACTCTAGGAAAGGTACAAATGTCCTATCCAAGCTACCATGAAATAGTCCTAAAATAACTAAGTCATGCTACCCTTACAAGTGTAGTAGATGACAAATGCAAGCTATCCGTAGGGGAGTGTGATTCTCAACCCTAAGCTACCATGACTAATCCTAACTCAAGCTATCCTTGAAATGCATCTTACAATGCAAGTCAAGCTACCCTTAGGAGAGTCTAAGTCCTCTACCCCAAAGCTACCATGAAGTGGTCTTGACCAAACCAAGTCAAGCTACCATGAATGCATCCTAACAATGCTAGTTCAAGCTTACCCATAGGAGAGTATAAATTCTCAATCCTAGGCTACCATGAATACTACTAACTCATGCTACCATGACATGCATCCTACAATGCTAAGTCAAGCTATCCCTTAGGAGAGAATAGATCCTCATCCTAAGCTGTCAACCTTGGTCTTATCCTACTAAGTCAAGCTATACATGAAGGGATCGTATATCACAATTTCAAGCTATTCCAGTCTATTATGCTTTGATTCATTTTAGGTTAGTAGGTCAACCTAGAATCCTTCTATGTGAGAGAACTTGAATCTCCTAGCATATTCATGTCTAAGTGTATAAGAGGAAGAGAATTACACCACAAGATCACATCATATTGACTTTACCCCCAAAGCTCTAACAATGATGTCTACTTTCAAGCTTAACTTCATTCTATCATGATCCATGTCTAAATTACAAGCTATACAATCACATTGTTCCTTAGAAGGTATTTCTAGTCATACTTGATCATAAAGGTTCAATTCCAACTTTACAAGTCAAGATCATTCATATTCAATTAAGTCTAGTTAAATTCATGATTAGATGATCCTAACTATGATCAATTAGTATTCATGACATTGAAATAATAAGATAACTTTAGAACCTTCAATTTTGCCTCTAATGGCATCAACCCACAATATTCATATTCATCAATTTAGATTAGGGTTCATCATAGAAATCATATGAATTCATCATAATATCATTAAACAAAGACAATTCAATCATAATTGGATGCTACCCACTAGATTGGAATCTCACCCAAGCCCTACCCACAATGCAATCACAACTCTAGCTAGAATTCGGTATTTTAGTTCACAATAGGGGGAATCTATGGGGGCTCCATCAGTGGAAGAACCCATGGATGAATAAGCTTCACATACCTTCAATCAAGGCCCTAAACAAAGCTTGAATCAATGGGGAAAATGGCCTAAGGTTGCTGCCCTCTTCTCTTCTCTTCTTCTAGAGAGATGATTTTTGGAGAGAGTTTTGGGGTTTTTAGATGAATGACTTAAAGTGGTTGGTATAGGGGTCTATTAACTATTTATAGGTGGTTATTTAACTATCTAACTGACCCCTTAAGCCCTTAATTAATTAACTAATCAAATCCGAAACACCTAACTTAAAACTAAAATGCTGAAAACTGGCAGTATTCACGACTTCACCATCAACGGACCGTAGATTGATCTACTGTCCATGGTTTGGTGTCGTGGTTTGGGTCAAAGACTCATACTTTCCAGGCCTGTACAGGTCTGATCCACGTCCATGACCCAAGAGCCGTAGATTGATCTACTGGGCGTGGTTTGCAACCGTGAACCACCAAAAGTGGACTGTTTTGGGGATTGCTTTGGGTTCCTCCTCAAGGACCCCTTGGGTGGTCCTTAGGGAGTCGTACTCGGACGTTTAACCACTAAACATGTCATTCTAAATAGGGGAGTCATTTATTTTGATTTTTAACCCTCATATGACACTCCAAACCTTACCCCAAAGGCTCTAGAACTCACTAGCTCAACTAATTAAAACATGGGGTGTTACATTATCCCCCACTTGGGAACATTCGTCCTAGAATGACAATTTAAACACTTCACAAAGTCTAAAATCTAACTTAGCAGCCCATTATTCATGCACTACATCTAATGCACATAATCAAGGAAGAAAACTAAATTCCAAGTTAAACACATTCAAAGTGACACAAGAGAGTAGAACTACTTCTACCAACTCAAAACGCACTAAACTCTATATCTATTCATTCTCAAGGAGGGACTAACATCTCCTAGCTAAACACATGCTCAACACATACACTTGGAGCCTAAATGCAAAGTTCTCCTCATAAAACATTTATCCATTGAGGAAATCATTCCACTCAAAGACCTAAGCAATTTCATGATCATGCATATAAGGAAATCATGGCTACACAACAACCCTACTAGATAGGCACACTATCCCTCACATGGGAGCAAGCCTACACAAACTTTTCTAAACATCATATATGCTAAAATAACTTCAAAATCCAACATGACAAGTCATAAAAGACAAGAAATCTGAATTTTTTTTCTAAAGCATAAAACACATACCGGAAGGGACATGAGGAGATCACTCTTGATCTTCTCTAGATTGGAGAGCATAAAACCTATTCTTCTTTCGAGGCTCCACATCCCCACTACTAGAGGCAACTTGCTTACCTTCCCTTCTTGTAACCTTACCCTTAGGGCAATCTTTCATCATGTGGCCACTCTCGCCACAACTAAAGCAACCCTCTCTACCGGCCAAGCATCTACCTTCATATCTCCTACCACACCTAGCATAAGAGGGCCAGAGGGACTCATTACTTATCCCTTGTGGTCTAGGGCTAGACATCCTCCCATCCTTATGCTTAGGAGCAGTAGAAAACACTTGTCCGAAAAACTTTTGTTGATTCTTAGAACGACCATGTCCATCAGACTCATCATGAAAGGACTTATCATCATCCACCCTAGACCTCTTTTTATCTCTAGCCCTCTCCTTCTTGAGTTTTGACTCTTCTATTTGTTGGGAAAACACCATCAACCTTGAGATATCCATATCATCAACAAGCATTGCCGTACAACATTCTTCTTCTACCAAATCGGACAACCCCATCATAAGCCTATTCATCAAATCCCTTGGAATAACTACCAAGCTTGGAGCATATTTAGACAAAAGGGTGAATTTCAAAAAGTACTCTTTAACACTCATTCCTTGCTTAAGGTTGATGAATTCTCCCAATTTGACTTCTCTCAACTGCCGGGGAAAGAACCTATCTAAAAATGCCAACTTAAAAGCTTCCCACTCTAAAGGGCCCGCTCCTATAGGCCTACTATCTTTCCATTGCTCATACCAAATTTGGGAAACGTCCTTCAATTGATAGGCGGCTAGTTCTGGTTTCTCAATAGAAGACACCCCCATGATTGGTAGCACCTTATAAACCCCTTCTATTAACCCATTTGGATCTTTTTCCACTTTGGAGCCATAGAACTCCAAGGGGTTCATTCTCAAAAACTCTCTCACCCTAAAAGCACCCATTCCTCCTATAAGGTTTGTTGGAGCCACCACCTCTCTATTGGCTTGTATCATCAGGGCTTGAGCCAATAGTTGCATAGAAGACCTAAACTCTCCAAGAGTGGCATTCCCAATTGGAGGGTCATTTGGAACTTGAGGAGGAGCTTGATGTGGAACTTGGGGAGGAATCTCTTGATCCCCAATGTCTTCTCCTTCTCTCCTAGCATTAGCCCTAGTATTTGCCATAACCTAAAAAATCATAGGCAAACATTAGAAGAAAGACCTACTAGAGCTATACTTTTATGGAACGACTAAGAGAATGAAGAAGTGATACTTTTCCTAATCATCCAATAGCCTCCTATTCATAAAATGTGTCGCGACTTACACCCATGAATAAGACTCTACTTAGACGTGGTTTGAGACATCCTAAAATTTATCCCAAAACCTATGCTCTGATACCAAGTTTGTCACGACCCGAGAGCACCCCCTAGTCATAACATGGTGTACTTAACTGCGAAGGGGTCGCATACATGCCTTTAGCACATTCTTAACATAAGATATTAGAGATTACGGGAAAATTTAAAAACTTTTACAATCAATGTCTTATTTCATAAAATCAAGCGGAAGTCTTTACTAAACCTTTGTCTCAAACCATCTGTTTAACTCTTGAATAAAAGTTGTTGGGACGCAGCCCATACAAAGTCTAAAAACATAAAGAAATGACATAAGGAAATAAAGGGTTCGTCCTCGAAGCTATAAAGACTAATCAATTCTTCAATTCTTCTAAATCCTTGAAACTCTAGCCTCCAATGCAACTCAAGCCTCCAACCCTACATTTGGTTAGAATGTAGGCAATATGCGTTAGTACAAAATGTACTATGTATGAAAGCTAGCACAACATCATAAGAACATATCAAAATGGTTAGTCAACATAAGACATAAGCATAAGAGATAATAACATAGTCATAACATAATCATCATAGTCATAGCATGGTCTCCAACATAAACTTCATATAAACATAAGTCAACATAAGATATAGTTAATGAGCATGAGAGATAAGTCATAATCATATCAACATAATTGACTCTTAGTCATCATTACCATAATAGCACCATTCTCAAGTAACCTCAAAATTATACAAATGCAAAGCAAGAGTAGCATCCCATAATACCACCCAAGCCAAGTATCCTTTTTTAGTCATCTTAATCATAGTCTACATGCATGGTTAAGTCATAAGTCTTTCTACCATAAGGGAACCATACTTCTAAGGAACCTCAAGACACACTTGTGCAATGCATGAAAGACATCCCATACTACCCTTCACACTAAGCATAGCCTTAAAATCGTCTTAGTCATATTCACCCTACTTTTGGTCTTACTATACGCTTACTTCATATAGAAAAAGGAACCTACCACCTTAGTCAATCATATCTTGGAAGGCAACTATGGCAACAACCTAAGCTAAGTCATACTATGTGTGGGAACCCTTCATGCCTAGCCTTAAGTCATACTTGTGCAATGTATGGATAGCATCCCATACTACTACCCACACTAAGTACTCATTTAGACCATCATGAAGGTTCACTAGTTGGGGACTAGTCCCTCTATTCTATTTACCTCTATTCAAGGCTACCAAGGAATAACCCCCTAATAGGGTAGACCATGCTATCATCTTACTAGCATAACTAGGTTAAGCTAAGCTGACTACCTTGGAAAACACACTAACATGCAAGTCCAAGCTACTCTAGGAAAGGTACAAGTGTCCTATCCTAGCTACCATGAAATAGTCCTAAAACAACTAAGTCATGCTACCCTTACAAGTGTAGTAGATGACAAATGCAAGCTATCCATAGGGGAGTGTGATTCTCAACCCTAAGCTACCATGACTAATCCTAACTCAAGCTATCCTTGAAATGAATCTTGCAATGTAAGTCAATCTACCCTTAGGAGAGTCTAAGTCCTCTATCCCAAAGCTACTATGAAGTGGTCTTGGCCAAACCAAGTCAAGCTACCATGAATGCATCTTAACAATGCTGGTTCAAGCTTACCCATAGGAGAGTATAAATCCTCAATCCTAGGCTACCATGACTACTACTAACTCATGCTACCATGACATGCATCCTACAATGCTAAGTCAAGCTAACCCATAGGAGAAATAGATCCTCATCCTATGCTATCAACCTTGGTCTTATCCTACTAAGCCAAGCTATACATAAAGGGATTATATATCACAACTTCAAGCTATTCCAGTCTATTATGCTTTGATTCATTTTAGGTTAGTAGTTCAACCTAGAATCCTTCTATGTGAGAGAACTTGAATGTCCTAGCATATTCACGTCTATGTGTATAAGAGGAAGAGAATTACACCACAAGATCACATCATATTGACTTTATCCCCAAAGCCCTAACAATGATGGCTACAATTCCTACTTTCAAGCTTAACTTCACTCTATCATGATCCATGTTTAAATTACAAGCTATTCAATCACATTGTTCCTTAGAAGGTGATTCTAGTCACACTTGATCATAAAGGTTCAATTCCAACTTTACAAGTCAAGATCATTCATATTCAATTAAGTATAGTTCAATTCATGATTAGATGATCCTAACTACGATCAATTGTATTCAGGACATTGAAATAGGAAAATCACTTTAGAACCTTTAATTTTGCCGCTAATGGCATCAACCCACAATATTCATATTCATCAATTTAGATTAGGGTTCATCATAGAATTCACATGAATTCATCATAATATTATTAAACAAAGATAATTCAATCATAATTGGATGCTACCCACCAGATTGGAATCACACCCAAGCCTTACCCACAATGCAATCACAACTCTAGCTAGAATTGGGTTTTTGAGTTCACAATAGGGGGAATCTATAGGGGATCCATCGGTGGAAGCACCCATGGATGAATAAGCTTCACACACCTTAAATCAAATCCCTAAACAAATCTTGAATCAATGGGGAAAATCTCCTAAGATTGCTGCCCTTTTCTCTTCTCTTCTTCTTCTTCTTCTTCTTTTATTCTAGAGAGATGATTTTTGGAGAGAATTTTGGGGTTTTTAGATGAATGATTTAAAGTGGTTAGTTTAGGGGTCTATTAACTATTTATAGGTGGTTATTTAACTATGTAACCGACCTCCTAAGCCCTTAATTAATTAACTAATAAAATCCCAAACACCCAACTTAAAACTAAATGCTGAAAACTGGCAGCATTTACGACTTCACCATCCATGGACCGTAGATTGATCTACTGTCCATGGTTTGGGTCAGAGGCTCATATTTTGCAGGCCTGTGCAGGCCCGATCCATGCCCATGACCCACGAGCCGTAGATTGATCTACTGGGCGTGGTTTGCAACCGTGAACCACCAAAAGTGGACTATTTTGGGGAGCTCCTCAAGGACCCCTTAGGTGTCCTTGGGGAGTCGTACCCGGATGTTTAACCCTTAAACATATCATTCTAAGTAGGGGAGTCATTTATTTTGATTTCTAACCCTCATACGACACTCCAAACCTTACCCCAAAGGCTCTAGAACTCACTAGTTCAACTGACTAAAACAAGGGGTGTTACACAAGGGGCCACCGAGGAGGTGACAGCTCTAAAGGCCGCCATTAATGTGCTGAGGAGAGATGTGGAGCAGTTGAAGTCCATCGATATGTCTATGATTTTCGGGATGATGAAGATCCCAGATGTGCCAGTTGATCCAGATATGCCTCCGGCTATCAATGGAGATGATGTTAGATTTGAGGAGGCAGTTGATCCTAAGTCTGAGGCGGAGACGGATGAGGAGATGTTTGAGGTTGCTTAGGAGGCTTCTTTTGAGGGCTTTACGGAGACTGAGGAGGCAATGGTAGATGCAATTGTGTGGGCTTCTTTGGAAGATACACCCTTGGGTGACCCTAGTGGACCTACTATTGTTGATGTGACTTTGGGCACTGATGCCCAAGTTCAGAGTGATGCACTGGGCACTGATGCCCCGATAGATGGAGCGACTGTGTAGATAGGATCACTCTTTACCTCCCTCTCTGTCTTATTTTTAGTGACTTTTGGATATTTTATTACTTGCATTTTAAGGACAAATAGCTTTTGTTTTGCAGTGGGGTGAGGCCCAACTTTTGTGACTATTGTTCTGTCTTTATATTTGGGTTTTTGAGAAATAAATTGTGTTTAGCACTGTTTTTTTGGATGATTGAGCTTGTGGCTCCTTGTTTTAATGGTAATTGATTGTTGGACCCTTCCGAAAAATTTTGTGCCACATCTTGTTTGTGTTTGAATGTGGCTGTTCTATTGAAAATTTAAGTATCGGTCTTGATCAATACCGATGAATTGAAAAGTGCTCATAATCGAACCAAAATGAATGTACGGCTACATGAGGCAAAATGAAGTTTCATAGGCAATATGTGAACTTTTTGCATCTCATTGTGACTAGCCAGTTATTGAATAAGTCTCTTGTGATGATCATTACACACTAGCGAAAGTGTGGAGTCTTGTTTGATATTGGAGCTAATGCCTTGTGTGATGAGCTTATCGTGAACCATGTGTGATGAAACCTAGAATTTGCCCCATTGGTCCGATTGACTAAGTGATGCAATCTCTTGAAATGATCATAGGCAACTTTGAAAAGTGTGAAACAATTTGACATTGTACCTCTTTTTGTGGCCAACCTTGTGAGTGTGTGATCCTTGCTTGAACACCCTTTGAGCCTTATCCTTTTTATTGGAAGAAACTTGATGCAAATTGTGACCTTTCTTTATCCCTTCACCCTTAAGCCTCATGATTTGTGGTTTGTTTGAATAGCCAAATTAGGCCAAAAGCTTAAGTTGGGGGTTTGGTGAGAAGAAAAGGTAAATCAAGAAATGCAAAGAAGTCCCCTTTGACTCATGGTTTTGAGAAAGATGGAACCCCTCCATATAAACAAAAAAAAAAGAGAAAAAGAAGAGAAGAATGAAAGAGAAAAAGAATGAAAAAATTGTGGAATAAAGTTCTGAAAATGTAAAAAGAAATGGGGTGTCCAAAAGTCCATGGAAAGTGAATAATGGGGTGACTTTTGAGCATGAGTGAAAAATGATGAAGAAAAGGGAATAAAGAATTGTTCATACCACATTTCATGAGGATTACAGCCATTGAGCCTAAATGACCATACATTTGCACTCAACCCCATTACAAGCCTTGAAAAGGCCTTTTTGATCTTGAGTGAGTTGAAACAATTGTTGGTTGGAAAATAAGGGCAAACATATGAGTGAAATCATGCTTTGTGTTCATCTTTGTGATGCGAGTGTTGATTGTGATTCCGGAGCTATAAATTGTTGAACCATTGTGTGTGAATATGGAATCATTCTTTGTGTGAGGGCATTTGAGTACCTTTGTTGAGGTTGAACTTGCATTTGAAGCAAGTATTGTGAACTTGAGAATCTTTGATAATGCTAAGTCACAACTTGAATCTTTGAGTGCACAATTGATCCTTGCATGAGTAAGTTGAGTATTTTTGTGTGCATTGATGATTGAGTCTTGTGTAGCACTATTTGAGACATCCTTTTTGAACTACCGAACTTGAGTTTTACTTGAGGACAAGCAAAAGTTTAAGTTGGGGGTGTTGATAAGTCCACGATTTGGACTCATTTAGGGCTTTATTTGGATAGATTTAGTGTCCTCAAATGCTTATTTATGCCAATAACTAATGTAAAGTCCTTGATTTCTAGGTATATGGATTAAGGAACAAAGCATGGACACTAATGGGAAAAAAATGAACAAGGCAGCTGAAAAAACGAAGAAAAGAAGACTTGTTGATCGCTCAATCCATTGGGCGAGTCGCCGAGTGGCTATTACCTCGTCTAAAGTTTTAGTATGCCAAGCCCTGAAGGAGAAAATCAAGTCAGTGAGAGAAAGGAGCAGTCGGCGTGTCGCCGAACGGTTTCGTGATGTAGTGTTGGATCGCCCAAAGTTACAAAACTTGAGAATGCTGAAGGCCAAAGCAAAAAGGCGATGGAACTGACCAAAGGGCGGATCATCGAGTTATCGGCGATCCTGACTTACTGCATTGAATGGTTCTTCGCAGCATATTTTTAGCGACTATAAATATGTTTTTGAACATTTAGTTTAGTATCATTTTCATAATATAGAATTAAGTTTGAAAAAATTTTCCTTAGCTTTGAAGAATTGAAGTTTTCCATTTTTGAGAAATTGGAAGTGGGTCCTTGAGATTCTTCAACTTGGACCTTTGTAAAGACGAAATTAATCTTACCCAGTTGATGGAAACACAATTTGGTAACGATTTCTATCTTTTTATGATGTCTAGCTAAAACCCCAATTCTTGGGGGTGTGATTATGTGATTATGGGTTGATTTAGCTTATGGGTATTGCTAATTGATAGTTTAAATGTTGTTTAGAAGTTATTTCAATCAGTAATTGTGGTTTAGTTTAAAGGGTTGTAGTTGCAAATGCAACTCTACCTTCATGTTTTTGGCTTGCTCGAGAGAGAGGTTTTAAAACCAAGATTACTAAATTGATGGTCTGTGGGTATTGGATTGTCATGGGTTCAGCTCGAGAGAGTGAATCCTAAATTCTTTTCCACACAATCAGCTCGAGAGAGTGAATGGACTAAAGTGTAGGTTGTTCTTAATTGCTGCTTGTTGGTGTTCGAGAGAAACCAACTTGATTCGGGGTAAATTGTTCGAGAGAAAGTTTATCCCCACTAAAGTGTAGCTTATTTACTGATTTACAGCTATTTACTAACAATTGCAATTATCCATTTGTCTACCTTAGCCTATAATCTAATCACATCCCAAGAACCCATCTCATTATTGTTAATTCGTGTTATTTGCTGCTGTTGAAGTTGATAATTACAAATAAAATCCCCCTGTCATTTGACACTTGTGTCACCCTTTCATTTGAATTATGTTTTTATTCATAAATATCTATTCCTATGATTGACTTGAACATATTCGTACTTTGCTATTGAACCTTAAACACGTACCACTCCCTGTGGGATTCGACCCTAACTCATTCAATTGGGTTATATGCTGACTAGCGATCGTTGACACTTAGAATTGGATTAAGTGTCCTTGAAACATTAAATCACCCAACCACTTTTATATGAGACGTCTTACTTAAACTATCATGTTGTGTATTCTATTGTGTTGGATGTTTGTCTAATGGCTTGTGCAGAGCAACTCAAGCTCCTATACTCCATGTCATGTCTAAGGTATACTTTGAATCATGACATATGTATTAACAATAAGTGATCATGATGTAGTTCTCTACTCTTCAGTGGATATACCATTTCCTATATACAAAAATATTAATTTATAAATCATTATATGAAATAACAATCTTTATAGAATTGTCAATACTAATGTATAGACAATAGTATACGTTGTGGCATAAAGTTGATGTTTAGTATACATATAAATGACTTACATCAATATTTGATTAACTCTGTATCACAATATTTCTTAGCACAAATGTTATTGATAAATATATCAATTCCTAATTACAAAATTTCAATAAATATACAACTACATGAAATACGAAATTTTATCCAATTGCCAACCAGGGGCGGAGCTACAGCGTCTTGAGGGTGTCCAATTGGACACCCTTCGCCAGAAAATTATATTGTATACCTAAGTAAAATTTTGTTCAAAATGGTTAAATTTAATACTTTGGACACCCTTGATACAATAAGCCACAACGATTGTCACACCCGTATTTTTACCTCAAAATGATGTTTTGAAGGTTTGAAAAAAGAGTTTTTCCAATTAAAGTGACATTTCAAAAAGGGATAATTTAATTTATAGAGTCGCCACTTGGAATTGAGTTTTGGTGTTCCAAGTCACCTTATTTAAATCCCTAATCAAAAGGTTGGTCTGCAAACTAGAAGTATAAGTAAGGAATTCTGTTGACCGAGAGGACGGTGTCAGGCACCCCTCAAGTCCCGTGGTTCTAGCACGGTCGCTTTATTGACTTGTATATGAATTGACTTAATTTTTGGATATATTATGTTTATGAACCCAGAAAATTTATTTATATCCCGCCTTCTTGGATTTAGTTTAAACTTACTCTTAAATTGTCTTGTTTTATTAGTGTGTGCTGTACGGGCAGCAGCGCTTTCCAACCTTACCACAAATTATCTTAGTTTTATTTTATGTTTTTTCAAAAAATAAAAATAAAATGAACACGATATTAATAAGAACATAAAGTAAAAATAAATTAAAATAATACACCTTCCCATACAAATTTTATACATGTTGCATTAGTATAAATATGTTAAGAATTATGGGAACCTAAAATCTTTTATTTTTTTTCTTATTTTAGTCATAAAAATGTAAAGAAAAACCTACTAATTAAAATCAATATTTTACATAATAAATATTTGTTATTAATTATTCTTATCATTTAAGTTTGTTAAACAATAAGTACATGTATCATCATAAGAGAATCAAAAATAGAGAATAGTTTTAGTTAAATATTAAATAACCACGGGTTGTTTGAACATGAAATAAACTAAGACTTGTTATAACAATTCGCACTAAGTCTAATGATATAAAATATTTTTACATAAAGTTGATATGAAAGGTTTGAACATACTTCATATTATAACATCAATGAATATTAATGGTTTAAACACATACGAAATTTAACAATTTCAATATATTGCAATCAAGACTTGTATAATCATGACATTAAAGTATATAAAAGAATTAAGTGTTACCTCTTGCAAAAACTAATTCACAAGAAAAAGACCACAACCAAAATCACGAACTTAGAACCACAAAATAAACTTTGAACTCAACTTTGATCGTGTTGTATTTCGTTTGGTGTTGTGTTGGTCGTCCATTTGTATTTTTGTGGCATCTAATGTAGGGAGTTTTTTTCTCATCTCTGCATGGTGGTTTTCTTTGGGTGTCAAAATATTGGGATCGTTTTTTGATGTTGCTAATCTAAATCCCATTATGAGGAGGGTTCTGCTAATCTAAATTACATTATGAGGAGGATCCTGCTATCTAAATTCCATTATGAGGAGGTTTCTGCCAATCCCATTATGTAGGAGGGTCATGTTAATCGTGTTATGAGAAGGGTCCTTCTAATCCCATTATGAGGAGGGTCCTTCTAATTCCATTATGAGGAGGGTCCTGGTAATCTAAGTTCCATTATGTAGGAGGGTCATGTTAAACTAAATCATCAAATACAATCACCATAACATTTTATTATTATTATTATTATTATTATTATTATTATTATTATTATTATTATTATTATTATTATTATTATTATAAATGTCTTAGATTAGGAAATGTTTATCCTAGGAGAAAAATGAAAAATAATTGTCTCACCTTAGAAAATGTTTATTCTAGGAGAGAAAGAAAAATATTAATAATAATAATAACGGTCTCCGACTAGGATGTGTTTATCCTAGGAGAAAACGAGAAATAAATGTCTCAGACTAGAAAATGTTTATCATAGGAGAAAAATGCATGTAAATTTTTTTATTTTTTTTAATTTTTTTTTCTTGAAATAATGTTAACAAATTTGAGTCTTCAAGATATCTTTTATGTTAGGAACATTTCCCTATTTTAGAAAATAAACAAAGAAAATTTATGGTTTTTTTTAATAGTGATCGATTTGTGGCATTGGCTTTGAGGATAATGCTCTTGTTGTTGCCATGTTTGAAGGTAATTTTAGCTTGAGATAGACTGCTTTCGTTTGCTAGTCAGCTCACCTTGATAATCTTGAAATCATCTCTAGTTGTTCAGAACTTTCAACTTCAAATTTGTTATATTGTTTCCACCCTCCAACAATCATTGAATCTTGTATTCATATAAATTCTCAAAACTTGTCAATTGTTGGCAAGTTACTATGCATATCACTATTTCTTGAATCATGTCACATTTGATGTGTTGACCAAGCTTTGTTTTGTGCAATTGAAGAGATGATAGCAATTTTGAAATTAGTTTCTGCTTGCTTTAATAAAGACTAACTCAAGGAAAAATGAAACTGAATTGAATGATACAAAATAAGAATAAGAAAGAAAAGTAAAAATAAAAATTGACCCTTTAGAGAGAAAATAAAAGGAGATTCCTTTGAGAGTGATGGTTAATTCTAATGATCATGACATGCATGTGAGATTAAATTGCTTGATTTGTCCAATCAATCTAATCTTTATTTTTGTCAAACTTTCAGCCTTCTGAAGTTAGACTTTTATAATTCAACTCTTGCACTAGATTCATACCTCACATTCGACTTGTACTGCCTCGAAAGGTTTTCATCAATAATCTCTCATTTTGTATGTCTCTCACTCCCCATCATCTTATAGTGCCCCGAGGGTTTTCACCAATAAGACTCTCTCATTTTTCACTTTCTCTCAACACAAATGATGCCTTATAGTGCTTTCAAGGATTTTCATCAATAAGATTTCCTCATTTTTCGCATCTTATGCGAGGGACATGACGTTTTCCTTATATGATAATCAACACTGAAATCTTGCTTGACTTGTCATTGTTAAAAATTGATCAGAAGGTCTTTATTTGGATTGTAACGTGACTTTTGGACAGGGTTACAAAGAAAGGGTGAAAGCTCAAATATAATACTTATAACACGGTTAAGACTTACAACTTTTGGGATCGACTCTATTTTATAAAAATTAATAAATAAACAAAATAATAATAATAATAATAATAATAATAATAATAATAATAATAATAATAATAATAATTATTATTATTATTATTATTATTATTATTGCCCAGTTTTTGTGATGAGGACCTTTTAGATTTCTCCTTGGTTGGACTGAACCTCAGAATAAGGCTGCGTACGTATCTCGTCAAAGCAAGAATCAGGTCGAACGTAGTTTGGGAAGCTTGTGCTATTGTTCTTATTGATTTTTTTCCTTTTTTTTTTCTTTTTTTCTTTTTCTTGACTCTTTTTTGTGACTTTTTTTTTCTTTTTGAATTTGTGATTTTTTTTTTTAGTATTTTGATTCCAAAAGAGGGGTATGAAAGAAAATAAAGCTAAGTCTCAAAAAGGGTAGCAAAGGATTATACGGTGTTTGGATAGTAGAATAAAATGCCTTCGTCATATAAATTATTAAAATGTCAAATATAAGCATGCCCTTTAAGATGTGAATTGGAAATCATGCAATATTTCTTTGCAACGTATGTATTGATGGATATATATATATAAATATCAATTTTGTTCCATGTTTGTCAATTATAAATTTCCATTTGAGTAATATCTTCTTCACAACGAATGAATACATCTTTTCCAAATTCTTTGGTGTATTTATTCAATGGCTAGATATGATTTCATTTGACCGAATTTTCATGCATATCATGTCACCTACATTGAATTGACAAGAGATGTATAGATTAAAATCTAGATAGATTAGATCCATGTGACACAACACAAAAATGGTATTAAGTAAAAGATAAAAGACTTAACGACACGACAACAAACTACATTTTAGGTTACAAAAAAGTAATAACCGAAAACTACAACACGACTCAAGAAACAAAATAAGACAACTGCTAAAAGGATTTGACTCACTAGAATAAAGCATAATTCAAAATGCATAGCAGAAATGACAACAAAATAAACTATCCATACACTCTTTTCTAGAGAAAAGAAGAGTTCAATCACCAAGTTTGACTTCTTAGCTACTCCTTTGCACGTTAGCCTTCATGAAAGCTCCACCAATTTCAATTGTCTCTTATGCTAAATGTTAAACTTCATGGTTATGGTTATATGCCTGGAACTGAAGTTGTTTGTATTTGTTATAGAATTTATTATAAACTATTGCATACCTTAAATCCTATGCTATAAAATTACTCTGATTTGTAAAAAAACCCTTATATTAGGCTATGCGATCCATTTTCTTATGGTATCAGAGCCATGGAATTATAGTAATTATAGGTGATGTAGTTCAACACTCTTTCATTATGAATATTATAAAGAAGAAGTCTACTGTTAAAAACAGTAGAAAAGAAGAATATGATATACCTCAACATTTGGATCTACTTAATAAATGGACTATTCCTAAAATATCTCCCAGAATTATATATCAAATGGGAACTTTTGAGAAACTTGGTCTCAAACAAGTGGTTAAAACCACTGAAGAAACTATTACAATTGATAATGATCATCAGACTTTTAGACTTATATCTGAAACTGATCTGGCCCCTTATCGAGATATTTATAGATTTATGCATATTGACTTGGTTCAGGTGGCTTTTAAGCCCCTTACCTTGCGTGGACTACCTGAAAGTTTTATAGCAACTTTAAGGGATGGTATAAATCATAATTGGAAGAAGTCTTTAATAGGGACTATTCAAACTAGTCTAGCGTATGGACTAGTTTATTTTAATGCTTATCCTAATTTGCAGATTTCTTTATAGGATGAGAATTCATTAAGTTCTCTTATGCTAAATGTTAAACTTCATGGTTATGATTATATGCCTGGAACTGAAGTTGTTTGTATTTGTTATAGAATTTATTATAAACTATTGCATACCTTAAATACTATGTGTAAAATTATTGATTTTAAAAATGAGACTATTTTAATAGAAGCTAATTTTGGAAAATCTAGAGTAGTAACTCGAAGACCGATTAAGTGGAAAGAAATTGATTTTCCACAAGAATGGGTAATTGAGGGAGCTACTCCTCCTAAAAATAATATTAATGAAGAAATTTCAAAAATTGAACAGTTGAATGATGGAACTGTTAAAATAAAGTTTTCTGATTTTATGTCAAATAATAGAATTGAAAATGGTGGTATGTCTTCTAGAATTACTAGATCTAATTCTTCATATATATCTCCCCTGGATTATATTGTGCAGGTGCCATCTAGAGCTTCTACTTCTCAAATTAGAGAAACTTATAGATGTGATAATATAAAAATTGATGAAGATAATATCACTAGACCTAGCTCAAATTTAGACATAACTGAATCTGAAATGAATTTTCCAGATGGGTTAAATACATAGACTGGTTTTATGATGACTGACAAACCTATTGATTTTAGTCCTGGTTCTCAGGCAAGAGCAAAAATTGCTAAGGAATTTCAAAAATCCAGATGGAAACCTTTTAGAAAATGGTTTTTCAAAAACTTTAATAAAGAAGAACAATTTCAATATCAATAAGAATTTTATACAGATCTTATTGAATCAGGAAAAAATATTTTAATTGCATTTGTTCCATGGTTTTTGTGTAAACATGTTTATAACTACATCTCTATGTTAGAAAAAGATTTTACTTTAAGTAATGGAGAAATTACGAAATTAGTATTTCCGCCATTACAATCTTTCCAAATTAATAAGGATGATAAGATTGTTCATTTTAATGCTTTTTCAAAATTGTTTGAAAATGATACTGCTTTAGTTACCTCTCAGCATATTAATTTGATGATAAAGCAACATAATTATACAAATATTTATATGAGCATGTTAGGATATCATATAGTGTCTTTGCATGAAAAAGTTGATAAACTTTTATCTCATATGAGTAGTGATAAGAACGGTAAGGGTATGGTTGCTCAACCTAGCATCCAACCTCCCCCAGAATTTGAAGACTTTAAATTAAAGGATTTTTCTGATTTAGAAAATTTCCTTGAAAAGGCTTTCAAAGGTAATAACCTTAAACCCTTAAAGATTAATAATCTTTTAGAAGGGGAAAGTAGTGGTATAGGTAATAAGGAATTTTCTGATCAAATTAATAGAATATCAGAAAAATTGGCGAGAAAACCGATTCAACGGATGTTCTACTATCCTAGGCCAACTCCTCAAGATATTCTAATAGAAGAACAAGAATATGTGGTGACAAATAGTTATAATGGAAAAGAAATTTATGAATGGAACATAGATGGCTATACAGATAGACAGATTTATACAACTATGCACAGGATGTTAATGTATAGTACTATATGTAAGACTAATAAAAATAGTGATAGATCTATTGTAGAAATGATAACGGCAGGGTTTACAGGTTAGTTGAAAGGATGGTGGGATAATTATCTAACCCAGGAACAAAAAGATAAGATCTTTCGGGCTGTGAAACAAGAAGGTGAAGGAGAAGTCCAAAATTCAGTTTATACACTGGTTCTGAATATCATAGAACATTTTTCAGGGAGATGGTTAGATAATAGTGAAACCATCAGAACTCTTTTATAGAATTTAAGGTGTAAGACCCTCACATCTTTTAGATTATATAAAGATGTTTTTCTCTGTAAGGTTATGGAATTGCCAGAGTTTAATAGTACTCATTGAAAATCCAAATTTATTGATGGATTACCATCCCTCTTTGCTGAAAGAGTAAAGAAGGTTTTGAGAGGTGATAGTCCTAGTATTAATTATGAGAATTATACTTATGGAAAATTAATAAATGCTTGTGTGCAGGAAGGTTTGGCTTTATGTAATGAAATTAAGCTGAATCAACAGATCAAAAGACACCGTCTTAATGAAAGACAATAGTTGGGAGAATTCTGTGAGCAATTTGCTCTAGACATTCCTAAGACTGTTTCTAAGAATAGAAAAGAGAAGCAGAAAGAGAAGCATTCTTCTAGAAATAGATCTTCCAAAAAGGATTATAAAGAATGGAAGAAAAAAAGAATAGAAATAAAAGAAAGAAGAAAGAATGAAAGGAAAAGTGATCATAGATTTTATAAATCTAAATGCAGATATGATAAGTCTGATACTTGCCACAAATGTGGAAGATATGGTCACTATGCAAAGGATTGCAAAGTCAAGGAAAAAATTAAAAACCTTGATATTGATGATAATATTAAAGAATCTTTATATAAAATCATGCTTACTTCGGATTCAGGGAAATCCGATTCGGGATATAGTAGTAATGAAGAATCTTCTTCAACAAGTGAAGATTTGAAGGCACTTCAACAAGAAGATTATATGTTTTCAGAAGAGGAATGTCTACCTTGTCAATAAGTGTTGGAATGTGAAAAGGAGGATGATGAAGATGATCTTTATAAGATCTATTCTCAGTTTAAAGAATTAAGTATCAATGTCATTGATAATGACAAAGTCATAGAGCTCTTAGAGACAATTAAGGATCCTGAGATAAGAGCTCAAATTATTGATAAAATTAGTAATACAACCTCTACCTCTAAGAATTATATTCAAGAGGAGGTACCAACTAAAGAAGGTGCATATACCATGGCAGAAGTTAAGAAACTTCTACTAGAAAGGAGGAAACTAGTAAGTACTCCCACTACCATTAATGATTTGAAAGAAGAGATTAATAATCTCAAGGATGATATTAGACATCTCAAAGAAAAGAATGTCATAATAGAAACTCGTCTTTATAGCATGGATATTAGACGAAATTTGAGTAATAAATCAGCATTTTCTTCTTCAGAAGAAGGAGAAACTAATAATTTAGACTTTCTTACGAATTTAAATTTAGATAATAATAAAGCTAACTTTTTACAAAATTTAAAAGCTTTTACTTCTCAAAAATTTTACACAAAAATTACTCTTCTTATAGATTATAATTATAAAAAAGAATTTATTGCTTTAATTGATAGTGCGGCAGATTTAAATTGTATCCAAGAAGGACTTATTCCTTCAAGATATTTTCATAAAACTACTCATAGTTTAAGATCTGCAAATGGCAGTAAAATGGATATTGAATTTAAATTACCTAAGGATTTTATTTGTAAAGGAAAGCAATGTGTTCCTCAAAGCTTTGTTTTGGTTAAAGATATTACTAACCAAATTATTCTAGGAGTACCTTTTATAAATGATATTTTTCCCCTTACATATTGGGATAATGAAAAAATAATAGGTACTTGGACTAATAAACCTTTTAAATTATAATTTATTACTAAACCTTTTACTAGGATGTTAAATAAATTAACCTCAAAAATGATTTTAAAAAATAATCAAATGAATTTTCTTAAAGGAGAAATTAATAGTATTGAGGTTGACACTATTTTGCAGAATCCTAAATTACAAGATAAAATTGCCATTCTAAAAAATTAGTTTTCTATAGATATTTGTGGAGATCATCCTAATGCTTTTTGGAGTAGGAAAAAGCATGTTGTTAGTCTTCCATATGAAGATGATTTTAATGAGGATAATATTCCTACCAAATCAAGGTCATGCCAAAGAGATTGAATCTCTATTGCAGAATGGCATTATAAGGCATTCCAAGTCTCCATGGTCTTATATAACTTTTTATGTTAATAAACATGCTGAACAAGAAAGAGGTGTCCCTAGGTTGGTTATAAATTATAAACTGCTTAATAAGGCCCTTAGATGGATTAGGTACCCCATCCCTAATAAAAAGGATTTATTAGATAGAGTCTATGATGCTATTATATTTTCTAAATTTGATTTGAAATCGGTTATTGGCAGATTCAAATAAATGAATCTGACAGGTTTAAAATCACTTTTAATGTCCCCATGGGTCAGTTTGAATGGAACGTTATGCCTTTTGGATTGAAGAACGCTCCATCTGAATTTCAAAAAATTATGAATGATATTTTTATACCCTATAGTAATTTTATTATTGTATACATTGATGATATTTTAGTATTTTCAAAAAATATAGAAACTCATTTTAAACATCTTGATTTATTCAAGAAAATTATTATTCAAAATGGTTTGATTATATCTGCACCGAAGATGACTTTATTTCAAACTAAAGTCAGATTTTTGGGTCATAATATTGAAAAGGGTAATATTAGTCCTATCAATAAAACTCAATTACAGAGATTCCTTGGTAGTCTTAACTATGTATCACCTTTTATAAAGGATTTAGCCTTGGATACAGCCATTTTATATGATAGACTTAAGAAAAATCCTAAAGCCTGGTCAGCTGATTATACTGAAGCTGTAAAAAGGATAAAAGCTAAGGTTAAAAACCTTCCATGTCTTACTTTGGCAAATCCCAATTGGCAAAAGATAGTGGAAACAGATGCCTCAGAGATAGGATTTGGAGGTGTTCTTACTCAGTATTGCCCTGATAATAAACGTCATTATATTGTTCAATTTTATTATGGGAAATGGAATCCATCCCAGAAAAATTATGCCATAGTAGCTAAAGAAATATTAGCTATTGTAAAAAGTGTTTTAAAATTTCAAGGTGATCTTTATAATCAGAAGTTTATAATTAAAACTGATTGTCAAGCAGCTAAATTTATGTTTAATAAAGACTGTAAACATGATGTTTCTAAACAAATTTTTGCTAGGTGGCAAGCTTTATTAGCACCATTTGATTTTGAGATAGTTTATAAAAAAGGTGAAGATAATAGTCTTCCTGATTTTCTCACTAGAGAATATTTAGATTAATCATAAATGTCTTTATTTGCAGGCATGCGACCGTCATGGCCCCCTTTAAGGGGAAGAGGACGAGGAACTAAAGGAAGAAGAGGTCATATCCTCGCTCAATTGGGTAATAAGCAATTAGTGGCAGCTTCTAGCTTGACAGATAAAGGAGGTTTTAATACAAACCATCCGATGTATAAAGAATTTATGGAGTTTATGAAATCCAAACAAAGTCAGGAGAATACTCCTACATATTCCACTATATTAATGGATGAAGAAAACATTGAAGTTTTTGACTTAAATGAGAAAAAAAAAGTTATACTTCTTTTAGAAAATAGTGATCTTAAATGCTAAGAGGATCCTTGGCAGTTAATGACAAGGTATTTAGACACAGTCTGTTATACTATGATTGCTTACAAATATAAGATGCATTATGAGATGATACTCTCAGCCACAGGGTCTACGGAATTCCAGCACTTTTACCCTGCTAATACTAAGAAAGTTTATAACTTTTGCAAAATTATTATAAAAAGAATTCTTTCTCCAGAAGAATGGGGAATGAGTCCTTTGAAGGAAAAGGATTATATCCATCCAGAGCAGAAAGTTGCAGTAAAATAGAATTATTGGGACTATGTGGATAGCTTTAATAAAGCTTTATTATATGAGAATGCTAATAAAAAGCATTCATGGTTCATAAAAATATGTTCAAGTGCTTATACACAAAATATTCCTAATTGGTTCTGCAAATGGTGGATGTCATACGGACCATCGATAAAAATCTTGTCAGAACAGCATAAGAAATTATATCTAGAATGGTTGGATATATACCCTAAATTGATAAGCATGGAAAAAGATAATATCTTTTTTGAAGGAATGTCCATAATGTTCTTTTTTATAGAATTTTCCATACCATGGATTATGAAGTGGAATGTGGAAGTGAATACCACTTCAGAGGGATTTTCCTGTTTACAGAGAATTTTTTATACAAAATTCTGAAACAAATTAATTAATAAAGATTCTGAAGGGAAATTGCATGGGCAGGAAATTTTAGATTTAATAAATCAAACAATTGATAAATATCATATGCAGGAAATGTCACAACCACATGATATTGGCCTCAGTCCTTTTAAACAAATTGCTAGAAAACTTCAGATGAAGAAAGGGGCAATATCTAAATCAGAGATTATTGCTTTATATATGGAAGAAAGAAAGAAGGACTTAATAAAAAATCTTGATATTGAAATTGGTGATGATATTTCAATGACTTCAGCGAGTCATACAAATCAAGATGATGAAGTATGTTTGGCAGGAGAAGGCCAAAGTGAAGAAGAAGAAATTGATATCGATGCTCTTTTCATGAGATTTCAAGAGCAGGTGGAGGAATCCTCCGACAAAACCACATGCAAGGGCAAGGCAAAAGTCTAAGGATAGACCCCACCATAATGATAAAGGGGTAGTGGACAAACAACTTTAATAAAGGAGAATCTACTTTTATAAAGAAAAGGCATCTTTGAAAAAGATGACATAGAATTTACTTTTATAAAGAAAAGGCATCTTTGAAAAAGATGACATAGTGGCCATAAATAATTATGTTGGCCACATGAAATTAGGGTAAAGGCCATAGGAGTGTGTCGGCCTGATCATTTTGTTATTGGCCATTGTAAAGAGTGTGGGCCATTGTAATTTTACATTTTTACCCTCTTAGTCCTCTATATAAGGAGGCATAAGTTATAGTAAAGAGGCAGGTTTTAGAAACCCCCTCTCTCTCTCTCTAAAATACTCTCTCTTGTAATATATTCTAAGTTTGAATAAAAGTTTCCAATTTGGTTTGCATAATTTTGGAGTTCGTCTATAGGTACTGTTTTTTACTGTTTCTTTAATTATTTCTTCTTGACTATAGCCTAAATGATAGGCTAAATTGTTGTGTTGAACTATATCATACTAGATTATTATAATTAAATGGAATTGTAACTATAAAAGATGGTTTGAACGGCTGAAATTAAGGTCTAATTTGAGTAATTTATGGCATGCTAATAAAAGATGAGTTTAATCCGTTGGATTACCCTGTAAAGGGCGGACCCGGATGTATCCGTTGGATTACCCTGTGTTGTGGGCGGACCCAGTAGAGGCCGTTGGATTACCCTAAGGGCGGACCCGGATATGGATTCTTAGTTATCATGCTATAAAATTACTTTGATTTGTAAAAGACCCTTATATTAGGCTATGCGATCCGTTTTCTTTTGGTATCAGTTTTTCAAAAACTTTAATAAAGAAGAACAATTTCAATTTCAAGAAGAATTTTATACAGATCTTATTGAATCAGGAAAAAATATTTTAATTGCATTTGTTCCATGGTTTTTGTGTAAACATGTTTATAACTACATCTCTATGTTAGAAAAAGATTTTACTTTAAGTAATGGAGAAATTACGAAATCAGTATTTCCGCCATTACAATCTTTCCAAATTAATAAGGATGATAAGATTGTTCATTTTAATGCTTTTTCAAAATTGTTTGAAAATGACACTACTTTAGTTACCTCTCAGCATATTAATTTGATGATAAAGCAGCATAATTATACAAATATTTATATGAGCATGTTAGGAGATCATATAGTGTCTTTGCATGAAAAAGTTGATAAACCTTTATCTCATATGAGTAGTGATAAGAACGGTAAGGGTACGGTTGCTCAACCTAGCATCCAACCTCCCCCAGAAATTGAAGACTTTAAAAGATGAGTTTAATCCGTTGGATTACCCTGTAAAGGGCGGACCTGGATGTATCCGTTGGATTACCCTGTGTTGTGGGCAGACCTGGTAGAGGCCGTTGGATTACCCTAAGGGCGGACCCGAATATAGATTCTTAGTTATCATGCTATAAAATTACTTTGATTTGTAAAAGACCCTTATATTAGGCTATCTGATACCATAAGAAAACAGATCGCATAGTCCATTTATTTAACAAATCAAGGTTTTGAGATATATCTACCTCTTCCAATCTAGTACTTTTAGTACTCGTTTCTCCAAGATCCATGAAGACAAAGTTCATATCTATGTCGTATACTTCACATCAATCTCATATTTATTAAGAAAGTTCCAGCGTTATTTAATCAACGAATTATATTTCCCGGGTGAGTCATACAAAACCCGTTCCTATTATGAAAATATCTTGATAGGTACATGAAGTGTGGACTTTCAACACTTCTCGGGTTACAATACCAGCGAGAACGTTTATAACTTCTCTAAAATGATTATAAAAAAAGCTATATCAATCAACGATTGGGGAATTTCCTCAATGAAAGAGAGGCAGATCAGTCTTAACAAAGACCCTACCAATTTCACTTATTGGGATTATATCAATGCTTTTAGCAAAGTTCTCTATTATAATAATGAGAGACATAAACACACCTAGTTTATAAAAGTTTGTGGCAAAATATATTCCGAGCCAATTCCTAATTGGTTCCTTAACTGGTGGTCATATCATAGACCGACAGTAAAGATTTTACCAGAACCATTTTCCAAGTTATACAAAGAATAGGTTAAGGTCTCGCCAAATCTTAATAAATTATACCATGCAGATCATATTTGTTACTTTGAACAAATTGAACAAATTCATTATTTTATAGAATTCTCAATTCTGTGGATTCACAAATGGACTCCAGAAGTCGAATTTACAGAGGAACAAATTCCCTATTTGTACCGAGTATACTATAATAATTTTTGGGACAAAATGATGAAAAGGGATCCCAAAAGAAAGGTATTATATGGACAAGAACTGTTAGATGTTATATCCCAGACTATTGTTGATTATAGTTCTTCTCCGGATAAAGGAATTATAGCAGATAACTCGGTTAAACATATTGCTCGACGGATTTCAAATCAAGAAGGCAACAAAGAAGAGTTAATAAATAATTATTTGGAAGAAGTTAGGAGAAATTTACTCCTAAATGTTAATCAATACGCCAAATCCGATGCGTCTATGTGAAGTGAAACAAGTGATGACACTTGAGATTATATTCCCGAAGCCTATGAATCAACGGCAGAAGAAATGAAGAAAAGAGATCAAGAATTCATTCAGGAATTGACAAATAAAGCAAAAGAACATTAAAGGTCTTTCTCAACAATAGAAAAACTGTTGATCTACAGTAGATATACTGTTATAGGGTGCCCATTGATAAGGACCCATTGTACTATAGATAGATGCTTTTCCTTTCTATAAATAAGGTCATTTGTAATATAGAAGGAGCAGGTTTTAGAAACCACTTCTCTCTCTTCTCTCTCCTTTCTTTTGTAATCTCTTAAGTTAGTAAGTGTGTTTACCGGAATATATTCACGGAGTTATAAATAAAAGCTTTCAGTTTGTATAGGCTGGTGTTGGCCTTTGCTACAAGGTATTTACTTCTCTCCTTTTCTTTTTAATTTCTCCGATCTAGAGCCGTGACTATGTCTGGCTAAAAGAATCATATCTATGTCGGATATCTAACTTCACTTTTATATTTACTATGAAAGATCTAGACTTTATCTAAATATGAATAAATTTCTATATAGTTTCTTGATTTGGTTCCGAGATGGTTGGTACAGTCAGATTTGATGCAATACGATATTGGTTTTGTCTTAGTGACTCAGAGTCTAGTTCTGGTTCTGAAGATAAGAATTTGCCTGATAATGCTCAGCCTGTCAATCTTCATGCTTGTGATACTTTTAAATTCGGTCAAGGTGATATGTGTTCTTGCAAAAACGATGAATTTTATAAATTGCAATCTCAATTTGAAGATTTAAATCTTAACACTATTACTTCTGATAATGTAATAGAACTTTTAAAAGAAGTTAATGATAATAATCTTCGTGAAAAAATTATTCAATTAGCTGTTAGTAATACTGCTAGTTCTTCTAGTTCTTCAAAAAATCTTGTTAAACAAAAGAATGATTTTGAATTTGATTATTCTGCTCCTTATTCTATATCTGAAGTTCATAACAGACTTAATAAACAAACTGTTTCTACAAGAGATTCTTCTTTTGATGATTTGAAGAATGAAATTGAAAATTTGAAAAATGAAATTAAATCCATTAAACAAAATCAAATGATTTGTGATCATCGTCTTACTCAGATTGAAACTGTTAATAAAGAAAAAAATATTGTTGAAGAAAATACTCTGACAAAACCTCTTAATATTGATCCTAGACAACAACCTCTTAATATTAATCCTAGACAAGGCATGTTTTTAGGACTAATGCAAATTGTAACTGCTCATAAATGGTATGTTAAATGCACTATTTTAATTGATAATAGTTTTTCTATAACTAACATTGCTATGATTGATAGTGGAGCAGATGTAAGCTGCATTCAAGAAGGACTTATACCTACTAAATACTTTGAGAAAACAACTCACATGGTTAAATCTGCATCAGGACATGCTTTAGATATAAAGTATAAGTTGCCTAATACTCGTATTTGCCAAAATAAAGTTTGCATTCCGCATTTATTTTTCTTGGTCAAAAATCAGTTATACCCTCCTATTATACTTGGAACTCCTTTTATAAATTCTATATACCCTTTTACTAGCATAATTGCTAAAGGTTTTACGGCTACTTATGAAAATCAGGATATAAATTATACTTTTATCACTGATCCTATTTCTCGTGGTATTAATGCTTTAATTGATATGAAACAAAAACATGTTGATTTTTTACTCGATATAAACAAGGAATTTGTTCCTCTGTAAATCCGACTTCTGGAGTCCATTTGTGAATCCATGGAATTGAGAATTCTATAAAATAATGAATTTGTTCAATTTGTTCAAGATAGCAGATATGATCTGCATGATATAATTTATTAAGGTTTGGTGAGACCTTAACCCATTTCTTGTATAACTTAAAAAATGGTGCTGGTAAAATCTTTACCGTTGGTCCATGATATGACCACCAGTTAAGAAACCAATTAGGAATTGGTTCTGAATATATTTTTCCATAAACTTTTATAAACCAGGTATGTTTATGTCTCTCATTATCATAATAGAGAACTTTGCTGAAGGCATTTATATAATCCCAATAAGTGAAATTAGTAGGGACTTTGTTGAGACTGATCTGCCTTTCTTTCATTGAGGAAATTCCCCAATCGTTGATTGATATAATTTGTTTTATAATCATCTTGGAGAAGTTATAAACGTTCTCACTGGTATTGTAACCTGAGAAGTGTTGAAAGTCCACACTTCCTGTATCTATCAGGATATTTTCATAATAAGAACGGGTTTTGTATGACTCACCCGGAAAATATAATTCGTTTATTAAATAACGCTGGAATATCTTCCAAGGTTCTTCTTTTCGCTGAATCTCTTCATTTTCTAAAAGAAATATTATTTTTTTCTTTGCCACTTTTTCGTAAGACTTGATATCATCAATATAAACTATGATAAAGTCCAAATATGGATTAAAAATATCATTCATAATTTTTTGAAATTCAGAAGGTGCGTTTTTCAAACCAAACGGCATGACATTCCACTCGTACTGTCCAAATGGGACATTAAAAGCCGTTCTATAAGAATGTTCTTTAAAGATTTGAATTTGCCAATAACCTGATTTTAAATCAAATTTTGAGAATATATTGGCATCATATAATCTAGACAGTAAATCTTTTTTATTCGGAATCGGATATCGGATCCATTTTAAATATTTATTTAATGGTTTGTAATTTATTACTAACCTGGGGACACCTCGTTCTTTTTCAGCTGCATTGTTAACATAAAAAGCAGTACAAGACCAAGGAGATTTTGAAGGTTTGATCAAACCTTTCTGTAGTAAATTATCAATTTCCTTTTTATAAAATTCTACCAATTCGGCATTCATCTGATAAGGACGAGATTTAGTAGGAATATCATCCTTGGAGAAGTTATCTTCATAAGGAAGAGTGACAATATGCTTTTTACGATTCCAAAAAGCACTAGGGTGATTGGCACAAATATTAGCAGCCATTTGTTCAGAAATCAATTTAATTTTTTCTTGTACTTTAGTGGATTTCAAAGCGTCAAATATATTCATACTAAATAATTCTAATTGTAAAGAATCAACATGCTTTTGTTTCATATCAGTTAAAGCATTAATATCACGAGAAATAGGATCAGTGATAAAAGTATAATTTATTTCCTGATTTTCATAAGTAGCCGTAAAACCTTTAGCAGTTATGCTAGTAAAAGGGTATATATAATTTATAAAAGGAGTTCCAAGTATAATAGGAGGGTATAACTGATTTTTGACCAAGAAAAAGAAATGCGGAATGCAAACTTTATTTTGGCAAATACGAGTATTAGGCAACTTATACTTTATATCTAAAGCATGTCCTGATGCAGATTTAACCATGTGAGTTGTTTTCTCAAAGTATTTAGTAGGTATAAGTCCTTCTTGAATGCAGCTTACATCTGCTTCACTATCAATCATAGCAATGTTAGTTATAGAAAAACTATTATCAATTAAAATAGTGCATTTAACATACCATTTATGAGCAGTTACAATTTGCATTAGTCCTAAAAACATGCCTTGTCTAGGATCAATATTAAGAGGTTGTTGTCTAGGATCAATATTAAGAGGTTTTGTCAGAGTATTTTCTTCAACAATATTTTTTCCTTTATTAACAGTTTCAATCTGAGTAAGACGATGATCACAAATCATTTGATTTTTTTTAATGGATTTAATTTCATTTTTCAAATTTTCAATTTCATTCTTCAAATCATCAAAAGAAGAATCTCTTGTAGAAACAATTTGTTTATTAAGTCTATTATGAACTTCAGATATAGAATAAGGAGCAGAATAATCAAATTCAAAATCATTCTTTTGTTTAACAGGACTTTTTGAAGAACTAGAAGAACTAGCAGTATTACTAACAGCTAATTGAATAATTTTTTCACGAAGATTATTATCATTAACTTCTTTTAAAAGTTCTATTACATTATCAGAAGTAATAGTGTTAAGATTTAAATCTTCAAATTGAGATTGCAATTTATAAAATTCATCATTTTCGCAAGAACACATATCACCTTGACCGAATTTACAAGTATCACAAGCATGAAGATTGACAGGTTGAGCATTATCAGGCAAATTATTATCTTCAGAACCAGAACTAGACTCTGAATCATAATCTGATTCCGAACCAGAAGTATACAAGAAACTATATACCTTATCATAAGTATCTTCATCTAACTCTAAAGTCTTCAGCTTTTCAAGCTTACAATTAGGAGCAATATGTCCGAAATTACCACATCTATAACACTTAATTTTGGCAAGTTCTCGCCTAGACCTATTTTTGGTAAACTTATTAGATTTTTGAGATTTTTTTCTCTCATCTCGCTCTTCCCTAGACCTTCGTCTATGTCTCCTTTTCCTATAAGGTTTATTGGGCTTGTGTCTGTCCGACTCTCTATGTTTGGTCTTGCTAGTACTTGGAATCTCAGGTAAACCAAATTGGGTACAGAAATCTCCTAATTGAGATTTTTCTCTAAGCTTATCTTCTTTAATCTGCTTAGTAAGCTTAAACTCATTGCACAAATTTATACCTTCTTGAGTTAAGACTCCTATCAACTTACCATAGGTATAACTACCGTAAGGGATTTCACCATGCTCATTTCGAAGGATCTTCTTCACCCTAAGTGCGAATAACAGAGGAAGGCCATCTATAAACTTAGCTTTCCATTGTTCATATTTATTTTCAGGTAGTTCCATAACTCGACTTAGATAAGTATCTTTATACCACCTAAATTCTCCTAAGGTTCTACAACGTAAACCATTTAACAAGGTTCTAACCGTTTCAAACTTATTGGTAAATCTACCATTAAAATGTTCTAATATGGTTAAGACTAAGGTATAGACCGCATCTTCTCTATTAGCAGCAAAAGTCATACCAAGGTTATCAACACCTTCTTTAGTAGAAATAGCATTTATAACTGCCATTTTTTGTTCAATGGTCATATAATTATCCCACCAACCACGAAGTTGACCAGTAAAACCTGCAATAATCATTTTACAAATATTCTTATCGGTGTTTTGAACATTTTTGCATATAGTTGCATACATAAGCATTCTATGCACAAGAATAGTAAGTTGTCTATCAGTCAGCCCATCCAGATTCCATTCATAAATTTTAGAACCGCTGTAAGACGTATTAGTCTGATTCTAATCTCGTTCCTCTATAAGCACAACTTGAGGAGTTGGTCTAGAATAATAATAGGTCTGCATATTAGGTTTATTCGCAAATTTAGTATTACCACTATTCTTTTTAGGATAACCATGGAGTTTATCAAACTCTAAAGAAATATGTTCTTTAAAATCAAAAGTATTTTCCATTTCATCAGCAAAGTTTTCAGATAATTCTAAGGGACTAGCTTTAAATTCAGAAAACTTTTTAACAAGAAGTTCTTCCAGATCATTAAATGATTTTAATTTAAAATCAGTAATTTTCGGATGTCGCTGCACAGGAGGAGTCATAATGATAGCTTCAGAGCTAGTCTTAGAAGAAGAAGCTTTATCAGAAGTTTTTAAATTATTTTTTATCTGAATTATCAAAACAGTTAGTTCATCTAACTTTTTATTAAGAGAACCAATATGTTCACCTAGCACTTTAACATAAAGTCCCAAATAATTATTTTGAGACATGAGATTATTAATTTCATTGATGCTGACTGCCGCAACATCGTCTTCCACAAATTTTTGAAAGGCAGTAAAAGTAATACCAGTATTATTAGGTAAAACAAAGGTTGATTGAGGTGGATAAACAGCCTTGATAATATTACCAGTTCCATCCTTATAAGATCGTTCTAGAACATTTATAAATAAAGGTAAATAAGTGGTTATAAACCAAGGTACAAAAGACATAATTTGATTATGTAAAGCACAAGTTTCGTAAAATTTTTGAGAAATATTATTCAAATCATCTGTACTATAAGTGTTAAAAAACCAAGTTTTAAACTGAGACCACTTATCACTTAAGAACTCATTTTGAATATATTTTCTGGCCAGAGAACCTGGGCTAAAATCTATTCGATGCACATTCATCATTATGTATTATTTAAATCAAAATCCACTTCGGACAGTGAAGGAATATCCTTATCAGAAATGTCAGAAGCAATATCATTAGCATGCACAATATTTAATCTAGGATTAATTTTGATTTTATTAACAATTCTATCATTTTGATCCATAGATATAACAGATGGTAAAGTATACAACGAGGCTACTTGATTACGAGCCGGACCATAAACGGGATCAATAGGTGAAATATGATGCATAGCAGGAAGTCTTCTATCAGAAGAAAATGAATGTCTACTGAAAGGAATATCATTGAACTGTATGCAAATTCTTCCATCTGGATTTTGAGTAATATGAGAATACTCTGCATTAGTGACTGCATCTGCCATCTGACTTGGAGGAATAACTGATTCTAAAGTCCAAGTAGTAGGAAAATTAATTTCTTCCCATTTTATAGGTCTTCTAGTAGTAACCTTAGATCTAGCAAAATTAGTTTCTACTAAAATTGTTTCAGCAGATGTATCAATGGCCTCTACCGGGTCCGCCACAACACAGGGTAATCCAACTGATACATCCGGGTCCGCCCTTTACAGGGTAATCCAACGGATTAAACTCATCTTTTATTAGCATGCCATAAATTACTCAAATTAGACCTTAATTTCAGCCGTTCAAACCATCTTTTATAGTTACAATTCCATTTTATTATAATAATCTAGTATGATATAGTTCAATACAACAATTTAGCCTATCATTTAGGCTATATTCAAGAAGAAATAATTAAAGAAACAGTAAAAAAACAGTACCTGTAGACTAACTCCAAAATTATGCAAACCAAATTGGAAACTTTTATTCAAACTTAGAATATATTACAAGAGAGAGTATTTTAGAGAGAGAGAGGGGGGGTTTCTAAAACCTGCCTCTTTACAACTTATGCCTCCTCATATAGAGGACTAAGAGGGTAAAAATGTAAAATTACAATGGCCCACACTCTTTACAATGGCCAATAACAAAATGATCAGGCCGACACACTCCTATGGCCTTCACCCTAATTTCATGTGGCCAACATAATTATTTATGGCCAATATGTCATCTTTTTCAAAGATGCCTTTTCTTTATAAAAGTAAATTCTATGTCATCTTTTCCAAAGATGCCTTTTCTTTATAAAAGTAGATTCTCCTTTATTAAAGTTGTTTGTCCACTACCCCTTTATCATTATGGTGGGGTCTATCCTTAGACTTTTGCCTTGCCCTTGCATGTGGTTTTGTCGGAGGATTCCTCCACCTGCTCTTGAAATCTCATGAAAAGAACATCGATATCAATTTCTTCTTCTTCACTTTGGCCTTCTCCTGCCAAACATACTTCATCATCTTGATTTGTATGACTCGCTGAAGTCATTGAAATATCATCACCAATTTCAGTATCAAGATATTAAGTCCTTTTTTGCTTCTTCCATATATAAAGCAATAACCTCTGATTTAGATATTGCCCCTTTCTTCATCTGAAGTTTTCTAGTAATTTGTTTAAAATGACTAAGGCCAATATCCTATGGTTGTGACATTTCCTGCCTATGATATTTATTAATTGTTTGATTTATTAAATCTGAAATTTCCTGCCCATGCAATTTCCCTTCAGAATCTTTATTAATTAATTTGTTCCAGAATTTTGTATAAAAAATTCTCTGTAAACAGGGAAATCCCTCTGAAGTGGTATTCACTTCCATATTCCACTTCATAATCCATGGTATGGAAAATTCTATAAAAAAGAACATTATGGACATTCCTTCAAAAAGGATATTATCTTTTTCCATGCTTATCAGTTTAGGGGATATATCCAACCATTCTAGATATAATTTCTTATGCTGTTCTGGCAAGATTTTTATCGATGGTCCGTATGACATCCACCATTTGCAGAACCAATTAGGAATATTTTGTGTATAAACACTTGAACATATTTTTATGAACCATGAATGCTTTTTATTAGCATTCTCATATAATAAAACTTTATTAAAGCTATCCACATAGTCCCAATAATTCTATTTTACTGCAACTTTCTGCTCTGGATGGATATAATCCTTTTCCTTCAAAGGACTCATTCCCCATTCTTCTGGAGAAAGAATTCTTTTTATAATAATTTTGCAAAAGTTATAAACTTTCTTAGTATTAGCAGGGTAAAAGTGCTGGAATTCCGTAGACCCTGTGGCTGAGAGTATCATCTCATAATGCATCCTATATTTGTAAGCAGTCGTAGTATAACAGACTGTGTCTAAATACCTTGTCATTAACTGCCAAGGATCCTCTTTCCATTTAAGATCACTATTTTCTAAAAGAAGGATAACTTTTTTTTTTTCTCATTTAAGTCAAAAACTTCAATGTTTTCTTCATCCATTAATATAGTGGAATATGTAGGAGTATTCTCCTGACTTTGTTTGGATTTCATAAACTCCATAAATTCTTTATACATCGGATGGTTTGTATTAAAACCTCCTGTATCTGTCGAGCTAGAAGCTGCCACTAATTGGTTATTACCCAATTGAGCGAGGATATGACCTCCTCTTCCTTTAGTTCCTCGTCCTCTTCCCCTTGAAGGGGGCCATGACGGTCGCATGCCTACAAATAAAGACATTTATGATTAATCTAAATATTCTCTAGTGAGAAAATCAGGAAGACTATTATCTTCACCTTTTTTATAAATTATCTCAAAATCAAATGGTGCTAATAAAGCTTGCCACCTAGCAAACATTTGTTTAGAAACAAAATGTTTACAGTCTTTATTAAACATAAATTTAGCTGCTTGACAATCAGTTTTAATTATAAACTTCTGATTATAAAGATCACCTTGAAATTTTAAAACACTTTTACAATAGCGAATACTTCTTTAGCTACTGTGGCATAATTTTTCTGGGATGGATTCCATTTCCCAGAATAAAATTGAACAATATAATGACGTTTATTACCAGGGCAATACTGAGTAAGAACACCTCCAAATCCTATCTCTGAGGCATCTATTTTCACTGTCTTTTCCCAATTGGGATTTGCCAAAGTAAGACATGGAAGGATTTTAATCTTAGCTTTTATCCTTTTAACAGCTTCAGTAAGATCAGCTGACCAGGCTTTAGGATTTTTCTTAAGTCTATCATATAAAATGGCTGTATCCAGGGCTAAATCCTTTATAAAAGGTGCTACATAATTAAGACTACCAAGGAATCTCTGTAATTGAGTTTTATTAGTAATTTCATCAGGAAACTTAGAAGCAAATTCAATACTTCTATTAATAGGACTAATATTACCCTTTTCAATATTATGACCCAAAAATCTGACTTTAGTTTGAAATAAAGCCATCTTCGGAGTAGATATAACCAAACCATTTTGAATAATAATTTTCTTGAATAAATCAAGATGTTTAAAATGAGTTTCTATATTTTTTGAAAATACTAGAATATCATCAATGTATACAATAATAAAATTACTATAGGGTATAAAAATATCATTCATAATTTTTTGAAATTCAGATGGAGCGTTCTTCAATCCAAAAGGCATAACGTTCCATTCAAACTGACCCATGGGGACATTAAAAGCGGTTTTAAACCTGTCAGATTCATTTATTTGAATATGCCAATAACCCAATTTTAAATCAAATTTAGAAAATATAATAGCATCATAGACTCTATCTAATAAATCCTTTTTATTAGGGATGGGGTACCTAATCCATCTAAGGGCCTTATTAAGCGGTTTATAATTTATAACCAACCTAGGGACACCTCTTTCTTGTTCAGCATGTTTATTAACATAAAAATCTGTACAAGATCATGGAGACTTGGAATGCCTTATGAGGCCTTTCTGCAGTAGAGATTCAATCTCTTTTTTACATAATTCCAAATATTCAGAATTCATTTGGCATGGCCTTGCTTTGGTAGGAATATTATCCTCATTAAAATCATCTTCATATGGAAGAGTAACAACATGCTTTTTCCTACTCCAAAAAGCATTAGGATGATCTCCACAAATATCTGTAGAAAACTGATTTTTTAGAATGCCAATTTTATCCTGTAATTTAGGATTCTGCAAAATAGTGTCAACCTCAATACTATTAATTTCTCCTTTAAGAAAATTCATTTGATTATTTTTTAAAATCATTTTTGAGGTTAATTCATTTAACATCCTAGTAAAAGGTTTAGTAATAAATTATAATTTAAAAGGTTTATTATTCCAAGTACCTATTATTTTTTCATTATCCCAATATGTAAGGGGAAAAATATCATTTATAAAAGGTACTCCTAGAATAATTTGGTTAGTAATATCTTTAACCAAAACAAAGTTTTGAGGAACACATTGCTTTCCTTTACAAATAAAAGCCTTAGGTAATTTAAATTCAATATCCATTTTACTGCCATTTGTAGATCTTAAACTATGAGTAGTTTTATGAAAATATCTTGAAGAAATAAGTCCTTCTTGGATACAATTTAAATCTGCCGCACTATCAATTAAAGAAATAAATTCTTTTTTATAATTATAATCTATAAGAAGAGTAATTTTTGTGTAAAATTTTTGAGAAGTAAAAGGTTTTACATTTTGTAAAAAGTTAGCTTTATTATTACCTAAATTTAAATTCATAAGAAAGTCTAAATTATTAGTTTCTCCTTCTTCTGAAGAAGAAAATGCTGATTTATTACTCAAATTTCATCTAATATCTATGCTATCAAGATGAGTTTCTATTATGACATTCTTTTCTTTAAGATGTTTAATATCATCCTTGAGATTATTAATCTCTTCTTTCAAATCATTAATGGTAGTGAGAGTACTTACTAGTTTCCTCCTTTCTAGTAGAAGTTTCTTAAATTCTGCCATGGTATATACACCTTCTTTAGTTGGTACCTCCTCTTGATATAATTCTTAGAGGTAGAGGTTGTATTACTAATTTTATCAATAATCTGAGCTCTTATCTCAGGATCCTTAATTATCTGTAAGAGCTTTATGACTTTGTCATTATCAATGACATTGATACTTAATTCTTTAAACTGAGAATAGATCTTATAAAGATCATCTTCATCATCCTCCTTTTCACATACCAACCCTTGTTGACAAGGTAGACATTCCTCTTCTGAAGACATATAATCTTCTTGTTGAAGTGCCTTCAAATCTTCACTTGTTGAAGAAGATTCTTCATTGCTACTATATCCCGAATCGGATTTCCCTGAATCCGAATTAAGCATGATTTTATATAAAGATTCTTTAATATTATCATCAATATCAAGGCTTTTAATTTTTTCCTTGACTCTGCAATCCTTTGCATAATGACCATATCTTCCACATTTGTGGCAAGTATCAGACTTATCATATCTGCGTTTAGATTTATAAAATCTATGATCACTTTTCCTTTCATTCTTTCTTCTTTCTTTTCTTTCTATTCTTTTTCTCTTCCATTCTTTATAATCCTTTTTGGAAGATTTATTTCTAGAAGAATGCTTCTCTTTCTGCTTCTCTTTTCTATTCTTAGAAACAGTCTTAGGAATGTCTAGAGCAAATTGCTCACAGAATTCTCCCAACTGTTGTCTTTCATTAAGACGATGTCTTTTAATCTGTTGATTCAGCTTAATTTCATTACATAAAGCCAAACCTTCCTGCACACAAGCACTTATTAATTTTCCATAAGTATAATTCTCATAATTAATACTAGGAATATCACCTCTCAAAACCTTCTTTACTCTTTCAGCAAAGAGGGATGGTAATCCATCAATAAATTTGGATTTTCAATGAGTACTATTACACTCTGGAAATTCCATAGCCCTGCAGAGAAAAACATCTTTATATAAACTAAAAGATGTGAAGGTCTTACACCTTAAATTCTGTAATAGAGTTCTGATGGTTTCACTATTATCTGATCATCTCTCTGAAAAATGTTCTATGATATTCAGAACCAGTGTATAAACTGAATTTTGGACTTCTCCTTCACCTTCTTGTTTCACAGCCCGAAAGATCTTATCTTTTTGTTCCTGGGTTAGATAATTATCCCACCAACCTTTCAACTGGCCTGTAAACCCTTGCTTATCATTTCTGCAATAGATCTATCACTATTTTTATTAGTCTTACAGATAGTACTATACATTAACATACTGTGCATAGTTGTATAAATCTATCTATCTATATAGCCATCTATGTTCCATTCATAAATTTCTTTTCCATTATCACTATTTGTCACCACATATTCTTGTTCTTCTATTAGAATATCTTGAGGAGTTGGCCTAGGATAGTAGAACATCCGTTGAACCGATTTTCTCGCAAATTTTTCTGATATCTTATTAATTTGATCAGAAAATTCCTTATTACCTATACCACTACTTTCCCCTTCTAAAAGATTATTAATATTTAAGGGTTTAAGGTTATTACCTTTGAAAGCCTTTTCAAGGAAATTTTCTAAATCAGAAAAATCCTTTAATTTATAGTCTTAGGTAATTTAAATTCAATATCCATTTTACTGCCATTTGCAGATCTTAAACTATGAGTAGTTTTATGAAAATATCTTGAAGGAATAAGTCCTTCTTGGATACAATTTAAATCTGCCGCACTATCAATTAAAGCAATAAAATTACTTTGATTTGTAAAAGACCCTTATATTAGGCTATGCGATCTGTTTTTTTATGGTATCAGAGACATGGAATTATAGTAATTATAGGTGATGTAGTTCAACACTCTTTCATTATGAATATTATAAAGAAGAAGTCTACTGTTAAAAATAGTAGAAAAGAAGAATATGATATACCTCAACATTTGGATCTACTTAATAAATGGACTATTCCTAAAATATCTCCCAGAATTATATATCAAATGGGAACTTTTGAGAAACTTGGTCTCAAACAAGTGGTTAAAACCACTGAAGAAACTATTACAATTGATAATGATCATCAGACTTTTAGACTTATATCTGAAAATGATCTTGCCCCTTATAGGGATATTTATAGATTTATGCATATTGGCTTAGTACAGGTGGCATTCAAGCCCCTTACTTTACGTGGTCTACCTGAAAGTTTTATAGCAGCTTTACGTGATGGTACAAATCATATTGGCTTGGTTCAGGTGGCTTTTAAGCCCCTTACCTTGCGTGGACTACCTAAAAGTTTTATAGCAGCTTTAAGGGATGGTAGAAATCATAATTGGAAGAAGTCTTTAATAGGGACTATTCAAACTAGTCTAGCGTATGGACCAGTTTATTTTAATGCTTATCCTAATTTGCAGATTTCTTTGCAGGATGAGAATTCATTAAGTTCTCTTATTTGATACTTTGAAAAGTACTAAAGTACAGGAAAAAATTAAATTAATTTCTGAACAAATAGCCATTGATATTTGTGCTGATGATTCTAGTGCTTTTTGGAATCGGAAAAAGCATATTGTTACTCTTCCATATGAAGAAAATTTCTCTAAGGATAATATTCCTACTAAGTCTCGTCCTTGCCAGATGAACGCTGAATTGGTGGAATTCTGTAAAAAAGAAATTGATAGTTTGTTACAAATTAATGGTTTGATTAAACCATCTAAATCACCTTGGTCTTGTACTGCATTTTATGTTAATAATGCTGCTGAAAAGGAACAAGGAATCCCCAAGTTGGTAATATATTATCAACCATTGAATAAATATTTAAAATCGATTCGGTATTCGATTCTGAATAAAAATGATTTATTGTCTAGATTATACAATGCCAATATATTCTCAAAATTTGATTTAAAATCAGGTTATTGGAAAATTCAAATTTTTAATGAACATTCTTATAGAATGGCTTTTAATGTCCCATTTGGACAATAAGAGTGGAATTTTATGTCATTTGGTTTGAAAAACGCCCCTTCTGAATTTCAGAAAATAATGAATGATATTTTCAACCCATATTTAGATTTCATTATTGTTTATATTGATGATATTTTGTTTTATTCAAAGACTCTTGAAATGCATATTAATCATTTAGATATTTTCAAGAAAATTGTCATACAAAATGGTTTGGTAATTTCTAAACCAAAAATGAGTTTTTTTCAAACTAATGTCAGATTTCTCGGACATCTTATTTGTCAGGGGAAGGCAACCCCTATTCAACGTTCAATTAACTTTGCCTCTAAGTTTCCTGACGTTATTACAGATCTGACACAATTACAAAGATTTTTGGGAATTTTAAATTATATATCTCCCTTTTATAAAAGTTTATCTAGAGATTTGGCCCCTTTATATGACAAGTTAAAAAAGGACCATAAATCACCTTGGACTGATAGTCATACCACTTTGGTAAAGAATATCAAAGTTCATGTTCAATCTTTACCTTGCTTAACTCTTGCTAACCCAGCTTAGCAAAAAATTGTTGAAACAGATGCATCTAATATTGGTTATGGGGGGATTTTAAAACAAATTAATCCTCACAATAAAACTGAATATTTGATTAGATTTCATTCAGGAAAATGGAGCGATGCTCAGAAAAAATATGCTACGGTAGCTCATGAAATGCTAACTATTGTTAAATGTGTATTGAAATTCCAGGATGACCTATAAAATCAAAAGTTTTTGATAAAAACTGATGCTCAATCTGTGAAATATATGTTTAATAAAGATTTCAAACATGATGCTTCTAAATTAATGTTTGCTAGGTGGCAGGCCTAGCTATCTCCTTTTGATTTTGATATTCATTATAAAAAGGGGAGTGATAACTCTCTTCCGAATTTCTTATCCAGAGAATACCTATCATCTTAATGGGATTTTATCTCATTTACTTTCAGACAAAATGTTGATTACTATCATAAAGGCTGTACCTCTTAATAGAGATGTGCAAGAAATAATTATATACAAAATTATAGATGACATGATGAGAGACATTATTTCAGAAATTTGTTTTTGTGAAGAACTTATTGATTTTTATTGTAATTATTATGACATCGACATTGAATAAAATTAAATGTTTTGTTTGTAGGATGGATCCTCCTTGGGTGACCAAGGTCAGAGGAAAAGGCGGTTATACCAGAGGAAGAGGAAGATCATCCTCAGTCTCATTAGGATCGTCATACGGATCCTCATCATCTAATTCTCCAATTATACAAAGAGGAGGAATGAGTTTGGTAAATTTAAAAAATTCCCAAAAATAAGCTTCTTCTATACATTTGGAAGATATTCCAGAAAATAATCCATTATATGCAGAATTGCAGGAGGATCTCTCTCAAAAGAAAGGTAAAACCTTTGCTTCCATTGCTAAAAATGATATTGATGATATTAAATCATACGAAAAGGTAGAAAAGAAAGAAATGATATTTCTTTTGGAAAACTCTGAGATTCAGAGAAAAGAGGAACCTTGGAAGATATTCCAACGATATTTAATTAATGGATTATATTTCCCGTGTGAGTCATACAAAACCCGTTCATATTATGAGACTATTCTAATGAACACTGGTAGTGTGGATTTTCAGCACTTCTCAGGGTATAATACCAGCGAGAATGTTTATAACTTCTCCAAGATGATTATCAAATAGATTATATCTATCGAAGATTGGGGTATTTTCTCAATGAAAGAAAGGCAGATAAGCCTGAACAAGGTCCCTACAAATTTTACTTATTGGGATTATATAAATGCTTTTAGTAAAGTTCTCTACTATAATAATGAGAGGCATAAACATACTTGGTTTATTAAGATTTGTGCAAAGATATTTGCCGGACCAATTCCTAATTGGTTCTTAAATTGGTGGTCATACCACGGTCCAATGGTAAAGATTTTACCTGAACCATTTTTGAAATTATACAAAGAATGGGTTAAGGTTTCGCCAAACCTTAATAATTTATATCACGCAGATCATATCTGCTATATGGAAAAATTGAGCAAATCTATTTCTTCATAGAATTCTCTATTCCATGGATTCACAAGTGGACTCCGAAAGTAGGTTTTACCGAAGAACAGATTCCATGCTTATATCGCACATATTATAACAACTTTTGGGACAAATTGATGAAGAAAGATCCTAAAACAAAGTCATTATACGGATAAGAGCTTTTGGACCTTATTTCAAGAAAAATCCAAGAATATAGTGCTTCTCTGCACAAAGGAATAATTGTTGATAGTTCCGTAAAACTCATGGCTAGGAAAATCTTCAATCAAGATGGAGATCAAGAAGAAATGATTAATAAGTATTTAGAAGATGTTAAGAAAAGTCTACTTCTAAATATCACAAATTTTGCAAAATCCGACACTTCTATGAGGAGTGAAACAAGTGAGGATATTCGGGATGATATTCAGGAAGCTTAACCATTCGAGGAAAAAAATCCAGCGGTGACAGATGTGTTGACAGAGGCAGAAGATTTCTCTGACAACTGAAGAAGAAAGACAAAATATAAATTTTTTTCAAAATTATCAAAGAATAAAGCAACAGTAGAAACACTATTCATCTACAGTAGAAACATTGTTTATCTACAGTAAAAATATTGTTCATCCACAATAGATATATTGTTACTAGGGCTCACTGATAAGGACCCTTTATTGTAGATAGATGCTTTTTGTTTTCTATAAATAGGTTTCATTTGTAGTCTTTAAGAGGTAGGTTTTAGAAAACCCTCTCTACTCTTTCTTGTAAATCTCTTTCTTTTGTAAGTTGTGAGTTTGCCGGAATACTTACCGGACTTTGTGAATAAAGTTTGAAGTTATTATAGGCCCTAGTATTGGCCCTTAGTTTCAGGTACTATTTTCTTTCTTTTACTTTTTATATCTCCAATTTAGAGCCGTGACTATGTCCGGCTAAAAGAATCATATCTATGTCTCATATCTAACTTCACTTTTATATCTATCTTGAAAGATCTAGACTTTATCTAAATATAAATAAATTTCTATATGGTTTCTTGACTTGGTTCCGAGATGGTGGTACAGTCAGATTTGATGTAATACGTTATTGGCTTTGTCTAGTCAGTCGTGGTTCTAAGCCCGATAATGAGTTGAGAAAAAGGGTGTCCTATACCCGGTTAGAATTGCTAGATACATGGGCTTAATAACAATATGTATTCAGATCTTGACAGAACATTTGCTTGGGTAAAAGGACTTAGTCCTTCCATACAGTCATAAAATGATATAAAAATTTGTATGTATTTCGATTCGAATTTCTTTCTTGAATTTGGATATTGACAAGCTAGATTGAAGATGCCCGCGCGGACTACCGCCTGTCGTCTGGTTTCGTTGGTATCCTTTCTTCTTCAGTTGAGACTGAGGAAATCTTCCACCTCTGTCAACACATCTGTCGCTGCTGGATTTTTTTTCTCGAATGGTTGAGCTTCCTGAATATCATCCCGAATATCCTCACTTGTTTCACTCCTCATAGAAGGGTCGGATTTTGCATAATTTGTGATATTTAGAAGTAGACTTTTCTTAACGTCTTCTAAATATTTATTAATCATTTCTTCTTGATCTCCATCTTGATTGAAGATTCTCCTAGACATGAGTGTTACGGAACTATCAACAATTATTCCTTTGTGCGGGTAAGCACTATATTCCTGGATTTTTCCCAAAATAAGGTCCAGAAGCTCTTGTCCGTATAATGACTTTGTTTTAGGATCTTTCTTCATCAATTTGTCCCAAAAGTTGTGATAATATGTGCGATATAAGCATGAAATTTGTTCTTCGGTAAAACCTACTTCTGGAGTCCACTTGTGAATCCATGAAATAGAGAATTCTATGAAGAAATAGATTTGTTCAATTTTTTCCATATAGCAGATATGATCTGCGTGATATAAATTACTTAGGTCTGGCGAAACCTTAACCCATTCTTTGTATAATTTCAAAAATGGTTCGGGTAAAATCTTTACCGTTGGACGGTGGTATGACCACCAATTTAAGAACCAATTAGGAATTGGTTCGGCAAATATCTTTGTACAAATCTTAATAAACCAAGTATGTTTATGCCTCTCATTATTGTAGTAGAGGACTTTACTAAAAGCATTGATATAATCCCAATAAGTAAAATTTGTAGGGATCTTTTTTAGGCTCATCTATCTTTCTTTCATTGAGGAAATACCCCAATCTTCGATAGATATAATCTGTTTGATAATCATCTTGGAGAAGTTATAAACATTCTCGCTGGTATTATACCCTGAGAAGTGCTGAAAATCCACACTACCAGTGTTCATCAGAATAATCTCATAATATGAACGGGTTTTGTATGACTCACACGGAAAATATAATCCATTAATTAAATATCGTTGGAATATCTTCCAAGGTTCCTCTTTTCTCTGAATCTCAGAGTTTTCCAAAAGAAATATCATTTCTTTCTTTTCTACCTTTTCGTATGATTTAATATCATCAATATCATTTTTAGCAATGGAAGCAAAGGTTTTACCTTTCTTTTGAGAGAGATCCACCTGCAATTCTGCATATAATGGATTGTTTTCTGGAATATCTTTCAAATGTATAGAAGAAGCTTATTTTTGGGAATTTTTTAAATTTACCAAACTCATTCCTCCTCTTTGTATAATTGGAGAATTAGATGATGAGGATCCGTATGACGATCCTAATGAGACTGAGGATGATCTTCCTCTTCCTCTGGTATAACCGCCTTTTCCTCTGACCTTGGTCACCCAAGGAGGATCCATCCTACAAACAAAACATTTAATTTTATTCAATGTCGATGTCATAATAATTACTATAAAAATCAATAAGTTCATCACAAAAACAAATTTCTAAAATGATGTCTCTTATCATGTCATCTATAATTTTGTATATAATTATTTCTTGCACATCTCTATTAAGAGGTACAGCCTTTATGATAGTAATCAATATTTTATCTGAAAGTAAAGGAGATAAAAATTCCATTAAGATGATAGGTTTTCTCTGGGTAAGAAATTCGGAAGAGAGTTATCACTCCCCTTTTTATAATGAATATCAAAATCAAAAGGAGCTAGCTGGGCCTGCCACCTAGCAAAATTAATTTAGAAGCATCATGTTTGAAATCTTTATTAAACATATATTTCACGGATTGAGCATTAGTTTTTATCAAAAACTTTTGATTGTATAGGTCATCCTGGAATTTCAATACACATTTAACAATGGTTAGCATTTCATGAGCTACCGTAACGTATTTTTTCTGAGCATCGCTCCATTTTCATGAATGAAATCGAATCAAATATTCAGTTTTATTGTGAGGATTAATCTATTTTAAAATCCCCCTATAACTAATATTAGATGCATCTGTTTCAACAATTTTTTGCCAAGCTGGGTTAGCAAGAGTTAAGCAAGGTAAAGATTGAACACGAAGTTTGATATTCTTTACCAAAGTGGTATGACTACCATTTCAAGGTGATTTATGATCCTTTTTTAACCTGTCATATAAAGGGGCCAAATCTCTAGATAGAATTTTATAAAAGGGAGATATATAATTAAAACTTCCCAAAAATCTTTGTAATTGTGTCCGATCTGTAATAACGTCAGGAAACTTAAAGGCAAAGTTAATTGAACATTGAATAGGGGTTACCTTCCCCTGACAAATAAGATGTCCGAGAAATCTGACATTAGTTTGAAATAAACTCATTTTTGGTTTAGAATTACCAAACCATTTTGTATGACAATTTTCTTGAAAATATCTAAATGTTTAATATGAATTTCAAGAGTCTTAAAATAAACCAAAATATCATCAATATAAACAATAATGAAATCTAAATATGGGTTGAAAATATCATTCATTATTTTTTGAAATTCAAAAGGGGTGTTTTTCAAACCAAATGGCATAACATTCCACTCATATTGTCTAAATGGGGCATTAAAAGCCATTCTATAAGAATGTTCATTAAAAATTTGAATTTGTCAATAACCTGATTTTAAATCAAATTTTGAGAATATATTGGCATCGTATAATCTGGACAATAAATCTTTTTTATTTGAAATCGGATACCAAATCCATTTTAAATATTTATTCAATGGTTTTTAATTTATTACCAACTTGGGGATTCCTTGTTCCTTTTCAGCAGCATTATTAACATAAAATGCAGTACAAGACCAAGGTGATTTAGATGGTTTAATCAAACCCTTTTGTAACAAACTATCAATTTCCTTTTTGCAAAATTCTACTAATTCGGCATTCATCTGACAAGGACGAGACTTAGTAGGAATATTATCCTCGGAGAAATTATCTTCATAAGGAAGAGTGACAATATACTTTTTCCGATTCCAAAAAGCACTAGGGTGATCGGCACAAATATCAACGGCCATTTGTTCAGAAATCAATTTAATTTTTTTCCTGTACTTTAGTGGATTTCACAGTGTCAAATATATTCATTCTAAATAAATCTAATTGTAAAGAATCAACATGCTTTTGTTTCATATCAATTAAAGCATTGATATCACGAGAAATAGGATCAGTGACAAAAGTATAATTTATATCCTGATTTTCATAAGTAGCCGAAAAACCTTTAGCATTTATGCTGGTAAAAGGGCATATAGCATTTATGAAAGGAGTTCCAAGTATAATTGGAGGATATAACTGATTTTTTACCAAGAAAAAGAAATGCGGAAAGCAGACTTTATTTTGGCAAATACGAGTTTTAGACAATTTATACTTTATATCTAAAGCATGTCCTGATGCAGATTTAACCATGTGAGTTGTTTTTTCAATGTACTTAGTAGGTACAAGTCCTTTTTGAATGAAACTTACATCTATTCCACTATCAATCATAGCAATGTTAGTGATAGAAAAACTATTATCAATTAAAATGGTGCATTTAACATACCATTTATGAGCTGTGACAATTTGCATATGTCCTAAAAACATACCCTGTCTAGGATCAATATTAAGAGATTTTTCCAGAGTATTTTCTTCAGCAATATTTTTCCCTTTGTTATTAATAGTTTCAATCTGAGTAATATGATGATCACAAATCATTTGATTTTGTTTAATAGATTTAATCTCATTTTTCAAATTTTCAATTTCATTATTCAAATCATCAAAAGAAGAATCCCTTGTAGAAACAGTTTGTTTATTAAGTCTGTTATGAACTTCAGATATAGAATAAGGAGCAGAGTATTCAAAATCATTCTTTTATTTAACAAAATTTTTTGAAGAACTAGTTGTATTATTAACCGCTAGTTGAATAATTTTTTCACGGAGATTATTATCAGTAACTTCATTTAGCAGTTCTATAACATTATCAGAAGTAATAGTGTTAAGATTTAAATCTTCAAATGAAGATTGTAATTTATAAAATTCATCATTTTCACAAGAACACATATCACCTTTACCAAATTTACAAGTATCACAAGCATTAGGATTGACATTCTGAACAGTTTCAGGCAATTTATTATCTTTAGAACCAGAACTTGATTTTGAATCATAATTTGATTCTGAACCAGAAGTATAAAGGAAACTATTAACTTTACATTGTCATCAAGTTCTAAGGTTTTAAGCTTTTCAAGCTTACAGTTTGGAGCTATATGTCCGAAATTTCCATACCTATAACACTTAATTTTGGCAAGTTCTCGCCTAGACCTATTTTTGGTAAGTCTACCAGATTTTCGAGAGGCTTTTCTCTCATTCCGTTCTTCCCTAGACCTACGTCTATGTCTCTTCTTCCTATAAGGTTCATCTGTATTAACTCGATCTTGATGTTTGGTTTTATTCTTGCTATTACCTGGAATCTCAGGTAAACCAAACTGGGTCCAAAAGTCTCCTAGTTGAGATTTTTCTTGACTCTTATCCATCTTAAGTTGTCTAGATAATTTTAATTCATTGTACAATTTTATTCCTTCTTGAGTGCAAACGCCTATCGGCCTACCATAGGTATAATTACCATAAGGAATTTCACCATTCTCATCTTTAAGGATTTTCTTAACCGTTAATGCAAATAAAGAGGGAAGGCCATCTATAAACTTAGATTTCCAATACTCATACTTGTTTTCAGGTAGTTCCATCACCCTACTCATATAAGTATCTTTATACCACCTGAACTCTCCTAAGGTTCCGCATCGTAAACCATTTAACAAAGTGCAAACAGTTTCAAACTTATTGGTAAATCTACCATTAAAATATTCTAAAATAGTTAAAACTAGGGTATAAACGACATATTCTCTATTCGCAACAAGAGTCATACCTAGGTTATCAACACCTGCAGTAGTAGAAACAGCATTAATTACAACAGCTTTTTGTTCAAGAGTCATATAATTTTCCCACCAGCCATGAAGTTGGCCAATAAAACCTCCAATTATCATTTTGAAAATATTTCTATCGAAGTTGGGAATATTTTTGCAAATAGTTGCATACATAAGCATTATGTGTACCATAATAGTAAGCTGTCTATCAGTTAGCCCATCAAGGTTCCATTCATAAATTTCAGAACCGCTATAAGACGTATTAGTCTGATTCCAATCTCGTTCCTCTATAAGAACATCTTGAGGAGTTGGTCTAGGATAATAATAAGTCTGCATACTGGGTTTATGCGCAAATTTAGTATTAACACTATTCTTTTTAGGATAACCATGGAGTTTATTAAACTCCAACGAATCATGTTCTTTAAAATCAAAAGCATTTTCCATTTCATTAGTAAATTTTTCAGATAAGTCTAAAGGACTTGCTTTAAATTCAGTAAACTTTTTAGTAAGATGTTCTTCTAATTCATTAAATGATTTTAATTTAAAATCAGTAATATCTGGAGGTCTTTGCACATGAGGAGTCATAATAATCTCTTCAAAATTATTTTTAGAAGATGAAGCTTTATCATAAGTTTTTAAATAATTTTTTATTTGAATTATCAAAACAGTTAGTTCATCTAACTTTTTATCAAGAGAACCAATATGTTCACCTAGCACTTTAACATAAAGTCCCAAATAACTATTTTGAGAAATAAGATTATTAATTTCATTGATGGTGAATGCCACCACAACATCCTCAACAAATTTTTGAAAGGCAGTAAAAGTAATACCAGTATTATTAGGTAAAACGAAGGATGACTGAGGTGGATACACCGCTTTAATAATATTACCAGTTCCATCTTTATAAGATCTTTCAAGAACGTTGATGAATAATGGCAAATAAGTGGTTATAAATCAAGGCACAAAAGTCATAATTTGATTATGAAGGGCACAAGTTTCATAAAATTCTTGAGAAATATTATTCAAGTCATCAGTACTATAAGTGTCAAAAAGCCAAGTTTTAAACTGGTTCCATTTATCACTTAAAAATTCATTCTGAATGTACTTTCTTGCCAGCGAACCTGGGCTAAAATCTATTTGGTGTACATCCATCATCAAGTATTATTAAGATCAAAGTCCATTTCGGACTGAGAAGGAATATCCCTATCAGAAATATCAGAAGCAATATCATTTGCGTGAACAATATTAAACCTAGGATTAATCTTTGTTTTATTAATAAATTTATCACTTTGATCTGCAGATATAACAGATGGTAAAGTATGTAAAGAAGTAGCACGATTTTTGGCCGGACCATACGCAGGATCAATATGGGAAATATGATGCATAGCAGGCAATCTTCTAGAAGAAGAAAATGAATGTCTATTAAAAGGAATATCATTAAACTGCATACGAATCCTACCATCCGGATTTTGAGTGATATGAGAGTACTCAGAATTAGTGACTGCATCCGTCATCTGACTTGGAGGAATTACTGATTCTAAAGTCCAAGTAGTTGGAAAATTAATTTCTTCCTATTTTATAGGTCTTCTAGTAGTGACCTTAGATCTAGCAAAATTTGTTTCGACTAGAATTGTTTCATCTGATGTATCATATTACTTACATCTTGAACGTAGAAAGCAATTTAAAATATATTCTATAAGACAAGCGAATTAATTCAGATCTAGGCGCATAATTATAACCATGTGTTTTAACATTTAAAGTCAAAGCATTAAGAATATTAGCATCAATTAAAGATAACTGCAGATTAGGTTGAGTATTAAAATAAACTGGACCATAGGCCACCGTAGATTCTATCGAACCCATTAAAGATTGTCTAAAATTTAGTTTTCTAACATCACGTAAAGCAGCTAAAAATGTTTCAAGTAACCCTTTGAGAGTTAACGGCTTAAAATCAATCTGTATCATGCCAATATGCAAAAAATTATACTGTAATTTATATATATCAATATCTCGCTTACTCAACAAACGAATAGTCTGTTCTGAAGAATTTAACGCCAAAGATTGTTCAGTTGTTTTTATCAGCTGTTTATTAGAAATCTTATCAAACCAACCATGATCATAAATGATTTTTATATTAATTTTAGGAATAGTCCATTTATTTAACAAATCAAGGTTTTGAGGTAGATCTACCTCTTTCAATCTAGTACATTTAGTACTCGTTTCTCCAAGATCCATAAAGACAAAGTTCATATCTATGTCGTATACTTCACATCAATCTCATATTTATTAAGAAAGTTCCAGCGTTATTTAATCAACGGATTATATTTCCCAGGTGAGCCATACAAAACCCATTCCTATTATGAAAATATCCTGATAGGTACAGGAAGTGTGGACTTTCAACACTTCTCGGGTTACAATACCAGCGAGAACGTTTATAACTTCTCTAAAATGATTATAAAACAAATTATATCAATCAACGATTGGGGAATTTCCTCAATGAAAGAGAGGCAGATCAGTCTTAACAAAGTCCCTACCAATTTCACTTATTGGGATTATATCAATGCTTTCAGCAAAGTTCTTTATTATAATAATGAGAGATATAAACACACCTGGTTTATAAAAGTTTATGGCAAAATATATTCCGAGCCAATTCCTAATTGGTTCCTTAACTGGTGGTCATATCATGGATCGACGGTAAAGATTTTACCAGAACCATTTTCCAAGTTATACAAAGAATGGGTTAAGGTCTCGCCAGATCTTAATAAATTATACCATGCAGATCATATCTGTTACTTTGAACAAATTGAACAAATTCATTATTTTATAGAATTCTCAATTCTGTGGATTCACAAATGGACTCCACAAGTCGGATTTAAAGAGGAACAAATTCCCTGTTTGTACCGAGTATACTATAATAATTTTTGGGACAAAATGATGAAAAGAGATCCCAAAACAAAGGTATTATAAGGACAAGAACTATTAGATGTTATATCCCAGACTATTGTTGATTATAGTTCTTCTCCTGATAAAGGAATGATAGTCGATAACTCGGTTAAACATATTGCTCGACGGATTTCAAATCAAGAAGGCAACAAAGAAGAATTAATAAATAATTATTTGGAAGAAGTTAGGAGAAATTTACTCCTAAATGTTAATCAATACGCCAAATCTGCCGTGTCTATGCGAAGTGAAAAAGTGATGACACTCGAGATGATATTCCCGAAGCCTATGAATCAATGGCAGAAGAAATGAAGAAAAGAGATCAAGAATTCATTCAGGAATTGACAAATAAAGCAAAAGAACATTAAAGGTCTTTATCAACAGTAGAAAAACTGTTGATCTACAGTAGATATACTGTTATAGGGGCCCATTGATAAGGACCCATTGTACTGTAGATAGATGCTTTTCCTTTCTATAAATAAGGTCATTTGTAATATAGAAGGAGCAAGTTTTAGAAACCACTTCTCTCTCTTGTCTCTCCTTTCTTTTGTAATCTCTTAAGTTAGTAAGTGTGTTTACCTGAATATATTCACCGGAGTTATAAATAAAAGCTTTCAGTTTGTATAGGCCTTGGTGTTGGCCTTTGCTACAAAGTATTTACTTCTCTCCTTTTCTTTTTAATTTCTCCAATCTAGAGCCGTGACTATGTCCAGCTAAAAGAATCATATCTATGTCGGATATCTAGCTTCACTTTTATATTTACTATGAAAGATCTAGACTTTATTTAAATATGAATAAATTTCTATATAGTTTCTTGATTTGGTTCCGAGATGGTTGGTACAGTCAGATACGATGCAATACATTATTAGCTTTGTCTTAGTGACTCTGTTGGGCCAGCCGTGGTTTTAGCCTGAAAAATGAGTTTGATAAGTAAGGCACCTCATACCCGGTTAGAACTGGCAGACACATGGGCTTAATAACAATATGTATTTAAATCTCGACAAACTCCTTGCTTGGGTAAACGGACTAAGTCCTTCCATACAGTCATAAAACTATATAAAAATTTGTATATATTTTGATTCGCATTCCTTGAATTCAGATGTTGACAAGCTAGATTGAAGATGATCGTGTGGACTACCGCCTGTCTTCTGAGATCCTGTTTCGTTGGTTATATCTACGGATCAAAGTGATAAATTTGTTAATAAAATAAAGATTAATCCTAGGTTAAATATTGTTCATGCAAATGATATTGCTTCTGATATTTCTGATAGGGATATTCCTTCTCAGTCCGAAATGGACTTTGATCTTAATAATACTTGATGATGGATGTACACCAAATAGATTTTAGCTCAGGTTCGCTGGCAAGAAAGTACATTCAGAATGAATATTTAAGTGATAAATGAAACTAGTTTAAAACTTGGCTTTTTGACACTTATAGTACTGATGACTTGAATAATATTTCTCAAGAATTTTATGAAACTTGTGCCCTTCATAATCAAATTATGTCTTTTGTGGCTTGGTTTATAACCACTTATTTGCCATTATTCATCAACGTTCTTGAAAGATCTTATAAAGATGGAACTGGTAATATTATTAAAGCGGTGTATCCACCTCAGTCATCCTTCGTTTTACCTAATAATACTGGTATTACTTTTACTGTCTTTCAAAAATTTGTTGAGGATGTTGTGGCGGCAGTCACCATCAATGAAATTAATAATCTTATTTCTCAAAATAGTTATTTGGGACTTTATGTTAAAGTGCTAGGTGAACATATTGGTTCTCTTGATAAAAAGTTAGATGAACTAACTGTTTTGATAATTCAAATAAAAAATGATTTAAAAACTTATGATAAAGCTTCGTCTTCTTAAAATAATTTTGAAGAGATTATTATGACTCCTCATGTGCAGAGACCTCCAGAAATTACTGATTTTAAATTAAAATCATTTAATGAATTAGATGAACTTCTTACTAAAAAGTTTACTAAATTTAAAGCAAGTCCTTTAGACTTATCTGAAAACTTTGCTGATGAAATGGAAAATGCTTTTGATTTTAAAGAACATGTTTCGTTAGAGTTTAATAAACTCCATGGTTATCCTAAAAAGAATAGTGTTAATACTAAATTCGCGCATAAACCCAGTATGCAGACTTATTATTATCCTAGACCAACTCCTCAAGATGTTCTTATAGAGGAACGAGATTGGAATCAGACTAATACGTCTTATAGCGGTACTGAAATTTATGAATGGAACCTTGATGCGCTAACTGATAGACAGCTTACTATTATGGTACACAGAATGCTTATGTATGCAACTATTTGCAAAAATATTCCCAACTCCGATAGAAATATTTGCAAAATGATAATTGCAGGTTTTACTGGCCAACTTCGTGGCTAGTGGGATAATTATATGACTCTTGAACAAAAAGCTGTTGTAATTAATGTCGTTTCTACTACTGCAGGTGTTGATAACCTAGGTATGACTCTTGTTGCGAATAGAGAAGATGTCATTTATACCCTAGTTTTAACTATTTTAGAACATTTTAATGGTAGATTTACCAATAAGTTTGAAACTGTTCGCACTTTGTTAAATGGTTTAAGATGCAGAACCTTGGGAGAGTTCAGGTGGTATAAAGATACTTATATGAGTAGGGTGATGGAACTACCTGAAAACAAGTATGAGTATTGGAAAGCTAAGTTTATAGATGGTCTTCCCTCTTTATTTGCCTTAAGGGTTAAGAATATCCTTAGAGATGAGAATGGTGAAATTCCTTATGGTAATTATACCTATGGTAGGCTGATAGGCGTTTGCACTCAAGAATGAATAAACTTGTGCAATGAATTAAAAATATCTAGACAACTTAAGATGGATAAGCGTCGAGAAAAATCTCAACTAGGAGACTTTTGCACCCAGTTTGGTTTACCTGAGATTCCAGGTAATAGCAAGAATAAAACCAAACATCGAGATCGAGATAATACAGTTGAACCTTATAGGAAGAAGAGACATAGACGTAGGTCTAGGGAAGAATGGAATGAGAGAAAAGCCTCTCGAAAATCTGGTAGATTTACCAAAAATAGGTCTAGGCGAGAACTTGTCAAAATTAAGTATTATAGGTGTGGAAATTTCGGACATATAGCTCCTAACTGTAAGCTTGAAAAGCTTAAAACCTTAGAACTTGATGACGGTGTTCATGATAAAGTTTATAGTTTCCTTTATACTTCTGGTTCGGAATCAGATTATGATTTAGTATCAAGTTCTGGTTCTGAAGATAATAAATTGCCTGAAACTGTTCAGAATGTCAATCCTAATGCTTGTGATACTTGTAAATTTGGTCAAGGTGATATGTGTTCTTGTGAAAATGATGAATTTTATAAATTACAATCTCAATTTGAAGATTTAAATCTTAACACTATTACTTCTGATAATGTTATAGAACTGCTAAAACAAGTTACTGATAATAATCTCCGTGAAAAAATTATTCAATTAGCGTTTAATAATACTGCTAGTTCTTCAAAAAATTATGTTAAATAAAAGAATGATTTTGAATACTTTGCCCCTTATTCTATATCTGAAGTTCATGACAGACTTAATAAACAAACTATTTCTACAAGGGATTCTTCTTTTGATGATTTGAAGAATGAAATTCAAAATTTGAAAAATGAGATTAAATCTATTAAACAAAATCAAATGATTTGTGATCATTGTATTACTCAGATTGAAACTATTAATAACAAAGGAAAAAATATTGTTGAAGAAAATACTCTGGCAAAAACTCTTAATATTGATCCTAGACAAGGTATGTTTTTAGGACTTATGCAAATTGTCACTGCTCATAAATGGTATGTTAAATGCACCATTTTAATTGATAATAGCTTTTCTATCACTAACATTGATATGATTGATAGTGGAGTAGATGTAAGTTGCATTCAAGAAGGACTTGTACCTACTAAGTACTTTGAAAAAACAACTCACATGGTTAAATCTGCATCAGGACATGCTTTAGATATAAAGTATAAATTGCCTAATACTCGTATTTGCCAAAATAAAGTCTGCTTTCCGCATTTCTTTTTTCTTGGTAAAAAATCAGTTATATCCTCCAATTATACTTGGAACTCCTTTCATAAATGCTATATACCCTTTTACCTACATAAATGCTAAAGGTTTTTCGGCTACTTATGAAAATTAGGATATAAATTATATTTTTATCACTGATCCTATTTCTCGTGATATTAATGTTTTAATTGATATGAAACAAAAGCATGTTGATTCTTTACAATTAGAATTATTTAGTATGAATATATTTGACACTGTGAAATCCACTAAAGTACAGGAAAAAAATTAAAGTGATTTCCGAACAAATGGCCGTTGATATTTGTGCCGATCACCCTAGTGCTTTTTGGAATCGTAAAAAGCATATTGTCACTCTTCCCTATGAAGATAATTTCTCCGAGGATAATATTCCTACTAAATCTCGTCCTTGTCAGATGAATGCCGAATTAGTAGAATTTTGCAAAAAGGAAATTGATAATTTACTACATAAAGGTTTGATCAAACCTTCAAAATCTCCTTGGTCATGTACTGCATTTTATGTTAACAATTCAGCTGAAAAAGAACGGGGTGTCCCCAGGTTAGTAATAAATTACAAGTCATTAAATAAATATTTAAAATGGATCAGATATCCAATTCCGAATAAAAAAGATTTATTGTCTAGATTATATGATGCCAATATATTCTCAAAATTTGATTGAAAATCAGGTTATTGGCAAATTAAAATCTTTAAAGAACATTCTTATAGAGCAACTTTTAACGTCCCATTTGGACAATACGAGTGGAATGTTATGCCATTTGGTTTAAAAAACGCACCCTCTGAATTTCAAAAAATTATGAATGATATTTTTAATCCATATTTGGATTTTATCATAGTTTATATTGATGATATTTTGGTTTATTCAAACACTCTTGAAATGCATATTAAACATTTAGATATTTTCTAGAAAATTGTTATACAAAATGGTTTGGTAATTTCTAAACCGAAAATGAGTTTATTTCAAACTAATGTCAGATTTCTCGGACATCTTATTTGTCAGGGGAAGGTAACCCCTATTCAACGATCAATTGACTTCGCTTCTAAGTTTCTCGACGTTATTATAGATCAGACACAATTACAAAGATTTTTGGGAACTTTAAATTATATATCTCCCTTTTATAAAAATTTATCTAGAGACTTGGCCCCTTTATATGATAGGTTAAAAAAAGGATCATAAATCGCCTTGGACTGATAGTCATACCACTTTGGTAAAGAATATAAAACTTCGTGTTCAATCTTTACCTTGCTTAACTCTTGCAAACCCGACTTGGCAAAAAATAGTTGAAACCGATGCATCTAATATTAGTTATGGTGGGATTTTAAAATAGATTAATCCTCACGATAAAACTAAATATTTGATTCAATTTCATTCAGGAAAATGGAGCGATGCTCAGAAAAAATACGCTATGGTAGCTCATGAAATGCTAACCATTGTTAAATGTGTATTGAAATTTCAAGATGATTTATACAATCAAAAGTTTTTGATAAAAACGGATGCTCAATCCGTAAAATATATGTTTGACAAAGATTTCAAACATGATGCTTCGAAATTAATGTTTGCTAGGTGGCAGGCCCAGTTAGCTCCTTTTGATTTTGATATTCATTATAAAAAGGGAAGTGATAACTCTCTTCCGGATTTCTTATCCAGAGAATACCTATCGTCTTAATGGGATTTTTATCTCCTTTTCTTTTAGATAAAATGTTGATTACTATTATAAAGGTTGTACCCCTTAATAGAGATGTACAAGGAATAATTATATACAAAATTATAGATGCCATGATGAGAGACATCATTGCAGAAATTTGTTTTTGTGAAGAAATTATTGATTTCTATAGTTATTATTATGACATTGACATTGAATAAAACTAAATGTTTTGTTTGTAGGATGGATCCTCCTTGGGCAACTAAGGTTCGAGGAAGATCGGGTTATACCAGAGGAAGGGGAAGATCATCCCCAGGAGCATCAGGATCTTCATATGGATCCTCTTTATCTAATTCTCCTATTATACAGCGAGGCGGGATGAGTCTAGTGAACTTGAAAAGTTCTTCTAAAGAAGTCTCTTCTATTCATCTGGAAGATATTTCGGAGAATAACCTATTATATGCTTAGTTACAAGAATATTTATCTCAAAAGAAAACTGAGAAAAGTGATACATTGGCTACAATAGCAAAAGAAGACATTGATGATATCAAATCTTATGAGAAAGTAGCAAAGAAAGAAATTATATTTCTTTTGGAAAATGAAGAGATTCAGCGAAAAGAAGAACCGTGGAAAATATTCCAGCGTTATTTAATCAACGGATTATATTTCCCGGGTGAGTCATACAAAACCCGTTCCTATTATGAAAATATCCTGATAGGTACAGGAAGTGTGGACTTTCAACACTTCTTGGGTTACAATACCAGCGAGAACATTTATGTTCATACTAAATAATTCAAGTTATAAAGAATTAACATGCTTCTATTCCATATCAATTAAAGTATTAATATCACGGGAAATTAGTTCAGTGATAAAAGTATAACTTATATTCTGATTATTATATGTGGCCGAAAAACCTTTAGCATTTATGCTAGTAAATGGGTAAATATCATTTATAAAAGGTGTTCCAAGTATTATCGGAGGGTATAACTGATTTTTAACCAAGAAAAAGAAATGCGGAATGCAAGTTTTATTTTGGAAAATACAAGTATTGGGTAGTTTATACTTTATATCTAAAGCATGTCCTGATGCAGATTTAACCATATGAGTTGTCTTTTCAAAGTATTTGGTAGGTACAAGACCTTCCTGAATGCAACTCACATCAGCTCCACTATTGATTATGGCAACATTAGTTATAGAAAAACTATTATTAATCAATATAGTACATTTAACATACCATTTATGCGCAGTTACAATTTGCATCATTCTGGGAATCATACTTTGTCTAGGATCAAAATGAACAAATTTTTCAGGAGTATTTTCTTCAGCAATATTTTTCCCCTTGCTATTAGTAGTTTCTATCTGAGTAATACGGTAATCACAAATCATTTGATTTTGTTTGAGAGATTTAATCTCATTTTTTAAATTTTCAATTTCTCCCTTTAAATCATCAAAAGAGGAATTTCTTGTAGAAATAGTTTGTTTATTGAGTCTATTTTGAACTTTAGATAGAGAATATGGAGCAGAATATTCATATTCAGAATCAATTTTTTTCAAATTTTTTGAAGAACTAGCCTTGTTATTAATTGCTAATTGAATAATTTTTTCACGAAGATTATTATCAGTAACTTCTTTTAAAAGTTCTATCACATTATCAGAAGTAATAGTGTTAAGATTTAAATCTTCAAATTGAGATTGCAATTTATAAAATTCATCATTTTTACAGGAACAAATATCCCCGTGACCAAGTTTGCAAGTATCACAAGCATTATTATTAACATGCTGATTATTATCAGATAATTCAGGCAAATCAATATTTTCTTCAGAACTTGAACCGGACTCATAATCGGACTCCGATCCGGAAGTATGAAGGAAACTATAAACCTTATCATGAATTTCTTCATCAAGTTCTAGGGTTTTCAACATTTCAAGCTTGCAATTGGGTGCTATATATCCGAAATTGACACACCTATAACACTTAATTTTTGCGAGTTCCCTCTCTTAGACCTATTTTTGGTATATCTATTAGATTTATGATAAGCTTTTCACTCATTTCTTTCTTCTTTGGATCTACGTCTATGCCTAGACCTTCTTTTTCTATAATAGTCAACTGGATTAAAACCTCTAGAATCTCTATGTTTGGTTGTCTTCTTGCTATTAGCTGAAGTATCAGGTAAACCAAACTAAGAACAAAAATCTCCTAGCTGGGATCTTTCCTTAACTTTATCTATCTTAAGCTGTCTAGAAAGTTTTAATTCGTTGCACAAGTTTATCCCTTCTTGAGTGCAAACTCCTATCAACCTACCGTAGGTATAATCACCATAAGGAATATCTCCTTGCTCATTTCTAAGGATTTTTTTAACCCTTAGTGCAAATAATGGGGGAAGGCCATCTATGAACTTAGCTTTCCAATGCTCATATTTATTTTCTGGTAGTTCCATCATCCTACTCATATAAGTATCTTTATACCATCTGAATTCTCCCAAGGTTCTACATCGTAAGCCGTTTAACAGGGTACGAACCGTTTCGAACTGATTGGTAAATCTACCATTAAAATGTTCTAAAATGGTTAAGACTAAGGTATAAACCATGTCTTCTCTATTAGCAACAAGAGTCATGCCAAGGTTATCAACACCTTCATTAGTAGAAACAACATTAATCAGCGTAGCTTCTTGCTCGACGGTCATATAATTATCCCACCAACCTCGAAGTTGGCCCGTAAAACCTGTAATAATCATTTTGCAAATATTTCTATCTATGTTTTTAACATTTTTACAGATAGTTGCATACATTAGCATTCTATGCACAAGAATAGTAAGCTGTCTATCTGTTAAGCCATCAAGATTCCATTCATAAATTTCAGAACTGCTATAAGAGGTATTAGTCTGATTCCAGTCTCATTCTTCTACAAGAACATCTTGAGGAGTAGGCCTGGGATAATAATAAGTTTGCATGCTTGGTTTATAAGCAAATTTATTATTACCACTACTCTTTTTGGGATAACCTTAAGTTTATTAAATTCTAAGTCAACATAATTTTAAAGTGTTTTCCATTTCATCCGCAAAACTTTTAGACAAATCCATAGGACCTGATTTAAATTCTGAAAACTTTTTATTAAGAAGTTCTTCTAATTCATAAGTCGTTTTAAATTTAAATTCTGAAATCTCAGGAGGTCTCTGCACAGGAGTAGACATAATAAGAGTTTCCTTATTATTTTTAGAAGTAGATTCTTTATTAAAAGTCTTTAAATCATTTTTTATTTGTATTATTAAAGCAGTTAGTTCATCTAACTATTTATCAAGAGAACCAATATGTTTACCCAAAACTTTAACATAAAGTCCCAAATAATTATTTTGAGAAATCAAATTATTAATTTCGTTGATGCTGACTACCGCAACATCTTCTTCAACAAATTTTTGAAAGACAGTAAATGTAATACCTGTATTATTAGGTAAAACAAAGAATGACTGTGGTGGATAAACAACCTTGATAACATTACCATTTCCATCTTTATACGATCGTTCAAGAACGTTGATAAACAAAGGTAAATAAGTGGTTATAAACCATGGCACAAAATACATAATTTGATTGTGCAAAGCACAAGTTCCATAAAACTCTTGAGATATATTATTCAAATTATCGGCACTATAAGTGTCAAAAAACCAAGTTTTAAACTAATTCCATTTAGTACTTAAAAATTCATTCTGAATGTATTTTCTTGCCAAGGAACCTGGGCTAAAATCTATTTGATGTGTATTCATCATTAAGTATTATTAAGGTCAAAATCCATTTCGGACTGTGAAGGGATATCCTTATCAGAAATATCAGAAGCAACATCAGTTGCTTGAACAATATTAAGACGAGGATTAATTTTAATTTTGATTAAAAAATCTATCATTTTGATCAGTAGATATAATATATGGTTAAAGTATGTAACGAAGCAGCATGATTACGAGCTGGACCATATATAGGCTCAATAGGGGAAATATGATGCAAAGCAGGCAATCTTCTAGCAAAAGAAAATGAATGTCTACTAAAAGGAATATCATTGAACTGCATACAAACCCTATCATCCAGATTTTGAGTTATATGAGAATACTCAGAATTAGTGACTACATCTGCCATCTGATTTGTAGGAATTACTGATTCTAAAGTCCAAGTAGTTGAAAAATTAATTTCTTCCCATTTTATAGGTTGTCTAGTAGTGACCTTAGATCTAGTAAAATTAGTTTCTACTAAATTGTTTTAGCAGATGTATCATTTAACTTAATCGGGGATTTAATGTAGAAAGCAATTTGAAATAGATTCTATAAGACAGGCAAATTAATTCAGAACCAAGTGCATAATTATAACTATGCATTTTAACATTCAAAGTTAAGGCATCAAGAATATTAGCATCTGTTAAAGATAACTATAAATTCGGTTGAATATTAAAATAGACTGGACCATATGCCACAGTAGATTCAATCGAACCCATTAAAGATTGTCTAAAATTTAAATTTCTAGCATCTCGCAAAGCAGCTAAAAATGTCTCCGGTAACCCTGTAAGAATCAAAGTCTTAAAAGCAATTTGTATCATGCCAATATGCAAGAAATTATACTGTAATTTATACATGTCAATATCTCATTTATTTAACAAACGAATAGTCTGTTCGGGTGAATTTAACACCAAAGATTGTTCAGTAGTTTTAATCAATTGTTTATTAGAGATTTTATCAAACCAATCATAATCATAAATGGTTTTTATATTAATTTTTGGAATTGTCCATTTGTTTAACAAATCAAGGTTTTGAGGTATATCTACCTCTTTCAATCTAGTACTTTTGGTACTAGTATCTCCAAGATCCATGAAAACAAAAAATCATATCTATGTCGTATACTTCATATCAATTTCATAAATACCATGAAAGTTCTTAGGATATGATACCAACGAATTATTATTATTATTATTATTATTATTATTATTATTATTATTATTATTACTATTGTTGTTGTTGTTGTTATTATTATTATTATTATTATTATTATTATTATTATTATTATTATTATTATGATTATGATTATGATTATTATTATTATTATTATTATTATTATTATTATTATTATTATTATTATGATTATGATTATGATTATGATTATTATTATTATTATTATTATTATTATTATTATTATTATTATTATTATTATTATTATTATTATTATTATTATTAGATTTACAGGATTAAGGACCTGGCGGTAATCCGCCCAATCATAGATCAAGCAAGTCAAGCATCGTTAGTCCGCCTGCGAAAGAATCAAAATATATAAGAATTTTGGCATAGTTTTTCAGACTGCATGATAAGCCTTTTACCCGAGCAAAGGGTCTATCAGAATCTAATACATAGAACTTATTGAGCCCATGTGTCTGGCAGTTCTAACCGGGTATGAGGTGCCCTACTAATCAAAACTCCTTTTTGGGCTTAAAACCACGGCTGGCCAGACGGAGTCACTAAGACAAAGCCAATAAGAGTAATACTAGATTCGACTGTACCTCGATCTCGGAACCAAGTCGAAAAGCCATAATAAAATTTCTTTATATTTAAATAAATCTTTGATCCGTTCATGGTCTATATAGGAGAAGAGTAAGTTATTCGATATAGATTATCTTCAGCCAGACATAGTCCTAGCTAGGAGAGATATACTAAAAAGAAAGACTAAAATAGTTACCTTATAAAGGACGCTGTCTTCAAGATCCAAGAACTCTGAAGAACTGATCAGTTTATTTATATGATATGAATATCGGAACAGTACTCGAAGAGAGACTTTACAAAAGATTTACAAAACAACTTAAAGAAAAGAGAGAGCACTTATAAATTTTTCTGATGCCTTTCTCACAATAAGCTAAGACTTATATAGACAAAATTTAAAAGACAAGAGGAATCTATGTACAGTGAAAAAGGACCCTCATCTGGGTCCCTGAACAGTGTATCTATTATTTAGTGGGGCTTCAACAGTAAACCTACTATTGAGTGGGCCTGTCTTCACATGTCTTCACTCGACTATGTTTCCTTTATCGTATTCTTGCCTTTATCTAAGGCCTTTATTTGTTGTAGGAAATCTTCCGCCTCATGTAATTCAGTGGCCGACAGCATATGATCTGATTCGATATGTTGTGAGTCTTCTACATCATTGCTAGTTTCACTTCGCATTGAAGTATCAGATTTATCAATCTGAGTTATGGTTTGAAGTAAATTCTTTCTTACTTCCTCAAGATAATCTTGAATCATTTGTTCTTTATCTCCTTCCTGAAAGGAGATTCTTATGGCAATATGTCGTACTGAGTTATCCTCTCTAGACGAATTGTTTCATAATCAACAATTTTTTCTTTAATAGAATCTATAAGTTCTTGACCAATTAATTGTTTAGTCTTGGGATCTTGTTTCAAGAGCTTATCCTAAAAATTATTATAGTAAGTCCTGTACAAACAAGGAATATTTTCCTCGTTGAACCCTACTTCAGGTGTCCATTTATGGATCCAGGGTATTGAAAATTCTATGAAAAAATAGATTTGATCTATCCTTTCAGTCCAACATACATGATCTTCTTGGTATAACCTATTCAGATCTGGCGATACTTTAGTCCATTCTTTATATAAATTTAAGAATGGTTTTGGTAGAATTTGAATGGTTGGACCATGGTATGACCACTAGTTAATAAACTAATTTGGTATTGATTCGGCAAAAATCTTTGCGCACACCTTTACAAACCAAGTGTGTTTGTGTTTATCATTGTTATAGTATAGCACTTTATCAAATGCTCGAATATAATCCCAATACATGAAATTCATTCTGGTATAGTTGAGACTTATCTGTCTTTCTTTCATGGCTGACATGCCCCAGTCTTCGACAGATATGATCTGCTTAATAATGATTTTGGAAAAGTTATAACTTTTCTCATGTGGGTTATGACTCACACCTGAAAAGTGCTGAAATTCTGCACTTCCTGTACTCATCAAAATTTCTTCATAATAAGATTGAGTTTATAAGACTGGCTTGGAAAATATAATCCATTTACCATATATCGTTGGTATATCTTCCACGGTTCATCCTTTCGCTGTAAATCAGAATTTTCTAAAAGAAATATAATTTCTTTTTTCTGTAATTTTTCATAGGATTTGATATCATCAGAATCCTCTTTTATGACTGAAACAAAAGTATCTTTTTGCTTCTTACCTTCCAAGTAGGACTGCATATGAGCATACAAAGGACTATCTTTTGGAATATCTTCCAAATTAACCAATTACTGTGAACTGGATGAAGATTCTTCTTGAGAAAAAGTTCTTTTATTAATCAAAGTTCTTTTTCCCACCTATATAACTGGGGAATTTGACTCGGATCTGTATAACGATCCTCGTGATGATCTGGTTATGGATCCGTATGACGGATTACCATAATTTCCTCTGTTGGGGGCTGTTATTCCCCTTCCTCTTCCTTTAACATGAACCCAAGGTGGATCCATCCTGCAAACGTAGCAACTTTCCGTTATCATTCAGAAAAATAATCTGTCAGATAATCATCTGAATAATATTCTATCTGAATATGAGAAAAATATTCACTTAAGATTTTATCCACAATCTTAGTAATAATATAATTTTTCATATCTCTGGGTAAAAGTGCTAGAACTCTTAGTATAACCATAAGAGTTTCGTTATCAAGAAAGGTTTGGAAAAACATGATTATTGAATATATTCTCTGGATAAAAAATCTAGTAAAGAATTATCAACTCCCTTTTTATACTGAATCTCGAAATCAAAAGGGGCTAATTGTGCTTGTCACCTGGCGAATATCAATTTCGAAGCATCGTGCTTGAAATCTTTTTCAAACATAAATTTAACCGATTGAGCGTTAGTTTTTATCAAAAACTTCTGGTTGTATAAATCGTCCTGAAATTTGAGAACGATGGTTAACATTTCATGTGCTACCATTGCATATTTCTTCTGGCTTCATTCCATTTCCCTGAATGAAACCTAATCAAATATTCTCTCTTCTTCTTCTTCTTCTTCTTCTTCTTCTTCTTCCCGTTCTCTTCATCTTTTTCTTTTTCCCGTTCTCCTCAACTTTTTCTTTTTCTTCTTTTTCATACATTGTTGGTCTTTGTTGTTATTCTTTGTGCTTCTTCTTCTTCTTATTTTTTTCTTGAATCAGATTTTAGCTAATCAATGGATCAGATTTCATTTTCTATCAATTGTCATTACTTCATAAGTGATTGTGTTCACACACCATTGTTTGGTAAGTAATTAATAGTTCTTTGAATCATTCATCATCAGTTGGGTATACTTGCAATTTTTTCAATAATTTACATTCTCGTTACCAATAGATAGTTATATCTATTGCAACAGTTGACTATTGAAACAGATGGTAGTCTTATGTTACAACAGAAAGGTTTTATATTGCAACATATTACCTTCATGTTGCAACAGACTAGTCATATGTTGCAACATATGACTTTCCTCTTGGAGATGTTTCAACAGAATAGCCATATGCTGCAACATATGATTTATCAGTCGCAATGGAATAGTCATATATTGCAACATAAAACTTACATATGTTGTAACATATGATTTATGTGTCACAACAGAATAGTTATATGTAGCAGCATATGACTTACATGTTGCAACAGAATAGGTGTTGCAACATATAACTTACACATGTTGCAACATGTAATTTATATGTCGCAACAGAATATTTATATGTAGTAACATATGACTTACATGTTGCAACAGCCGCAACAAAATAGCCATATGTTGCAACATATAACTTACATATGTTGCAACATGTGATTTATGTATCGCAACATAATAGTTATATGTAGCAACATTTCACTTGCATGTCGCAACAGAATAGTCATATTTTGCGACATATAACTTACAGATGTTACAATATATGATTTATGTGTCGCAACAAAATAGTAATATGTAGCAACATATGACTTTTATGTCACAATAGAATGGTCATATGTTAAAACATATCATTTACAGGTTCCAAAAAAATAGTCATATGTTGCAACATATAACTTACAGATGTTGCAACATGTGATTTATGTGTTGCAACAAAATAGTATATGTAGCAACATATGAATTTTATGTCGTAATAGAATAGTCACATGTTGCCACATAAGACTCATATGTTGCAACAGATGATGAAGTTGTATTCTATCATTAATACTAATTGTTTATTGAATTAATTTCTTCAGGTACAATAAATAGAGGGATTATTTGTAGGGATTGACTGTTGTGGTTAATGGATCGATAAGAAAAATTAATATATTTGGCATTGTAAGAATGGTAAGAAAGGGTCGGTAGGGATGACTATCGAAAGAAATATTTTGTATGATAATTTTGTGAATTTAATCATCCATAGTTGTGGACTAAATTGTCAATCGAAAGATCTTGTCATCAATTACATTCCTAATTTTTTTTCATAATGAGAAGGTCTTAGCTTTTAAAATAACTGATCAACCTAGTTTGCTTGTTTATTTGGGAGGAGCAGTGAGACCCATATTAAGAGTCTACCTAGTTGAAAAATCCTATCGAGGAGAATCATAAGCTAGAAGAAGACCAACAAGATATGTTAAATGATAAATTTGATGTTGTGGACATGAATAATCACGATGATGAAATTGAAAGAGATGAAGTGCCAGACCTTGGGAGCAACAATCCTCCTACACCTATTATTGACAGAAACAATCCAGCTTCGTCTTAATCATCACGTGGGAGTAATGTTCAAGATGATGAAACCTGTTTTTACAAGGGAATGACATTCAAGAACAAATAAGAACTAACAAATTCATTGAAATTGCTTAAAATAGTTAGACTAAAAAAGGTGATTAATTCTCATAATGTGTATTCTTTTAAATGTTCATATCCAGAGTGTTATTGGTGGAAGAGGGCTATGAAATTTATAAATAGTGACAGGTTTATCATTAGAATCTACGAAAAGTACCATACATGTGGTTCAGAGCATCTTATAAGCCATAATCTGCATGCCACGACAAAAGTCATAGGTAAGTACTTTGAAAATAGGTTTACCAATAGTAACGGCCAATCCACAAGAGACATGTCAAATCAACTCCACACAAAATTGGGTTGTAAGGTAAGCTATTGGAAGATTAATAAGGAAATGGATCATGCTAAGTCTTTGGTTAGGGGAACACATGAGCATGAGTATGCAGTGCTTAATGCGTACCGTTACATGCTTGAAATTGCAAATCCAGGAAGCAAGACGACATTGTCGCTCAATGAAAATGGGAGGTTCAAGTACTTCTTTATATTATATGTCGCTTGGATAATTGGTTCTCAATAAATGAGAAAAGTAATAGTCGTTGATGGGACATTCTTAAGGAGCAAGTATGAAGGAGTTTTGCTATTTGCGGTGGCACAAGATGCTGAGAATCATATATTTCTAGTAGCTTTTTGTGTTATGGACAAGGAATGTGATGCCTCATATGAATACTTTTTTGAACAGATGAGAAGCTATGTAAATGATACTGATAAGTTGTGCATTATTTCTGAAAGGCATCCAAGTATTCGAAAGTTGTGCATTATGGTCGTTGCATGAGACACCTTGGGGAAAATAATTTTTATAAAGCAGCAAAGGCGTACGATAGATGTAAGTTCAATGACCATTTCAATCAAATAAGAGGTTAGTACCAAAGACGGCTGAAACTCTTGAACGTATTGGATTCCACACATGGAGCAGGGCATTTTGCCCGGGAAATAGGTACATTATTGCCTATACTATCTTGTTTGAGTTTATTGTAATTTGATGTTTTATTGATTGATTTTTATTTTTTGTTGTGTAGATATAACATTATGACGTCAAACATAGCGGAGTCAGTTAATGCTATGTTTGATGTTGAAAGAGAATTTCTCATTGTCGCTCTATTTGATGAAATAAAAAGGAGAATTGCACTTTTATTTCACCAGAGGCGTATGGAGTTGATGAACTCTGCAAATAGATTTGTTCCTTCAATTGAAAAAGACATATCAAAGTATGTCAACCTGGGCAACAAGTTGCTAGCTCATCAAATTGCTAACTACAAGTTCAGTGTCACTGGTCATGGTGATGTTGCTATGGTGGATCTATAAAGAAGAACTTGGAATTTTAGAAGTTTTGACTTGGACAAAATTTCTTGTCCACGTGTCAAGGCAGCGCTTTGATTCCAATATGGTGCTGATTTTGGAAATCAGGTTTATGAGTACTCATCTCCATATTATTCAGTGAAAAAAATACATAATTGCACATTGTGAGAAAATTCACTTGGTGCCACCTGAAGATTCTTGGATTGTCCCTTTGGATATCATAGAGAGAGAAATACTTCCTCCATATATTAATCCAAGCAAACTTGGAAGAAGGAGATAGATATAAGAGATGGCGTGGAGTTGATGAATCATTTCCAACAAGAAAAAAATAAGTGTTCTATATGTAAGTACTTTGGCCACAAAAGAACTACATGCCCAAATCAAAATGCTCCATAAGTACAGTTGAATTTAATGAATGTTCTTTTTTATTTGAGATTGATGTATCTTATCTTAATTTGAATCAGCTTATGCTATTTATATTAAATGTGTGATTTCTTTTGAAATGATGCATCTTTAAAACATAATTGTGCATTGTTACAACATATGTCAATTATGTGTTACTACTTACAACTCAATATTGCATCTGTTGAGATGTTAGTTGTGTGTTAGTTCCTACAACATAATTGTGCATCTGTTCCAACATATATCAATTATGTGTTAGATCTTCAACAAAAGATTGCATATGTTTCGATATATATCAATTATGTGTTACAAGTACAACATAATAACATATATGTTCCAACAGAGTAGGCATGTGTTGCAACATATTTCTAATTAATAATTACGTGTTAAGTGTGAACAATTAATAATTACTGTCATTGGAACAACTTTCAAGAAAAGCCTATCATTAATTACAATTCTTCATATTTTATCCTTTTTTTCAAAAAAAAAAAAAAGTTTGTTGCATTTGAAAAGTCAAAAGTTGCAATTTCTTCTTTAGAAGTTGTAACTTTTCACATACATTCCTTATAAGAGAAAAGGCAAGACTTTTGCTGGGAAGGAAGAAATTTTTTTCAAAAAAGACTAGGAGTAAAAAATGAAAAGTTAAAAACTACATTGAATCCCTTCTGAGGTGTCTACTTATTGATATCGTTGAAAGGATTGCTTTCGGCTCCTTCAAAGATTTAATGAATATTAAATTAAGGTATGTATGTATATTAATCAATTTTATGCCTCTCTTTAATTTGATTTCCTAACCATTTGATTTGATTTCTCAGTTCCAGGATCCTTAATCAAGTCGGTAATGAACCTTTTGTATATCAAAAGGTAACATTGGTTGACTTTCCTAATTTTAGATGGTCGGTGAACCGTAGGTTAATAGTTCGAAAATTCATTTCTTTCCTAGATATTTGCAGAGCATCGGGGAATTTAAAAGCCATTTACAGAAAAGGCATGGTAGTTTTTAATATTTTTTATGTTTATTCACGTTTTTATCAATGTATTCTGCTTTTTGAATGTGTTATTTCTTCTGTAGTTTGAGTTTTTCAACAATAATGATTCAAATGCATTGGGAATGAATAATCAAGTAGCAGACGGAGGCCACATTGGTGCATCCTATGCGCTTGCTATAATTTCAATCTTCAAGGGCTGTGAATCCATGAGAGAAGGCTTAATGTTTATTGCCAACATGAAACAAACTGAGCCACAAAAACCCTAGACATGTCGATATAAATTACGACAAGTTTTAGGTGGAATGTGGGTGCCAGAACCTCATGTGTTGGGAAAAAGACCCATTTGTTGCACTTTTCATCAACATGAGTAAAGCTTTTGCAAGAATGGTTGGACCAAGAAAAGTGACGATGACGATGACGATGATGATGATATTCGTTGTGAATCATGTAGTTGTGATTTAGAACTAGATTATGTAATTAAATTTTTGCCTCACACCACTGTTTGATATGAATTCAATTAAATTATGACCTAATACAACATGTGGTTTTTGGTTGTGGTATTAAATTGTGACCTAATTTGACATTTTTCATTATTAAATTGCTTAATTTATAGATTAACAAATTCATCAATTAGACATATGTGGCATCATCTATTCATTCTATTGGATAATATGTTGAATTTTCTGTTGAAATAGCAACAGATCTGTCATATGTTGCAATATATGGATAACCTAACATGTGGTTTTTGGTATTAATTCAATTAAATTGTGACCTAATACAACATGTAGCACTAATATATAGTCCTGTAACATGTCTAAATACAAAATTATGGTCTAATACAAAAACTTCATCAATTTTATCAATATTTTTTGCAAATACTAGTATACCACTAGTTCATCATACAATGACTAAGTAATTCTATATGATAGTTATATAACACCATAGGAAATCATTGTTCAAAGTGTTATAACACTTTTTATTACTTAATTATGGTCCAAATTACTAAAATATGGTCTAATTTGACATTTTTCCTTATTAAATTGCTTAATTTATCGATTAACACATCCATCAATTAGACATTTGTGGCAACATATGTACATTTTGTTGGATAATATGTTGAATTTTGTGTTGAAATTGCAACAAATCTATCATATGTTGCAACATATGGATAATCTAACATGTAGTTTTCGGTATTAATTCAATTAAATTATGACCTAATACAACATGTAGCACTAATATATAGTCCTATAAGTACAAAATTATGGTCTAATACAAGAACCTTCATCAATTCTATAAATTATTTTTACAAATACTATTATACCACTAGTTCATCATATAATGACTAAGTAATTCCATATGATAGTTATATAACACCATAGGAAATCGTTGTTCAAAGTGCTATAACATTTTTTATTGGTTAATAATGGTTCAAAGTACAAAAATATGGTTCGATTTGACATTTTTCATTATTAAATTTCTTAATCTATCGATTAACACATCCATCAGTTAGACATTGGTGGCAACATATGTACATTTTGTTGGATTATATGTTAAATTTTGTGCTCAAATTGCAACAAATCTGTCATATGTTGCAATATATGAATAACCTAACATGTGGGTTTTGGTATTAATACAATTAAATTGTGACCTAATACAACATGTATCATGATCGAGGTAACGTCTCAAGCACACCTCATTCAATTCTAGGTGTAAATGGTCGTTAACTAGTATAAAACCCAACGAAGAGTTGGGGTCGAACCCACAAGGAGCGGTACGTGTCTAAATTTCAGTTATTAAGTGAACTATTTGGTTATAGAAATATAATTTATCGAGAATACATGTAAACAAGTCTAAAGGGGTGACAACGAATGTCGGGGGGGTTTGGATTGTCAATTATCAACTACAACACAATCAAACACGGACGAAGTAACAATCTAGAGAGGAATTCTCGGGATGTGATCGATTATAGGCAAATATCACTATATGGGTAATTGAAACTACTAATAAAAAGCTAAATATCAATGGGTAGGCTAGGCTACAAGTGAAATAGTCTTATTTCGAACAACTATCTCGAATCAAGTGATTTCTTTCGAACATCAACATGCTCAAAAAATAAGAATAGTCCACACCTTAATTCATCTACTCTATCAAGCTAGATAGGTAGAATCGAGATTAGGATTCACTCTTTCAAGCTAAACCCATATCAACCTGATAACTACAATCATCAATTGAAAGCTTTGATTCTAAAACCCACCTTTCAAGCAAGCCCAGAATTTTAAGTTCGAATTGCATTTACAACTACAATTCTTAATTTAAAAACAACATTCAATTAAATCCACTTTAATTAAGCATTTAAATTAGTAACTAACACTACCCATAAGCTAATTCAGCCCTTAATCACATGATCACACCCCAAGAATTGGAGTTTTAGACACATATCATAAAAATAGAGAAACGATTACCAAATACATTCGCCATGATCTGGGTTAAGGTTCCCAAGTCTTTACAATGGTCCAAATTGATGAAATTTAGAAATCCACTTGCAAATCCTCAAAATTAAGCTTAGAAATCCTCAAAGTCTACAATAAGAACTACAAACTAAGAGAAAACTCCAACTCTAGAAATGAGAACTGCAATAACTGGGAGAGAACTCCTCAAATTTCCTTTTAAAATCCCATTTATAATTTCCCACTTCTTGGCTAAAAAGTCCACTCGGCGAGATAAGTCGCGCCTCACCGAGTGGTTCGGCAATCTGTCGTTTGCCCTCTTTTAACACCATTTTTTATTGGTCCTCAGCATCCCAAGTCCTGTAACTTTGGGCGATCCAGTGTGTTGTCGTGGAATCGATCGTCGATTCACCGACTGCCCATTTCTGTCGCTGAGTTGGTTTTTCCCCAGAGTTGGCACGCTGGAACTTTTGACGAACTAAAGCACCACTGGGCGGTGCACCAAGTGGTCTTGGCGATCACCAACTTTTCTTTACTTCTTTGGCTTTTTAGTTTCTTTTTGATCGGTAATGTCCTTGCCTTGCTCCTTAGACTCCATAGCTGCAAATCAACATTTTAACATTAGTTTAGAGCATAAAATAGGCATTTGAGGACACTTATACTATCAAAACAAAGTCTTAAATGAGTCAAAATCTCGGACTCATCAACACCCCCAACTTAAACTTTTGTGTGTCCTCAATTAAAACTCAAGATCAGCAGTTCAATAAGGATGTCTACAAACAGTACTGCATAAGACTCAACATAAATGCACACAACAAGGTTCAAACTACTCTTACAATAATCAATTGTGCACTCAAAGTTTCAAATTGTGACTCATCATCATCAAGTATGCTCAAGCTCACAATGCTTGCTTCAAATGCAAGTTCAAGCATAATAAAAGTATTCAAATACCCTCACAGCAAAGATGATTCCATATTCACACAAAATTTCTCAACAATTTCAAGTACCAGAATCACATACAACTCTCACACTCACAAAGATGAACACATGCATGACTTCACCCATAGGTTTGCCCTTATTTTCCAATCAACATTCATTTCAGCTCACTCAAGATCACAAAGGTCTTTCCAAGGCTTATAACGAGGTTGAGTGTAAAGGTATGGTCATTTAGGATTATTGGCTTCTACCTTCATGAAGTATGACCTGAACATCACTTTTATCCTTTCTTTAACATTTCAAACATGCTCATAATCTACCCCATTATTCAACTTCATATGAGCCACCAGATACCCCATTTCTTTTGCAATTTTCACTACTTTATTTCACAATTTTTTCTCTTTTTCAATCATTTTCTTTTCTTTCTTTTCTTTCTTTTCTTTCATTTCCTTTTTGTTTTCTTTTTTTACATGGAGGCGTTCCATCTTTTTCAAAACAACTGATCAAAGGGGGAATTATTCACACTTCTTGACCATCCTTCTTTTTCACCACACCCTCAACTTAGGCTTTTGGCCTAAGTTGGCTATTTAAACATACCAATACTTCATGAAGGTAATGGTTGATGGGATAAAGGGGTCAAAGTTGTTCAACTTTCTTCCAAGAAAAGGATAGGCTCAAAAGATGCCAAGCAATGTTCACACATCTCACAAGGGTGAGCACAAAAGAGGTATATTATCAAATTGGCCACTCTTCATAATTCTCGCCTAAGATCATTTCAATTGCTTGCTTCACTTTAATCAATCGGACCAACGGGGCAAATTCTAGGTGTCACCAAATACATTGTTAAAGATGACCTCACCACACACAATACTGATACAATCATCAGACAAGACCTTAAAGTTCACATATTGCCTATGTAACTTCGTTTACCTCATCGTAGCCGCACATTCATTTTGTTCAATTAAGAGCACTATTCAAGTCATCGGTTTGACCACAACTGACACTCAAATTTGTACAAGAATAACCACAATCACACACACAAGAGGTGGCAAAAATCATTTAAAATTGGTTCAAAACTGCTTTCACATCAAAATAATAGGCCACAAGCCAAGAATATCCACAATACCACAACCAAGGCATATATATATATATATATATATATATATATATATATACACACACAAATAAGTTCAATATTCACAAAACACAACCAAAATCAATATAAGTAGGTATGGAAATACTTCACCCCACCAACAAAATATGAAATTATCCTCAAATGCAACTAAAAATAAAAATAGTCTAAAAAGTAACAGATAGGGAGGGGAAAGGTCTTCCTGCCAGGCTAGGCCTGGGGTGAAGTCTGCATGTCAGTCACTCCATCTGTTTGGGCATTAGTGCCCGATATCACATCATCCTTAGCTTCACTAGAGCCCACCATGGAAACATCCCTCAAAGAGGCCTAAACAACTGAATGTACTATGGCACCCTCAAGGTCTGCCAAATCATCAAAGACAACATCCTCATGAAAACCAAGTTGATCCTCTTATCTCTCAGCCTCGGACTTAGAAGTATTAACATCAGCTCTAACCTCATCTCCGGTGGTAGCTAGAGGCACCTCAGAATAGGCTGGAATATCTGCACTCGGGTCATCTGGGATCTCCACCGTCCTAAATAGTAAAGTAAAATATGTGGATTTTAGATGGTCCACATCCTTCCTCAACTTAGAAATATCGACCTTCAGGGCCGTCACTGCATTAGTGTCTCCCTGCCCTCTCTCACACACCTCTATTCTTGTCGTAATGGCATCAATCAAACCTCTAAGAGGTGTCAAAGCAGCAACAATGACTCTTTCGATCATCCCAGGAATAGCGGACTCTAGCTGGGAGGCATGCATATCGGTGGATTGGGCCAAATGCCTCATCTTATACAACATCTCCTGGGTGATCGGAGGCCTAGAAGCAGAAGCAAAAGCAGCAGATCTAAGGGGCGGGGGAGTAACAGAAGTACTCGAGGCCTCATAAAGAGTGGAGCTAGAAGTATATGAAGGCTCAGTGGCCGTAGTAGGCATGCTCGCCTCTGCAGGTATCATATCAACATCAACCTCTGGGGATGTGTTCATCGGGGCTTCTCTCCTCCTGTCAGCCTCATCTCTCATGTACTCGGCCACTTTACGTCGGATGTCAGTAGAGGATGTGGGTGTAATCTCGACATCCCTTTTCTAATCCCGTAGAACTCTAGCCCGTCTGCACAGCTTGGTGATCAACACCAGAAATGAAAGTGACGTTTGTCTCTGCTTGACCCTCATGACTATCTCTTGCTCGATAATCAATCCCAAATTTAGCCGCTTCCTAGCTATGATAGACCTAAGACATGTCACCTTTGGGTGGAGAAGAATAGACTCGTTCTCAGACGGCATGATTGAGCTGCTAATAAATTCAAACTAGTACCTAGTAGCCACATTAAGATCCTTCTTCTCAATCGGTGCTCTAGCCTCAATCCACCTCGGGGTGGTGTCAGATAGAAGGGGGGCCAACCAACCTTTCAAGTCATCCAGAGTCTGAGTTTGGATCATGCTCTAATAGTCATGCAGTAAGTCGGTGGCACACTCAAACACAACATTTATATCATCACTGTTGTATCTAACTTTCTCCCCTCGGACCACTACAAAGTCCACTGGGTTGAAGGCACTAGCCTTCTTCTTCCCCTGAGGCACCAAGTCACTATAGGTTGCGTAGAACTCTTAGACCCAGGTGGGAATGTATGGGCCATGGGGGCTTGGTGAAGATGTCAAATATGTGGAACCTAAGAATGTTCCACACTATTGGATACTTGTCCACCACACCATCTGTGGACAATCTCTTCTCCTCTAAAATGGTCCTCAATCCCTCGGCATTTAACCGATTGAGTGACAGGGGAGGAGGACATTATACTGGTGGCGCAGGGACCATAATTTTTGCAAGAGCTTAAGGAGGAGAGGGAGGAGTCTACAACACCGGGATCTTAGACGGATCATGCATCACCTTGGAGCGAAGCTCTGCTCTCTGGGCTACTAACAATTGGTCATCCTCAGGCTCGAAGATAGAAGCCTAAGAATCATAAGATTCCCTCTCACTGCTGGAGTTGTACTCTGGTGTCTTAGCCATGGGCACTTTACCCTTTCCTTTGCCTCCCTTTAGAGGTAGCTTTGTTGCCTTAGCCTTGGAAGCAACTGTTTCCTCATTTATAGTAACTCCTCGTGCCCTCTTTCAGGGTGGCATGTCTCCACCAGTCATATTGGTTCTAGCCATTCCTACAAACAACATAGAAAAATGTTAGAAAAAGTTCAGAAAAAGTGCAGAAAATGAGTTGCAAAAAGACTCGTCGAACCGTTCAATGAGTCGCCGAGTCACTTTGGTGAGCCAGATCGAGCTCACCAAAAGTTATAGAGCAAAAATTTGCAAAATTTAAAATAGGTCGGCGATGTCTAAGTCTATTTGGCAGATCACTGATACCAATCGGCGAGCTAGAAGTAGCTCACCGAAAGTTACAGTGTAATTTAGGGGTTTAGGGGCGTAGAAGGGCGATAAAGAAGAACTTTCGGTGAGCTCAGGTATATCGCCGAAAGTTACCAAACACAACTCAACATTTTATGAAAATTAAAGGCGATCTAGGGGGACTTAGGTGAACCACCGAACCAATGGGTGTGCTCGACCCAGCTCACCAAATGGCCCTTCATGTTATTTTTCTACCACTTTCTTCAAAATTCAACCCACATCCTATAAAAACAATATTAAACACATAAAGTATGAAATTCAATCAAGACCCATACTACCCATGTGCTCAGGGTACTCAGACTTCCCCTGATTTGGCCAAAATTGGCCATTTGACGTCTTTTGCCCTTAAGAATGACGTCAACCACTCCATCATTGGGCAAAATTTGACATTTAGCACAACCCAGGGTTACTCAGACTTCACCCCTCTAGACCCAACACATTTTCATTGCAACCCAATAATTTAGACTTGATTTTAAACAAGCACAACACGAGAATCATTCATATACGAGCAATTAGGCATGAATTCAATTCATTACGGACAATCCAATAGTTAACAATGATAAAATCATATTACCCAATGATTATCAACAACAATTTACTGATTTGCATTCAAGTTCAACCACATATAGAGTTTGGGGTTTGGAAAACCAACCTTTATGCCGAAAACGAGATTGTAATTCTAGGCGGCAAAGTATCCAAAAGTAATCCGAGCAAAGATCCAAAGGAAACGAAAGTACAAATGTGGAAAAATAAAAGCAATAGAGTATTTGTGAGTACGAGAGCTGAAAATGGGACAAGACGAAGGATTTTCAAATTTTAAACCTTTGGCTTTTAAAACCTTTCATTTCGCGCTCCCTTCGGTGGAGTAAGTTGCGCCCGCCGAACCACTCAATGATGTACCGAGTGGTATTTTTGCTTGTTGAGTTTTACAGTACTCCCAGCAATTTGGGAGTTCAAATGGCAGACAAAGTCAGGCTTGCCGACCTGTTTGGTGAGTCGCCGGCTAAGCTTATAGCTCATTGAGTTTTACAAAGCTCCCCATCAAGCTGGGTGATTCCAACAATGGTCCAAGTTGGGGTCGCCGACTGGACTTTTGGCTCTCCAAATTACATATTTTCTGACACCTTTCACTTTTCAACCTTCAAAATCAACACTCGTTATTCAAAATATAAACTAAAGCATCAAAAACTTGGGTTGCCTCCTAAGAAGCGCCTTATTTAACGTTGTGGCACGACGTGGATACCAATTCAAGCTTCATTTTTAGGGTTGGCCGTTGTGTCCCCCCTTTTTATGTTGGATTCAATTGGGTCGAGATTTGACCCATTTGCGTTTCCAGCTGCTTAATAGAGACTGAGTGAGAAGTCACCATCTGATTGAGAGTTGAGACATCCTACTTCATCTCTTTCAACACTTTGTTCAACCCTTCAACTTTGTTAAGAATGCGTGAGAGCATGTCTTCTGTACAGACATTTTCCTACTGATTGGGCTTTTGACGCTCATGGGGTGGGACGTATCTATCCTTGTCACCATCTGTTTCCTTCCAAGTAGCATTGCGATCACGCCATTCCTCGTCACGGTGTCTCCATCCCTCATCTCTATTTCAACCCATATTTCAACTCGGCCTTGGATAGTTTTGATGAAAACCTCCTCCTTGGTTTGCAAAGAAGTTCACTTCTTCGTTGTACAACGCTTCAAAATGTTCTTCATCAGGGTTCACTCCACCAACACCCACAACATTTACACTCTTCAAGCCACTACCCAACATATTTTTCGCTAAGATATCCCATTGGGTAATCATTTTGGCCATGTTTTGGTCTCTCTCTTGATCCTTCTCGATCTGATCTTTTGTCATCCTAAAAGTGAGAGGAGACATCGAGTCGTCACGAGTGTACCACGCTCTATTTATCTTGGTCATGCCATCAAGGAGTTAATATGCTACTTCATAGGGTTGTTGCATTATACCTCCGGGAACAAGTTGATCAGCAACTCTTTTGTTCACCGAATAAAAACTCCTATATAACTATTGCAACAATATATGGTTAGGCAGTCCGTGAGTTGGGCATTGAAGTACCAACTTCTTAAATCTCAGCCACGTCTCATGGATAGATTCACCTTCCAAGCGTTTGAAACCTTGGATACTATCCCTGAGCGTCATCATCCTTGACGAGGGAAAGAATCTCACATAGAACGCTGATGTCAGTTCATCCCAAGAGGTGATGGAATCCCTCGGTAACTCACCTAACCATTTGGTATGTAGCTTCACCCATTAAAGAGAATGGAAACAACCTGAGACAGACTAATTCTTGTGACACGTTCTTGAATGAGAATAGACCACAAACATCCACGAAGTTTTGAATATGCTCATGGGGGTCTTCATGAGCCAGCCCTCCATACAATCCTTTCATTTAGAGGAGCTATAGCATCGTACTAGTAGCATGGAAGACATCATTACCCTCAATTGAAAGTAGACGTATTACACCAACACCACCCAATTGGATTGGTTCATTCACATCATTAAGATTCCCAATATCGTCTTGGTGGCCCACTTGGCCATCACTACTCCTGTTCATGCTCATCTCTTCCTTTTTTTAGCATAAACAACAAAAATACAAACCAAATTAAGTCGATTCAACTATAACACAAAAAGATCACAATTCAACTTCAATAATAGAATTTGAAACAACACCACTCCCCGGCACCGGTGCCATTTTGATCGAGGTAATGTCTCAAGCACACCTTATCCAATTCTAAGTGTAAACGGTCGTTAACTAGTATAAAATCCAACGAAGAGTTGGGGTCGAACCCATATGGAGTGGTACATGTCTAAATTTAAGATATGAAGTTATAAAGTGAACTATTCGCTTATAGGAATATAATTACCGAGAAGACATGTAAACAAGTCTAAGGGGGTGACAACAAATGTTAGATTGGGGGGGGGCTTGGATTGTCAATTATCAACTACAACATAATCAAACACAGAGGAAGTAACAATATAGAGAGGAATTCTCGGGGTGTGATTGATTATAGGCAAATTTCACTATATGGATAATTGAAACTACTAATAAATAGCTAAATATCAATGGGTAGGCTAGGCTACAAGTGAAATATCCTTCTTTCAAACAACTATCTCGAATCAAGTGATTTCTTTTGAACATCAACAAGATTAGAAAATAAGAATAGCCCACACCTTAATTCTTCTACTCTCTCGAGCTAGATAGGTAAAACCGAGATTAGGATTAACTCTTTCGAGCTAAACCCATATCAACCCGATAACTACAATCACCAATTGAAAGCTTTGATTATAAAACCCCTCTTTCAAGCAAGCCCAAAATTCTAAGTTAGAATTACATTTACAACTACAATTCTTAATTTTAAAGACACCATTCAATTAAACCCACTTTAATTAATAATTTAAATCAGTAACTAATAATACCTATAAGCTAATTCATCCCATGATCACGTGATCACGCCCCATTTCTTGGGGTTTTAGCCACATATCATAAAAATAGAGAAACAATTACCAAATACATTCGCCCTGATCTGGGTAAAGGTTCCCAAGTCTTTACAATGGTCCAAATTGAAGAAATTTAGAAACGCACTTGTAAATCCTCAAAATTAAGCTTAGAAATCCTCAAAGCCTATAATAAGAACTACAAAATAAGACAAAACTCTAACTCAAGAAATGGGAACTGCAATAACTGGAGAGAACTCCTCAAATTTCCTTTTAAAATCCCATTTATAATTTCCTACTTTTTGGCTAAAAAGTCCACTAGACGAGATAAGTCATGCCTCACCGAATGGCTCAGCGATCCGCCGTTTGCTCTCTTCCATCACCATTTTGCATTGATCCTCAGCATCCCAAGTCCTGTAACTTTGGGCGATCCAGTGTGTTGTCGCAGAATCGATTGGCAATTCGCCGACTGTCCATTTCTGTCGCTAACTTAGTTTTTCCCCAAGGCTAACACGCTGGAACTTTTGGCGAGCTAAAGCGACACTAGGCGGTCTACCAAGTGGTCTTGGCGATCACCAGGAACGCTTTTATTCATTTCTTCAGCTTTTTAGTTCCTTTTTGTTCGATTATGGCCTTGCCTTGGTCCTTAGACTCCATAACTGCAAATCAACATTTTAACATCAATTTAGAGCAGAAAATAGGCATTTGAGGACACTTATACTATCAAAACAAAGCCATAAATGAGTCAAAATATCATACTAATCATACCACTAATATATAGTCATACAACATGTCTAAGTACAAAATTATGGTCTAATACAACAACATTCATCAATTCTATCAATTATTTTACAAATACTATTATACCACTCGTTCATCAAACAATGACTAAGTAATTCCATATGACAGTTTTATATTGCCATAGGAAATCATTGTTAAAAGTGTTATAGCATTTTTTTTATTACTTAATTATGATCCAAAGTACTAAAATATGGTCCAATTTGACATTTTTCATTATTAAATTGCTTAATTTATCGATTAACACATCCATCAATTAGATATCAGTGGCAACATATGTACATTCTGTTGGATAATATGTTGAATTTTGTGTTGAAATTGCAACAGATCTGACATATGTTGCAACATATTGATTACCTAACATGTGGTTTTTGGTATTAATTCAATTAAATTGTCACCTAATACAACATGTAGCACTAATACATAGTCCTATAACATGTCTAAGTACAAAATTATGATCTAATACAATAACCATCATCAATTCTATCAATTATTTTTACAAATACTATTATATCACTAGTTCATCATACAATGACTAAGAAATTTCATATGATAGTTATATAACACCATTGGAAATCGTTGTTCAAAGTGTTATAACATCTTTTTATTGCTTAATTATGGTCCAAAGTACTAAAATATGGTCCAATTTAACATTTTTCTTTATTAAATTGCTTAATTTATCGATTAAAACATCTATCAATTCGACATCTGTTGCAAGTTTGATAATATGTTGAATTTTGTGATGAAGTTGCAATAGATCTGTCATATGTTGCAACATATGAATAGCCTAACATGTGGTTTTTGGTATTAATTCAATTAAATTGTCACCTAATACAACATGTAGCACTAATATATAGCCCTATAACATGTCTAAGTACAAAATTATGGTCTAATACAACCACCTTCATTAATTCTATCAATTATTTTTACAAATACTATTATACCACTAGTTCATCATACAATAACTAAGTAATTCCATATGATAGTTATATAACACAATTGGAAATCATTGTTCAAAGTGTTATAACATGTGTTTGATTGCTTAATTATGGTCCAAACTACTAAAATATGGTCCAATTTGACATTTTTCATTATTAAATTTCTTAATTTATCGATTAACACATCCATCAATTAGACATCTGTGTTAAGTTGGATAATATGTTGAATTTTTTGTTGAAAGTGCAACAGATAATGTCATATGCTGCAACATATGGATAACCTAACATATGGTTTTTGGTATTAATTCAATTAAATTGTGACCTAATACAACATGTAGCACTAATATATAGTCCTATAACATTTCTAAGTACAAAATTATGGTCTAATACAACAACCTTCATCAATTGTATCAATTAATTTTACAAATACTATTATACCACTAGTTCATCATACAATGACTAAGTAATTCCATGTGATAGTTATATAACACAATAGGAAATCATTGTTCAAAGTATTATAGCATCTCTTTATTGCTTACTTATGGTCCAAGTTAATAAAATATGGTCCAATTTGACATTTTTCATTATTAAACTGCTTAATTTATTGGTTAACACATCCATCAATCAGACATCTGTTGTAACATATGTACGTTCAGTTGGATAATATAGTGAATTTTGCAACAAAATACGAAGAAGTTGCAACAAAATACAAACTGGTTCCCAACCCATAACTGGACCAGGTACAATTAACAGCCCATTCTACTCCCCTCACACTCTCACACTTATTCTCACTCATTATAAAAGGGTTAACTTAGGTTCCCTTAATTTACAATTTACTCACACAAAAAGCTCTCGTTTTTTATTTTCTTTCGTTTGTTCTTTCTCCTCCCCTCACTCAAAATCCCTGAGAAGATGTTACCACCTTGAAAAAAAGTAAGTCTCCACATGCTCTTGTTGTGGGTAATCAACGTAATTATGTTGTTCTTAGTTAATATGATTTCTTCTTCAAGTGTGTTCTCAGTGCATGGGCAATGGTTGTTATTTGTTTTTGTCAAATCTTTTCTAATGGAGGGTAGCTTCATCATTTGGTAAGTCTTCTTACTTTATAACATCACGTCTGGTTTGGTAACGAAGTGCATGGGGTAGCTAACTATGGTTGTTTTTTTGTAGGTGGTCTTGTGACGGAGTGCATAGGTAGCTCTGATCCACCACCCTTCAAGAAAAAATGGCGATGCCCCTCCAGGCTTAATTGCTCAATGTTGACTCCATATCCTCCAGTCAAGTCCTTTTTTTCTGACTGAAGTAGTAGTATAGGGCTAGAGCGTTTCAGATGTAAATTTTGATTTTTTTGTTGGAGTTAATGCTTTTATAAATATGCATATATAGCCTAGCCTTCTCTTCTCTTAATGGTGATACTACTTGCAAGTAACTATATCAACTATCAATAACATCATGTTTATGTTTATGTTTATAGAGATCCCATGTTTATGTTTATGTTTTCCAAATTATATGCTTGAATTCCTCTCTCTTAATGGTGATACTACTTGCATGTACACATAATTGACATATGTTCCAACAACTTAAAATACGTAAGTACTTATAAAAGTCATGAGCAAGCCCAACCTCTCTAAAACTAGCCCAATCAGCCCATTATTTCATTTTCAGGAGGGGTATAAATTAGGGTTTTCATTTTCTTCCTCACCGCTTTGCTTTCTCTCTTTTGTTTCTCTCTCTCTCTTCACATGGATCTCAGATCTTTGGGGTTCATAGGATATAATGATGTTATTTATTTCACCAGCCTATGTTCTTTGTTTTTTACTACACAACTAATTAATTGGTTTGGTTAAACCAAATCAATAAATAAGAGATTCGTCTGTCATGTACTGTCAAATCAATAAAATCATTAATTTTGCAATATAGTCATTAGGTAAGAATGAATTTCTTTAAATATAGCTCAGTACTAGAGATCTCATGAATGAGTTTTGTTTGTTTTTGTTACTTTTGATATAATGTCAAATGCATTATTGCATCGAATTTGTAATGATGAGAATGATTCCATGATGGGTGTGAAAATCTATTGCAAACATAAAGACTTACTTTCAATGCAAACTTCATGGTCGAAGGACAATCCAGTTCAAAGATTTTGGTCTTGTCTACGCTATTGTATATGTACATTTCTACATCTTGATCTGGAGATATGTTGTTTATTTGTCTTTATTTTGGTTTCAGTTTAATTTAAATTTCTTTGTGGTGTATTTTAGGAGAATGCATGAAACTTCTTTAGATGAAGGGATCGTGAAGATGTTGATATACAATCCAAATTTGTTATTCTGAGATTGGTGAAGACAATTAAGGAGTTGGAAATTGATGATGAAAGTTCTATTAAAAGAAGTAACAAATGGGTGATGAAGGAGAAGAAGAAGACCAAATGTTGTAACAATTGGAAGTTAATCTTTGTGTTGATTGTTGTGGTCTTTTTTCTACTTTTAAGCATTAGCAAGAAGAATACCGTGAAGGATGTTCTTCAGTAGTTGTGTACAATCATTAAAATTATCATAGTTGTTGAAATAAATAAACATAGTTTTGCACTTCTGTTCCAACATTTTTACTTGTTCTTAACATAACATAACATCAGTAAGTTATTGTTGCTACAGATGACTCCTATGTTGCTATAGATGCCCCATATGTTGTAACATATGAGTCAAATGTTGCAACAAATGAGACATATGTTGCTACAAATGATACATCTGTTGCTACATATCAGTCAAATATTGCAACAAATTAGACATATGTTGCTACAGTGTCGCCATATATGAGTCAAATGTTGCAGCAAATGAAGCATATGTTGCTACAAATGACCCATGTGTTGCTATATATAAGTCAAATGTTGCAACAAATGAGACATATGTTGCTACAAATAGCCCATGTGTTGTAACATATGAGTCAAATATTGCAACATAAAAGGCATATGTTGCTACAGATGACCCATGTGTGGCTATATATGAGTCAAATATTACAACAGATAAGGCATATGTTGCTACAGATGACTCATTTATTGTTACATATCCCTCAAATGTTGCAACATATCACTGTTATGTAGCAATATTTGATCATGTAGTGGATAGATAGAGTTAAAAGGGAATTGGTTGGAGCAACATAACATCACATATTGTGTACTTATTCTCAATATAACATAACATAACATAACTGATAAAATTTAACATTGTCATTAATTACAAATACATTGTTAAGGCTCCAAGATCCTAGATACTATCACATCAGCCCAAATCCATTGTATTCGATCAACTGTATTGTCACACAACTTGGTCTCGGGAGGTTGAATTAGTGTGTTGGTAATCAAATGCTCAATGAATGCAAGTGAATATGCCTCGCAAGCGGAATTGGTGTTAATTTTTTACCATGGGTTCCAATCGACCTTCAAATCCCATGGTTCGTTAAGGAACTTATCTGGCAAATGCTTCATTATTCTACTTTGCCTCAACAAGCTTGGCAGCAACTCGAACACAAGTTGTATAAATGTCAAAAACTTGTCATGTTCTAGACTCATCAAGTTGCAATCATAAACATTTATGCGACCCTCGTGCAAGAGGATCTCAAGAGTCACAAAATGAGTATTGTTCATGTTCATGACTGCCAGAATCCTTTTTGCACCAATCCAATCCAAGACTCCAGGATATGGTCTAATGGCCCTGACGTAGTCAATCATATTGTCATTCCATACAAACTCATTAAGTAACTGTCAATACATCATTTTCTGAAGTTGGTATAGAAGTTGAGATTCATGATTCTATCCGTGAAATCATAGTGCTCAGGGTATCTCAAATGCCTCTCCCGCATGAGGCTAAGAATTTGATCGATATAGTGAAATAACAATTAATATTAACGATTAAAGAAGAGTAATGATTGAAAAGATAAGACAAACAAACATTTTAATTGAAGGTTAGTAGAGAAAAATTACCCAGTCTCTCCACCAAATACTCATGCTTGTCATGACCCTAAAATCATTTCCACTAAAATAATGCATGTCGTATTGTGCACGCAGTTCCTTTACTTTCATCAATTCCAACAGTTTGGCCTTTTTAGCTATATGCACCATCTTATAAATATTCACTGGCTTGAGCTCCAGCAGCTTCTCTACTACGGCCATTGGTAATTCTCCAAATATTTTCTTCTTCAAATTCTTTATTGCCTTAATAAAGAATTTTTTTCTCCTCTTGACATGTGGAGTATATGGATTTCGAACATTGTTTGATGGAATAACCTTGACCCCCCTTCTTGTTTTTAAACTCATTCACGGCCTGACTCAATGTTTGAAGATACATGACAGAATCTTCATCATGTTCTTGCACTTCTCACATGAAAGCCAGAGCATCTATTGCAAGAGGTAGCCCTAACACTTAGTCCAACAACACCAGTACCAGCACAAATACCACCACCAACATCAACACCAACACCAATATTAACACCAGCCCTTACAACTGCATCAACCATATCCTCATTAAAAACAAGTAAGTCATCATCAACTCTTACTCTTTTGATGGTTGTTGCTCCAGCCAATTCTGTTTTAATTCTACCCACTATAGGATCAAATAAGGTTTCAACTAACCCTAGAGTAATTAAAAATGACATTTACAATTCCTTTTCTGTTGGGACAAGCCATGAATGCACAACCTAAAATTATAAAAATAAGTCATATATAGGGATATTTGGGTCAGATGTTGTAACAAATGAGTCATATGTTGTAACAAATGAGTCATATGTTGCTACAAATGGGTGATATATTGCAACATATGGCCATTTGTAGCAATATATGGGCATCATTTGTAGTAACATATGAGTCATCTATAGCAACATTTGAGTCACATGTTGTTACAGATGGGTCATATGTTGTCATATGTTACTACAGATGATGCATCTGTTGCAACATATGGGTCATATGTTACTACATATGATAAATTTGTTGCAACATATAGGGTATCTGCAGCAACAAATGACTCATCTGTAGCAACATATGCCTCATCTGTAACAACATTTGACACATATGACAATTCAAATTTGTATATAACAACTTTCTGCATCATGAGGATGATTAAAAAGATCTGGAGGATTTTTGACATTTTTTGCTGTCAATAATCTCAATATCCTTGGAGATGAATCTCTTCTTTTGCACTTACTTGATGCCTCAAATGAAGAATGACTTCAAATGCCCAAGCCTATAAAAAATAAAAACATGTCACAAATCAAATTTTGAATTATTCAATAAAATATAAAAAGATTAAGAACATTTATGTTTACCATAAAAGGCCCTGGAAAGCCAAATAAGTTATTTGTCTTTGGAGATAAAGGAGCCAACAAGTATTTGACAGTTAATTCGTAGTTGTCATGACCACAAGGATAGTTGTTGAAAGCCTCAATATCCTCGGATAACTTCACCCAATTAAGGGGTATGTGGTTGTCGACATCTTTGGACATAAGTACATTATGTACAAATAAAAGTAAGCACAATGACTCTTTCTGCTTCTTTGATGTATCCTTGTCATTCAACAAATATATTAATTTTAGATTTTTGAAGCATGAGCCAACTAGGGACACCAAGTCCTGCCCCTCAGTTGAATGTTCCACACTTGTTTGTGCTTTTCCTTTCTTTCGTCTCCGTGGTTGTTTTTTGACTGTGAAAATAGGGATTTGCTGAGAAGGAGAATGTCATTTTAACCCTATAACTATGTCAAACTCTCTTTTGCCAAAAAATAGTGACATGCCACAACAATTAATCAGCTGCTCATCCTTCTTTTCATTATTCTAAAAAATGAACCTTTTTATCAGAAGTTTATAGACAATGCTCATTTGAAAACATGCATTTTTAATTTTAACTACATTAGTTTTGACTTAATTCCAACAACTAAATTCACTAACTAAATGACATTATTTATTTTAACTTATTTAAACTACTTTTTAACTTTAACTACATTAGTTTTGACTTAATTCCAACAACTAAATTCACTAACTAAACGACATTATTTATCTTAACTTATTTAAACAACTTAACAACTTTAACTACATTAGTTTTGACTTAATTCCAATAACTAAATTTACTAACTAAACGACATTATTTATTTTAACTTATTTAAACAACTTAACAACTTTTTAACTTTAACTACATTAGTTTTGACTTAAATCCAACAACTAAATTCACTAACTAAACGACATTATTATTTTAACTTATTTAAACAACTTAACAACTTTTTAACTTTAACTACATTAGTTTTGACTTAATTCCAACAACTAAATTAACTAACTAAACGACATTATTTATTTTAACTTATTTAAATAACTTTCCAACTTTAACTAGTTTAGTTTTGACTTAATTCCAACAACTAAACGACATTATTTATTTTAACTTATTTAAACAACTTAACAACTTTAACTAGTTTAGTTTTGACTTAATTCCAACAACTAAATTCACTAACTAAACGACATTATTTGTTTTAACTTATTTAAACAACTTAACAACTTTTTAACTTTAACTACATTAGTTTTGACTTAATTCCAACAACTAAATTCACTAACTAAACGACATTATTTATTTTAACTTATTTAAACAACTTAACAACTTTAACTAGTTTAGTTTTGACTTAATTCCAACAACTAAATCGACCAACTAAACAACATTATTTATTTTAACTTATTTAAACAACTTAACAACTTTAACTAGTTTAGTTTTGACTTTATTCCAACAACTAAATTCACCAGCTAAACGACATTATTTATTTTAACTTATTTAAACAACTTAACAACTTTTTAACTTTAACTACATTAGTTTTGACTTAATTCCAACAACTAAATTCACTAACTAAATGACATTATTTATTTTAACTTATTTAAACAACTTAACAACTTTTTAACTTTAACTACATTAGTTTTGACTTAATTCCAACAACTAAATTCACTAACTAAACGACATTATTCATTTTTACTTATTTAAACAACTTTTTAACTTTAACTACATTAGTTTTGACTTAATTCCAACAACTAAATTCACTGACTTAACCACATTAGTTATTTTAACTTATTTAAACAACTTAATAACTTTTTAACTTTAACTACATTAGTTTTGACTTAATTCCAACAACTAAATTCACTAATTAAATGACATTATTTATTTTAACTTATTTAAACAACTTAACAACTTTTTAACTTTAACTACATTAGTTTTGACTTAATTCCAACAACTAAATTCACTAACTAAACGACATTATTTATTTTAACTTATTTAAACAACTTAACAACTTTTTAACTTTAACTACATTAGTTTTGACTTAATTCCAACAACTAAATTCACTAACTAAACGACATTATTTATTTTAACTTATTTAAACAACTTAACAACTTTAACTAGTTTAGTTTTGACTTAATTCCAACAACTAAATCGACCAACTAGACACATTATTCCTAAATGCTAAGTGTCAACACTAGATGGACACAAATTGATCTTGCAAGAAAATCAATTTTGTCATCAATAGGATCAACTAGTGTTGGTACTTATACTTAACAAACACATTATTCCTAAATTAAAGCTAAGTGTCAACACTAGATAGACACAAATCAATCTTCCAAGAAAATCAATTTTGTCATCAATAGGATCAACTAGTGTTGGTACTTATGCTTAACAAACACATTATTCCTAAATTAAAGCTAAGTGTCAACACTAGATGGACACTAATCGATCTTCCAAGAAAATAAATTTTGTCATCAATAGGATCAACTAGTGTTGGTACTTATGCTTAACAAACACATTATTCCTAAATTAAAGCTAAGTGTCAACACTAGATGGACACTAATCGATCTTCCAAGAAAATCAATTTTGTCATCAATATGATCAACTAGTGTTGGTACTTATACTTAACGAACACATTATTCCTAAATTAAAGCTTAGTGTCAACACTAGATGGACACAAATCGATCTTGCAAGAAAATCAATTTTGCCATCAATAGGATCAACTAGTGTTGGTACTTATGCTTAACAAACACATTATTCCTAAATTAAAGCTAAGTGTCAACACTAGATGGGCACAAATCAATCTTCCAAGAAAATCAATTTTGTCATCAATAGGATCAACTAGTGTTGGTACTTATGCTTAACAAATACATTATTCCTAAATTAAAGCTTAATATCAACACTAGATGGACCCAAATCGATCTTGCAAGAAAATCAATTTTGTCATTAATAGGATCAACTAGTGTTAGTACTTATGCTTAACAAATATATTATTCATAAAATTAAAGCTAAGTATTAATACTAGATGGACACAAACACATTATTGAAAACAATTGTACTTGAACTTAAGAAATTTAGAAGCACCAACCTTATCTCCAACTTTGATGAAAGAAGCGATATAGTTTTGTATCAACTTTTTTAGATGTTGAGCTTCCTTAGTTGCCTAGCACGAAAAGTTCTTAAATTAGTTAAATATAAACTTCAAATCCAAGAATATTAGTTATATATATATATATATATATATATATATATATATATATATATAATAAGTTCAAGTTTCAATTCAAGTTCATATCTAATTTGTAAACTTAATTAGTTATATATTCAAGCTAATTAGTTCCAAGTTCAAGTTCTAATTTCAAGTTCATATTCGTAATTAAGTTCAATTTATAGTAAATTCAAGTTATAATTAATTATAAGTTCTAATTAAGTTTTAATTCAAATCCCTAAAATTCCAAATTCAAACTAGCTAGCTAGTGTCCCAAATTCAAACCATTAATTAGCCTAAAATATCAAATATAATTCAAACTATTAGTCCTAAATTCCAAATTCAAACTACTCTTTAAATCACAAATTGGAAGTACTCCTAGAATTCAAAAACCAAACTATAGTGCTAAAATCCCAAATTCAAACTATTAGTAGTCCTAAAATCTCAATAATAATTCAAACTAGTCCTAAATTCAAAATTCAAACTAGTCTTAAAATCACAAATTCGAACTAGTCCTAAAATCTCAAAATCTAACTTGTGCTAAAATCCTAAATTCAAACTAGCTAGTTATTCCTAATCCCAAATTCAAACTATTAGTCCTAAAATCTCAATAATAATTCAAACTAACTCAAATAATACCCAAATTCAAACAACTCCTTAAATACCCTAATTCAATCTAATTTTACAATTCCAAAATCAAACTAATTAACTCAAGAAATACCAAATTTCAAACAAATCCTAAGATACCCTAATTCAAACTAACCCTAACATTAAAATTTTCAATTCACAATCAACAAACACAAACTAACAATCAAATAATCCCTAATTCAAACTAACAATCAAAAACCCTAAATCATTCACTTACTAATTAACTAACAATCAATAAAAAAAACTAATTCAATACACTAATTAACAAATTCAACACTCAAATTGAAAGAAATTAAAAATAATATTATGAAACCCTAACCTTGAATTAAAGGAGAAGGGCAGTGGGTCGGGATGGAGGTGGCGTCGGTCGAGATGGAGGCGCCGGCGTGATCTCCTGCTGCTGGCCGGTGCGAGCTGCCTCTGCTGCTGCCGCCTATCTTATTCTTCTTTGTGACATCTTTTATCGCCTTGATCGGGCGGCGCACAGGTCGGGATGGTGGCGCGACCTCTTGTTGCTGTGCTGGTTGGGGTCTCGGGGATGGGTCGGATGACGTGAGAGAGCTTGGAGTGAAAAAAATGACTTAAAGGGTTTTGAGATTATAATTCTTTTTTAAAAAGAAGTGTTAATTTACCGACCACGGAATGTCGGTATCTTTTAAAATAATTATTAATATTTAAAAATATTCAATAAATACCAACATCGTGAAGTCGATATTATTTAAATTAAATAATAATTTAAATATACTGACCTCTTAAGGTCAGCATTTAATAATTTGTTTTAATATAAACTCACCTCTTGAGGCCGATTTTATTAATTAAAATTATATATGTATATTATATATATTTAATTTAATTTAACTACACATCAACAAAAGTTTAATTTAATAAATTTAATTTTATTGATCAATTTAATTTTTATAAATCTAAATTATATACCTTCTAATTATATAAATTTAATTTTATTGATAATTTATCAATATCAAATTTAATATATAAATCTCCTTGAATTGATCATCGGTATTTCTTTAATTGATAATGTATTTCATATATAAATCACTAATATATAAGACTTCATTTGTTAAACTACTTGAAGAGTATATAATTAATCAACATATTTCATACTCCAATGAATTATCCTTTACATGTCATTCCCTACGATATGATCACTACACTTGACATCCATTCAAGATTGAACGTAATAATCTTGATAGAACTTGCTTTGTACAGTAATTTACGACGCTCTATTGTCTATTTCATAAAATGAAATAAGACATTGAAGGTTATACGTACAAATAATTAAACAATTAATTATATAAATATAAAGTTTATAATTAATTGTTATCATAACATTTCTACGAATATTATCTCACATTTCATACTCGAATGGATTATATGTTAGCTCTTCACCTCTACATCATTACATGAGATTTTAAGTTCATGATTTGACGACAAATTGATAGAATTTGTACATTACCACTAATATATAAGACTTGATTTGTCAAACTACTCGAGGAGTATATAATTAATCAACATATTTCATAAAACCGACCTCCGAATGTCGCTTTTATTAAAAGTAATTAGATTTAATAAAAAATACCGACCTCATGAGGTCGGTATCACATTAAATTTTAAGATAAATAAAAAGTAATCATGTTAATTAAATAATATTGACATCGGGAGGTCGGTATTTTATATTAATTTATATTTTAACTTATATAAAACCATCATCCGGAGGACGATTTATTTAAAGAAAATATTAATTTATTAATTTTTCTGGAAGTCACTATATAAACATTTTAATGAAAATTAATATAATTACATACTATTTAATTTTACCGACTTCCGAAAGTCCATATTATAATTTTTTATTTTTTTATCTTACACAAAACCGTCCTCCGGAAGACGATTTAAATAAAATTAATTCAAAATATTTCTCAATTTTGTTTTTAATATTTAATTGAGAAAAAATAAAATATTTTTATTTATTTATTTAATACCAACATCAAGAGGTCGGTTTTTATTGTAATTCATTTTTTCGAGCTTGGTGGTGTAGCGTGGCGTGGCGTGGCGCAGGGATGGGTGGGGATGAACAAAGATGGGGGTGGGTCGGGGTGAGAGAGGACTGAGAGTGGAGTGAGAGATGACTTAGGGTTTTGATACTATCATTCTTTTTTTAAGAGAAGTGTTTAATTTACCGACCACGGATGTCGATATTATTTAAATAAAATAATAATTTAAATATACTAACCTCTTAAGGTCGGTATTTATTAATTTATTTTAATATAAACTCATCTCTTGAGGTTGATTTTATTAATTAAAATTACATTTATAAATTAAAATTATATATATATATATATATATATATATAAATTTAATTTAACTACACATCAACAGAAGTTTAATTTAATAAATTTAATTTTATCAATCAAGTTAATTTTATAAATTTAAATTATATACCTCCTAATTATATAAATTTAATTTTATCGATCAACAAATTAAAGTTTATCAATATCAAATTTAATATATAAATCTCCTTGAATTGATCATCGGTATTGCTTTAATTGATAATGTATTTCATATCTGAACCACTAATATATATATATATATAAGACTTGATTTGTTAAACTACTCAAGGAGTATATATAATTAATCAACGTATTTCATACTCTGATGAATTATCCTTTACATGTTATCATTGCCTACGATATTATCACTACACTTGACATCCATTCAAGATCGAACGTATATAATAATATCATATCGCATTTCATACTCGAATAGATTATATTATATGTTAATTATCTCTTCACCTATATATCATGACATGATATATTAAGTTCATCATTTGGCAACATACTGATAGAATTTGTACATTACTCTACAAATATAAGTATAATTATCTCTTAATTCATATAAACGTAGTTTCATACTCTAAATATAGATTATAGATATTTTTTTATTTATTCCACGAATTCTAACTTTTTATTTATAAAAGTATAATAAATTATTACACTTTTTTAAACAATTAATTGTAGGTGTAAAATGAAAATTTAGTATTATGCTAGCAAAATTATGATTTATAGGAACATTTTAAACAAACCGACCTCTGGATGTCGCTTTTATTAAAAGTAATTTATTGAAATAAAAATACCGACCTCATGAGGTCGGTATTTTAAATTAATTTATTTTTTAACTTATATAATACCATCATCCGGAAGACGATTTATTTAAAGTTAATCAAAAATATTAATTTATTCATTTTCTGGAAGCCACTATATTAATATTTTAATGAGGTCGGTATTTTAAATTAATTTAATTACATACTATTTAATTTTACCGACTTCCGTAAGTCGATATTATAATATTTTTTGTTTTTGTATTTTTTAAATTCCGACCTCCGGAGGTCGGTATTTTTATTTTTGTATTTTTGAAATTCTGATCTCCGGAGGTCGGTAATTTTATTTTTGTATTTTTTAAATTCCGACCTCCGGAGGTCGGTATTTTTATTTTTGTATTTTTGAAATTCTGACCTTCGGAGGTTGGTAATTTTACTTTTGTATTTTATAAATTCCGACCTCTGGGGGTCGGTATTTTTATTTTTGTATTTTTAAAATTCTGACCTCCGGAGGTCGGTAATTTTATTTTTTATTTTACGCAAAACCGTCCTCCGAAAGACGATTTAAATAAAATTAAATCAAAATATTTCTCAATTTTTTTTTATATATTTAATTGAGAAAAAAATAAAATATTGTTATTTATTTATTTTCCAGGAAAAATTCCGACCTCCAGAGGTCGGTATTTTGTTTTCCTGCTTTATTTTGCATAAAAACCGACTACTTGTAGTCGATTTTCATATCAACGTAGTTTTATACTCTAAATATGGATTATTGATGTTTTTGGTTTATTCCATGTATTCTAACTTTTTATTTATAAAAGTATACAAAATTGTTAAACTTTTTTAAACAATTAATTGTAGGTGTAAAATGAAAATTTACTATTATGCTAGCAAAATTATGATTAATAGGAACATTTTAAACAAACCGACCTCCGGATGTCACTTTTATTAAAGTATTTGGATGAAATAAAAATACCAACCTCATGAGGTCGGTATTTTATATTAATTTATTTTTTAATTTATATAAACCATTATCCAGAAGACGATTTATTTAAAGTTAATTGAAAATATTAATTTATTAATTTTATGGAAGTCATTATATAAATATTTTAATGAAAATTAATTTAATTACATACTATTTAATTTTACCAACTTCCGGAAGTCGGTATTATAACATTTTGTTTTTATCTTACGCAAAACTGTCCTCCGAAAGATGATTTAAATAAAATTAAATCAAAATATTTCTCAATTTTTTTATATATTTAATTGAGAAAAAATAAAATATTGTTATTTATTTATTTTATTTAATACGACATCAAGAGGTCGGTTTTTATTGTAATTCATTTTTTCCTAGAAAAATTCCGACCTCCAGAGATCGGTATTTTGTTTTCCTGCTTTATTTTGCATAAAAACCGACTACTTGTAGTCGGTTTTCATATCAACGTAGTTTCATACTCTAAATATGGATTATTGATGTTTTTGGTTATTCCATGTATTCTAACTTTTATTTATAAAAGTATACAAAATTGTTAAACATTTTTAAACAATTAATTGTAGGTGTAAAATGAAAATTTAATATTATGCTAGCAAAATTATGATTAATAGCAACATTTTAAACAAACCGACCTCCGGATGTCGCTTTTATTAAAGTACTTGGATGAAATAAAAATACCGACCTCATGAGGTTGGTATTTTATATTAATTTATTTTTAATTTATATAAACTGTTATCCGGAAGACGATTTATTTAAAGTTAATTGAAAATATTAATTTATTAATTTTATGGAAGTCACTATATAAATATTTTAATGAAAATTAATTTAATTACATACTATTTAATTTTACCGACTTCCGGAAGTCGGTATTATAATATTTTTTGTATATTATTTTACGCAAAACCGTCATCCGGAAGACAATTTTAATAAAATTAAATCAAAATATTTCTCAATTTTGTTTTTTATATTTAATTGAGAAAAAAAATATATTGTTATTTATTTATTTTATTAATCTGACATCAAGAGGACGATTTTTATTGTAATTCATTTTTCCAGGGAAAAATTCCGACCTCCAAAGGTCGGAATTTTGTTTTCCCGCTTTATTTTGCATAAAAACCGACTATGTAGTCGGTTTTCTAAAGTTTTTTTAATTTTTTATTCTTTTTAAGAATACCGACCTCCATTTGAGGTTGGTAATTTTTAGGTCGGTATTCACTGTTTTTTTAGTAGTGGTTCTACTTGAGAAGAAGAAACTCCTGACTCTACTTGAGAAGAAGAAACTGCTTCAGATGCAGGTTTGTCTAAAAGAGTGGAACTGGAATTTTCATTCTTCTTCCTACAAGTTTTAGTCCTAGGCCTCTTCTAGATCTTTGTGTCAGTTGTTAATACAATTTTTCTTTTGACATGAGGCATTATATTTGTATCTGCAACCGCAACATCAAATATTTCTTAATAAAAATAACAACAACCAAACACAACAATACAACACACAAACAACAACACATCACCCAAATACGATTCAATACCACAAATGGAGCAACCAACAAAGCACAAAACCCTCCCTAAATCCTAACCAACCAACTACAAATTGAAGCTTTTTGAAAACAGATAATATGTCAAAAGAAATAACAACCAACCAAACCAACCATCCTACAAATAAATAAGCGATAAACCACTAAAATGTCTCGATTTAATACTAGTAAGTATTTCAAAACCCTAATTAAATTTTACCTGAGAAGATATCGACGATAAATTAGGAATGACGAGGGCAGTAATGACTTGTTGTAGAAACTATCGCAACATATTACACTTATCTTGTAGAAAATATTGCAACAACAAGTGGATCTGTGAAGAAGAATAATGGAGAAACAAGAAGAGAGATGAAAGGAAAGGAAGAAGGAAATAAAATGGAAATTAGTAAAAGTAAATTAAATTTGGAATATGAAACAACCTTTTATAGAGGAGAGAGGGAAAAATGGCGTTTGTTTTCTACCCTTTATTTTTTTTTGAATTTTGACAATATAATGTTGCAACATATGACAATTCAAAGTGACATATGTTGCCACATATCTCCTTTCTATTGGGGCACATGCAGATAATTCTGTGATTTTTTTTACAACTGAGATTATATATGTTGCCACATATCACCTTTCTGTTGGGGCACATACAAATAATTGTGTGATTTTTTTACAACAAAAGTTATATATGTTGCCACAAATACCACATTTCTTCCTTTCCACATTTGTTCCAACAAAATAAAAAAAAATAATAATCATTAATATTATCAGCAAAAATGAACGATTGACCAATTGTTTTTTACAACATATCAACAAAAATGTAATTCACAATGGTATACATAATCATCAAAACTAAATTTAATCAATGGTGGTAACCATAACATTTTTATCTGGATATATAAACTTTGCTTTTTTAGGTCTAGCCTCTGTGTCTTCATTGTTACTAACATATCCACTCTGAGTCTTTAAAATCCCATAATTTCATAGGAGTGAAGCATATCTCATGCGAAGGAATTGAGAAATAATTCCACAAAATGGTACTTGTAGTCCATCACTCAAAAACTCAGCGTATGCAGCAACAAAAAGTCCACAATCAATGCATGGTACATCATCAATTAGAAAATATAATAAACTGATTATTAACATAATATTTCGATAGTGGAAAGACAAAAAATTAATGTGATACTTACAAACTATTGCTTACTTGTTGGGCAATACCAGTAACATGTATGACTTGGAATGGGTGAGATTTGTTCTTGCCCTGGTAAGATTCAAGAACTGACAAGTTGGTTTGGTCTTTTTGCTCAAAAAATCCACTGAATTCAAGGTACATTGGCAGCATTGTAGACAACTTCTGAATCTCGGCGCACAGTGTTCTATTAGTCCTAGATGAGGACATCGAATCATACACCTTTATGCATCGTTCCTTCAATACAACGACAACCAAGACCCAATGAAACTCCCTATTACAATTTACAATGACATAAACCTCATATGTGAGGTGCCAAGACAGTCCAATAAGTATACTAAATCCTTTGATAGTGTCAACAATTTTATTCTCATTTTCAGGAACAACATTGGCATTGCCAATGTATGTTTTGAAAAAAACAATTAGTAGTGGTATATCGATATTTAGAATGTCTTTGTTGCTTCGACTTCTTCCGTAAATAGTACAAAATGACATCCACATGCTGCACAGATGCATCAATAAGTGTATTTCTGTATCAATTATTTATATTTATCCATGTCTTAATCAAAACATAAGTGGGCATGAATTTATCTCATCAGTCCAACACCTATTGGTTGAGACATTACGTAGAACTAATCCTTCTTCTTCAGAAATGCAACTACAAAATCAAATTGTTTGAATCAGGTTTCCAGCAATTGACTAAGTAGTGATCATCCTTGTCTCTTTTGTAATTATGTAAACATTATGAAGTTGACATCAAGAAGTACTAATAATTTAGTGGACATCAAGAAATACTAATAATAGTTGAATGAATTTACTTTTTAGCATGATGCTTGTAAAGACCCTTGTTTATCCATTGCGAGAATGATGACATTAGTCTAGTTGGACCCTCGCCGACAATGTTAAAACCTTCAAATAGATATTGTTGCTTCTTCACATCACAACTGACAACTTTCTTCTCCTTATCTTTCTCTTCCTCTTTCTCTTTCTTTTTTTCTCTTTCTCTTTCTCTTTCTCTTTCTCCTTTGCCTTTTGCAATTGAGGAAGATACTAGAGCAGTAGTCACTGATTTTTTTCTTTTACTAATTATAGATAGTGATCGAGAAATTAATTTTTTCAACCTCCTACACTACAACAGTTATGAAATCTTCATGGATGTATGGACATCAATATTATATGTCATTTCCTTAAAAATATTAGTGAGTTTTTTAACACGGCTAATAAAATATTCATGTTGCTGCTCATATCCTTCGCATCGACAAGAAGAGCATTTGATGTTAGATGAGGAAGCAACAGTACTAGTAAAAGATTGAGTTGTTGCCACAGATGAAGCTCCTTGTGACATTTTATCTACAAGGTAAATAAAAAAAGGTTGACAATTTACAATTGTTTATGAAATAATAAGGGTAGCAATTTATGCTTATGTTGACACAGATGAGCATTTTGTTACCAAAAATATACCTTTTGTTGACATAGATGAATCTTCTATTGCCACTGATGAATCTTCTGTTTTAATATATGGGTAACTTGTTACTACAGATGATTATTATGTTGCTCTAACACATATAGGGATGTCAATGGTGCGGTGTAGGGCGGGGCGGTGCAGGTTGAGCTTAACCCGCAAAATTTTTAATTCGCCCGCCCCGTCCGCATAACAACTCTTTTCATTTTCAACCCGCCCAGCATAGATCCGCCCCGCATGAACCTGCCCCACATAATTTTTTTAATATTTTTTTTCCAGTTATGTTCGATACAAAAAAAAATTCATAAAAATAAATTCATTTTTTTCATTAAGTTGTATTAATTTAATAGGATAGTGACTTAAAATTTTATTTTTTAGAGGTCAATTGGGAAACATGTAAGAAATTTTATTATTCTTTATTGAACCATTTTCATTTATTATCTTGAATATTTTAGTAGCTTTAATGAAATTATCTTAATAAATAATGCTTTATCACTCTTATAACATGTAAAAAGTTAAAATGAAGTTTGAACTAGAGCCGTCAATATGGGCTAGGCCCATTGGGCCGACCTCGCCTAACCCTGATTTGATAGGGTTGGGCTACGATATTTGGAGCCCATTTAAGAAAAGGGCTTTTTAGCTCGGCTTGAATGAGTCTGTCGATTTGTGGGGCTTGAGAAATATGGTTAGGGCCGGCCCGTGGGCCAAATAAAAATTAATTAAAAATAAAAAATAAAAAATAAAATAGAGTGTTAAAAATAACAAGAGTCTAAACTCAAAATCAGTTTAAAGTTTGAAATATTACAATTTAAATATAAATTATGTTTATAAAATATGTATTACATAAAATAAAAATTTCCTAAAATTTCTAGGAATCACTACATATATAGACCGTAACCTATGAAATATTGTCATAGTTTTAGTGTTTTATTATGATCATTGGAAAACAATTAGGTTAATATTTTTATTTAGCTATTTATGCTTTTATTTGAAATTAAACTTAATAAATATTATAAAGATAATTTTATTTGTGGATTTGATTAAAAAGTAGTAACACTAACACCATGTAATATTATCTTGTCGATATTTATGATAGTATTTTTAAATTATAATTTAATTTAAAAAATTATAAAAAATATATTTTTACAAAAAGAGGGCTGGTGTGGCAAGCATGTAGCCCACATACTTGTGGGTTGGGCCGACTATTTTCTGGCCCACACCAAAAATGGGCTGGCCTGGCCTGGCCCGTCAAATTTCAAAGCCTGTATGGGTTAGCCCAGATGGGGTGGGCCAGCCCATATTGACAACTCTAGTTTGAACCAATATAAAATCACATATATCCGCAACTCGCCCCGCCCCACATTAGTTTTATACAAACCCACTTCAACCCGCCCCGTATCCGACCCGCCCCACACAACCTTAAACCCGCCCCACATCCGCCCCGTCCCATTGCCATCCCTAAACACATAGGTGACATGTTCCAACATATGATAACTATGTTGGAATGTGTATTAACATATCACTAATATGTTGCAACATACGACACATCTTTCAACAAATGAAATATATTTTGGACAATAGAACAAGACTATATTTCTACAATCATATGAACAAAATGGTCACAAAAAGAAGAACACAAACAACAAAAATGACTCTTCACTGAACAACAACAATACATATACATTTTCTCAAAATTAGGGATTTTTTTGGGTTTGTTCAAAAACAAAAATAATAGGTACAATTACACCATTATTCAACTTTCACATATATAGAACGATTTCTTGTTCATTAACCCAAGAAAAAGACTTAGTATCAAGAATGCGTTGTTCGAAAATTGTAAAATCTTTCAAAAAAAAATGACTTACCCATTTTAATTCGAATACGACCTTCAGTTCAGAAAGAGAGAGTGACGGCTAGAGATGAGGAGGAAGATAATGGGGAGAATATTTGTTGATGTAGTCGGATTTTCTAAGGAAGAAGAAGAAGAGCAGAACATTGGAGAAGAAGAAGAGAGAAAGTTCTAATTTCTTTTACTTTTTTTGTAATGGTTTGGATAGAATTAAAGTAGTTGAAAAATGTAGTGTTTTTTTTTTGTATTTTATAAAAGATTAGAAAGCTTTGAAAATGTTAATTTGGTCCCAGATTAACTTAATTACACTTTAAAGTGGATTTGACCATTTCTTGATCAAAGTGTCGAAACAAAACCAAAACTTAATTGACACCTTTTATTTGATTTTCTCTTCTTACTTTAGGTTTTTGACATTTTATATAATGTGAAGTTGTGAACTCAAAGTTACTATAAACATGATTTGAAGGCTAGAGAAAAAATGTAATAACTAGTAAAATATTGAGATTAATATTCAATATATGTGTACGGGTAAAATAATAAATTACTAACATCTTAATGTGTTATCAACTTATCCTATAAGTCAATATTAAAAAAAAAAACATATCCGAAATCAATAAATTGATAATATTTTTCTATAAAATTATTAAAAAATTATTCACACAATAACTTAATTACAATATATCAATAAATTTTTTTCGATTCGATTTATAAATGGGTTCATTTTGTGCACACCCTAGATATTTATAAACTTGGGTGATGAAAAACCTTTGGTTTATATAGAGACGTAATGACTGAAACTACGTGTCATTTGTGGCTATGGATTTTCGCCAATCCAATCCACAAAAAAAGAGCAGGCACCTGGCCAGTTATTGAAAAGAAATGAGAAGAAAATCTTGGTAAAGAAAGCAAAAAAGTTTGGGAATGGCTGCAGTGGGGATAGGTGGTGTAGTACTCCATTCTTCATTTCTGGGGAAGAAAGTGAAGCTTAAGCCTATATGTTTGTCGATACGATTGAAGAAACAATGTAATATTTCAATTTGCGGTAGCTTTGTCCATGATCTTTTTGTTGGAGTTGGGGTAGGACTACCCTGTACTGTAATGGAGTGTGGTGATATAATTTATAGAAGCACACTACCCAAGTCAAATGGAATCACAGTGACTGTTCCTGGGGTTATTTTGGCTTTGGGTACCCTCTCTTACCTCTGGGCTACTCCTGGTGTTGCTCCTGGTTTCTTCGATATGTTTGTTCTTGCCTTTATCGAAAGATTCTTTCGACCTATTTATAAGAAGGTACCTATAAATATAAGTTAATTAATTAGTTTACTTATCTTCTTTGTTCCCCAAATTCTCTATCTTATCTTGTTTTGTTTGCAGGATGATGTTGTATTGGGAAAGAAACTGGGTGAGGGATCTTTTGGTTCTGTTTATAGAGTTTCTTTGGCAAGAAAGCCATCATCAATGCCTGCTGATTTAGTCTTAAAAAAAGCAACTGAATATGGAGCAGTGGAAATATGGATGAATGAGCGTGTGCGTAGAGCTTGTGCTAATAGTTGTGCTGATTTTCTCTATGGTTTTCGAGAGGTACACTTGTTCATCATCATCATCATATATATATCACTTATTCCAATCACTTATTTATGTTGAAAATGCTGCTAGACTTCTTCAAAGAAAGGAGCAGAGTATTGGCTTCTTTGGCGTTTCGAAGGTGAAGCTACACTTGCTGATTTGATGCAGAGTAGAGAGTTTCCCTACAATGTAGGCATTCCTTTCTCTTCTTACCTATAATGCATATTTTTCTCTACTTTTCATATAATCGCAACTGCTTTCGGGACACAACACTTTGCTCTCGTGGTAAATGTTCACTAATTCCAATTCATCTGGATAGATAGTTGAGAATTTTCCTATTTCATTTGCTACCTAGAGCTCTGTGCTTATACCATGCGAATTTGTGATTTGAGGTTAATGTACAGGTTGTGAGAAGATCTTATTTCCCGTGTATGAGAGAAAACGGCAGATCAGGTGGAATATAGAATCTATATATTTATAGTTGTTAAAGGATCATTTGATATTTGTTGGTATAAATTAGTCTCTAAAAAGATCTAAATGTAGGAGAAATCCCTAGCACTGATAACTAATACTACAATGTTTTCTATTGAACGAAAAATTCTCTTGAAACAGTATCATAACCTTCTTGGTTCAGATATAACAGGAATATCTTCATTTTAGGCATTTACACATTAAGGGAAATTAGCAAATACAGAGCTGAGAGGAATGATTTTTGATTTCGTAGTGGAAGTTTATGATAGATACTGATAGGGTTAAACAACAAAAGGATGTTGTATAAAACACTTAGAAAATGCAATTATCTGCTAATTGGAAAGAGATAAACAATATGAAGAAAATCTCCTCCTAATTGAGAAAAGATTCTACAGAAAGTTATCCATGAACATTCACCATTCACTGCAAAAACTACCTCTTCAAGTTGAGATATATAATAAATTCTGTCATATCGTACCATGTTTATATATATATGTTCAGCATATCCAAAATATTGCACATGTGACCCAATGGTTTCAAGGTTGAACAATTGCATAGTTTGTATTCATTTTCATTGATACCCATATGTGAGTTATTATAATTCATTATTTTGAATAATTGTAATTTCTTGTGTCCGACTCTTACAGAGTTGCTCCGAATAGTGAATTACTAAATTCTGATCATTTCTCTCAGAAGAACATTTATTTTTATCTACTTAAATGTTCACAGAACTCTTAACACAATTAAGCTGTAAATTCTTTTCCCAAAGGCTAGCTTTGAGCTAACTTTATGAGCCAAATGACCCCACATATTACATAATTTACTTGCTCTACATTGTGGAAGGAAGTCTTTACAGTCTGTCCTTCTATACAGATTTAGCAAATGAAAGAAAATAATTGACATAGACAATAACAACTAGTTGAACTAATGTTTGGTTATTATGGTGGATTCGGTGTTTGTCATGACTGCTTTTCATCTATTCTAGTTGAGATTTTATGATGGTGGTCTAGAGGTAAGTGTGATATTAGATATTATCTTAGAAAACTTCTGAGACAAATTATTGAGTAATGAAATATTAAAAATAAAAAATTGGAAAGAATCAATGAGCTGGATGGATATAAAGGAAGCTCGGCTATAAGTAGTGTCTGGTTGGGTTGCAGTTTTTGTTGTAAGTCAACTTTCTGCAAAAGTTACTATCTGTTTTATCCTCCCCCTCCTGCACTCTCTCTCATGATTTATTAAATCATCAGGTAGAATCATTGATCCTTCGAGAGGTTCAGGACATGCCCAAAGGTTTGGATAGAGAAAATAGAATCATATTGACAATTATGAGACAACTCCTATTTGCTTTGGATGGACTTCACTCCACAGGGATAGTACATAGAGATATTAAGCCTCAAAACATAATTTTCTCTGAAGGTAAACTGTCCTGTTAATATTTCTGGTTGAGTTTGATTGCCTACTTGTAAGTTGTAATTAATATCTCTCTGAAGCAGGTTCTCGCGCGTTCAAAATAATTGATCTTGGTGCTGCAGCAGATTTGAGAGTAGGAATCAATTATATTCCTAAGGAGTTTCTTTTAGATCCAAGGTAATTTCCTACTCTGCAAACTGACAAGTTTGTGTATGCACAAGTGGAAATTTCTTGTTCAACACATGGACATTAATCACATCTATATTTTCTATTCTGTGACCTTTGTTTCTTGGAACTAATTATCCCCTTGATAAAAGTGGCATAATATAATTGTCAGCTCATAACGATGACTTCTTATCATTCTTTTCTGTTATTCATTTCAAAAACATCTACAATCAAATTAAATAAAAGAACATGCATTTTCCATCCTTTTTATTATTAGGGTAATGTATATTCTAACCTCAACATCTCAATCTGCGTTTGTTGTTGTTTTCATGGATTAATAAAGTATGATGCCAATTTGCTTGTCGAATCATGTCCATTTTTTCACTTTACATATTTTCTGAATTCAATTTGTTTTGTTAATCAAGCCTTTATTATTTATAACCAGGTGTCCTCAAACCTCCCAAATGAACCATCAGTGCTAACCTTATAAGTTCTTAGAGGACTACCAGGAAAATCAACTTCATTTTTGAGTGTTAAAAGTGTTCTTTCTATAATGCTCAAGCTAACAAACTGAAACTTATATGCCTAAATAGAAAAAAATTCAGGACCCGACAGAGTGATGTCCCTGAAATTGAGTGATGAAATATCAGGATTTTCCAATTTAATGGTATGTTATGTACCATAATGATTGAGTACTTTCCCCGCACATTTTAAAGAACATTAGATGACTTTGAGATTGGATTTATGGCATGTTTTTGCTTGCTAGTTTTAATTATATTAGCTTAATTTACATGAGACATGCACAGAGTATGAATGATCATGTTCCTTATTCAATTGTAAAGAAATGAATTGATCTCTTATTTATCCCACGTCCAAATGGTCAATTTGTGTTGTTATACTAATCTGACTGTATATTGACTATTGAGATTGGTATGATCTCAAAAGTTAATCTTTGTACCATTAAAAGGTGAAGAGAAAATAGATGCATTCTGTGTTACTGATCATCTGTTTTTTGGAAGACTTTCAGGTAATACCATTTATAACTTGGTATGTTTGCATGGGTGGATCTTTTGCTTAGGGATTTGGTTTACTTATTTTTCTAACTGTATCTTTTCCGGTCAAGATACGCTGCACCAGAGCAATACATTATGAGCACACAAACCCCTTCTGCACCGTCTGCTCCAGTTGCAACTGCACTTTCCCCAGTTCTATGGCAGGTTTGATGACCAGTCACTCACTTTTGACTAATTACCTCCTTTTTTTTCTTTTTTTTTTTAATCTATAAAATTAACTCCTTGTTATGCTACGTTTTTTTAACAGCTGAATCTCCCAGACCGATTTGACATCTACAGTGTCGGTCTCATATTCCTGCAAATGGTTAGATTCAAATCGAAAGCTATTTACTATAAATATTTCTTAGACAAAATTTAGCTCTTCTAGGAGAATCTAGACATTTGAGTTCCGGAATAAAAAGAATTACAAGGAAGTGATTGTCAGTTTCTTTTAGATTTTCTTATCTAACTGTAGAAAACATGATGTGATCCTCTGAGTTAAACAAAGAACTAGTCAACCAGGATCTTGAACTTCAAGCAAAAAACAGTAGTATGAAAAAACTGATGTGTCTCGTGATATAGAACATGGAATCAAGTGTTTCTAAAATGAGGTTAAAGATGATATTCTGAACTATAAAATAACTACTCACTTGTTCTAAAAGAAGCAACGACTTCAAAAGAAGTTAAATTGTAATCTGATTTTGGATGGGGAAGATGTGTTCTTGAATGATCAAATGATTTGTAGTTCCTAAAGTTACCGCTTGAAATCAATTAACGTGGCTAAGAAACCTCACACATATTTGAGAACATGATAAGGACTATCACCACTTGGTTTGGGTCTCTTCTTTGATGACTACATTTGCTATTCTAATAAGGAAAGAAAATAGATAAAAGCAAGGAAATAAAATGCCTATTCTACAAGGAAACAATAAAGAAATTAAAATATACCAACAAAAGGAAATAACAACAATATTTCCCATTTTAAGAAGGAATAGTCTTTAACGTAGCTTCTTGGACTTCATGGACTAGAAAAGTTTCTTGAAGTTGAAAATAAGTCCACACACTTATTCTTGGGCATGGAAGAGCTTTTACTTGGCTGGTTAAGTAAGAAAAGCCCTATATAGCTTTGCGGTTTACACAAGTACATGAGGAAGAAAATGAATGATGACCTGCAAATAGTAACTTTATGGATATTAAGTAAGAAACAAAGGTCCTTTAATCAAGGGTGGCCTTTGCATGATTTATTTGAGGAAAGGTGACTCATATTTTTGCTTTTTTTTGGGTAGGTGCTACTCTTTTGAGATTAGTGTTAATGCCACTGATTTGAAAACCCCCACATTTTCTTGTATACACAAAGGCCCCACATTCCCCATCCCTCTCTCCTTCACTTCCATAACCGCCACCTCTTCATCTGTCACTTCCTCCACCACCACCTCCTTCTCTTTCCCCGCCTCAACTGTCGCCTTCTTCTCCTCCACATCTCTGCCTCCCCTCTACTTCCACCTTCAATAGTAAATTCAACTTCTTCATTAGGTTGTTGCAAACAACTACTAAATTTCTTGGAACAACTTCAATAGTTATTGCTAAACAAATTCTAAGTTACTGTAACACATTCTGTAGTTGTAATTATCAAATTTGTCTGCAATAAGACTCGGTAGTTGTTTACGACAACTTACTGAAGTTGTTGGATTTACTGCAGAATCTCCTTAACTGCTCCAAAAATTGTATTTTCCGAATCACCTCCACCAATCTTCATACAACAAAAATAAAAATAGTTTGTAGATTAAAAAGAAGAAGATGAAGAAGAAAAAGAGAGAAGGGAGGGAATTCAAAAAACTGAATTTTGAACATGAAAAGTGGGCATGTATGCATTATTTTAAAAACTTGGATAGTTAATATTTTACCCTCAATTTTGGAGTTATAAATTATTCTTTCTGAATTTTAATATTTCCATTCAGGCTCATTTTAACTGAATCGTGGCTGACATGGTCAAGATCAATTTTTTGTTCAAGATTTGAGAGGTTCCTTAAATTAAATATACTCTAGAATCAAGTTTAAAAAAATTGTTGGTTTCCTTTCTCCTTTTCTTTAGCTCATATAACCAAGATCTGGATTCGCAATAACTTTAAAGAAATTGCCCATTGGATGTGATCTTACCTATTTCAATAGGCTCCCCCTTCCTCCGTAATGGGCTTATCTGGTGCAAATACGGATTAGTCAAGCCAATTGGCTTCATATACCAATGGTTAAACCAAAAACAAAATAGAATTGAATATTGCATGTACAAGATTTTAAAATTAACTATGTATTACAGTCAGAAATAGGTTAAATGATGATATTTCTGTCTTGTAGTGTTTTCTGAAGAATTTATATGTTGTTTGTTCCATGATAGGCATTCCCAGGATTACGCAGTGACAACAGTCTCATTCAATTCAACCGACAACTGAAGAGATGTGACTATGATTTAGTTTCGTGGAGACAGAGTGTAGAGCCCCGTGCTGGCCCTGAACTTAGGAAAGGCTTTGAGTTGTTAGATTTGGATGGTGGAATAGGGTGGGAGCTATTAACATCTATGGTACGTTTCAAAGCACGCCAAAGAATTAGTGCAAAGACAGCTTTAGCTCATCCTTACTTTGATAGAGAAGGTCTGCTAGCCCTGTCCTTCATTCAGAACCTAAAGCTGCAATTCTTCCGGGCTACACAACAAGACTATAGTGAAGCTGCAAACTGGGTTGTTCAACTAATGGCAAAATCTGGAACAGAACAAGATGGGGGCTTCACAGAAGCACAACTTCAGCAGCTTAGGGTATGTATTCTCATGGCTTTACGACATTGTTACTAATGTTGGTTATTAAATGTAAAATTTCCTCAATACGCTTTGTTTTGTTTTTCCAATTGTGATTTACAGGAAATAGAGCCTAAGAAGAAGTCAAATGCGCAGAGGAATGCTCTTGCATCAGCTCTTCGACTTCAAAGGAAAATTATAAAAACCCTGAATGAAAGTATGGATGATCTTAGCAATAAACGGAAAAGCTTATGGTGGAGCAGATGGATTCCAAGAGAGGAATGAGATTAGTAAATGTGTACAAAATAGTTTTAGTACTTTGTTTCATAGAAGCTTACTTACTAGTTTTCATTCTCATTTGACAATGTAAACCAATTTTTGAACAAAGATTATTATATGTAAAAAGTGAAAATATCTTATACCAATATGTACATTTGTTTTATTATTTATACAAAGATGTGGAGTTAACAGTTGATTTTCTATGTAGCCTGGTAAAATTGACAGAAAACCAGAGGAGAACATTTTATAATTGTAACATCATTTGTTTCAGCCCACCTTAATGCTTCTACAGAAAGGTGAAAAATGGTGAACAGTAGAAGCACTATTACTGGTGGAATAATACTATATATATATATATATATATATACATATATATATACATATACATATATATATATATGTATATAAAATAAGCAAAATCACTTGAAAATAATGAAAAAGAATAATCAATTAAGAATTGAAAATAGTCTTACTTTGCTTGATTTTTTTTTTTTTTTGTGTAATTTCTTTCTTTATTTGAAAACAACATACCGTACATGTCTCCTTGATTTTGTTCAATTGAGATAAAGCCATTGAGTTGCGATCGGTTAGTTGGAGTTCGAGTTAGTAATAAGAGAGTTGGGTGGGGGGTGGGGGTATAAAGAAACAAATTAGAGAAAATGTGTAACACCCTGGATTCGAGAAATGACAACATTTCAGTTTCAGAAGATTCTGGTGCCATCTGCAGCCACGACTCGTGGACTGAGCCATGGGTCGTAGGTCTAGTCCATGGATTGGCCACCCAAATAGGCTCAGAGGACCACGAACCATGGCCTGGACCAACGAACCATCGTTGGGTCCACGGTCCGTGGATCATGGCCTCAAAGTCCAGTCTTTGATGAAGACAACAGACGTGTAGGATGGACCGTCGATCAAACAACGGTCCGTCGATCAAGGCTAGTAAGTCGAAGGTCGGCAGTTATTCTTGGGGTAGTTGGGTCTTTTCCTAATTAGTTTAGCCTAATACTATGTTGTTTTACCCTTCACCAAAACATATAAGTGTTTTAACTCTAAAACTTCTCAATTGAAAACCGTTCTCTCAAATTTACAAAAGAAGAACAAGTCTTCCTCTCAAATATTTCTCCCTCTAGAAAACTTGAAGAAGAAGGGTCAAAGCTAGGGTTTGCAAGTCAATTCTCCAATTCCTCCATTGAAGTTAAGCAATTGACATTGAGGTATGATAGTTTTCATCCATGGATTCCTTTCATTCACGGAGTTCACAAATTCTCGTATTTTCAAAGTTAGAATTCTCCAATCTAGTTAGGATTTTCTTCTATGATATGGGTTCCTTTAGCTATTGATTTAGTTGATTGATCTATGATCTTTTATGCATGAATCGAGTTAATCTAATGATTTTATGATGATTCCCCATGAACCCATGTAATTTCCATGTTTTCTAACTTATGATCATATGATGTGGGTGTTGGATTATGAAAGAGAAGTTTATGAAATTAAGCATGTTCTTATGAAATTTATGCAAATGTTGTAAGGATGCTTGAGAGTGAAGTATCAATGATAATGTTGTTGTTGTGTTGTTGAGAGGATTTTCTCATATACACATGAAAGCATGATTGTGAAAGGTTTTCTCACATAAGTAAGGGTTCTAAGGTTGAAAGGTCTTCTCATCGAAATGAATCAAACATAAAAATCTATCCTACTAAAACCTAGCTTGGATTGGTTATCGAATGATACCATTCCATGGATGATTTATGACTTTATGACCTAGCTTGGATTGGCAAGATGACATTACCTTCCATGGATAATAAGAACAAGTAAGAAAATGACTATTCTGTGGGATTTATGCTTTGCACCGAGAGGATATTGAGATGGAAGCTCTCCCGTGAGTAGAGGCCGGGTTTCTAGAAGCAATCTCCTTATCCCTTACCTATGTGCCACTATAGGATGATTTTCTAGATAGACATTAGCTAGTGGATCCACCTAAGCTGGAATTTCATGGTCCTTACCTTGGCAAGTAGGACAACCCTTTTCGGTGTGGGAGACACTGAGGGATCATGTTATAGCTCACATAGTCTCTATGTCAGTTAAGGCTACTTCCCACAATAATAATGAACTAACGTCACTTCAAGAATTATCTCACATATGTTCAAAGGTTTTAAAGATGTTAGCTTGCATTGACCATGTTTATGACTTATGTTTTTTAACTCTTTTTATATCATGTTTTAGCTTGGTCATTGCTAGTCATGAAATGTCCATTTTTTCTAGCATGATTTAAATGTTTATATGCATGGCTATTGTACTTGGTACATATTTTTTACCAGACATACTCTTGCCTACATTTCCCCAAATATAGGGTCTGACAGTTAGGGTTCTCAATTTCGTGGCTAGAGGTTGACTTGAGAGATTCCGAGCTTTGGTGAGTCCTCATGCTTCGAAGACAGATTTTCATTGTTTTCAGTCTTCTTTCTTATTTTCAATTTTGGACATGATGTATGGGATAGGCCCAATTTCATTCTATTGTACTAGATAGCTAATGAGACAAAGTGTTTAGAATTCTGCTTTATCTACTATAAAAACTATTGGGACTTGAAATGTATTTCTTTATCTCTTTGTTCTATTTCTTATGTTATGAATGCTATGTGGCTTGTATGGGGCCTCTCGGGGTCTTATACACCATGTTACACCTACGGGGTACCTTGGGTCCTGACAAACTTTATAATCAGAGCACAAGGGTTAGAATGGTCCTAGGATGTCTCATAAGCCACGTCAAGTAGAGTCTTGTTCATGAGTGTGAAATGTGCCACATTTATGAATGAGAGGCTATAAGATGATTAGGAAACTCCACTTCTTTCATTACTCTAAAGTCGTGCGATATATTTTAACTCTATAAGGTCTCTCTCATAATCCTTATCTGATGCTTTACAGGATATGGCTACTCAAAGAGCTTATGCTAGAAGGAATGTGAGGGAGAATGCAGAACAAGAAGCTCCTCCCCAAGCTACTCAAGTTTCGGTCGACCCTTTGGCTGAGCAAGTGACTAATGTGGAGTTTAGGGTTGCTTTTCAAGTATTGGCTCAAGCCATGACAACCAAGCCAATAGGGAGGTTGTGGTTCCCGTGAACCTACAAGTGGGTAAGGCGGCATCTAGAGTGAGGGACTTCACTAGGATGAATCCTCCGGAGTTTCATGGTTCTAATGTTGCGGAAGATCCTCAAGAGTTCATTGATGAGGTTTACAAGGTGTTGATGATCATGGGAGTGACACCAGTGGAAAAGGCTGAGTTGGCTGCTTATCAACATAAGGGTGTTGCACAAATTTGGTTCAAAAACAAATGGAAAGAAGGGAGATCGGAAGATACGGGTCCTCTTGATTGGGAAAAGTTTAAGGTTGCTTTCTTTGATAGGTTCTTTCCCCTTGAGATGAGGGAGGCAAAGGTGCTTGAGTTTATCAACCTTTGTCAAGGAAGTATGAGTGTGAGGGAATATGCTTTGAAGTTCACACAATTGTCTAAATATGCCCTTGCAATGGTTGTTGATCCTAGGGCAAGGATGAGTAAGTTCATTTTGGGTGTGTCCGAAATGGTGGTTGAAGAGCGTCGTATCCCATGCTCATTAAAGACATGGATATTTCTCTTCTCATGGTTCATTCTCAATATATCGAAGAGGAGAAACTTAAGGAAAAGTCTAGGGAGACAAAGATGGCTAAAACTAGTGATGTAATTTCTCTCATGCAAGATCCGATGGACATGGTTGTCCTAGATTTCGACAAAGGTTTTTTGATCAAGGTTCCTCTAATTCTCCTCCTAGGTTCAATAAATATAGGGTGTCTAACCCTAAGCTTCAAGGAGGAATGGTAGTGGGTCTTCATTACTTATGTCTACTTGTGTTAGGTGTGGAACGAAGCACGAGGATAAGTGCCTAGCCAGCACGGACGATTGCTTTAGTTGTGGTAAAAGTGGTCATAAGATGAGGGATTGCCTAATACTTATGGCTGAAGGAAGAGAGGGCAAGCAATCTCCTCCTAGTGGTTCGGGTTCCAATGCTCCCAAGCAAAATCGATTTTGTGCACTTCAGACTCGTGGTGAACAAGAGGGTTCTCCCGATGTGGTTATCGGTATGTTAAAAGTATTCCAACTTGATGTTTATGCTTTACTTGACCCCGATGCCACCTTGTATTTTGTGACGCCATATGTGGCTATAAGGTTTGATGTTCTTGCGGATGTGTTGCTAGATCCTTTCTCTATCTCTACTCCTGTTGGTGATTCCATTGTGGCTAAGAGGGTCTATAGAAAGTGTCTCATTTTCTTGTCCCATAAAGTTACTATTGTTGATTTGGTAGATCTTGATATGCTAGATTTTGAAGTTATCCTTGGTATGGATTGGGTGCACTCATGTTATGCTTCTGTCAATTGTAGAACTCGTGTAGTCAAGTTTCAGTTTTTGAATGAGACTAACCTAGAGTTGAAAGGGGGAAATTCAATGCCTAAGGATTAGTTTGTCTCTTGTTTTAAAGCTAGAAAGATGATCTCTAAGGGTTGCATATACCATCTAGTTAGGGTGAAGGATGTGGATTTCAAAATCGGTCCCCGTTGTTAATGAGTTTCTGGAAATGTTCCAAATGATTTACCCGGTATTCCTCCCAAGAGGGAAATAGACTTTGGTATTGACCTTCTCCCAGATACGCAACCTATTTCTATTCCTCCTTATCGAATGGCTCCGACAAAACTAAAGAAGTTGAAAAAACAATTAAAAGACTTGTTGGATAAGGGTTTCATCCGAGAAAGTATCTCTCTGTGGGGTGCTCCAGTTTTGTTTGTTAGAAAGAAAGATGGCTCTCTTCATATAGGTATTGACTATTGCCAGTTGAACCAGGTGACCATTAATAATAAGTATCCTTTTCGAAGGATAGATGATTTGTTTGACCAACTTCAAGGAGCAAGTTACTTCTCTAAGATTGACCTTTGGTCGGGTTTTCACTAGTTGAGGGTGAAGGAAGATGACATTCCAAAGATGACTTTTCGAACTCGGTATGGCCATTATGAGTTTTTGGTGATGTCGCTTGGTTTGATTAATGCTCCAGTGAAATTTATGGATTTAATGAATAGGGTGTTTAGACAATACCTTGAAATGTTTGTGATTGTGTTCATTGATGATATATTGATTTATTTGAGAAGTGATGATGAACATATTAATTATTTGGAGATTGTGTTGCAAATTCTTAAGGACCAACAACTCTTTGTAAAGTTTAGCAAGTGTGAGTTTTGGCTAAGGTCCGTAGCTTTCCTTGACCATATTGTTTCAAGTAAGGGTATTGAGGTAGATCCTAAGAAGATGGATGCGGTCAAGAGTTGGCCTAGACCTCTATCCCCTTCAAATATTAGAAGTTTCTTGGGTCTAGCTGGTTATTATAAGAGGTTTGTTGAGGGGTTTTCCTTTGATTTCCTCTCAATTGAATGGACTAACTCAAAAGAAGGCTAAGTTCATATGGTTCGAAGCATGTGAGAAGAGCTTTCAGGAATTGAAGGATAAACTTACTTTCGCTCCGGTGTTGACTTTACCGAAAGAGATTGATAGTTTTGTTGTTTATTATGATTCCTTGAGAATTGGGCTAGGATATGTGCTTATGTAAAATGGGAAAGTCATTGCCTATGCCTCAAGGCAACTTAAGGTACATGAGAAGAATTATCCTACCCATGACCTTGAACTAGCGGCGGTTGTTTTTGCCTTAAATATTTGGAGGCACTATTTGTATAGTGTTCATGTTGATGTTTCCACTGACTACAAGAGTTTGTATGTGTTTAATTAGAAGGATTTAAATCTTTGCCAAAGAATGTGGCTAGAGTTATTGAAGGATTATGCTATGAGTATTCTCAATCACCCCGGTAAAGCAAATGTGGTGGCGTATGCTCTTAGTCGGTTGTCTATGGGTAGTGTTGCTCATATTGAAGAAGATAAGAAGGAGTTGGTTTGAGATGTTCATAGATTAGATCAGTTGGGTGTTCAGTTAGTGGACTCTACCAAGGGTGGTGTTATGATTCACAACGGCTCAGAATCGTCTTTTGTGGCAGATGTGAAAGCCAAGCAAAGTAAGATCCAATTTTGGTTGACTTGAAGGAAGCGGTGCTTAAAAAATCCGTAGAGGCTTTCTCCCAAGGGGGAGATGTTGTACTTAGATATCAAGGTCGTTTGTGTGTTCCTAATGTTGATGACTTGAGGGAACAGATCTTCTCAGAAGCCCATAGTTCTTGGTATTCCATTCACCTGGGTGCTACCAAGATGTACCATGATTTGCGGGAGATCTATTAATGGAATGGGATGAAGAAGGATATTGCGGGATTTGTGGCTAAATGTCCTAATTGTCAACAAGTGAAAGTTGAGCATCAGAAACCAGCAGGTTTATTCCAAGATATTAACATTCCTACTTGGAAGTGGGAAGATTTAAATATGGACTTTATTGTGGGTTTGCCTCGCACTCGGTGACAACATGACTCAATTTGGGTTATAGTAGATCGAATGACGAAATTGGCTCATTTCATTCCCGTCAAGATTTCTTATTCGGTGGAAGATTATGCTAAGTTGTATTTGAGGGAAATGGTAAGGTTGCACAGAGTGCTCACTTTTCAGTTTTGGAGATCTTTTCAAAAAGGTCTTGGTACTCGTATTAAGCTTAACACGGCCTTTCATCCACAAACCGATGGGCAAGTGGAGCGTACTATCAAAAATTTGGAAAATATGTTGAGAGTTAGAATGATTGATTTCAAGGGTAATTGGGATGATCACTTGCCTTTGATTGAGTTTGCATATAACAATAGTTATCACTCGAGTATTGGTATGGCTCCATTTAAGGCCTTATATGGTAGAAGGTGTAGATCTCCTATAGGTTGGTTTGAGGTGGGTGAAGTTGCCCTAATAGGTCCTGAACCGGTACATGAGGCCATGGAAAAAGTTTGACTTAATAGAGAAAGGTTGAAAACGGCTCAAAGTCGGCAACAGTCATATGCCTATGTAAGAAGAAGAGATCTTGAGTTTGATATTCAAGATAAGGTTTACTTGAAAATTTCACCCATGAAGGGTGTAATGAGGTTTGGTAAGAAAGGGAAGATTAGCCCCCGATATGTAGGTCCATATGAGATTTTGAGGTGTGTAGGTAAGGTTGCTTATGAACTTGAATTGCCTAATGAATTGGCATCGGTGCATCTGATTTTCCATGTCTCTATATTTAAGAAATGTGTTGGTGATCTGACATCTATAGTTCCCTCAGAAAGTTTAGGGGTTAAGGAGAATCTTTCCTATGAAGAAGTTCCAGTTGAGATTTTAGACCGACAAGTCAAGAAGTTGATAAATAAAGAAGTTGCTTTCGTGAAAGTGTTGTGGCGAAATCAGTTAGTTCAGGGTGCTACTTGGGAGCCCGAGGCCGATATGATATTCCGATATCCTCATCTCATTCCTTCTACCCTACTCTAGCTTGAGGTAATGAGTTCCTAATGGTTAACTCTTTTGGTGTCATGTGTCTTAGATATTCCCATGATTTCCTCATTTATTCATATTCATGATAAAGTTTAAGTTTTGAGAATCACTTAACTGATTTCTACATGTTTATGTACATTTGAGTGTGAGTTGCATATAGACTTCTTGATGTGATATTTTGAACATGTTTTAACTTGAAGTTGTTTCCTCTTTGAATATATACATTGCATGCATGATGGGCTGTTAGATTTAGTTTTCACTCTTTCTTATGATGTCTTGAATCTCATTCGAGGACGAATGATCCTAAGGGGGAGATAATGTAACACCTCAGATTTGAGAAAGGGCAACATTTCAGTTTCAGAAGAATCTGGTGCCATTCGACGGAGGCCATCAATGGCTCATGGACTGAGCCACGGACCTTAGGTCTGGTCCTTGGATTGGCCACCCAAATAGGCTTAGAGGACTACAAACCACGGCCTGGACCAACAGACTATTGTTGGGTCCACGGTCCGTGGATCATGGCTTCAAAGTCCAGTCTCTAATGAAGACGATGAATGTGTAGGACAGACCGTCAGTAAAACCACGGTCCGTCGGTCAAGGCCAGTAGGTCGAAGATTGAGAGTTATTCTAGGGGCAGTTGGGTCTTTTCCTAATTAGTTTAGCCTAATACTATGTCGTTTTACCCTTCACCGAAACCCCCTATATAAGTGTTTTAACTCCAAATCTTCCCAATTCAAAAATCATTCTCTCAAATTTACAAAAGAAGAACAAGTCTTCCTCTCAAATATTTCTCTTTAGAAAACTTGAAGAAGAAGGGTCCAAGCTAGGGTTTGCAAGTCAATTCTCCAATTCCTCCATTGAAGTTAAGCAATAGGCATTGAAGTTTGATAGTTTTCATCTGTGGATTCCTTCTGTTCAGGGAGTTCCAATATTCTCCTATTTTCAAAGTTAGAATTCCCCAATCTAGTTAGGGTTTTCTTCTATGATATCGGTTCATTTAAGTATTGATCTATTGATTGATCTATGATCTTTTATTCATGAATCGAGTTAATCTAATAATTTTATGATGATTCCCCATGAACCCATGTAATTCTCATGTTTTCTAAATTATGATCATATCATGTGGGTGTTGGGTTATGAAAGAGAAGTTTATGAAATTAAGCATGTTCTTAGGAAATTTATGCAAATGTTTTAAGGATACTTGAGAGTGAAGTATCAATGATAATTTTGTTGTTGTGTTGTTGAAAGGATTTTCTCATATACACATGAAAGCCTGATTGTGACAACTTTTCTTACACAAGTAAGCGTTCTAAGGTTGAAAGGTCTACTCATCTACATGAATCAAAGATAAAGAGCTATCCTAATAAAACCTAGCATATATTGGTTATTGAATGATACCAGTCCATTGATGATTTATGACTTATGACCTAGCTTGGATTTGCAAGATGACGTGCCCTTCCATGGATAATAAGAACAAGGAAGAAAATGACTATTCCGTGGGATTTATGCTTAGCACCGAGAGGATATTGAGTAGAGGCCGGGTTTCTAGAAGCAATCTCATTATCCCTTACCTATGTGCCCTCATAGGATGATTGTCTAGATAGACATTAGCTAATGGATCCACCTAAGCAAGAAGTTCATGGTCTTTACCTTGGCAAGTAGGACAACCCTTTTCAGGGTGGGAGACACGGGGGGATCATGTTATAGCTCAAATGGTCTCTATGTCAGTTAAGGCTACTTCCCACAATAATATTAAAGTACGATTACTTCAAGCAGTATCTCGCATGTGTTCAAAGGTTCTAATGATGTTATCTTGCATTGATCATGTTTATGACTTATGTTTTCTAACTCTTTTTATATCATGTTTTAGCTTGGTCATTGCATGTCATGAAATGTCCCTTTTTACCATGATTTAAATGTTTATATGCATGGCTATCATACTTGGTACATATTTTGTACTAACACATACTCTTGCCTACATTTCCCCAAATGTAGGTCCGACAGTCAGGGTTCTCAGTTCGTGGCTAGAGGTTGACTTGAGAGATTCCGAGCTTTTGTGAGTCCTCATGCTTCGAGGACAAATTTTCATTGTTTTCAGTCTTTTTTTTTTCAGTTTTGGACATGATGTATGAGATAGGCCCAATTTCATTCTATTGTACTAGATGGCTAATGAGACAAAGCGTTGAGACTTGCGCTTTATCTACTATAAAAACTATTGGGGCTTGAAATGTATTTCTCTATCTCTTTGTTCTATTTCTTATGCTATGAATGCTAAGTGGCTTGTATGGGGCCTCTCGGGGGCTTATATGGTATGTTATGCCTAGGAGGTACCTTGGGTCTTGACAAAATGTTTGTTGGGTCAAAATTTCTTACCCAAAGAAATAAAAAGCGTGAGAAATTAAAATGGAACAATCCTCCATTGAAGAGGTTCGAAACTCAAATTTTAAAGTTTTACTTACTGAAAATGTGAACCATTTTGAGTGAATAATATATCAAAAGATTTGAAAGAATGAGATGAGCTCATATATAAAATTTAAGATTATTTAGAGGAGATTTGAGTTGTTCAGGATTGAAAACTTTTTTCAACTTGTTGAGGAAGATGAACCGCTACAATGTATAAATATTATATAATCGATGTATGTGTGTGTGTGTACACACACACACACACACACACACATATCTCTAAATAGATAGTTATACATCATATATTTTCTTGGTTATACACTATTTATACAATACCGATGCATTACATATATATATCCAATCATTTTTGTTGATTTTTTTGTATTATTTTAAATAACTCAACAACAACATGCCTAGTGTAATTCCATAAAGTGGGGTCTGTAAAGGATAAAGTATACACAGATCTTACCACTAGCTTGGAGATAGAGATGTTGTTTTTGGTAGACCTTCATCTTAAGGAAAAAGTAAACCAAAGCAGTATAGAGAAAGAAATAATGGAAATGAAGAAAGTCCTGGCAAAATACAATAGACAACCTATAAAATCGTTCTAAACAATATTCATAATAAGATAAAACAATAATTAAAGTGTAAAATACACATAGAAAATAACCAAACTCAAAGGACAAGTACCTACAAGAGTAATATGACAAGTAATAGTATGGATAACATAATAGAAGAATAAGCGAGAAAATACTTAACTCTCTAACTAACCTCCTATCCTAATAAGTATCTTCCATTACATCCTATATAAGGTCATGTCATCTATAAGCCAAAGTTACGTCATTTTTGTCTAATTACCTCTCTCTAATACTTCTTTGGTCTACGTCTACCTCTCTTGAAATTATCTATAGACAAAACCTCATACCTCCAAACTAGGGTATCCATGTATCTCCTCTACACATGGCCAATCCATCACAACCTCATTTACTACATCTTGTCTTCTATCGAGGGCACTCCTACCTTATCCCGAACATCTTCATTCCTAATCTTATCTGTACTTTTTTACCCACACACCCATCTCAGTATCATCACTTTTGCAACTTCATCTTCTAAACGTGAAAGTTCTTGACTGGACAACATTCCTCTCTATACAACAAATACAATTTAACCACCGATGTCTAGAACCTACCATTAAGTTTTGGTGGCACCATCTTACCATACAATACTCCGGATATGAGTCTTCATTTCATCCACCTTGAACCTATACGATATGTGATATCATAGTCAATCTCCCCATTTTCTTAGATAATAGATCCAAGATACTTGAAACTTCCTCTATTCTGAATTAGCTATATATCAAGGCTCATTTCTATGCCAGCCTTAGACATAACATCATTGAACTTTCACTCTTAGTGGTTTGTCTTGGTTATAATCAACTTGAACCCTTTAGACTCCAAGTTCTTCCTATAAACCTCCAACTCACTATTAAGTCCACCTCAACTCTCATCAATAAAATATATGTCTTCCAAAAATAACATACACCGTGGTACCTCTCTTTGGATATGATGCGTCATCATACATCACCATGGAAAATAAAATGGGCAAAGAACAGACACCTGATGCAGCACTATCACAACTAAAAATTGTTTGTGTCTCCTCCATTGCTCTTACTCTAGTGTTGTCTCTATTATACATGTCATTAATCTCCATAATGTACGCCATATCTACACCTTTATCTTTGAAGCATCTTCATACAACCTCATTTAGAGACTTTGTTGTAAGCCTTTTCTAAGTCGATGAACTCCATGTGTAAGTCCTTCTTTATCTCCATGTACTACTCCATGATGTCGTCCAAATTACTTCTTTTTAGTGGATATTTAAGTGGTTACTGTCAAATGTAGAACCCAACAAGGTGGGTGTCAGATCCCACAAAGAGCATGGAAAAACATTATAATTTATGCAAGAATTCAATCTTACGATCACTATTTCAAAATGGGGTTTATTGGGAATATTTATGAACTATTTATAATTTATGATTATGGTTAAGTTGATATTCAATAATTAAAAAATAACTACAGTTGTGGTTCCCTAAATGTTGGAATTCAAACAAATAATTAACTATTCAACTCATTTAGGGGTAGTTTGGTAGAGTGTATTTAAAAAAATACATGCATTAGCCTTGTGTATTACTAGTACCTTATTTGGTACTCTTTTCCAACCTATGTATAACTAATGCTTGCATTAGTTGTACAGTCTATTGTGTATTAAGGTGTGTATTTATAATAACATGGATTTCTAGGTATTAGCAATGCAATGGTTGTAATGCATGCATTAACTCAATTAAAGATCCAATTTCCCCTCAATACCTTTTTATATCTTTTCCACAATAATAGTGAAGGTTATATTTGTAAATATTTTTTAATGCGATGCATTCTATTTTTTATGCATCAAACCAAACAATGCATAAAAATAATGTATGCATAATTAATGCAAGCACAACTAATACATGCATTGCTAATGCAAGAATTACTAATACAATCTGTTTAGCATTATTTTTATACACTCTACCAAATGACCCCTTAGTGTGTTCACTGTGCAAAACTGATAAAGTGATACGTCTTCTAAAGTCTTTCAGCTCAATTAGAAGAAAAACACCTTAAGTCCTCCGACACTTATGTGTGTGTTATTGAACCATCATCATATATTCGAGGTTAGTGATAAATACTCAATTATGTCCTATTTTTGGAACACCCCGAAAAATGGTTGGTTAACCTAGAGCCTAAGTGTGAGGTTTTGAGTAACTTTCCGGAGATGTTTAGAACTAAACTAGGATCAAAGGGAAGATGTAAGCATCTAGGATGAAGCCAAGGACCTAAAACTCCCTAAGAAAAATGAAGGAAAACCATACCTACCTTTAGTCCATTCAGCGATGGGCAGTAGCATTGCCCATGAGCCTTGGTGATGAGCCAAATGGGCTCTCCTCGCCTAGTGGACAGCCCTCACTTGCCCTAGGTTCTAGAAGATTGGGAGAGAGAGGTCATAGGTCTCTAATGGGGTTGGCATTCGCCCATTGACCCTCCCATCGCCTAGTGAGCTGCCCATTTAGGGAGCTTACTATAATTTTGGGCAAGCCAGGGGCTCATTAGGCGAGTTGCCTAGTTCCCTTGGTGAGCCAAGGGTGCCAAAGGGCGAGCTCCAGCATAGGAAGGTAAGTTTTTGAAGTTTAAAAGTAAGGGTCTTTTAGTAATCTCTCCAAAACTTGAACCCACACTTTCCCAATCCTTTCCTAACATATATATATATATATATATATATATATATATATATATATATATATATATATATATATATATATATATATATACACTTTTTAGAGTCAAAATTCTTCCTTTTTAGTTACTCTCAATTAATAAAAGAAGAAACCCAAGAACATCATTTTCTCTCAATATTTCTCTCTCTAGAAGTTCCTCCATTGAAGAACACCAAGAACTTGAAGATTAGGGCTCAAAAATCCACCTTCTCAACTCCAAATCATGGACAAAGCTTCAATTAAGGTATGGGAACCTTGATTCATGGGACACTTTTCTCCGTGAAGCCCTTCAAACTCTAATTTCGAAATTGGTATATTATTCAAAAACTAGGGTTTCTATTCTAACCATGGGTTCTTCCTAAAAACAATTATATTATGTTAATTGCATTATATTATTGATGATTTGATGTTTAATGGTGATTTTCATTGTAAAATTCCCCTTGAACCCATGAACACCCCCACAACCCCAATTTCAAGTATTGTGATGGGTGTATGGATGCAAGATGATTACTATGAATTGTTTCTATGTGAATTTAGCTATAGAATCTTGTTTTATTCATGCCTATGGTAGTATCTTTGGGTGTAATTATGGGACATGATTCATGACCTTGAAATGGGGTAAATTTATAGGGTTTGTACATATCGGTGCAAGATGTGTATAAACTATTGATTCATTTAGAAAGTAAATCTCCTATGACTAATGTGTGGAGTATGGTATTGTTGAAAGGTTGTTCTTCCCTGACCCTTATACTTGATGATGCATGAATAGTCTAGGATGATGATGATGTATTGTGTTGATTGAAAGTCCATTTCTCATGAAAACACTATCAATGTAATGTGAAAGTTCTACTCTCAAACTAATGTTGATTCTAAGGTTGAAAGTACATTCTCACCTTTAATGAATCTATGAGCTATTACGATGAATTGTATTGAATGAAGGGTAGAGCACTCCTTCACACATGTAAAAGCAATTTAAGGCTAATTATGTATAATTTTGGAAATAATGCTTAGCACCGAGTGGATATGTACAATGAGGTAAATGCCCTTCCGCCAATGCAATAGGTTAGGTCATCCAAGTGAACTCATGAGATGGAAACTCCTCCGCCAACGCAATAGGTCGGGTTTCTAGAAGCAATCTCCCTATCCCATAACTATGTGCCAACATAGGACTTTAGATAGTGGATCCATCTTAAGGCTAAATATGTTAGTTCTACCTTAGGCAAGTAGGACACCTCCTTTCGGTGTGGGGTTACACGACACTGGATTCCATGTAGCCCACATGGTCTATATCAGTTATGGCTATTCTTCCATATATAATGAAGATAATGAATGAGACATGAACTATACTATCACTTCTTGGTAAGTTTACTTAGAAGGAGTGGGGGTATGGGACTTCACCTCCACATTGCACAAGTAGACTTAGTAGGATGTTGTCGGATGGTTCCTTTATATTATGGTGATATTCAGAAGTATGCATGTGTATTAAATGGATAGTTTCTATGAATGACTTTCCTTGTATTCAAGTAATGTACATGACTATTTCCTTAATTGTGACTAATGATTATTATGAGGTATAAAGATGATGTGCATGACCAAGGTAGCTTCAAGGGGGTGCTTAGTAGGGTTGGTATTATGGGATGCCAACCATACATTGCACAAGTATTCCTTAGGGGTTACTAAGGTGATGACTTTACCATGTGATGAGAATAAATTTGATTTTTGGCTTGACGTTGACATTGAAGATGTGCGTTGGTTTCCAAACTTCATAAATGCATTCTTTCAAATAAAATGTCTTTTTATCATGTTTTAAGGATTTTATGCATGTTTCCATACTTAGTACATATTATGTGCTAACCCCTCCTTCCTTCTACATCTTAATGAGTGTAGGTTCCAGCTAGGTGACTTTTACTCTTCTTTGAAGAAGACCTGGATTGCTTATTTCCAAGTTGTAGTGAGTCCTCAAGTTTGAGGACGGGATTTCCTGTTTCTTAGTTCATTTTGTATCTCATATATTGAGACTTTTGTTGATGTAAAGGGCTAAGTCCCAAAACTTAGTATTCCTATGTTTAGATGGTAAATGAGACAAAGTCTTGATTTCTTATTACTCTCTTTTTTAAAAAGAGAAGTTGGACTTCGATTGTAAAGTTTCAATTTTTTTCGGTTTATTTCTGTGTCTTATGTAATGATGATGCTAGAGGCTTGTATAAGACCCCTTCGGTGTCATGTACGCTGTGTTACGTTTAGGGGCTAGGCTTGGGTCATGACAAACTTGGTATCAAAGCATAAGGTTTTGGGAATAATATTTTGGATTATGTCTCATAACCACGTCTAGTAGAGTCTTGTTCATGAGTGTGAAGCGCGTCACACTTATGAATGAGAGGCTATAAGATGTTTAGGAATTTTCACTTCTTTCATTACTCTTTAGTCGTGCTTTGGAGTCCTAACTCTATGAAGTCCTTTCTCCTAACCCTTTTCTTGTGATTATAGGCAATGAATACAAGAAGGGCTAATGCAAGGAGGGCACAAGAGGAGAATGTCAATGAGGAGGTTCACCCTCAAGCTCCTCAAGACCCTCAAGCTCCCAATAACGAAGGGGTCATGACTAATGTTGAGATAAGGGCGGCTTTCCAAACTTTAACTCAACTCATTACGGTTCAAGCTCAAATCATCACCATTCAATCTCAAACTCAAGCGGCTCAAGCCAACTGAGAAGTTAGTCCCCGGGTAGATCCCAATGTGAGTACCATGACCTCACGGTTGAGAGATTTTACTAGGATGAACCCTCTTATCTTCTTGGGTTCCAAAATGAATGAAGACCCACAAGAGTTTTTGGAGGAGGTCTACAAGATAGTGGAGGCCATGGGAGTCACTTCTATTGAGAAAGATGAGTTGGCCGGGTATCAATTGAAAGACGTGGACCAAGTATGGTACACTCAATAAAAGGACAATAAGGCCTATAAGGGCGGGTCCCATAAATTGGGAAGTATTCAAGAAGGCCCTTCTTGATAGGTTTTTCCCTCATGAGAAAAGGAAAGCCAAAGTTGAGGAGTTCAACAACCTTCGCCAAGGAGGTATGAGTGTCCAATAATACTCCTTGAAATTCACTAAGTTGTCCAAATATGCCCCCTCTTTTCTAATCTAACGGATGAGATGAGTCGCTTTGTCATCGGTGTGTTCGATGCTATTGAAGAAGAGTGCCGTGCAACAATGCTCCATGACAACATGGATATCTCAAGGTTGATGGTTTATGCTCAACAAGTTGATGAGTCAAGGCTTAGGAAGAAGAGTAGAGAGGTGAAGACGGCAAGGCCCGACGATGGAAATTCTTCTAAGAGTAAGTTTGAAGGTCGAAGTGGACCAAGGTTTAAGAAGAGGTTCTCTAATCAAAGTTCCTCCAATGCTCGTAAGACCAACAAAGATAGGGTGTCTAACCCTAAGCCTCAAGGAGGCAATAGGGGTGGATCTTCCATGGAGAAGCCTACGTGTTCAAAGTGTTGTAATAAGCATGAGGGGAAATGTCTTGCCGGTACGGATGTGTGCTATGGATGTGGGAAAAGTGGGAACCAATTGAAAGATTGTCCAACCCTTACTACCAAGGGAAGAGAGGGTAATCAAGCTACACCAAGTGGTTCTAATGCCGATGCTCCCAAGAAGAATCGCTTCTATGCCCTCCAATCTAAAAGTGATCAAGAGGGTCCCCGGACATTGTTACCGGTATGTTACAAGTATTTTCAATTGATGTTTATGCATTATTAGACCCCGGTGCCACTTTATCTTTTGTTACTCCTTTTGTGGCTATGAAATTTGAAGTATCTCCCGAAGAGTTAAAAGAACCCTTTTCGGTGTCTACCCAGGTAGGTGATTCAATTATAGCTAAAAGAGTGTATATGAGATGTCATATCTCTTTGTCTCATAGAGTCACTTTGGTTGATTTGATAGAATTAGACATGTTTGACTTTGATGTCATCTTGGGGATGGATTGGCTTCATGTTTGTTTTGCTTCCATTGATTGTAGAACTTGGTAGTAAAGTTTCAATTTCCAAATGAACCCGTTTTAGAATGGAAGGGAGAAAATTCAATCCCTAGAGGTCAATTCATTTCATGTCTAAAAGCTAGTAAAATGATTTCTAAGGGGTGTGTCTATCATATTGTTAGGGTTATGGACATTGAGTCTGAGACTCCTTTTTTAGAGTCGATCCCCATCGTGAGGGAGTTTCCGAAAGTCTTCCCTGATGACGTGCCCAAAATTCCTCTCGAACAGGAAATAGACTTCGGCATTGATCTTTTGCCGGATACTCAACCCATATCAATTCCCCCTTACCGGATGGCTCCAGCCGAATTAAAAGAATTGAAGGCATAACTCAAAGATTTTCTAGACAAGGGTTTTATTCAACCAAGCATATCTCCATGGGGTGCTCCGATATTATTTGTGAAAAAGAAAGATGAGTCCCTTAGGATGTGTATTGATTACCGCCAATTGAACAAGGTCACTATAAATAATAAGTACCCTCTTCCTAGAATTGACGATTTATTTGACCAACTCCAAGGGGTAAATTACTTTTCAAAGATTGACTTAAGGTCTGTCTACCACCAACTTAAGGTGAGAGAGGTTGACATTCTAAGACGGCCTTTCATACAAGATATGGTCACTATGAATTCCTAGTCATGTCTTTTGGTCTAACAAATGCCTTGGCGTCGTTCATGGATCTAATGATAGGGTATTTAGGCAATATCTTGATTTGTTTGTGATCGTCTTTATTGATGATATTTTGATATATTCAAGGAGTGAGGGTGATCATATGAAGCATTTAAGGAGAGTATTGCAAGTCCTTAAAGACCACTAACTATATGCTAAGTTTAGTAAGTGTGAGTTTCAGCTAATGTTGATTTCTTTTCTTGGCCATATTGTGTCGGCCAAAGGTATTGAGGTTGATCCTAAGAAGATGGATGCAGTCAATAGTTGGCCTAGACCTTTATCCCCTATCGATATTCAAAGCACTTTAGGTTTGGCCAATTATTATCGGAGATTTGTTGAGGGCTTTTCCTCTATCGCTTCTCCATTGATGACCTTAACTCAAAAGAAGGCTAAATTTGAGTGGACGGAGGCTTGTGAGAAAAGCTTCTAAGAATTGAAAGATAGGCTTACCTCCACTCTAGTGTTGACCTTACCGGAGGGTACCGATGGGTTTATGGTATATTGTGACGCTTCTCAAGTAGGTTTGGGATGTGTCCTCATGCAACGGGGTAAGGTGATTGCCTATGCTTCAAGGCAACTCAAGGTACATGAAAAGAATTATCCAACTTATGATCTCAAATTAGCGGCGGTGGTATTTTGTTTGAAAATATGGAGACAATATCTATATGAGGTGCATGTAGATATGTTTACCAACCACAACAGTCTTTAGTATGTGTTTAGCCAAAAGATTTGAACCTCCAACAAAGAAGGTGGTTAGAGATTTTAAAAGATTATGACATTAGTGTCCTTTACCACCCCGGCAGAGCCAATGTAGTTACGGATGCCCTAAGTAGATTATCCATGGGAAGTGTAGCTCATGTAGAAGACGAGAAGAAGGAATTGGTTTATGATGTCCATAGGTTGGCCCGGTTAGGTGTCCAACTAGTGGATTCCACCAAGGGTGGAGTTGTGGTTCATCATAGTTCTGAATCATCCTTTGTAGTTGATGTGAAGTCTAAGCAACACCTTGATCCTATCTTGATGGAATTGAAAGAATCAGTTCTCAACAAGTCTGTAGTGGTTTTCTCTTAAGGGGGAGATAAGGTGCTTAGGTATCAAGGTAAGTTATGTGTTCCTAATGTTAATGGTTTGAGAAGAGGCTCACGGTATGCGGTATTCTCTTCATTTGGGAGCCACCAAGATGTACAGTGACCTACGGGATGTCTATTGGTGGAATGGTATGAAAAAGGATATAGCGGGTTTTGTGGCCAAATGTTCTAATTGTCAACAAGTCAAGGCCGAACACATGAAATCGGGAGGTTTACACCAAGATATACATATTCCCACTTGGAAGTGGGAGGAGGTGAATATGAATTTTGTTGTGGGTTTGCCTCGTATTCGAAGGCAACATGATTCTATTTTGGTCATTGTTGATAGGATAACGAAATCAGCCCACATTCTTCCCGTCAAGACTACTTTTTCGGTGGAAGACTATGCTAAGTTGTACATGAAGGAGGTAGTGAAGTTTTATGGGCTTCCTTTGTCTATCATATCGGATAGAGGTACTCAATTTACTTCACATTTTTGGAAAGCATTCTAATAAGGGCTTGGTACAAATGTTAAACTTAGTACCGCTTTCCACCCTCAAACGGATGGTCAAGACGAACGCACCACTCAAACCTTAGAGGACATGTTGAGGGCGTGTGTGATCGATTTCAAGGGTAATTGGGACGATCATCTTCCTTTGATAGAATTTACCTACAATAATAGTTACCACTCCACCATTGCCATGGCTCCGTTTGAAGCACTATATGGAAGAAGGTGTAGATCTCTGGTTGGGTGGTTTGAAGTAGGTGAGTTTGCTCTAATTGGTCCTGAACTTGTCTATGATGCCATTGAGAAAGTTCGACTCATTAGAGAAAGGTTGAAGATGGCCTAAAGTAGGCAAAAGTCCTATTCCGACAATAGAAGGAGGGATCTTGAATTTGAGGTTGGTGATTGGGTCTACATAAAAATCTCGCCTATGTAACGTGTGATGAGGTTTGGAAAGAAGGGGAAACTTAGCCCCCAATATGTGGGCCCATACCAAGTCTTGAAGTGTGTTGGGAAAGTTGCTTATGAATTGGACTTGCCAAGTGAGTTGGCTCTAATTCACCCGGTGTTTCATGTTTCCATGCTTAAGAAGTGCATTGGTGATCCGTTATCCATCCTTCCTTTAGAGGTTTTAAGAGTTGATGAGAACCTTTCTTATGAAGAAGTTTTGGTTGAGATTTTAGGCCGGCAAGTTAAGAAGTTAAGGAACAAAGAGGTAGTTTCCGTTAAAGTCTTATAGTGGAATCACTTAGTTGAGGGTGCTATATGGGAGGCCGAGGCCGACATGAAGTCCCGCTATCCTCATTTATTCCCTTCTACTCCTATCCCTACTTGAGGTAACTAGTTTCTTGAGTTTGGTGTTTTGGAAATCATTTGTGCTATGAGTTTTCTTATGTTATGAATGTTCTTGTGAGAATTCATGTTTAGCATATATTGAGTTTGCAGGATTTATATGTCCCTCATGTTGGTTTGTACTTTAGTATGATAATTGCATATTTGACTTCATGAGGTGAAATAATGAACATGTTTTGCTCTATTTGTGATGATATGGCTTATTGGCTCTATAGTGTTGTGTTGAGCTCATTCTATGTTTGAGAAGGTAGTTCCTCCTATGATCATGTGAAATGATGAGTTTGGTGCATAATGAGTTGTGGATTAAGTTCCTACTATCTTGTGATTTCATTGTTTATGTTTTGAGATGGAGTTGATGTTTCCTCCTTTTTTTTGGTGAATTGTTTTGATGTTGGGCTGCTAGTCTTGAGTCTTTACTTCCATAAGGTGTCTAGATCACCATTCGTGGACGAATGGTCCTAAGGGGGAGATAATGTAACACCCCGAAAAATGGTAGGTTAACCTAGAGCCTAAGCGTAAGGTTTTGAGTAACTTTTAGGAGATGTTTAGAACTACACTAGGATCAAAGGGAAGAGGTAAGCATCTAGGATGAAGTCAAGGACCTAAAACTCCTTAATAAAAATGAAGGAAAACCATTTGGCGATAGGCAGTAGCATCGCCCATGAGCCTTGGCGATGACCCAAATGGGCTCTCCTCACCTAGTGAGAGCCCTCACTTGTCCTAGGTTCTAGAAGATTGGGCGAGAGAGGTCATAGGTCGCCAATGGGGTTGGCAATTCGCCCATTGATCCTCCCCATCTCCTAGTGAGCTGCCCATTTAGGGAGCTTACTGTAATTTTGGGCGAGCCAAGGGCTCATTAGGTGAGTTGCCTAGTGCCCTTGGTGAGCCAAGGGTGCCAAAGGGCGAGCTCCAGCGTGGGAAGGTAAGTTTTTGAAGTTTAAAGTAAGGGTCTTTTCGTAATCTCTCCAAAACTTGAACCCACACTTTCCCACTCTTTCCCTAATATATATATATATATATATATATATATATATATATATATATATATATACACACACACACACACACACACACACACTTTTTAGTGTCAAAATTCTTCCTTTTTAGTTGCTCCCAATTAATAAAAGAAGAAACTGAAGAACATCATCTTTCTCTCACTATTTCTCTCTCTAGAAGTTCCTCAATTGAAGAACACCAAGAACTTGAAGATTAGGGCTCAAGAATCCATCTTGTCAACTCCAAATCGTGGACAAAGCTTCAATTAAGGTATGGGGACCTTGATTCATGGAACATTTTTCTCCATGAAGCTCTTCAAACTCTAATTTCGAAATTGGTATATTGTTAAAAAACTAGGGTTTCTATTCTAACCATGGGTTCTTCCTAAAAATGATTTTATTACGTTTATTGCATTATATTATAGATGATTTGATGTTTAATGGTGATTTTCATTGTAAAATTCCCCTTGAACCCATGAACACCCCCATGACCCCAATTTCAAGTATTGTGATGGGTGTATGGATGAAAGATGATTACTATGAATTGTTTCTATGTGAATTTAGTTATTGAATCTTGTTTTATTCATGCCTATTGTAGTATATTTAGGTGTAATTGTGGGACATGATTCATGACCTTGAAAAGGGGTTAATTGCTAGGGTTTGTACATATGGGTGCAATATGTGTATAAACTATTGATTAAATCTCCTATAACTAATGTGTGGAGTATGGAATTGTTGAAAGGTTGTTCTTCCCTTACCCTTATATTTGATGATGCATGAATAGTCTAGGATGATGATGATGTGTTGTGTTGATTGAAAGTCTATTTCTCATGAAAACACTATCAATGTAATGTGAAAGCTCTACTCACAAACTAATGTTGATTCTAAGGTTGAAAGTACATTCTCACCTTTAATGAATCAATGAGCTATTATGATGAATTGTATTGAATGAAGGGTAGAGCACTCATTCACACATGTAAATGCAATTTAAGACTAATTATATATAATTTGGGAAATATTGCTTAGCACCGAGTGGATATGGACAATGACATAAATGTCCTTCCGCCAATGTAATAGGTTGGGTCATCCAAGTGAACTCATGAGATGGAAACTCCTCCGCCAATGCAATAGGTAGGGTTTCTAGAAGCAATCTCCCTATCCCATAACTATGTGCCAACATAGGACTTTAGCTAGCGGATCTACCTTAAGGCTAAACATGTTAGTTCTACCTTAGGCAAATAGTACACTTCCTTTCGGTGTGGGGTTATACGACACCGGATTCGATGTAGCTCACATGGTCTATGTTGGTTATGGCTATTCTTCCATATATAATGAAGATAATGAATGACATGAACTATACTATGACTTCTTGGTGAGTTTACTTAGTAGGAGTGGGGGTATGGGACTTCACTTCCACATTGCACAAGTAGACTTAGTAGGATGTTGTGGGATGGTTCCTTTATATTACGATGAGATTCAAATGTATGCATGTGCATTGAATGGATAGTTGCTATGAATAACTTTCCTTGTATTCATGCAATGTACATGACTATTTCCTTAATTGTGACTAATGATTATGATGAGGTCTAAAGATGATGTGTAGGACCAAGGTATCTTCAAGGGGGTGCTTAGTTGGATTGGTATTATGGGATGCCAACATACATTGCACAAGTGTTCCTTAGGGGTTACTAAGGTGATGACATTATCATGTGATGAGAATAAATGTGATTTTTGGCTTGACTTTGACATTGAAGATGTGTGTTGGTTTCCAAACTTCATAAATGCATTCTTTCAAATAAAATGTGCTTTTATCACGTTTTAAGGATTTTATACATGTTTCCATACTTAGTACATATTATGTGCTAACCCCTCCTTCCATCTACATCTTAATGATTGTAGGTTCCTGCTAGGCGATTTTCACTCTCCTTTGAAGAAGACTTGGATTGCTTATCTTCAAGTTGTGGTGAGTCCTCAAGTTTGAGGACGGGATTTCCTATTTCTTAGTTCATTTTGTATCTCGTATATTGAGACTTTTGTTGATGTAAAGGGCTGAATCCCAAAACTTAGTATTCCTATGTTTAGATGGTAAATGAGACAAAGTATAGATTTCCTATTACTTTCTTTTATAAAAAGAGAAGTTGGACTTCGATTGTAAAGTTTCAAATTTTTTCGCATTATTTCTATGTCTTATGTAATGATGATGCTAGAGGCTTGTATAAGATCTCTTCGGGGTCAAGTACACCGTGTTACATCTAGGGGCTTGCCTTGGGTCATGACAATTTTTCAGGCATAGGTGGTCATATGCAAAATAGTACCTAGCTTTAGAGGTTGGGGTCAAACCACGGGGATTGGAAGATCACCTTCAATTGATTTCACCACTTGAAGTGAACTTAGAAAATTGAATTCTCAACACACATGTATATATAAAATGGGAGGGGTAGTAAAAACTAAAATTCACCAATACAAAGGAACAAAACAGGGAATCAACGAAAATATGATCTACCAAGCTTGCAAAGGACAAGAGGTGTGTGCATAATGATTAGGGTTTCAATTAAAATAGGCAAAGATTAATCACAACCAAGATGATTTATATATGGATAACGTTTGGTCTAGGATACATCTGATATTCTCTGAAACTATCAAATGTATGTCCCATAGATTCTTTCAAACTCCAACACCCTTTCTAATGAAATCATTACTTGAGTAGATAGACTATCCCTAGATCATATCGTTAAATAAGAAACTACTCGGATTATCCAATCCTTGGCTCAAACCCATAGAGTAATTTCAAAATGTCCTTACTATTGAGTCTTACCCAACTCCATTTTACTTTCTCAAGCAAAAACAGTGTTAGAGATCACAATCAATGTTTGCAACCATCGGTTTTGGATTAAAACTTCAAGAAAACAATAGATCCATGTAATACAATTAAATTTAGTACTTATTAATGAATACTCATTTGTGTTTTACACCCTCATAAGGCATACACACCCCTAGCTAAGGATTTAGGTTCTTACAAAAGAACAAATAGAGAAAAAAAACCATGTAAGAAATATCCATTTCAAGATAATGTGATTAACAAAATCTGGAATACAAACCTAGAGTAATACAAATTTGAGTCTTCTTGCTCTACAAGATAAAAGTTTCGTCACTACGCTCTATGAATTATTTTCACCAAAAAGGAACTCTCCTTTTCATCCTTAATTAGGAAGAAGATAAAGCTACATAATTACACAAATCCTCATTCTATCTTTGGAACCTTCGAAAGGAAGCACTGAATTTCAGAATTAAATTTTCCCCTTCAACTTACGTGTTTGAACTTGCGTTGGACTGTCGGAATACTGATCTTGTATTGTGGAGCACCAGTCGCTTCTCCGTGCCAACCTTGAGTTCTCATAGTAGCATCTGTACTAGGATCGGTGAGCCACCGATCAAGCATTGTACCACGCCAATTGTAGCACCAATATTGAGGAAGTGTCATCCCTGGCACTATCCCCTAGACATGATTGGTGCTTAGAGACACAAGTGACCCAAAGCTAGCCTCATGGAATGGAACTACACTAGGATATATAAAATCAACAAATGAAAGCAAAAGATAACTGAAATAGGTCTATTTAAACAAAATGGAAATAGACAAATATCTGAGTACATATGAGAAAAAATAAAACTAACTATCTAGAAAGCCTCTACTACTATGAGTTGCTAGGACAAACCCCTAGCTAACTCCAAATGTCTGAAACTAAAGTAAATTACTGAAATCAAAGATAAAGGGATCATCCTAGGATAATGTGGACTAACAAAGATATTGCTGCAAAGTTGAATGGATATGTTCTAACTATGGGCTGGATGATGAGCATCATAACTTATATTATCAAACAATATAGGCAAAAACTATGCGTTCAATGCTTTGAATGTACTCAGTATGAGGAATATGCATAATAAACATGATATCTGAACATACTAAATCTATAAAAACATGCTGATGCAATGGCCAAGTAAAATATCTTCAAACTGAGATAACCTAATCTAAAATACATAAATACAAGGTCATGCAATAATTAAAAGTATGATTGTGGGAGATACTAAAACTGATATAAACTATGTAAGCTACTACATGGAGTTTAGTGTACTTTCCCCATACAAAAAAAGAAGGTCTTCAATACTTACCAAGGCCGTAAGGGACATGATAACTTAGCTAATGCGAATCCATTAAACTAAAGTCTATAATGATAAATCTTATGGTGACACGTAATTCTAAGACTTAGAAACTTCTAGTAAACGTTTACGAACACCGACAAATATCCATCATCCCTAAATCTTCTCGGTGCTAAGTATTACTCCTGATGGAAACATGCATAATCTGAAAATAGTAATAATTTGATAATATTAAATCATATATATAACTGATAAATACTAAGTAGCTCATAAATCATGATAACTTAAAATAGTTGAAAGATACTTTATTTGAAAGAAAGTAAATCGTGATAACATAAAATATACTAAGAGATACGTTACTTGAAAACATCTAAATCATGAAAATTGGATAATCTGAGTCATGCAACTGAAATAGCATAATTTTGAGTCATTAAAATACTTGCATGCTCTAAGTTCATGAAAATAACATTGAAAACATGGAATTATAATCAAAATCATGCAATTGAAGACAAATCATGAAGAAAAAGCTGAATTCCAATAAAGGCCCATAAAAATATTAGAAACCCTACGCTTGGAGCAAATCATAATTTGAAAAGATCAGGTTTTCTGGGGACTCAATGGGTAAATGGATACTTATTGATGAAATCCCACATACATGGGGGACAAGCCTTAGCTTTAATTCCTTTGATGGATACTTGAAACTTGGAACCCTAATTCTTGCTTTAGAGGAGACTTGAAAGAGAAGAAATCTAATTTGGGAGAGTTAGGAGTGAATAGAAGGATAGGGTCACTAGGAATTAGTTAGTCCCACATAGAATAGTCCTAAAAGACGTAGTATAGGGATTGAAAGAATCGAAAATGACCAAAACGACCTTGATTAAATTTTTTTGAGTTATTAATACGAGGGGTATCTACAGTCTGTGGTTCCATCTATGGACCGTGGAAGACAGACTAAAATTCCTAAGCATCTGAACTTTCAAACCATGAGACCAAACTATGACTCGTACTTCCTTATATGACTTATGCTTGTTCGTAGAATGGGCTTAAATAAAGTTTATACATATTGATTTATGAGAACCATCTACGATCAGTAAAATGATTCTCGTAAAGATCAAGGAAATTATGTGGTTTCAGGAATTTGATATACGATGCCCATCCATAAATCATAAACACATCCACGACTCGTAAACTTTAAACGTCCTATTCAAGCGAAATTTCCAAGTTTTTGAAGTCAATTTATGAATAGGATCTATGAATCGTAAAACAAACTATGATCCATAACTTGACTCGTACACACTAACTTAATTCTCTTGATTTCAGAAGTCTCAACTACGGATTCTATCTACGGCTCATAGTTCCACTTGCAACCCGTAGACGGTGTCATAAATGCCAAAATTTTGTAGGCTTGGAATTTTTCTGCACTCCCTCTAGTCTTTTCTAAACTTGGAACTTCTCAAAATTTATAGGAAGCTTTGCTCCATTCAAGCCGACATTTAGCCTATGAGACGCTTATTGGTTCTTGTAGAATGTCAATTCTTTCGCTGATGTGGTTCAGTGATATTCAGCCTCAAATCTATTAAACTTGTTTTTCCAAAGAATGCGTGTGTACAAGAGAACTAAGGCCTAATATCACATCAATTATCATAAAAAGATGGCAAAATCTCATGAATTTGTTTCTAGTTAGTCGGTAAAATACCAACTCATTAGTTAGCATTCCTATTACTAGCTCAAGCTAATAGATGGGGATTGATTGCCCCAAGTAATTTCAATGTTTGTGTCACGACCTAACTACCCCCTAAATGTGACATGGCGAATAGAATCCCAAAAGACTCTGAACGAACTATATGTCATAGCAAGACAATTAAGATAAAAAGATAACTAAAAGTAAGAGATAAAGCTAAAGATAAATCTCAAGGGACAGTCTCAATATAAAGTAGTATCCGAGTACAATGAAAATAATATGGAAGTACTCATATCTTACAACAAGAATCTACTACATATTTGTGACTAGGACAAGCCCTAACTCATGAAATAATTTGAAAACTAAAGTAAAGTAAAAAATGACATCGAAAGCATAAAGGTGGCCACCAGATTTGGACAGGATGATCGGAATCTGTGCTAACCTCAAGTTGTATGAGATGTGCCATAACCTATATTATAAAATAATATAGGCACAAGAGATATGTGCAATTAGTATGCGTATGAGGAAAGATGCATGTGTGTAAGCATAATAACATGATAAGTCTAAACACATGATAATGCATGACTAAGTAAAACATGATATAATCTAATAAGTTGAGTTCATAAAATATAGTACAATGTCAATGCAATATTCTAAAAATCATTTCATAAGTAGAAGTCATAATCCAAGTCATATCATATGTGGAAGATACCATTAACTGACATAAACCATGTGAGCTATTGTAACACCTTGAATTCCAAATGATGAAAGTTTCAATTTTTCCAAAAATTGTGGTGCCAGCACAAACGGAGCCACCAACAGTTTGTAGGTTGGACTGGCCAGTCAAAATTTTCCAAAATGTCAAGGTTTCAATATTTTTGATACGGTTCACCAGGATGACCCGCTGTCCAATGCACGAGCCGTAGGTAGGCTCTCGTAGGTGGGTCCCATATTTAGTGAGATTTTAAGATAAAAATTAGAACGCACAGTGGGGTGTACAAACCACAATGGGCTTTTGGATCTTTTACTAATTGTTTTAATTCAATACTATGCCATTTTACCCTTTACCTGAAGCCCTCTACAAATTTTTTTATCCCCAAAATCTGCTAATTCAATTAATTAGCTTAAATTCCTAAAATAAGAATAAGTTTCTCCTCTATAATATTTCTCTCTCTAAAAGCTTGAAGAAAAAGACTCCAGTTTCAAGTCAAGTCTTCTGTTTCACCATTTCTTGTGGGCTTTGAACTCTAAGGTATGATAGTATTCACCTATTGTCACAACCCAGGGTACCCCTAGATGTAACAAGGCACATAGAACCCCGAAAGGCCCCATGTAAGCCACTTAGCATATCACAACATAAGTTAATAGCAAAGTACAAAAATTTAAAACATTTTTCAATATAATCGAAGTCTCATAAAATGAAGCAGAAGTCTTTAACATTTGTCTCAAACCATCTAAACAACTTTGAATAACTCTTGGGACATAGCCCGTACAATAGTTCTAACATAAAAGAAAGACATAAAAGGAAAGGGTGATCAAGTCCTCGATGCTATGAGGACTCACCAAAACTTCTCTTCGTGATCTAATATGAACCTAGCCACGAGGATGTAGGAAAAAGTATGCGTTAGTACAATAATATACTAAATATGATGGATAGCATAAATCATCAACATAAGCATTTAAGAGGCATTAGTAGACATAAGACATATACCATAATCATAAGAGACAATAACATAAGTCATAAGCATAAGTGACATCATTATAAGACATAGACTATAAGCATAAGAGATAATAATCATAACTTGTGAGCATAAGAGATAACATCATAGTCATAGGCATAATCAATGCACCTAGTTTAACATAACATAAGAGAAACACTTCACAAACCACCTCAAGGCATGCTTGTACAATGCATGAATAAGACCCCATAATCCCACCTATGCTAAGAAAGTCACTTTAGGTCCTCATTCATCTTTATCATCTTTTGATCTCATCCTTAGTTTATTTCTCATAGACAAGGGAACATTCACCTTTAGTCACACATGTATTGGAAGGGCCTTTCAAGTTACAATCCAAACTAAGCATACATCATAAGCATAAGCCATAAGAATACTCAACATATAGACCATCCTAACATAAGAGGAACATACCATAATTACCCTCAAAGCATACTTGTGCAATGCATGAATGTGATACCATAATCTCACCCATACTAAGTAAAGCTTCTTGAGTAACCATACTTCATAATTCATATTCGTGTTGTAGGAATTAGCCTTAACCGACATAGACTATGTGAGCTTAACATGGAATCCAGTGTCTACCCCACATCAAAAAGGGTTTTCCTACTTGCCTAAGGTAGAACCATAATATTAGCTTATGTGGATCCAATGACTAAGTAACCTACGGGGGCACATAGTTTGTTGAATAAGGATATTTGCTAGAAACCTGGACTCAACTAAGGTATAAGGTTTCCATCTCATGAGATACATACTTTGGGAACCCAGACTCAACTATCGTAGAAGAAACCCATTTGGAAAGTAGGACTCAACTAGCGTAAAAGCTTCCATCTCATATTCAATATCCACTTGGTGCTAAACATAATTCCATTTGAGTTCATATTAAGTCTTGACTTAAGTTCATATCTATGGAAGAATGTCTTGACACTCAATCCAACATAACTCATACTATAGCTCATTAGATCATGCGTGAGAATAACCTTTCACCGTCTATGTATTTATATAGATTCATTAGGTGAGACTAGTCTTCCAACCTTAGAATCATCATATTGTGAGGAAACCATTCACCACATATCATATTCATACATATGTGTATATATGAGAATAAACTTTCAACAGCACAACAACTAGATCATTAGCATATTCACTTTACTCTCAAAGTGTTCTTAAAGCATGTACATAACTTTCATATAACATGCATAATATCATATCTTGCCCTTTCAAGGGTCAATGCTCATATCAAATCAACACATCTAGAATGACTACATTAGACATGGATATAATCATAATTCAAGTAGTTCAATTACTACAAGCATAATCTTATACTTCACCTCCTTGAGGTTCACAACTTACTTTCAATCATCATACTTAGGGTTCAATCACTAGACATGGATATTATACTAACTCATGTGATTCTATCACTTCATGTATTCAAACATTCATGAGGTAGATTAGGTGGGTAAAGTCCTTCCACAACAATTCTATCTAATAGTCTACCATCATCATGTCAACTTCCCTCTTAGAGCCTTAACATACATAATTCATCATATTAGTTTTACCTTCAAAACCATAGAAGTCAACATTCATAACTATAAGTCTTACTCTCAATTGCTTTACTTCACATGATCATCATATATGCCTAATTCTTCAAGACAATCTAACCACATGCTTCATTCTTAAGCAATTCTAGTATATACCATCATATAAACTCAATCTCTACACGTACTAATCATGGCTCTTCATATAAGCCCTAATCTAATCAATTCATATCTACAAACTTTACTTTTAAGAAATTCATATCTAGGTGCCCTAATCTCAAACAATTCACAAAGTAATTCATCAATCTTAGAAGGTCATATCTAAGCCCTTAGTTTCCCTCTTCATGGCTTAAAACTAAACTATATCAAGTTCACCCTAGAATCTTAGGTTAATCAAGAATACATGTATAAACATACTAAAATCATGTAATTACTTCATAATAACTCAATTGTATCATAATACAATAACACCCACAATATAGGAAGGAACCTTAACTAGAATTGTGGATTCATCTTCACAATTGGGGGAAACATAGGGGCTTCATTGATGGAAGGGATATAAACCATCATACCTTGATTATAAAGCCTATAAAGCTTGAATCCATGGAGTCTTAGCCTTTCTTCTTCTTCTTCTTCTTCTTCTTCTTCTTCTTCTTCTTCTAGAGAGAGGATTTTTGAGAGGGAATTGGGTTTCTTTTGGGGGTCTTGAAATAATGATTTGGAATCACTAAATTAAGTGTCTAAAGTCTTTATATAGTTGGTCTAAACTAGATTAAAACAACGTCACTTAATAACTAATTAATTTTCGAAAGTTCCACTAAGCCAACACTTAATTGGTTAAAACTTGACCACTGCCTCACCAACGAGACCATGCCCATGGGTTGTGGCTGGACCCACGGGGCATGCTGGTTATCTATGGGTGGTGGTATGCAATCCATCTTTTGGGACCCTGACCCACGAAGCCTCACCCACCAGACATGGGTCCCTTTCATGGGTGGACTATTTTGGGGAAGATTTAGGGTCCTCCTCAAGGACCCTTCGTTGGTCCTTGGGGAGTCATACCTTGATGCTCTACCCCAAAACCCTTCATTCTAAGTATGAGAAGACATATCTATGACTCTAACCCTCACGATAAGCTCTAGTTTATCCTACTAGTTTCCGGGGTGTTACACCTATGTAGTCCTTTTCTCCATAGGGTTCCTAAATTCTCCAATTTACAAGTTAAAAATCTCCAATTGAAGTACGGGTTTTCTCCCATGTCATGAGTTCCATTCAGTATTGATTCAATTAATTGTTTTACGAACTATTATACATGAATTGAGATAATTCTATGTTTTTAAGATGAATCCCCATGAAGCCATGTATAACCCTTGTTTTCCAAGCTATGATGATATAATGTGGGTTTTGAACTATGAAAGATGAGTTTATAAAATTATGCATGTTCTTATGAAATTGATGTAAATGTTTTAAGGATGCTTTGAGAGTAAAGTATCAATGTGATTATTGTTGTGTTGTGAAAAGATTTCTCATATACACATGAAAGCATGCTTGTGAAAGGATTTTCTCACATAAAGGATTCTTAGAGTTGAAAGGTTTTCTCAACTAAACTTTGAATCAAGATTTAGAAGCTATTCTAATGAAACCTAGCTTGGATTGGCTACTTGATGTACCTTCCATGAATGATAAATCAAGTGGTGATTAGCCATTCTTCTTAATAATAAGACAACTAAGATAATCACTATTTCGTGGGATTTATGCTTAGCACCGAGAGGATATTGAGATGGAAGCTCTCCCTTTAGTATAGGTAGGGTTTCTAGTAGCAATATCTTTATCCCACACCTACGTGCCCCCATATGATGATTGTCTTAGATAGACATTAGCAAGTGGATCCAGATAAGCTAGAAGTTCATGGTCTTACCTTGGCAAGTAAGATACACCTTTTCAGTGTGGGGTAAACACCGGATTCCATGTTGATAGCTTACATGGTCTTATATGTCGGTTAAAGGTAAATCTCCCACAATAATGAATTAAGGTTACTTCTAGAAGTATCTCACGGATGTTGTAAATATGTTAGCTTGCATTGACTATATTTTTATGACTTATGTTTTCTAACAGTTTTATCTTATGTTTTAGCTTGGTCATTGAATATCATGAAAAGTTTCGTTTTAGCATGATTTTCATACTTTATGTATTGCTATCATACTTGGTACATTTTTGTACTAACACATACTTTTGCCTACATTCTACCAAATGTAGGATCCAATGCTTCATATTCACATCTCCATGGCTAGGGATCACTTAGTAGATATCGAATATTGGTGAGTGCTCATTTTCCAAAGACCGAGCCCTTAATTCATTGTATCTTTACATTTTTTAGTATTGTAAGTAATGTACAAGTTACATCCTGATTACCCTTTTTGTACTAGATGACTTTGATACATTGTTAGATTTCCATTTCATTTTATAAAACTCTTATATTTTTAAATTATCTTTTAATTCTCTTAAATTTCTATTATCTTATATGATGTATGCTAAGTGACTTGTGAAGGGCCTCTCGGAGTTCTATACGTCATGTTACACCTAGGGTCTACCTTGGATCGTTAAAAACTTGGTAATTAGAGCACAAGGTTTAGAAAGGTCCTAGGAAGTCTCACAAGCCATATCGAATAGAATCTTGTTCATAAGTGTGAAGCATGCCACATTTATGAATGAGAGGTTATAAGATGCTTAGGAAATTACACTTCTTTCATTACTCTTAAGTGATGCGATAGAATTTAACTCTATAATATCTCTCTCCTAATCCTTATCCGATACTCTACCAGATATGGCCACTTGAAGGGCATATGCTAGAAGGAATGCGGGAGAGAATGTGGAACAAGATTCTTCTCCTCAAGCTTCTTAAGTTTTGATCGACCTTTTGGTCAAACAAGTGACTAGTGCAGAGTTTAGGACTGCTTTTCAAGTGTTGTCTCAAGCAAATAGGGAGGTTGGGATCCCTGTGAACCCAAATGTGGGTACGATGACAACTAGACTGAGGGACTTCAATAGAATGAATCCTCCAGAGTTTTATGGTTCTGAGGTTGAGAAAGATCCTCAAGAGTTCATTGATGAGTTGTATAATGTGTTGATTATCATGGGAGTGACACCGGTGGAAAAGGCGGAATCAGCCTCTTATCAACTTAAGGGTGTTGCTCAAATATGGTTCAACCAATGGAAAGAAAAGAGGGCGGCAAATGCGGATCCTTTTGATTGGGAAGAGTTCAAAGTTGCATTCCTTGATAGGTTCTTTCCCCTTGAGATGAGGCAGGAAAATGTACTTGCATTCATCAACCTTCGTCAAGAAGATATGAATGTGAAGGAATATGCTTTGAATTTCACACAATTGTCTAGATATGCTCCTACTATGGTTGTTGATCCTAGGGCAAGAATGAGTAAGTCTTTTTTGGGATTTTTCGAAAACTCAATGAAGAGTTGGGGTTGATCCTACAAGGAGTGATACGGTACAATATTGAATAATGAAGTGAAATAGTGTTATAATCATTTGTCGAAGTAGACATTTTTGAAACAATTAAAGTAAATGACAGGGCTTTGACTATTAATGTCAATTGGGGGGGGGGGGGTAAGAGTGAACAATTAACAACTACAGACACATGAGGGTAATCAAGTAGAGAGAGATATAACTTTTTTCCTCTTGGTGCATGAAAGCTTAATTTGCTAACGTGTACCCGATAATTGGAATGGCGTGAGGAAGGAAGAAAAAGGAAGCTGTCAAAATGGTGGTGATGCCGGGAAGGATGGAGAAACTGGATCTAAGGAGTAATCTAGGAACAGAGCGAAATCTAGGGCAGGAATCAATGGAACAGTGGCCTCCTCTTCCGTCAAAAGTGGTAACCCCTAAAATCATTGGTGAAAGGCACTCAGAACTTACGGTGGGAAGTAAAACTAGTGATGAGTTAAACAAGAAGGAAAATTTAGTAAATGAGTCACAAGGAGATGCACAGAGGAAGTTGGATATGAATGTTGAGTCGAACAAGAAATGGGTGAATTTCTTTAATTCGAATCGTCTATCCACTAAAGGAATAAGCCTGAGCTATATTAATACAATATTGAAGAATGGGGCGAAGGTCATTGAGCTAAAAAGGAAGAAGTTGACAAAGCAACAGAAGAATGGAAGTAGGTGCTTATATTATTTGTTGTGGGGGATTCACCTACAATTGCTACTGTCGAAAGGTATATTGCTTTACAAGTGAATACAATAAATAAGCCTAAGGTATATTATCATAATGATGAGTATTTCCTAGTTTGATTTGCTAATATCGATGATAGGAATGAGATATTATACTCAGGTCCTCGTCTGCTCAATAATCGACCTATTATTGTGAAGATTTGGAGCCCTGAATTTAATTTTAACAAGGAAGTGTTGTAGACTGTGCCAATATGGGTGAAATACCCAAATCTACATTTGAACTCTTGGAGTATGGACTCCTTGAGTCTTATTAGTAGTGGATTAGGAGAACCTTTGTATACTGATAAATGTACAACTAAAGTAGATCAAATTTCATTTGCCTGGGTATTAATTGAAGTGGATGTGGCTAGAGAATTGCCTAGGAAATTAAAGGTGGAAGGTCCAAATGGTAGGGTATTTGAACAAAGAGTGCAATATAAATGAGTACCAGAATATTGTGATATACATGCAGGTAGGTCATAAAGTTTATGCGAGGGAGGGGATAAAACCTGGAGCTCAAATCAAGAAAGTTAATAAATGGCAACCTAAAGTGGATGGCCATAAAGCTGGGGAAATGGAAATGCAAGGGTCAAAGGAGAACAAGGAAGTACCTAGAGAAGAGATGTGGAAACAACCAACAAAGACAGTAATAAAAAGTTCTAATAAGCAGCTAGAACCACAAGTGTTGATGAGGAATGGATTTAATATGCTAAGTACATTTGAACAGGGGAGTACAAGTAATGAGGATGGGCAACACAAGGCAAAAGAGGGTGTGGGAGATGAAATATACTCACCTGAGTATGCAGTTAGTAACTTGGAACATTAGGGGTTTGAATAAACCTCATAAACAGAAGGAACTTAAGTGGTTTATTAGGGAAAATAATGTTAGCATTATAACTGTTTTAGAGCATAAAATAAAGGAAGATAGCATGAATAAAGTTATTAAAAAAATTGCACCTGGTTGGAGATGTGAGGAGAACTACAACTACACTGATAAGGGTAGAATTTGGATTTGATGGGATCCTATGTATGTGGAATGTGTTGGGGGAAGCAAATCTAATCAATACATTCAAACACATGTGAAAATTGAAAATAGTGGTATGGAGTTTATGTTTGTGGCAGTGTATGGGCTGCATACAATACATGATAGGTTACCAATGTGGGATGATTTGAGGGGTTTGACTGCAAATGTACAAGGGCCCATGTTATGTATGGGAGATTATAATGCAATTATGCAAGTAGAGGACAGACCACAAGGAAGCACAATACAAGACATGGAGGTGAAAGATTTCAATGAGTTTCTAATGGACACTGGAATGCATGATTTAAAAACAACAAGGGGTTCATATACTTGGACTAATGGGCATGCTTGTAGCATGGTTGATAGGGCTATAGTGAATGCAGAATAGATGATACATATGCCTGCAATGGAAGTGAATATATTAAGGCTAGGGGTTTCTGATCATACCCTCTAAAGTTGGCATTGGACAAATATTGCAAGAAGCCTGGTAAAACATTCAGATTTTTTAATTGTTGTACAAAACATCCTAGCTTTATACAAGTAGTGAAGCAAGCATGACAAGGGTAATCTGCAGGGGACATGAAGACAATGTGGTGGAAACTCAAAAGAATGATCAGATGCATTAAAAGGCCGAACAATACTGAGTTTACGGGTGTGCAGGATAAAATACAACTTATTAGAGATCAACTACATCAAGTACAGAATGATATGTTAGATCCTAACCAAATACAGGCCAAGAAAGATCAAGAAAAGGGGCTGAGATAGCAATTGTAGAAATGGCATTTGATTGAGGAGAATGCTATGAGGCAGAAATCAAGGGTGTAATGGTTGAAGTTAGGAGATGCAAATACAAGATATTTCTTTTCCCATATGAAGAATAGGCTAGCTCAAAATAAAATAACAAGTCTCACTACTGCTGAAGGAGTAAAAATATATTCTCAAGAAGCAATTGAGAATGAGGCCATTAAGTTTTATCAAGATTTACTGGGCCAGAAGGCTACAACCTTGCTAAGTGTGGATAGGATTATAATGAGGAAAGGGGGAGTCCTAAGTAGAGATCAACAAATACAACTAGTAGCCCTAGTAACAAGAGAGGAAGTGACAGCAACACTACAAGGTATATGTGATCTGAAAGCTCCAAAGGAAGGATGGTTTAAATGCCGTGTTTTTTAAAAAAGCATGGCCAATGGTGGGGGAGGAGGTAACAAATGTAGTTTTAAGTTTTTTTAACACAGGGGTAATGTACCAAGATATAAATTGTACAAATGTCACTCTCATCCCTAAGGTGAAGAATCCAATCAAGATTAGTTAGTATAGGCCCATATCATGCTACTCAACCATGTATAAAATTATATCCAAAGTGCTAACTACTACGCTAAACCATGTCATGGAGACACTGGTGGACCCAAACCAGTAGGCATTTGTTCCCGGAAGAGCCATAAATGACAATATCATATTAAGTCATGAGTTGGTGAAGGGGTATGGCAGATAAGGCATTTCTAGAAGATGTATGGTGAAAGTAGACATGAGGAAACCCTATGATTCCTTCGAATGGTCTTTTTTTGAAGCATATCCTAGAAGAACTTAAAATGCCTGCCATAGTCATACAATGGATAATGCAATGTGTTACAACAGTTACATATTCCATCCAGATTAATGGGCACAGTACAACACTTTTTAAAGCTGAAAGAGGAGTTAGACAAGGAGATCCTCTATCTCCTTACTTTTTTGTACTATCTATGGACTATTTGACAAGAATTTTGAAGAATTTTGAGGATAATCCTACTTTCCATTATCATCCTAGGTGCAAGAAGCAGAGGATAGTGAAGTTGAGTTTTGCTGACAATTTATTGATGTTTTGCAGAGAAGATTTGAAATCAGTTCAATTCCTTAATCAATGCTTTATCATGTTCTCCAAAGCTTCATGCCTAGTAGAAAATGTAGAAAAGAGCAGTGTATACTTTGGAGGAGTAAAGCAACATCATCAAGAAGATATACTACAGGAATTGCAATTTGGCAAAGGAGAACTGCCTTTTAGATATCTTGGAGTACCTTTGAGTACAAAAAGACTATCTATAGTGCAATGCAAGCCTTTGCTAGACAAGATGCTAGGTAGGATAACAAGCTGGACAACTAAATTCTTATTGTATGCAGGTAGAGTCCAACTTATAAAGAGTGTGCTGAATGCAATTCAAATGTTCTAGACACAAGTATTTGCTTTGCCTAAAAAGATTATTCCAATAGTGGAGAGCATGTGTAGAAGATTTTTGTGGACATGCAATATTGAGACATCTAGAAAAGCTTTGATTGCATGGGACAAGCTTAGCTGGCCTAAAGCAAGTGGGGGACTCAATTTCATTGACATATACACATGGAACAAAGCCGCTATTGGTAAGATGTTGTGGAATGTATGTTAGAAAAAAGATAAATTATGGGTGATTGGATACATAGCTATTATGGGAAGCATATCGTGTGGAATATACAATCTAATCAAGCTTCATGGGTGGTACAGAAGATGTTTAAAGCTGCAAAACACTTCCAGGAGGCTGGGATCATAGAAGCATGTGTAAGAAACATGGCAGTGTACTCTATAAACAAAGTATATATGCAGATGAGAGGTATAATGGAAAAGGTGGTATGGAGATCATTAGTATGGAATAGCATTGGGGCTCCTCAATGGATTTTCATACTATATCTTGTAGTTAGAGGAAGACTTGCAACAAAAGAAAGATTGGCTAAATGGGGTGTGTCAGTAGGCTAATGAAGAACTAGATCACATATTTTTCCAATGTTCAAATGCAGCAGAGGTGTGGAACAAAATACTTCACTGGCAAGGGATAAGAAGGCATAACATGAAATGGACAGATGAAATATAGTGGGAAATTAAATTCATGAAGGGAAAGAATAGTACGACTTTTATGTATAGAATGGCAATGGCTAGCACAGTTTATAGATTGTGGATGGAACGAAACAACAGGATCTTTCAAAAGAAACAACATTCAACACAGGCAATAATTAGACATGTCATCCAGGAGATTCATGGGAGAGGAAGTAGGCACCCTAAAGTAGCAGCTAGATTATGTGCTTTGAATAATTACCCTTAGAATATTTTTAGATTGATATGATTGGTATGATGAGAAAGGTTGGAGCTTATGTCCACACCTGCTTGTTTTTATGCTTTGTAACGATTACTTGATAAATAATATCTTTACTTACCAAAAAAAGTAGAGAGAGATCCATGGGAGTGTGATCAATTGAATGCCAATTTCGCTAAATGGGTGGTTATTATTCACTAGAAATTGTTGAATCTTAGTGGGTAGGCTAGGCTTTAGGTGTAATAGCCATTTTTCAATCAACTATCACGAATCAAGCGAGTTCTCTCGAACCTTGACAAGCATAACAAATATAAATAGCCTGATACCTCAATTAATCTACTCATTCAGGCTAGATTGGTAGGACTGAATTTAGACCCTTTTTCTCAAGCTAAGTCTACAATAAACCAATAACTACAACCATCAATTAATAGTTTTAACTCTACAACATCTTTCTCAAGCAAGCATAGAATACTAAGCTAGAATTGTATTTGCAATTACAATTCATCAATTAAAACTCAAGTATCAATTGGAATCACCTCAAATCAACATCAAAATTAGTAAATACTAACAACCATAAGCTAATTGATGCATTCAATCACATAATCACACCCCCAAGAATGGGGATTTTAGCCACACATGATAAAGAGAAAGAAATAATTACCAACGATGTTTTCTATCAGCTTGGGTAACTATCCACAATTCCTCAAAATTCACAAATTGAATTCAAAATCAAATAAACCCTACATCTCTACTCAAAAACTCAAAGAACAGTGTTAGGGATAAAAAACCCAAAACTAGACAATGTGGGAACTCTTCAAAACTTCAAAACTCTGGAACTCCCTTATAAAATCACATTTTTACGTTCCCAGATTTTCAACTTCAGAACCATTCGGTGAAATAAGTCGGGCATTGCCAACCAGGTCGGCGATGCGCCGAGTGTTCCTTTCATCGCTTTCTTGAATTGAGTTTTTACCCTTTCTTTGCTGTATATTAAGGAGATCAAGGTCGGGCTTGCTGACCTGTTTGGAGATACGCCAAGTGCTCTTTCTTCTCACCATTTTGGCTTTCCTTTTTCACCAGTTACTCTATAACTTTAGGCAGGCTCGGTCTCCATCGCCAATCTAGTCGGTGTGTCGCCGAACTCCAACTTCCTTGCTGAGTTGGCTTTGTCCATGAGCTGGCCTGCTGTAACTTTTGGTGAGCTGAAGTGCCACTCGACGATTTGCTAAGTGGCTTTGGTGAGCATCAACTTTACTTTAGCTTTTTTGCTCCTTTTTGCCTGATAATGTCCTTGCCTTGCTCTTTTGCCTTCTTTGCTGCAAATTAGCCTTTAAATATCAGTTTAGAGCATAAAATAGGCATTGAGGACACTAAAAATCTGAATATTAAGCCCTAAATTAGTCGAAATCCCTGACTTATCAACACCCTCAACTTAAACTTTTGCTTATCCTCACGTAAAACACAAGATCAATCAATTCAACAGAGATGTCTACAAATAGTGCTAATCAAGACTCAGCATGAATGCATAAGAGGTTCAATCTACCCATGCAATGTTCAATTGTGCACTACAAGTTTCAAACAATGACTAGCCATCATCAAATAGAACTCAAGTTCACCATACTTGCTTCAAATGCAAATTTGAGTTCAACAAGAGTATTTGAATGCTTTCAAATCAAGAATGAGTCCATGCTCACACAAAGCTCATCAAATTTTCAGATTTAAGGAATCAAAAGAAATTCTCACACTCTGAAAGATAAACAGATGCATGATTCTACCCATAGGCTTGCCTGTATTTTCCAATCAACATGACGTTAAGCTCAATCAAGCTCACAAAGGTCTTTCAAAGCTTGTAATGGGGTTGAGGGTAAAGGTATGATCATTTTGGCTTAGTGACTTCTACCTTAATGGTGCATGGCCTGCATTTCACGTTCTCTCCCTTTCTTTCATTATTTTTTTATTTTCACAATCCACCCTATGTTCTTTTGAGCATGATTCATTGGATACCCCATTTCTTTTATCCGTTGCACAAACTTTATTGCAACATTCATTTTCTTTTTCAATCTTTTTTCTTCTTTTTCTTTTTTATATGGAGGGTTTTCATCTTTTTCAACACAATCCATCAAGGGCAAATTTTCCAAAACTTCTTCACTTTCGTCCTTTTTCACCACATCCCCCAACTTAGGCTTTTGACCTAAGTTGTCTATTCAAACAGACCAATGCTTCGTGAAGGTTTTGGGTGATGGGGAGAAGAGGTCAAATGTGCTCATGTTTCATCCAAAGAAAAGGTTAGGCTCAAGCGGTGCCAAGCTAGGTTCACACTCTCACAAGGTGGTCACAAAGAGGTATACTAGCAATTTGGTTCACTCTAAAAAATTTTTCCTAAGATCATCTCTATCATTCGCCTATATTAGTCGATTAGACTAACAGAGCAAGTTCTAGGTGTTACCAAGCACATATTTCAAGACAATCTCACCACACATAGTATTCAGCACAATCATCAATCAAGATTCTACAATTTCAGCTTGCGAGCAATGATCATCACAAGATTAATTTCAACAATTGGCCAGTCACAATAAGATGCTAAGAGTTCACAAATGACTCATGCAACTCCAATTTGCCTTATTAGAATTGAAAAAACATATTGTTCAATCAAGAGCACTATTCAAGTCATCGGTATTGATCGCAACTGATACTCAAATATGTAAGAGAATAGCTACATTCACAAATATCAAGAGGTAAAATTTTAAATTTTGATAAACAACTAATCAACATTCACATTATATCCAAAAAACATTCACAATAAAACCAAAAAGCCATAGTCACACAAAGTAAGCATAAAAATCTATTCAACAAATCAAACATTCACTAAAACAACCCAAGAGCGGTAGGTATGAAAATACCTCACCCCGCCAAAAAAAACTAACAATTGTCCTTAATGTAAAAGAAATAAATAGTCTCAAAATAAAACTAAAGAGTGGCAAGATCCCCCTGTCAGGTTAAGCCTGAGGTGAACTCTGCACATCCAAGACTCTCTCAATCTGGGCATCAATCCCCGGCTCATCTTCATCCTTTGCTCCACTGGATCCCACTATAGATGTGTCCTAAAGAGAGGCCTACATGGTTGTCCATACCATTGTGCCCTCTAAGTCCTCCAAGTCATCATAAACTGCTACATCTCGCGTACCAAGATCCCCCTCATCAGTCTTGAGATCATCAAAGTCGACATCCTCATCAGCTATAACAGCATCTCTGGTCGTAGTAGCCGGAGGGATCTCGGAAATGGAAGGAACTCTTTACTCGAGACCTCATAAAGGTCCACTGTGTCAACAAAACATAGACGTATCCGTGGATTTAAGCTCATCCATATCACATCTTAGTCTAGTAATATCGACTCTCAAAGATGTCACATCATTTGACTAGCGTCCAGTCTGCTCACATACCTCAACTCTCACCGTGAGGGCATCTAATGATAAACCATGCGCGGTGATCAACTATTAGTTCTCTCTCAATTCAGCTCGAATATGAGCTAAGGTAGAAGTAATGGCCCTCTCAATCATATTAGGGACATCAGCCTCTACCCGAGAGGCACATACATCAACATATTAGGCTAGATGGACCATCTTGAACAGCATAGACTAGGTCAATGGGGGTCGAGAAGCAGGCAGTAGAAGCAGTAGCAGCAAGAGAAGTAGAAGGAACAGTAGTAGAAGTGCCAGGGGTACCTGAAGGCTCACCAGCTTTAGTAGGAGGGGCCGTATCTATCTGTAGATCTCCACGTCAACAACCGATGAAGTGTCCACTGGTGCAACTCTCCTCCTCTTGGCCTCATCTCTAGTGTACTCAGCCTCGATCCTTCAGATGTCAGTATAGGAAGTGGGAGTTACTTAAACATTTGTCTTCTCCACAAATGGAACTCTGGCATGCCAGCACAGCTTCGTGATCAACACCAGGAAAGGAAGTGAGGTCTGACTGTGTTTGGCCCTCATGGTCATCTCTTGCTCAATAACCATCCTGAGATTCATACTATCCCGGTCCATGATGCATCCCAACAAAGCTGCCTAAGAATGTTGGGGTTTGGACTCGTTATGTGAAGGCATCAAGGTGATGCTAATAAATCCGAACCAATACTAGGCAGCCATATTTAAGTCCTTCTTCTCTATCTGAACTCCCTGCTCAATCCATGGCAGTGTGATATTGCAGATAAGATGAACCAACCACCCATTCAAGTCATCAAGGGTCCTCTTTAGTATTTGATTCACCAAGTAGTAGATCACATTCATTGTACACCCTAGCACCTCATTAATTTCGGTGCTACTGCACTGTACCTTCTTACCACACACCATCACATGATCACTGATGCGAACGAGCCGACTTTCTTCTTCTCCTTGGTCACCAACTTCCTATATTCAGCATAAAACTCTCAGACCTAGGAGGGTATGTATGAGCCTTGGGGCCGGGTAAATATCTCAAAGTTGTGGAGCTTGAAGGTGTTCCACACTTCCAGGCACCTGTCCACTACTCCATCTGTAGAGAGCCTTTTTCCCTCCAAGATAGTCCTCAACCCGGCAGCCTTTAATCTTTTCTGCAATCGAGGTAGAGGTGCTTGTACTGGGGGCACTGGAGGTACTTGCTCAATCGTCTGTGATGGAGGTGGAGGAAGTGTAGGAGTCACCGTATCCTAGCCGGATCATGTAGCGCTTTAGAGCGCATCTCAACCATCCTCCTTTGCAATGTCTGATCATCATCCAGCTCGAATATAAATGTCCATGATCTAGACCCTGAGTTACCCTTATCGTTAGACTCTGAGGTAGTGAGGTGGGTGTCGTAGATTCCCATTCTATCGAAGCTATCCTCAGCTAGACGTTGCACCGCAGGCCCCTTTCCCTTTTTTACATTTTCCCCCTATTGGAGGAAGTTTGGGTTGTGTTGCTCATCACGGAGTAGTACCCTTGTTGATAATAATGCCCCGTGCTCTCTTTCATGGTGGTTGGTTTCTTCCTAGAACATTGGGTCTGGCCATATATGCAAAATAATACAGAACAAACCAATATGTTAGAAACATTGTAAAAAAATATCAAAATACAAAATCTGTAGGAAAACTCGCCAACTAGTTTGGTGAGTCGCCGAACCCATTCGGCCAGCCAAGTCGGGCTCGCCAAAATTTACAGAATGAAATTTCTTAGAAATTAACACAAGTCGGCGATGCACAGGGCCTTTCAATGATTCACCGATCTCATTCGGCGCACTAAAGGTAGCTCACTGAATGTTACAGAATATTTCCTAAAATTAGAGCTTAGAAAGGGCGATTGAATAGACATTCGATGAGCTCATGCATATCACCGAATTTTACAAGATAAAATCATTAAAAATGAAGAATAAAAAGGTGATCCAGGAGTCACTTGGCGAACCACCAATCCATTCGATGAGCTCGACTAAGCTCGCTGACTGGTCTCTCGAGCCAGTTTTTTACCCTGACCTTTAATTTTCAACCCAGAGCCCACAATAATGAAATTTAAGAACTATTCTATGAAATTAATCCTAAATCCATATCAATAATGACCTCGGGGTACTTAGACTTCCCCAGATTTGAATAAAATTGACCAATCAATGTCTTTCGCCCTTAAGAATGATGTCACCCGCTCTATCATTGGGCAAAATTAGTTGATCGGTACAATTCGGGTTACTCAGACTTCACCCATACCAGACCCAACACACAAACAATATACACCCATGATTTCAATCAAATAAAAATGGGATTCAACAATTATGGGCTAGAACTCAAACATAAACATGATACGACAACGACCCTCACTTAAAATTAATTAACTATTTAATATTAAGCAATATATCCAACAAAATACAATCATTCATCACAAACTACTAAATATTTGAGCCGAGTTTGGGACACTAACCTCAAAAGTAGATACATTTGCTAGGCAAGAAAATTCGGAAGCAAAAGTGCAAATATCCCCCTTGTTAATTGATCCCCACACAAAAGAAACAATTAAAAGATGATTTAAAATTGGATTGTAAGAGTGCAAAAGTTGGAAAATGTTAAATGAAGGGAAATTTTAAATTTAAAACAATTATGGCCTTTTTGACCCTTCAATTTTCGTCCCAGTTGGCGATAGTGAGTTATGTCGCCAACCATTCCGCGATGCGCTGAATGGTACTTTTGTCCACCGAAGGTTACAGAACTCCAACCATTTAGTTGGTCAAAAAGGTGGTCTAGATTGGGCTTGCCAACCTGTTCGACGAGTAGCCGAACAATACCTAAGCTCGCCTAATTGCCTCTTTTCCCAAAATTTTGAATTTTCAACCTACACATCTAACACCATTATTCAAACAACAACATTAAAAACTAAATACTTGGGTTGCCTCCCAATAAACACCTTATTTTACGTCGTGGAATGACGAAGACACACTTTCAAGCTTCATTCTTTTGGTTGACCATGGTGTCACTCGGTAAGTCTCCTTTTGGTCTTGGGTTTCAATGAGTTGAGATTTGACCCATTTGTATTTCCAGTTGCTTAATCGATACCAAATATGAGTTAACTATTTGGTTCAGAGATGAGACGTCATCTTTCATTTCCTTTAGCACTTTGTCCAATCCTTCCACTTTGTTGAGAATGCGTGCAAGCATATCTTCAATGCAGAAATTTCCAGGATCGGTCCTTTGTTCTTTTGGCTTTTAATGCTCATGGAGAGGTACATATCGTTCTTTGTTAGCATCCCACTCTCTCCAATTAGTACCACAGTCACGTCATTCCCTATCTCGGTCTCTCCAACCATCATCGCGATCCCTATTTCAGCCTTGGTTCCCACCTAACCTTGGATAGTTTGGCTGGAAACCTCCTTCTTGATTTGTTAGGAAGTGTACTTCCTTATTGTACATAGCTTTAAAATGTTCTTCATTGGGATTCACTCCATTAATTCCAATCGCATGCACATCCTTAGATCCACTACCCATGACGTGTTTTGACAATATATCCATTTGGGTCATCATCTTAGCTATGTTTGCATCCCGCTCTTGGTCCTTTTCAATTTGTTCCTCTGTCATCCTGAAGTTCAAAGGAGACACTTGATGCTCTCTAGTGTACCAAGCACAATTGATTTTTGTCATCTCATCAAGAAGAGTAGATGTTATTTCAGATGGTTGTTGCATAATTCCTCCTTGAATGATCTGGTCAACTACACCCTCATGTACTAAATCTAGACTCTGGTAGAAGTATTGTAGCAAGACATTGTTTGGGAGTCCATGTGTTGGACATTAGAGCAGCAATTTCTGGAGCCTCATCCATGTTTCATGAATTGGTTCACCATCCACTCGTTTAATGTTCTGAATATTATCTCCCAAAGTCACCATCTTCAAGGGAGGGAAAAGCCTTACATAAAATGCATCAGTGAGTTCCTTCCAAAAAGTGATTGAATCCCTTGGTAACTCAGCCAACCACTTCGGTTTTTCCCCCATTAGGGACAAGGGAAACAAATGAAGTTGAAGAGACTCTTGAGTAATGCTCTTGAACGATAATGGCCCACACATCCACAAAGTTTCGGATTTTGTCGTGAGGATCGTTAGTAGCTAAACATTCAAATAGACCCTTCATTTGCAATAGTTGAAACATAGTGCTAGTCACATGAAACACCGCATTGCCCACAACTGGAGGCAATCGAATAGCATCTGTACTTCCTAGCTAATCTTCATTGACATTGTTCAAGTTACTGATGTCATCATTATGCCCAAGTTGGCTATCATTGATCCCGTTAACACTCATATCTTCACCTGTTTAAAAGCAGCCAACAAACCACAAAAATAAGTTGATTCCACTACAATACAATTAGTTCACAACTAAACTTCACTAAAAGAATTCTAAACACCACTTCCCGACAGCGACACCATTTTTGATAACGTTCAACTACACTTCATCTGATTCTAAATGTAGGTTGTCTCAATCAAATATAAACCCAACGAAGAGTTGGGGCCGATCCCATAAGGAGTGATACAATACAAAATTAAATTACAAAGTGAAATATTATTCTAATAATTTGTAGAAGTAGACATTTTTCAAACAATTAAAGTAAATGTCAGGGGTTTGAAAATTAATGTCAATTAGGGGAATTGGAGTGAAAAATTAACAACTACGAACAGACGGGGTTAATCAAGTATTGAGAGATCCTTGAGTGTGTGATCAATAGAATTCCAATTTTGCTAAATGGGTGGTTATTATTTACTAGAAATGATTGAATCGTTTTGGGTAGGCTAGGCTTTAGGTGTAATAGTCATTTCTCAATCAACTATCACGAATCAAGCGAGTTCTCTCGAACCTCGACAAGCATAACAAATATAAAAAGCCAAATACCTCAATTAATCTACTCTTTCAGCTATATTGGTACAATTGAATTTAGACCCACTTTCTCAAGCTAAGTCTACAATAACTCAATCTTTACAATCATCAATTAATAGTTTTATCTCTAAAACCTCTTTCTCAAGCAAGTTTAGAATACTAGGCTAGAATTGTATTTGCAACTACAATTCATCAATTAAAACACAACTATCAATTGAACCCACTTCAAATCAACATCAAAATTAGTAAATACTAACACCCTAATCCAATTAAAGCATTCAATCACATAATCACACCCCCAAGAATGGGGGTTTTAGCCACACATGATAAAGAGCAAGAAATAGCTACCAACTATGTTTTCCGTCAGCTTGGGTAACTATCCACAAGTCTTAAAAATGCACAAATTGAATTCAAAATCAAATAAACCCTAAATCTCTACTCAAAAACTCAAAGAATAGTTTTAGGGATCAAAAACCCAAAACTAGACAATGTGCGAACTCTCCAAAACTTTAGAACACTGGAACTATCCTTTTAAAATCGCATTTATACGTTCCCAGATTTTCAAGTTCAGAACCATTTGACGAAATAAGTCAAGAATCGCTGACCAGATCGGCGATGCATCGACTATTCCTTTCATTGCTTTCTTGGCTTGAATGTTTACCCTTTCTTTGCTGTAACTTTAGACGATCGAGGTTGGGCTCACCAACCTATTCGGTGATGCAACAAGTGCTCTTTCTTCTCGCATTTTTGAATTGCCTTTTTCACCAATTAATCTGTAACTTTAGGCAGGCTCAGCCTCCATCACCGATCTAGTCGGCGTGTCGCCAAACTCCAGTTTCCTCACCAAGTTTGCTTTGTCCATGGGCTAGCCTGCTGTAATGTTTTGGCGAGCTGAAGAGCCACTCGACTATTCGCCAAGTGGCTTTTGTGAGCATCAACCTTGCTTTATCTTTTTCGCTTATTTTTGCCCAATAATGTCCTTGCCTTGCTCTTTTACTTTCAATGCTTCAAATTAACATTTAAATATTGTATTAGAGAATCAAATAGGCATTGAGAACACTAAAACTCTGAATATTAAGCCCTAAATGAGTCGAAATCCTCGACTCATCAGATTGGTATGCTTGTCTTCATTCCTTGAATAGATTAATATATCATCAATGAACACAATCACAAACATATCAAGGTATTGTCTAAACACCATATTCATCAAATCCATAAATGTGGCTGGAGCATTTGTCAAACCAAACGACACTACCAAAAACTCATAATGATTATACCTAGTACGAAAAGTCATCTTCGAAATGTCATCTTCCTTCACCCTCAATTAGTGATAACCCAACCAGGTCAACGATCATGATCTAATCTACCGTTTGGACCCCCACATTAACTGAAGGTCCTTTAAAACTCAATGAGGTAAGTGCCCACTCAACGTGTCATCGAATGGGTTGGTGAGCAAAACTAATGTCCCTAAATGGGCGAGATCTAGATGGTTTTAAAAGGACAAAGGTTTAAACTTTCAAACTCTTTCACTTTCCCTCACTTCTGATTTTCCAAAACTCACACCCGTGAAGTCTTTCCTTTATTTCTTGCATTTTTATTGTATTTGAGTCGGTGATTGTGTGTTCAGAGCGGATTACTTTTCCTCCTAGCATTTCAATCTTGATTATTCGACATCTAAGGTTGGTTTTCCAAACCCCGAGTTTATTTTTTAAAATTTTTACTCTTATACAATTGAATTTTATCTAAGTGCTATGTTCTGGCCCTCTCTGATCTTAATTGTTTCTGTATGTGCCTGTGTTAATTTGATAATCTTGCCCATAAAGTTTACAGTGTTGAATTCCCATGAATTTGTTCCTTAACATTGGTTAAAATTTGTGGGGTTGTGCTTGCATGTTGTTGGTTCTAGTCAGGGGAAGTTTAAGTTGCCTGTGTTTGTGCCAAATGACGTATTTTGCCAAATGATGGAGCGGTTGACATCATTCTTAAGGGCAAAAGTCATCAAAAAGCCAAATTTAGCCAAACCAGGAGAAGTCTGAGTATCCCAGGGGCATGGGTCTATTGGGTCTGAGATTAATTTGATAAGTCTGTGTTTTGATTTTGTTTTTGGGGGTTACGGGGTTGAATTTGAGATGTTGGGTTGAAAGTAGGCACGTTGGGTCATTTGGCGAGCTGGGTCGACCTTGCCGAACCACTCGACAATTCACCGAAGGTCCCTAACTCGCCTTTAATTTGAGGCTAAATATTTAGTTTGGTCTTGTAACTTTCAGCGAGAAGCCTGAGGTCGCTAAAAGCACTTGGCGACTTGCCAATAGTTCTTCTTAATCGCCCTTTGTCTGCACCCCTGAACATTAAATGCAGTGTAACTTTTGGCGGACTAATCCTTGCTCGCCGAATGCTATCGGCAATTCGCCGAAAGGCCTTTCATCGCCGACATGCCAAAATTTTCTGAGAGTTTTTAGTCAATCCTTTCGGTGAGGTCGATCTAGCTCGCTAAAGAGATTCAGCGACTCGTCGATTGGTTTGGCGAGTTCGTTTGCAACTATTTTTTTGTGTTTTTGATTTAATTGTTTTTAACTTTTTCCTGATGTTTTGCAGACATAGTAAGGACAAACATCAACATGGCACCCCAAAAAAGAGCACGGGGTATCACAATCAATTAAGGGGGATTAAATCCTCCCAAAAAGAGGAAGGAAAGAGCCTCCAACTGGAGGTTAGAGTAGAGGAGAGAGGCCCACAGTTGAAAGAGTGGATGCTGACTCCTCGGATGCTTTATCTGAGCCTGAGGATGATCAGCCTTTACAGTCCGGGCAGGCTGAGATCCAGGCTAGATCTCACCCTGAGTCAACTAGAGTCCTCTCAGCTTCCACCCTAGTAGGTTCAATGTTAGCTCCGGCACCTCATATGGCTCCTGTGCCACCAGTTGTCCCTTCTCCCAAGCTTCTCAATAGGTTGAAAGGTGTTGGATTACGAGCTATTCTTGAGGAGAAGCTATTATCTATAGAGGGCCTTGAGAGCAAGTACTCCAATTTGAGGGACACCCTTTACTTCCACATATTTGAGTAGTTCACTAGGCCTGAGGCCTCTATATTCCTTCATGGGTCTAGGAGTTCTATACAGCATATGGTGACTTGGTTCTAAAGAGCAAAAAGAAGGCCAACGAGTTCAGACCAGTTAAGTCGATCATGGTCCAGGGTAAGGAAGTTGGATGCAATAGCGAGTACATTAATATTGTACTTGACAGGAGTCTAAGAACTACAAAGGCATATGAGGGCTTGCCTACTACTCAGTCCTTGGATGACCTGAAGGGCTGGTTGGCTCCATTGATTTTCGATACCACACCGAGGTGAATCGATGTAGGGGTCTCCATAGAGAAGAGGGATTTGAGTATTGCTGCTCGATTCTGGTTTGGCTTCATTAGCAGCGCCATAATGCCATCCCAGAACGAGTCCATTCTACACCACCCTAAGGTGTCCTTCCTTGGAGCTATCATATCCTAGAGGAGCATCAACCTGGGACTCCTCATAGAGCAAGAGGTGGCCATGAGGGCCAAGCAGAGTCAGACCTCCTTGCCATTCTCGGTCTTGATCAAAAAATTATGCCGGTATGCTGGAGTGCCTTGGGATGATATGAGGGATATAGAAGTTTCCCCATCTTTCTCGACTTACACCGACATATTGAGGCTGAGTACACAGGAGAGGAAGATGACAGGAGGAGGGCAGCTTCAGTGGATACATCCCCATAGGTGGATATTTATTCGATACCTACAGAGGCATCTTTGCCTACTCCGGCCTCAAGGCCTTCAGTTACATCTACCCCTTCTTCTTCATCACAGGCCCCAGGTGCCTCTACATTGTCCTAGCCTGCTATGATTACTCGGGCGATGATCCTAAAGATGGGACACCTGGTCCATTCAGCTGATGTGAGGGCGACCCAACTTGAGAGATCTATTCCATGGATGATAGAGAGCGACATCATTGCTACAGTAAACCCCCTCTCCAGACTTCTATTAATACTCTCACCATGAGAGTTGAGGCTTGTGAGAGTAGGCAGGGGGAGACCTCCGAGGTTACAATTTTGAAACCTAAAGTGGCAAATTTGAGGAAGGATGTAGACTACCTAAAGTCTACTGACTTGACTTCATTACTGGAGGCTACTGATGATGTGGACACTCTTGAGACTTTAGTGATTCCTTCGGCTACCACCAGAGATGTACATAGGAATGATACGGCAATTGATGAGTCAAAGGCAGAGACCGACGAGGAGTTGATAGAGATAAGGGAGGAGAGCATGCCTAATTCTCAAGACAATCAAACTACATGCTTCATTCTTAAGCAATTATAATCATATATTATCATATAAACTCAAACTCAACACTACTAATCATGAGTCATCAAATAAGCCCTAATCTAATCAATTCATGTCAACAAGCTTTACTTTTAAGTAATTCATATCTACGTGCTCTAATCTCAAGCAACTCATAAAGTAATTCATCAATCTTGGAAGATCGCATCTAAGTCCTCAATTTCCACTTTCATGGCATAAAACCAAACTATATCAATTTAATCTTAGAATCTTAGGTTAATCAAGAATACATGTATAATAATACTAAAAACATGCAATTACATCATAAACAATCATAAACAACCATTATCAACTCAATTGGATGAACATACAACAATACCCACAATATAGGAAGAAACCCTAACTAAAATTGGGGTTCATCTTCACAATTGGGGAAAAGATGGGAGCTTTATGGATTAAAGTAGTTCATGAATGATAAGCCATCATTCCTTTAATACAAAACCTATGAAGCTTGAAACAATGGAGGAGTTCTTTTTCTTCTTCTTCTATAATAATACTAAAAACATGCAATTACATCATAAACAATCATAAACAATCATAAACAACCATTATCCACTCAATTGGATCAACATATAACAATACCCACAATATAGGAAGAAATCCTAACTAAAATTGGGGTTCATCTTCACAATTGGGGAAAACATGGGGTTTCATGGATTAAAGTAGTCCATGAATGAATAAGCCACCAATCCTTTAATACAAAACATATGAAGCTTGAAACAATGGAGGAGTTCTTCTTCTCCTTCTCTTTCTTCTTCTCTCTCTCCATCTTCTTCTTCTCTTTCTCCTTCTTATTCTTCTCCTTCTTCTCCTTCTTCTTCTTCTTCTTCTCCTTCTCCTCCTTCTCCTCCTTCTTTTTCTTCTTATTCTTCTTCTTCTTCTTCTTGTCCTTCTTCTTCTTCTTCTTCTCCTTCTCTCTCTTCTTCTTCAACTTTTTCTTATCCTTCTTCTCCTTCTTCTCTTTCTTCTCATTCTCTTCCTTCTCCTCCTCCTCCTCCTCCTCCTCCTTCTCCTCCTCCCCTTCCTCCTCCTCCTCCTCCTCCTCCTTCTTCTTCTTCTTTTTTCTTCTTCTTCTTCTCCTCCTCTTCCTCCTCCTCCTCTTCCTCCTCTTCCTTCTTCTTCTTCTTCTTCTTCTTCTTCTTCTTCTTCTTCTTCTTCTTCTTCTTCTTCTTCTTCTTCTTCTTCTTCTCCTCCTCCTCCTCCTCCTCCTTCTTCTTCTTTTTCTTCTTCTTTATAGAGAGAGGATTTTTTAGAGGGATTTGGTTTTCTTTTGGGTGAGTTGAAATAATGACTAGGATCAATAAATTTAGGGGTCTAAGAGCTTTATATAGGTGGTTAAGTAAGGTTAAAACAACACCACTTAATAACTAATTAATTTTGGAAAGTTCCATAAAGCCCTTCACTTAACCATCTATCTCAACTCATTGCCTAACCAATGAGACCACGCCCATGGGCGTGAGTGGACCCACGGGGTGTACTGGTTTTTCATGGGTGCTGGTCTACTGCTAATATTTTGGGACCTTGACCCATGACCCCTCACCCATGGAGCATGGGTCCCTTCATGGGTAGATTGTTTTGGGCAGTTTACTTGAGTCTTCCTCATGGACCCTTGGTTGGTTCTTGAGGAGTTGTACCTTGACGTTCTAACCTTCAACCCTTCATTATAAGTATGAGTAGTTATATCTACGTCTCTAACCCTCACATCAAGATCTAGTGTAGCCTACTAGTTTCTACGTGTTACACTAAGAGACGTGGTGTTGTATGTACTCTATTGTTGAGAATCAACGAGTTAGACAGTATAGTGATTGGAAAAATCTTATTGATATCTAAATATTTATGTGAAGATCCTTCTATTTGAATAAGAGTTAATCTCCCTAAAATAATTGTCCAAAAGCTAATATTAAAGCAATAAATTAAAGTAAGAGTTGTTGAGTCTGTATTCACGACCGTCCTTCATCTACTTGTAGTAGCTGAATCTAAAATATATTATCTGCAAGTGACTGGGGTTCCAAGTCATTTCCTTGTAAAGTATGTAGATAAGTTACTTGGTAAATAATAATATAAATTTTATGATTAAAGGGACCTTGATGTCATTCATTTGAAGTAGCATGCATGGGCCCTTAACGATTCTCTCTTATTGTGTTATAATTATGGACCCTTGGCGATTCCTATTTGTCATATTATATTGGGCCATTGATGATGACCCATTTATTACGTTGGATCCTTTGAGCCCATGATGATGCTCATAGGATATAGAGACATTTATGCTATAAATTTCAAGTTGTTGTGTATATGATGTTTAGAAATATCCTTGAGTATAAGCTATATGCCTAATGGGGTATCCAAGTTCCAATGTGACTACTCTTGTCTTATATATGCTTATTTAACGCCTTACATATTCTTACATGTTATTTGTAGTAACGCCCCATTACCAGGGGAACTACATTTCATGTTGCAGGTTCAGGTAGAGGTTTAGATAGACCCCTCCAGTAGGTGGTTGTCATGTTTTTCATTTTCTTAGTAAGCTCCACTTCCCCCGGTGCTCTAGAATCTATGGCTTGAATTAGTAGTTCATATGTACAGTGATGGGTAGGTTGGGGCCCTACCCCGACTGTACGATAAATAAGACACCCTTAGAGGCTTGTAGACATGTGGTATATGTTTGCATGGTTTGAGTGGCCCTGTCGGCCTTATTATTATCTTACATTCCTTGTTTTGTCTTTATCCACCTTGTGTTTATAGTCATATTGGGATGGTTTTCAAGTAGAGGCCTTATTAAAAGAAGTTGTTAGCCGGTTTAACTTTCCTTATTAGTTGGGTATATGTGTTCATAATTTGGTCTTATTGGCCTAAGTTTTTTAGGATTATAATTATATGAGTTATGTCTGTTATGCTTGGTCAGGTGAGGCACCAGGTGCCTGTTGCACCTCCCCGAGATTGGGGCTTGAAATTTTCACAAATTCCCTTCTCACAATTTCTATACAACATACGACCTTCCCATGAGGTCACACAGAACTCCTGAGTCTCTACAACACCCAAAAAAGTATGCAAGCCCGCACAACCCACAATTTAAATGGTCTATCACTACACCCTTCAATTCCCCATTAAAAAGAAATTTCACAACTTTAAACTCCCGCCAACACTACAAATGGTTAATATACATCATAAAGATAGATCAAATGAGATAGGATAAATAGGTCAAGAAATGGACAACTATGACATTATGTCGAACACCTAGTGGGCTAAAGCTCTTCAACTTTTCAAAAGTGGTGTTTCAACATCCTAACTACCTCATACATAAAAACAACACTTTTACTATCATAGTAGTTATAATACAATTTCCTTTACCACAAATAAGTCAAACCATATGCCCAATACTTCTCAAAACTTCACTACATATAGGCAGCCTCAAAACCTTTTTAAATTATTCAATAGAACTTGGACTCAAAACTTTTTACCATTGTCTCATGAATTTGTGATAAATCACATAGATAAATTTCACCCAATCTAATATATATAGGGAGAAAAGATGGGAAAGCAAGCTTACCTAAATTTCTAAAAATTTATCCTTTGACTTGCATTCCTTCAAGTACTTGAATCATCCTTCAAACATAAACCAAAGAAGAAGAGAAATATCTCTTAATAAGAAAGAAACATAAGGCAAATAGCTTGGAAAAAAGGGCAGACCTAAAATTTAAACCCGAGCAACATGATTACTTATTCTCCTATTGAAGAACTAAGCTAAAACTATAAGTATGTTAACTTTCATTGGCTTGAATTCCAAGGAGGAATTCAATGTAGATTTTTAAAGTTTAGAGAAGAAGAGATAAAACTTGAGAGAACTCATAGAAATATGTATGTAATAATGAAAGAAAATCAACCAAGTCCTTGTCTTAAAGCAGCCTTGACAACCTCTCTTTTTCACTTTATATTGGGCCACATAAATGGTTAAGTAGGTGATGCACGTACTTGGTCCTTTGAGTTGGTCAAAGTGATGCAGATACTTGATCCTTTTGGTTGGTTAGTAAGTAAAAGTAGGTGATGCACCTACTTTTCACCTACTTAAGTAAGTAGGATGTTTAAGCATGTAATACATTTAAACATTTAGCATGTGCAAGCAAGATAAACATGTAAGAAAGTAGCACATTCAAGCACGTAGCACGTGCAAACATATAGCATGTGGAAGCACCAAGCACATGAAAATAAGTAGGTGAAACACATAGGTGAAGCTAGTAGGTCAAGCACATAGGTGAAGCTAGTAGGTTACTTAATTCAAATTTTCCTTTCTTCCCACATCTAATAACTTCAACTAGCTTAAAACATTATATATATATATATATATATATACATACACTCTTACCCTTGGCCTTCAGGATTGATTACAACCTTATTGTCCTAAATCATAGTAGGTTAGTTGATGTGAACTTAGTCTTACACACAATGAGAGACATATGGCATTAGAATTGTAGAAGTACAAGCCACTATGTATTGGTATGCATCATAGGTCGACTCAATTTAGGAATCATGCAATACATAAGTAAAACAACAATTAGACCACTTATTCAACACATAAAAAGTACTATCACAATAATTGAAGCCGTAACAGTTAAACAATCTCAATCTTCAAGGAAATCAATATAAACTATTTTAATTTACGTGGGTCTAACTCACTCCAACTTAGTAGAGTTATTTCATTTAACTCATAATTAGAACAATACTCTTAATTCACACATCAATCACTTAGTGAACACACATGCTAAGGGTCTTATTTAAGACTATCTTTCCATGACCTACAAGGGATCAACTTCGTCCTTGTACCATCTAGTGTCGTACCTGACCCTCCGAGTATATTTAAGCACTTAGGTTCCTAGAGGTTAAAAGGTAGGTTAAGGTGCCTATGGCAAGCAGAGTTCAGGTAATACTTCTCATGGTGGTCATTTTGGACCTTTAAATATTGGGTCTCATGTTACTCCAGTTTTGTGTTTGCAACTAGTTGCTCTTTGTGATTATAATTACAAGTGTGGTGGAGTAGGCCACCAATTTAGAGATTATCCTAAGGCCTAGTTCAGTTAGCTAGGGTTAGTTTTGAGGCTTGAAGAGGTAGACAAGGAAGATCATCACATTCTTCATGTGGAGCTTCACGTTATAAAGGTTGCTATGATTTGGGGGGGGGGGAGTTGACCACAGATCTAGAGCGTGCCCTAGGTGAGATTTCTTTTCTAGGCATTGCACATATCTTAAACTCCCCAGCTAGGGTGGTCGAACCTTGTCATACATACGGGGAGCTTGGTGATTGATCTACAATTTATCCCCAATATGGGACAAAGATTAGGGGTACTTAATTAGATTAGTCTCATCGTTTATTGGCACCTTTAGTCAGAGGTGTTGTCTTTGGTGTTGCTTAGGTTGAGGTCGAGCACGATCAATCCTATGTTTTTGCAGGCTGGCCAGAGGTGAAGGCTCTAGGTATCCCTTCTTTGTATGAGTTTTGGGATTTTATTTCTTTAGTTCTTATTTTGTGTCATTTGGGGATTTCTTGCCCATTTGAGTTTTTTTGTCTTATTAGCTACAACTTGATTGGAGGATTGTGTATGTAATGTGCCTCACATAGTTGATTTTTTTAGTAGTGGATTGACTAGGTTGTGTTGCTTTGATTTAGAAGTAGTGGTTGAGTAACTCCCCGTGTTTTTGCCTTAATAGTCCTGTTTTGGTTATGGCCTTGGGATTTCAGTTTCCCTTTTTTCCACCCTTGTTTTGTATTTTTGTTATAATGCTAACCGTTGTTTGATAGGCTGCTAGACCAGCTTTGCCCGGTTTGAGTTTTATGTGTTTTAGGGTCTAGTTGGCTTAGTTGTGTGTTGTCCCTTTTGAGTCGCAGTTTGGACATTGCTAGATATTAGAGTGGAATGTTGGGTAGTATCCCTTCTTTAGTCGTGGTTGTCCTTATGGTTTCTTTCTCCTTTACTCTATAGTCTTTTCTTGATTGCAGAGTTGTATTTTTGCTCACTCGATCTTTTGGAGTAATCCTCTTCTTATAGTTTTGGAGTTTTGTTTTGTCTAGTTAAAATTTAGATTCTTGGAGTTGCCTTGTTGCTGTTAATATTGATTCCTTGCTGCTGGATTGATAGCTCTTTAGGTTGGTATGTGATTTAGAATCAGAATACTTATGTTCATCAGTGGGTTCACACTTTAGCTTCTTCTAGGAAATGGAAATTGTCTAAGAGGGTTCAAGTTTAGATTGGCGGTGGTAGAGTAGCTTGTATAGTCATGGCATTGGTTTTTCATAAGTTCATTTGCTTGAAGTAGGTCGTTGGAGTTGGACACTATTCTAACTTGTGATTTACATAATGGTTATCCTTTGGATTAGTGTGGTAATTTTAGAAGGTTGTTTCTTAGATGGAGTTGTTGATCCTAGAGAGCCAAGATGGAGTTTGGGCCTTGCCTTGGGCTGAGTTCTATGTTTTGGAAATTGTTATTCTCTAGTGTTAAGATGGAGTATGTATTTCTCCTAAGGATTGTGTTGCATATATTTGGATGCATGTCTGTGATGGCATTGAGGATGTTCATGATAAGAAAGGATCCATCGAACGCTCATGATAGTTAGAAGATGTTAAATATGGAACATAAGGTTAGTCAGTTGGTTTGGGAGTTAGGTTGCATCTACCATGGTCCTACGATTACTCTATTCTATAGTTTTGGTGTTGTGTTGGGTTTCTTAGATGAATCTAGTTCTTCCTGGAAAGTTTGGTTTAGTTGGGTGAGAAATGGAGCCCAACATGGATTTGGACGAGTTTTTGGAGTTTGATGTGAATTTGAGGATTATTCTCTGAGCTTGTGTTTTGTAATGGCATTAATCTGTCACGACCCGAGCCTACACCTCGAACGTGACACGGTGTACTAGACTCCGAAAAACCTTATACATCACATAGGATAATAGAAATAGTGTAGAATTTAAAACTTTTTTAATCCGTACAATCAATAACACCATTTCAAACAACGGAAGTCTACTTGTCTCACATGGCCATATAAAAACATCTTGAATCAAAAGTAGGGTCACGGGCCTTTACAATTGAAAGACTAAAAATAAACTAGAACAATGAAAGACCTAACACATTAATAAAAGTACTTGTCCTCAGATCCATGAGGAAATACCACAAGCCATGGAAGAACTCAATCCATGCTTCAACTAGAAGAAAATCAACTCACTTGCTGGAATCTACACTTTGTAGAAAAAGGGTAGAAATATAGGTTAGCACATTTAATGTACTAAGTATAATAGCCATGCAAAAACAATGCTTAAAAAGGACATTTTGGTTAAAAACCATGCATACGCCAACTTTGAGAAAATATCATGAACATAAGTATAAGAGGCATAACATACAAATATAATCAAAATATAAGCCATTTCATCACATTAAAGCCTTCACCTTAAGTAACCCTAAGCTATACTTGTGCAATGTAAGAATAGCATTCCATACCACCATCCATACTAAGTACCACTTTGAGGCCACCATAGATGAACTTACCATTCTTCCTTTTAACCTTTAGACAATACTCACACATAAGGAACATAGATATTTCATAAGTCATGACAAGGAAAGTAACTCATAATATTATCCAAGTAAAGCATGCATCATTACATTAAGCATTTAAGTCAACATTCTTCATTAGATTCATTAAGAGCACATTCATTCATTAGTCATTAAGACATTAGAGAACTCACCATAGCCATCTCAAAGTCTACTCGTACAATGCATAAATGGCATCCCATACTAGCACCCATACTTCATCAAACCTCTTGAGTAACCATAGTGCACATCTCACATGATGGGAAAAAGCATTAACTGACATAGACTATGTGAGCAGAACATGGAATCCGGTATCTGTCCCACACCGTAAAGGATTGGTCTACTTGCCTAAGGTAGGACCGGTAACATTTTAGTCTAGGTGGATCCACTAGCTAATGACCTATACGGGCACATAGTTATGGGATAAGAAAGATGTTTATTGAAACTCGGCCTAACATTGGGAGAGCTTCTATCTTAACATATGCACTCAGTACTTATCCTTCATTCCCATAGACTAGTTCATTCACATTAACATTATTGTACTTGAGAGGGCTACCAACATTAGGTCTACCGACCTAAAGTATATTTACACATGAAAGGGCCACTACCTTTAGGTCTACCAATTGAAGGTACATTATTAAGATAGCTCATTGAAACTTCAAGAAAGGGCCACCACCATTAGGTCTACCGATTAATGGTTCATCATTACATTAGTTCCTAGACTCATCATGAAGGGCTACCGCCATTAGGTGTACCGATTCAAGGCATAGCCCAGATTACTTCATCATTAATTTATGAAAGGGCTACCAACATTAGGTCTACCGATTCAAGGTTCATTAAGTCAAGATACATTAGTAACACAAGAAGAGGATGCCTAAGCCTACCAATTCAAGGTACTTCAATCACTGATACATTCATTTATACAAGAAGAGGATGCCTAAGCCTACCAAATCAAGGTGTACATTACATTGAATAAACCCTTCACATTTTATCATCATCATTCATGAGTGTTAATTGAGAGTAATCTTTCAATAATAACACAATTGCATTCTTGACATGATCATAATACTTTGATTAACTCACAAGCATATACATAACATCATGATCACACATCAATCCTTCATACTTTGCCCTTCATATGAATCACAATTCACCAACACACCTAGAATACTACAATTTAGGCAATAATAATGAAGTAATTCAATAAACTAAGTCAATATTGACTTACTCTTTTCACATACTTCCATAATCAATCAATCCCAAATCATAATTCACAATTTAGTATTTTGGGGAAATCATAGGTTCATAGGGGAACTTCAATCATAAATCAGCATTAATTCCACAATTAATTCATAATTCATCGCGTATAAACCTTTGAAAACATTTTGGAATTGAACCCATGCTTAGATTGAAACCCTATCTTTTTGGGGGAATTTGGAAACTTGAAATCATCTTTTGAAAGGGCTCCTTAAATGAAACTTATTCAAGGATGAAGACTACCATACCTCTATGGAATAAACTCCATGAAAATTGAGTGATAAAGATGAAATTGTGAGCTTCAAACCTTAACTTCTTCTTCTCCGATGGTGGTTTCTAGAGAGAATTATTTTGAGGAGAGGTAGTTTCAATTTTGTGATTTGGGAATAATGAGTTGTAAAAGGGAGTTTAATACTTCAAAAAGCCTTAACTAACTCTAAATAATCAAAATAAACCGAACCCTAATTCATTTAACCACCCCATGAATTTACCACTTTGCCCTTACCTTGGTTGAGATTAGACACCTTCAGGTGATGACTCACGAAACCCCACCCACGGACCGTGGGTGGGTCCACAAGACATGCTGGTTATCCGTGGTTTGGGTTTGGAACATGTCATCTACATCCTTGACCTACGACCAGGCCCTCTGGGGCTTAGATAGACCTACTGGGCGTAGGTCCCATCCGTAGGTCACAACTTTTTGATAGGTTTTTGGTTCTTGGGCTGTTTTAGGGTTTAGACTTTAGGGTCCTCCTCAAGGACCCTTGGTTGGTCCTTGGGGAGTCGTACCTTGAAGTTTAACCCCTAAACCCCTTAACCTAAGCTCGGGAACTGATTTTACAACATGAAACCCCATATCAAACTCAACAACACACTCGTTAGGCTCTAGTTTCACCTACTAGTTTTTCAGGTCGTAACACTATCTCCCCCTTGAGAACATTCGTCCTCAAATGACACTTTAAACATTTTAGGGAATTAAAGATACAAGACTAGCAGCCCATTGTGCATGAAACAACATAAACAATGCACAAAACTAGGAGGAAATATCAAATCTATCTCGAACATACTCAATGCAACTCAAGGAAGTAGCGACTACATCTACAAACTCTTTATGCATGAAAACTTCAACATTTCTCATTTCATTGGAGTAATTACCTTCTCCAACTCAAATCATTCTCATCATAACATAATTAAGCAAATAATTCAATTACTCAAAGTACATTTAGGCATGTTCAACAATTCACCTCATGAAACATATAGGCAACTCATACTAAATGCATATCAACATGAGGAACATAAATCATAAAAACTCATTTTCTCTTTAAACACGAATTCATCAAGAACATGCATAACATAAAGAGACCATGGAAACACATAATCATACATGACTCCAAAACATGAAACAAGCTACAAGGAACTCTTGGTCTCAAGCTTGGATAGGAACAGAAGAAAAGAGATAAGGATATCGGAACTCTCAACAACCTTACTATTCAACATACTATCTCCCCCTTGGGAGTAAACCCATATTAAGCCTAACATTAAAATAGCATAGGAAACTCAATACAATATTTATAACTATAAGGAAATATCACATACCCATGCCTTCATCCAGAAGAGCTCCTTGGTCCTCTCTAGACTGAAGTGCATAGAATCAACCATGCTTTGGAGCATTGGGATCCGGGCCACTTAGAGAAGCTTACTTGGCCTCTCTTCCTTTGGCCATAAGAGTAGGGAAATCTTTCACTTGATGATCAATCTTTCTACAACCTTATCACCCATTAGTACCAGATAGGCACTTCCCATATGCTTCTTTCTATAATTGGTGCAAGAAGGTTTAGAAAATGGAGACCCACTACCTTTCTCTTAGTTAACCCTAGGAGTGCTTGAAGAATCTTGGTTAAAAGCTCTCTTTTTGAACCTTGGTTGACCTTGCTCATCTGTTGAGTTCTCTTCATCTCCCTATTCTTTTTCTTAATCTTGAACTCCTCCATTTGTTGAGCAAACACCATAAGCCTAGAGATATTCATGTCATCATGGAGCATTTTTGTACGACACTCTTCCTCAAATAAGTCAGACACACCCGTCACAAATCTACTCATCTCGTCCCTCGGGTTAGACACCAAAGATGGGGCATACTTAGACAATAGGGTAAATTTCAAAGAATACTCTTGCACACACATGCTACCTTTCCTAAGGTTGATAAACTCCTCCACCTTCGCTTCCCACTTCTCATAGGGAAAGGACCTATCACTGAATGTGTTCTTAAACACCTCCAAATCTATGGGACCCACTCCTACCGGCCTATTTCTCTTCCATTGAGTAAACAAAACTTGGGAAACATCCTTCAATTGATAAGAGACAAGTTCTTCTATCTCTATAGAAGTCATCTGCATAGCATTAACTACCTTATACACGTCATCCACAAACTCTTGGGGATCCTCTTCCACCTTAGAACCTAGAAACACCGGGGAAATGACCTATCAATGAATGTGTTCTTAAACACCTCCTAATCTATAGGACCAGCTCCTACTGGCCTATTTCTCTTCCATTTAGTAAACCAAACTTGGGAAACATCGTTCAATTGAGAAGTGACAAGTTCTTCTATTTCTATAGAAGTCATCTGCATAGCATTAACTACCTTATACACGTCATCCACAAACTCTTGGGGATCCTCTTCAACCTTAGAACCTAGAAACACCGGAGGACTCATCCTCACAAACTTTCTCAACCTAGAAGCCATAGCGCTCACATTAGGGTTCACATGAGTCTCAACACCCATAATGGCTTGGGCCGTCATAGCTTGGGCTTGAGTAGTTACGTCTTGACCCATCATTAGGAGAGCCGACCTAACTTCTTCATTGGACATGGCCGGGGGATCAACCGTAACATTATTGCCTTAAGGAACTTGGTTGCCTTGAGGACCTTGGGGAGGAACTCCCTCATTCACAATCGCCTCTTCCATCCTACTTGTGTTCGCCCTTCTTGTATTCATATCCAATAAACACAAGAGAAGGGTTAGGAAAAGGACTTCATAGAGTTAAAACTCTAAGGCACGACTTAAAGAGTAATGAAAGAAGTAAAGCTTCCTAACTTCTTATATCCTCTTATTCATAAAATATGTCGCGATACACACTCATAAACAAGACTCTACTCGACGTGGCTTGTGAGAAATCAATCCTAAAAACCATCCCAAAATCTTGTGCTCTAATACCCTGTTTGTCACGACCCGAGCCTACACCTCAAACGTGACACGGCGTACAAGACTCCGAAAAGCCTTATACAAGCCTCATAGCATGTCATCACATAAGATAATAGAAATAGTGTGGAATTTAAAATAGGTTTAATCCATATAGTCAAAAACATCACTTAAAACAATGGAAGTCTACTTGTCTCACATTGCCATCTAAAAACATCTTAAATCAAAATTAGGGTAACGACCCTTTACTATAGAAAGTCTAAAAGTAGCTAGTTGAATGAAAGACATGAAACATCAATAAAAGCACTTGTCCTCGAATCCATAAGGACATACCACAAGCCTTGGAAGATCTCAATCCAAGCTTCATCTAGAAGAAATCAACTCACTTGCCGGAAACTACACTTTGTAGAAAAAGGGTAGTAATATGGGTTAGAACATTTAATGTACTAAGTATGATAGCCATGCAAAAACCTTGCTTAAAAAGGACATTATGGTTAAACACCATGCATATGCCAACTTTGACAAAATATCATGAACATAAGTATAAGAGGCATAAGATACAAGCATAATCAACATATAAGCCATTTCATCACATTAGAGCCTTCACCTTAAGTAACCCTAAGTTATACTTATGTAATATATGAATAGTGTCCCATACCACAATCCATACTAAGTACCTCTTCGGGGCTACCTTAGATGAACTTACCATTCTACTTTTTTACTTTTAGACAATACTCACACATAAGGAACATATACATTTTATAAGTCATGACAATGAAAATAACTCATAATACCATCCAAGTAAAGCATGAATCACTACATTAAGCATTTACGTCAACATTTTTCATTAGCTTCATCAAGAGCACATTCATTCATTAGTCATCAAGACATTAGAGAACTCATTATAGCCCTCTCAAAGCCTACTCGTGCAATGCATGAATGGCATCCCATACTACCATCCATACTTCATAGAACCTCTTGAGTAAACATAGTGCACATCTCATATGATGGGAATAAGCATTAATCGACATAGCCGATGTGAGCTTAACATGGAATGTGGTGTCTTTCCCACACTGTAAAGGGTTGGACTACTTGCCTAAGGTAGGACCGGTAACATTTTAGCCTAGGTTGATCCACTAGCTAATGACCTATACGGGCACATAGTTATGGGATAAGAAAGATGTTCGGTGAAACCTGACCTAACATTGGGAGAGCCTCTATCTTACCATATCTACTCGGTTGTTAGCCTCCATTCCCATAGAGTAGTTCATTCACATTAACCTTATTGTACTTGAGAGGGCTACCAACATTAGGTCTACCGACCCTAAGTACATTTACACATGAAATGGCCAACACCATTAGGTCTACCGATTCAAGGTACGTTATTAGTATAGCTCATTGAATCTTCAAGAAAGGGCCACTACCATTAGTTGTACCGATTCAAGGTTCATCATTATATTAGTTCCTAGACTCATCATAAAGGGCTACCACCACTAGGTCTACCGGTTCATGACATAACCTAGATTACTTCATCATTCATTTATAAAAGGGCTACCAACATTATGTCTACTGATTCAAGGTTCATTAAGTTAAGATACATTAGTAATACAAGAAAAGGATGCCTAAGCGTACAAATTCAAGGTAATTCAATCACCAATACTTTCATTTATATAAGAAGAGGATGCCTAAGCCTACCAATTCAAGGTGTACATTACATTGATGAAACCCTTCCCATTCTATCATCATCATTCAGAAGTGTTAGTTGAAATAAGCTTTCAATAATAACATAATTGCATTCTTGACATGATCATAATACTTTCATTAACTCACAAGCATATACATAACATCATGATCATTCATCAATCCTTCATACTTTGACCTTCAAGGTCATGAATCACAATTCACCAACACACCTGAAATACTACAATTTAGGCATGAATAATGAATTAATTCAATAAACTAAATCAATATAGACTTACTATTTTCACATACTTCCATAATCAATCAATCCCAAATCACAATTCACAACTCACAATTTAGTATTGGGGGAATCATGGGTTCATTGGGGAACTTCAATCATAAATCAACATTAATTCCACAATTCATTCATAATTCATCACATATAAACCTTTTAAAATGTTTTGGAATTGAACCTATGCTTAGATTGCAACCCTAGCTTTTTGGGGGAATTTGGAAACTTGAAATCATCTTTTGAAAGGGCTCCTTGAAAGAAACTTATTCAAGGATGAAGAATATCATACCTATATGGAAGAAAATCCACAAAATTTGAGTGAGAAAGATGAAATCTTGAGCTTCAAACCTTGACTTCATCTTCTCCAATAGTGGTTTTAGAGAGAGAATTATTTTGAGGTGAGTTAGTTTCTAGTTTGTGTTTTGGGAATAATGAGTTGTAAAAGGGAGTTTAATACTTTAAAAAGCCTTAACTAACTCTAAATAATAAAAATAAACTGACCCCTAAATCATTTAACCACCCCAGGAATTTACCACTTTTCTGTTACATTGGTCGAAATTGGACAACTTCAGGTGGTGACTCACGGAACCCCACCCACTGACCATGGGTGGGTCCACGGGCCAGGTTGGCTATCCATTGTTTGGGTCTAGAAATTTTCATCTAAAGCCTTGACCTACGACCAAGCCCTACGGGGTGTGGATGGACCTACAACTTATTGACAACTTTTTGGTTCTTGGGCAGTTTTGGGGTTTACACTTTAGGGTCCTCCTTAAGGACCCTTGGTTGGTCCTTGGGGAGTCATAACTTGACGTTTAACCCCTAAATCTCTCAACCTAAGCTTGGGAACTCATTTTACAACATGAAACCCCATATCAAACTCAACAACACACTTGTTAGGCTCTAGTTTAACCTACTAGTTTTCCGGGTCATTACATAATTGATTTGAAATGGTGCATGAGGGTGTGGTAGAGCATAAAAGTCAGTATCCTCATGTTTTGGTGCCTTCAGGATGTGTGGATCCTTCTACTTTCATATGCAAACGTCTTTTTTAGTAGTGGATGTTTTAATGAACCTCTAAGTCACTTGCATTTTTTCCAAATGTTTTCAACATTTAGAGCTTTCCTATAGTGACCCCAAGTCATTTATGACTCATTAGGATTGATAGTTCGGTCTTTTGGTCATTCAAATGGATTCTGTGAGAGTTTCTATGTTTTGAAGCCTTTAAAACTAGAACAGTTGACTTCAATCAAAATTTCAGGAAGACAGTCTCATTATACTATTTTGATGTATTAATCATCTCTGGAAGTGCAATTTTAAGCCAGGGGAATGGTTGGTTCAAACTTGGAGACTTCATGTGTGAGTTTGTGTCGTTAGACATTTTTACTTTGAAACTTAAGTCAAGGTTTGACTTTTGTCAAAATTCTAAACATGATCGGATGAGAATTCCATTAGCAAAGTTAGCTCTGAAATGTCGAGTTTGGTATAGAACAACCTTTCCTATTTTCGAGGCTTCCGGTCTCATTTTGAGCACTCTTCTAGATTTTATCTTAAAATGGAACTTATGTATGAGACCACTTTTCATCGAGACGACCTCAGATGGAACTTTTGATGATTCTGTTGAGTTTGGAATGTCATATTTCATGGGATAATAAAATAATTTTGGGCCCATGGTGTCCCAGATTAATCAAGAGCACCGAATAAAAAATCGAAGTCTTAGCTAACTTTTTGGCTTTTCTGGTGCCTAAATTATTTTTCATCACAATTGTGACCCCTGGCCTGAAAAACTTCTTAGAGTTGAATTTTTATTCATCGTGGTCATGACTTAACGGGATCGCAATAGCGATGAACAATTTTCAAACCATTTAAGATATGTACCCTATGATTTTCAGCATTTCCCCCATTTTCAAAATGCAATTGTTAGAGCTCTCGACCTCCATTTTTGGTGATTCAAGTTGCATATAGCCCATATTTAGCGTGGCTATGTATTAGAGTCAACAGGGATGTTCATAGGACATTGGATTGAGGTAATTTCAACCCTAAAGGGGCTGCCCATTTCTTGTTTTATGCTTTATTGGTGCTTTCAATTGCCTGTGGTGGTTTGGCTATTCCAGGCATGTAATTGAGCCATGTTTTGGGAAACATTGTCAGTTATTCATTTAGGACCATTTAAAGGAGTTAGTTATTACAGTCCTAACATGGGTCCTACATTCCCATTTTGACTCAATTTTGGGTCTATTTTGGATTGCTGTAATTTTACTGTCAAAATGTCTGTAATGACGTTCTAATTGATAGCTTGATTGCATGGTGGCATTCAGGGGCATTTCAAAAGTAGATAACTCGTGTGTGGTGGATCTAGAGCACTCATGATCAGCTTTGAGGTAGCCTTCCTTATACTTTCTTGATTGAGTTTTATAGATAATGCCTAGTATTGATATTATGTGATTTTGGTTTGTATTTGCTAGCTAGTTAGCCTTCCCTTGTTTTTCCATTTTTTCTTGTTTTCGTTGGAGTCTTGGTTTTAGCGTGGGCGCATGGATCCTTAGTTTAGTCTCGTAGCTTCGCTTATGGTGTAGATGTTCTTGTTTAACTTTGTTAGGGTTGGTACTTTGTGGTCTTAGACCAGGTTAGACCTTAGATGTTTTATGTTCTATTTATCGCCATTGTAATTATGATTGTTTCATAGTAAGGCCTTATTGGGTTACTCTCTTTATGTTAGTTCTTGTGACCTTGGTGGATCGACGTAGACGTTAGTTCATCTGAGTTATACTCAGTCATGGACTAGAGAGGTATGATTGGGGTAGGGTGTCGTCCATTTAGTTTTCTCCTCCTTTATAGATTAGAAAGCTTTTCTTTGATCCCTTTGCGTGTTGTTTAGTAGTAGTACATTTGTACTCTTATTGAGCATGATTATATGGTTGGACCCAATGTTGTATGCGAGGACCAGGTTTAGTTGATTGAATGGTTATTTGACTTGAGTTCCTTGTTTAAATATTAGTGATGGCATGCATTGCATTGTATGTTCATTCTGATGGATTTTTGTGGTATGGTCCTGGTTCATGTATCAACATATTTATCATTCATGATGAAGTACTATTTTACTCAGCTTTTATTCTGAACTAGTTGTAATGATAGTTATCCCACAGGGACCACTTGATTTATTGTATTTTGACATCACTAGGCATCTGGGATGTTATCATTTCCTACTTAAGCTATCAGAGACATTTAGGATGCACTCAGTTTTTACTTCACTAGACAGCATGTCAACGCCCTTTCTTGCATATTCAGCTAGTCATGATCTTTACAGGTTTGAAGGTTGGTATTATAAGACCTGAATTAGGGCCCTAGTATTTCTACAAACTACAAACATCCCCATAGATTCCCATGGGCCCTACATCACCCGCACAGTAGGGAGGTAGGTCTATACAATTGGTTACAGATTATTACTTAAGGTCCTATTGCATCTTTGCTTACATTTGCATTGCCTATCACTGATATCCTTGTTTATTGATTGTACCCTCCAATTTATGGCGGACGGTTGGGTTATGTTTGTTGTTTGTACCTTCATGACTTATGGGGGTCTGATTAGGTTATTATTTTACTAAATTTTGTTATCTGTTATTGCTCTCTTTGTTAGCTGATAGGCATGTCTTTAGTATAGTGGTTATAGGTCCTCTTGACCCAAGGTAGTTGACTTAGTTTCTTAGTTGCTTATGAGGAGGTTGTTGTCTTGCGTTCAATGTACGTTCTTAACTCGGCTTCTTATCCCCCTCCCCCCTTTTGTACCATATTTCTATTCTTTTTGTTATTTATTTAGTATCTCTTGTTAGTTACTTGTGCTATGATTTCCTAACTACTTGTTGTTTATGCTTAAATTATCTTTTGTGCTCAGTCAGCTGATGTCTATTGAGTGGTACTCTTGCTATACTTTTGCTCCATGCGGATCCTAGTTTGAGTTATCACTATTTCTTTGGAGTTATGAGGAGCAACTTGGAGTTTAGGGACTAGAGTGAGCTCCTAGCATTTGGTGTTACTGGTTTCCATCTATTGTTTGCTAGGCTTAGTCATGATATTGTATTTAGAAACAATCCATACTTATCTTGTATTTGTAAAAGTCGTGAACTTTTGTTTTGGATTAGATGGTCGACTAACGACTGATGCCAGGTCATGTGATGGTTTCTATTTCGCACCTTTATTCTTTACCATTTCCTTGCTTGTTTAAAGCTTTATACTTCTTTGTTGTGGCTTCTACTTGATGGTCTATTTTTTATGGCTCTTGACTAAGGATTAGGCTTACCCACGGGTGGGGTATAGTAGGTGCCATCATGACCTGTGAAATTGAGTTGTGATAAAATAAAAATACAATTTAAGATAAATAACCTATATAAATCTCAAATCATGAAATGACAAATGATACCAACAGAGTACACTAGAAATATATGAAATACTACTAATTCTAATGTAAGCCTTTCTAATATCATAAGAGTTGTTGGGACGTAACTCATACACCACATACAAGTTTGAAACTGAAATGACTGTAACACCATAAATGTATCCATGTCCTTACCCTCGAATCATGACGACTCACCAATTAATCAACCAAAGCTAGGCAATCCTGATATTTGCACGTCTGGAAGGAGGAGTGTCAAACTCTATATTATTAGACAATATAGGCACTAGTATGCATTGGTACACATAATGTATTAAGTATGGGAAAATTCATAAAATGTAGGCATGATAATATGAGAAGGTTGAAACATGATAAGCATGACCAAGTAAAACTTAGTAAAAGCTTTTGAAAAGAAATCATGAATCATAAACAAGGTCAATGTATACTTAAAATGAGCCAACTTAGTCATTTGGTTTCAATGACCCAAGTCAATTCAAACAGACGACGAGTATGCAGTTAACCTGTAATAAGGTCCACATTTAAATCTTTCCAATTCCAAGTAGGAGTGCTAATGTTTAGGGATGAACCATTGGATTTTTGATGTTGAACATTCAATTGTTGACAATTAGGACATTTCGCTAGAAATTCCATAATATCCTTCATCCCATTCCACCAATAGACCTCCCACAAATCATGGTACATCTTTGTGACTTCCAAGTGAATAAAATATCGAGAATTGTGAGCTTTCATCAAAATATAGTTTTTCAAGTTATTAATAGTTGGAACACATAAACGACATCGGCTATGAAGGACACTATCTCCCCTAAGGAGAAAGCCTCAATGGCCTTTTACAAAAGCCGACTTCTTCAATTCAACCAAAACCGGATCATGATCTTGCTTAGCTTTATCATATAAAACAAGAGATGATACCAAACAATTTTTGACAATCACACAACCCTTAATAGTATCAACTAAGAGAACACCCTATAGGGCTACCCTATGAACATCACTAATTAACTCTTTCTTACCACCCTTACATGAGCAACACTACCCATCGATAATCTACTATGTGTGTTGGCCACCATATTCTCTTTACGTGGGTGATAGATGACACTCATGTTATAATCTTTCAATAGCTAAAGCTATCTCTGTTGGTGAAGATTCAAATCCTTTTCAGTAAAAAAATACTTCAAGCTCTTGTGGTCGGTAAACACATCCACATGTAACACCATATAGGTAATGTTTCCAAATCATTAAAGCATACACCACCACCTTGAACTCAAAACCTTGGGCTACATAATTATTTTTATGTACCTTCAATTGCCTTGAAGTGTAATCAATGACTTTCCCATTTTTCTTTAAAAAAACCCAACCAAGACCAATCTGAGAAGCATCACAATAAACAACAAAACCATGTGATTCTTCCGGTAATGTCAAAATAAGGTCTGAAGTGATTCTATCCTTAAAATCTTTTAAACTCTTCTCACAAGATTCAAATCATAGAAATTTCACCTTTTTTGAGTCAATGTTGTCAAAGGTGAAGCAATTGAGGAGAATCCTTCTACAACCTTCAATAGTAATAGGCCGTATCCAAGAAACTCGAAATATCTAAAGCGTAGAAAGAGCTAGGCCAATTCTTTACTGCTTTGGTTTTCTTAGGATCCACTTGAATCCCATCACCAAATACAATATGACCAAGGAAAGGAATAGACCTCAACCAAAACTCACATTTGCTACACTTAGCATACAATTTCTGATCGTTGAAAATTTGCAACAAAATTTGTAAATGCTCAATATACACATCCTCACTCCAAGAGTAAATCAAAATATCATCAATAAATACAATCACAAATATTTCTAGATATTGTTTGAAAGCCCTATTCATCATTTCCATGAACGCCGTCGGAGCATTGGTCAAACCAAAGGACATCAGAAGAAGCTCATAGTGGCCATACTGAGTTCACAAAGATGTTTTCAAAATGTTACATTCCTTTACCCTAAATTGGTGATAACTTGATCAAAGAAAAATCTTAGAGAAGTAACTCGCACTTTGGAGTTGATCAAACAACTCATCCATCCTTGGAGTAAAATACAAATTATTTTTGGTAACCTTATTCAATTGTTGATAGTCAAAGATTATAAAGTGAACCATCATTTTTTTGAACAAAAAATGAACACCCCATGGTGAGATACTCGGTCTAATGAAACCCTTATCCAATAAGTGTTTTAATTGATCCTTTAATTCATTAAGTTTTACCGAGCTATATAGTATCAAGGAATAGAGTTAGGCTTCATATCTGGGAAAAGGTCAATACCAAAATCTATTTCTATTTCGGGAGGAACAAAAATAATATCATCTGGAAACACTCTCAGAAACTCATTGACAATCAGAACCGACTCAAGAGTAGAAGTTTCATAATCCTTATCCCTAACCCAGACAACATAATAAATACAACTGTTAGAATTATTTTCCTAGCCTTTAGGCAAGATATGAATTGATCCTTAGGCGCCGAATTTCCTCCTTTGCATTCTAAGATAGGTTAGTTTAGAACCTTGAATGTGAACAATCAGGTCCTATTATCTATATAAGCATAACAAGAGTGAAGTCAAACAATACCAAGAAATAACATGAAAATCCAACATATCAAACTTTAGAAGATCTATATGAGTGACTCTATGATAAACATAAAAATGATAATTTCTATAAACACGTTTAGTAGTAATAGAATCACCAATATGTGTAGAGACAAAAAAATGTTCTAAAAGAATATCGGGACAAACATCAAACCACATAACCAGATAAGGAATCACAAAAGATAATGTAGTGCCCAAATCAAGAAAAGCATATACATACCAGTCACCACATCTAGGGAACCCTCATGACCATGTTGAGCCTAAAGAGCATAGAAATGTTTTTGACAAGGAGCACCTAAACTAGAACCTCTAGGTTAGTCTTTGAAAAGTGGCATATTTACACTCATTTGAGGCCTACTTAGCTCAACAATTAATGTCCTTAATGACTAATTATGTCCAATTCTAATGATATCTTGATGATTTGTAGGTATAAAGGCAAAAGGATAAGGTAAGGATAAATATTTTGAAAAAAGGCCAAAACATGAGAGGACTATAAATTCCACATTATTGATCTCTTAATAAGAACTGCAGATTACCCAACCAGAAGACCTCGCCAAAAGTGACAGTGCTCAACACTTGAATTAATTAAGACAAGTCACTGAACATAAAGAGGAAGAACGACATGTCAAATACAATGGGTGAACTTGTTGACCATCGCCTAAGGAGACAACACTTAGAGAAAAATCGAAGGCTTAAAATGTGAATAAATATGGTGCTCAACGATTTGTCATAAATAAAAGGTTGACTTGAATGAGGCCGTCTATTGAGTTTCAAACACATTGAAGCCTAAATCAACAAAAGACATGCTAAGGAGTAAATGGTGATCTGCTGATGAGTCCGAGAATTGGAATCATTTTAGGGCTTTGTTTTGATAGTTTTAGTGTCCTCAAATTCCTAGTTGATGCTATAAACTAATGTTAAAGCCTTGATTTTCAGGTATGTGGATAAGGAGCAAAGCAAGGACACTAACTTGCAAAAAAGAACAAAATAAGCTGAAGAAGTGGATAAAGGAGAGCCTGGTGATCGCCTAGACCACTCGGCGACTCGACGAGTGGCTCTTTAGTCCACATAAAGTTCTAGTATGCCAGCCTTGAGGGAAAAAACTAAGTCGGCGACAGGAAAGGGGCAGTCGGTGAATCATTGATCAGTTCTGCTATGACAAAATTGATCGCCCAAAGTTACAGGACTTGAGGATGCTGAGAGCCAATGCATAAAGGTGATTTAAGAGGGCAAAAGGCCCTTCATGACTAATTTTTGGTGAATATAAATTGTATTTTTAACTGTAAATTAAAGGAGTTGTTGCCATTAAGAATAGTTTTTCTTTGAAGTTTGATAGTTCCCAGTAGACTTGAAGGCTTTTTGACACTCAATTCAGAGATTTCACAAGTGGGTTACTAATCTTCTTCGATTTGAAGCATTGTAAAGGCTTGAATACTCTTACCGAGTTGATGGATAATTAATTTGGTAACCATTTTTATCTTGTTATGATGTTTTGCTAAAACCCTAGTTCTTGGGGTGTGATCATGTGATTTTGGGTTGAATTATTTTATGGGTATTGTAAATTACTAGTTTAAATGCTATATTTAAGTGGGTTTAATCATTAATTGAGGTTTAATTTATGAATTGCAGTTGCGAATGCAGTTCTAATTTTGTGTTCTTAGCTTGCATAGAGAGAAGTTTTTGGGCTAAGGCTTTTGATTAATAGTTTGTGGGTATTGGGTTAATATGGGTTTAGCTCGAGAGAGAGAATCCTAAACCCAATCCTACCTATCAAACTTGAGAGAGTGGATGAATTAAGGTGTGGGTTGTTCATAATTGCAATGCTTGTTGATGTTCAAAAGAAATTGCTTGAAGCGGGATAGTTTTTCGAGAGAAAGCTATTTCACTCATTGTCTAGCCTACCCGCTGATATCTAGCTATGTATTAGTAGTTACAATTACCCATATAGTGAAATTTTCCTACAATTGATCACATCCCGAGAATACCTCTCCATATTGTTATTTCAGTTTTGTGTGACTACTTTTAGTTAATAATTGCAAACAAAAATCCCCCATTTGACATTCATCTCACCCTTTGTAATTTATTTTATGTATTTTTCGATAATATCTATTCCTATAGCTAGTTAGATTACATTTGTACTTCTTAATTGAATTTGAATATGTACCACTCCCTGTGGGTACGACCCTAACTGATTTGTTGGTTTTTATACTGTTTAATGGCAGTTTGCACCTAGAATCATATGAGGTGTGTTTGAAATGTTAATAAAAAAATGGTGCCACTGCGGGGGAGCCGTGTTGTTTAAAATTCTTTTATTGAAGTTAAATTGTGATAATTTTGGTTGTTGTTGAATTTACTTACTTTAGGTTTTGGTTTTGTGTTGCTTGTGTTGAATAGAGGAGTATATAAGCGTAACAGGAGTAATGATAGACAAGTGGGCCACCAAGATGTTGTTGGAAACCTCAATGATGTAAATGACCCAATTTCATTAGGTGGTGTGGGTGCAATACGTCTGCCTCGAACTGGAGGAAACACTGTTTTTCACATTACTAGCACAATGCTTCAGCTCCTACAATTGAAAGGTTTATTTGGGGGGCTGGCTCATGAGGATCCCCATCAGCATATTTGGAACTTCGTGGATTTTTGTGGTATGTTCTCATTTAAGAACATATCACAAGAATCAGTCCATCTCAGGTGGTTCCCATTCTCTTTGACGGGTGAAGTTACCAAATGGTTATCTGAGTTACCAGTAGACTCCATCACCTCTTAGGATAAGTTGATCACAATATTCCAAGTGAGATTTTTTCCCCTATCGAAGATGATGATACTCAGAGATAGTATCCAAGGTTTTAAATGCATGGAAGGTGAGCTAATCCATAAGACGTGGCTGAGGTTTAAGAAGTTGGTGCTGCTATGCCCAACTCATGGACTTCCAAATAATATGCTGCTATAATACTTCTATAGGAGCTTCAACTCAGTGAACAAAGGTGTTGCAGATCAACTCGTTGCCGGTGGTATAATGTAACAACCCTATGAAGTAGCGTCTCAACTTCTTAACTGCATGACCAAGATAAATAGGGCATGGTATACTGTGAGGACCAAGTCTCCCGTCTCACTTTTAGAATGAGCAGATCGAAAATGATCAAGAAAGAGACCAAATCATGGCCAAAATGATGACCTAGCTGGATATCTTGGCTAAAAATGTCATGGGTGTTGGTACAAAGAGTGTTAATGATGTGGTGTTACTGGAGAAAGCCTCGATGAAGCACATTTCGAAGCACTGTACAATGAGGGAGTAAACTTCCTACCCAATCAAGGAGGAGGTTATTGTGCAAACTACCCAAGACCGGGTGGAAATCAAGGTTGGAATAGAGATGAGGGCTGGAGAGACCATGACATAGATTGGTGTGATTGTAACGCTATTTGGAAGGAAAGAGAGGGTGATAAGGATAGGTATGTCCCTCCCCATAGGCGTCAAAAGCCCAATGAATATGATGGTGGTTGTACTGAAAATATGCTCTCTTGCATTCTCAACAAAGTTGAAGGGTCAGACTAATTCAAAAAAGAGATGAAAAAGGATATCTCAATTGTCAATCAGACAGTAACCTCTCACTCAGTCTCTATTAAGAAGCTAGAGACCCAAATGGATCAAATTTCTTCTCATTTGAATCTAAGACAATAAGGGAGATTGGCTAGTGACACAATGGAAAACCCCAAAATGAAGCTTGATTTGGTATCCTCGTCATTCCACGATGTTAACTAAGGCCCTTCTTGGGAGGAAACCCAAGTTTTTAATGCTAGCCCCGACTTGGACCGCCATTGGAACCACCAGGCCTTAAGGGGAACTCTCTAAAACTCAGTGGGCTAAATGCTTAATCGGTGACTTGCTGAATGGGCCGGAGAGCCTGAGTTTATTCGCCGTTTGAACCCCCAAAATTTGTTGAACTAGCTATAAAAATTGGCAAAGGAAACACCACTAGGCGCATCGCCGAGTGGGGCATCGAGCACGACTTACTCCGCCGATGGTGTCGCAAACTAAAAGGTTTTAAAGGTCAAACGGTTTAAAATTTTAAAATCCTTCATCTTCTCTCATTTTCAACCCTCTTACCTTCTCACCCAAACATTAAATCTTGCATATTTTATTATTTACCTGCATTTTTATGTGAAATTGTGCTCGAAATTGGGGAACTTTGCCACTTAGCAATTCGAATTCTAATTTCGGCATACAGGTTGGTTTTCCAAACCCCGTACTTTATGTTTGTGGTTGAAATCAAATGCAATAGGTAATTGGGTGTCGTTTGATGTTGGGTAATTTCTTTAATCGTGTTTTATGTGTTGGATTGCCGATATTTTATGTAAATGTTAGCCTAAAGGCTTAAAATTGATCAATTCCCCTGTCTTGTTTGATGAAATCGGCTCTTAATTTTTGGGTTGTAGTTTATTTGCATTGAGTCTAGTGGGGTGAAGTCTAAGTAACCTCGAGTTGTGCTAAATAACATAATTTGCCCAATAATGGAGTGTTTGATGTTATTCTGAAGGGCAAAAGTTGTCTAATGGCTAATTTCGGCCAAATTAGGGGAAGTTTGAGTACCCCAAGACATGGGTAGTATGGGTCTAGTTCTAATTGAATAGTGTATGTGTTTGATTTTGAATTTAGGGGCTGCGGGTTTGATTTTGAATTTGGGGGCTGCGGGTTTGATTTTGAATTTGGGGGCTGCGGGTTTGATTTTGAAACTTGGGGTAGAAAACTGGCACATTGGGCTGTTTGGCGAGCTTCGTCGAGCTCGCTGACTGGTTCAGCTATTCGCCGAAGTCCCCCTCAGATCGCCTTTAATTTCAAAATCTAGTAGATATTGTTCTGTATCTTTCAGCAAGATGCCTGAGCTCGCCGAGTCCACTTAACAACTCGCCGAAAGGTTTTCTTGATAGCCCTTTCTGCGCCCCTAACCTTTAAAATACACTGTAACTTTCGGGCAAGCTATTTCTAGCTCGTCGATTGGTTTTGGTGACTCGCTGAATGGCCTTGAACATCACCGACCTATCTTGATTCTGGAAAATTTTCACGTTGGTACTTTTGGTGAGCTTGATCTTGCTCGCTTAAGTGACTTGGCGACTTGCCGATTTGTTCGACGAGTCTTTCTGCAACTAAATGTCTGCATTTTTTGTACTGTTTCTATGTGTTTTGCATAAATGGAAAGACCCAAATTGTCAGGAAAAGACATGCCGCCCCACCAGCGGGCAAGAGGAGTCGTGATAAATGAGGATGCAGTTTCATCCAAGGCAAAGGCATCTAAGCTCTTTACAAAGGGAGGAAAAGGGAAAGGAGACGAGTCTTTCTGCAAGTAAATGTCTGCATTTTTTGTACTGTTTCTATGTGTTTTGCATAAATGGAAAGACCCAAATTGTCAGGAAAAGACATGCCGCCCCACCAGCGGGCAAGATGAGTCGTGATAAATGATGATGCAGTTTCATCCAAGGCAAAGATATCTAAGCTCTTTACAAAGGGAGGAAAAGGGAAAGGAAAGGGCAAGGCCCCCTGGTAGTCACCGGAGGTCAGCTCTGACAGTGAGGGAGTCTATGAGACTCACCTCACCTCATCGAATAATGAGGGAGATTCAAAGGATTCTCAGGATTCCATCTCTAAGCCTGAGGATGATCAACTTCTACATGCTCGGAGGGTAGAGCTTTGCTCTGAGGGTATGTATAATCCGTCTAGGATCAGGGTGCCTCAGACTCCTCCTTCTCCCCCAGCTTCAGTTCAGACTATGGTCCCAGCACCACCTCTACAAGGTTCTCCTCCCCGGTCTCTCAACAGACTAAAGGCCGAGGGATTAAGTACTATTGTCATACCCCGAGGCTATCCCCAATATGTGGACACGGGACCTAGGATCACAAGTGACCCTAAGCTAACCCTATTGGCATAACATAAGCATACTATATAACTGAAATAAGATAATTTTGTGCGGAAGCTTCTAACATGACATAAAGGAAAATGATGGGGAATACCCATTTTAAATCTGAATATATAAAACTAAGTTTAATGATAACTAAAACATCAAACTCAAACTAAAACTGAATCTAACTATGTCTAAATGAAAGCCTCTAACTAACTAGAGCTGTTGGGTCATGGCCCCAGCTAACTTCTAGCAAAAATTGAAATTGACGACTGAAAATAGAAAGATAACATGTCAATAATCCTCGAAGAATGAGGACTCACCACTGATGTTGCTGAACTGGAGATCGAGAACCGATCTATGGGTGATCTAAATTCTAAGGACTTGAACCTACATCACGAGAAGATGTAGCGCAGAGTATGCGTTAGTACTTGAAAGGTACTAAGCATGAATGATAGAAGAAAGCTGAATAAAATACATAACTGAACAAAGCATACTGAACAATGATATAATTTGAACATGATAAATATGTTAAATATGTTGAATATGAACTATCTGAATGTAGTGACCAATTTTATAACATACTAAAACTAAATATTGAACTGTAATTGATAACTTGGTCAATACACTAGAATCTGTCTGTGGGAGCTACTAATAAATGACATAAAACCACATGAGCTAAATGTGGAGTCTAATGTATATGCCCCATCGAGGAGACCCCATATACCTTGCCAAGGGTATAGAGGCATGACTGGCATGATCACTAAGTATAATTCCCACATAGGGGGCTAACCTACGGGGCACGTAGTTCTGGGACTATAAGGGTGACTGACCCTAGTCCAACTCGGTATTAAGCCTACTCCAAATAAAATGTATTAAATACAACAAACTATAATAAACTGAATAGCTCGAGATTCTGACATGTTAACTAAAAATGCAACATTAATATACTCACTACAAGAAAACAGTCGTTTAGCTACAAACCCAAATCCTAGCTAAAGTGATAAAATCTCTAGCTACTATGAATTTAGCTAGGAAGATGACCCTAGTAGACCTTCAAATCTAATAAGCTCTTAGCTAATTTTTAGCTAGCAAATAATGTCATTCCTAGCTAATTTAGCCAAGATATCTCTGCTAGGCTCTTTCCGTAGCAAATAATTTGCTACGATGTATACTAGCTAAAGTCATAGCAAAATTTTCTTGGTAACTGTTGACTTTACTAAGACTTAGCAAGGAATTACCCTATCTAAACTTTCAAATTCTCTAGCTCTTTTTCAAACTTTGCTTGGAACATTTTCTTTGCTAAATGACTAGCTAAAAACAGCTAGGGATATTTTCTAGATAAATCTGGCTAGAAAATGTATGACGAATACAAATATAATTTTATATATTTGACATAAGATGAAAAACATAGTTAAATCAAATCAATATTTCAAATTAAGCACAATTATAATATCATCAATCCTTGAATAGTGAAGTACATGTTTACTAACTAAAACATGTCTTAAAACATAAAAGCGGTAACATAAATATCTTAAAACATAAAAGCAGTAACATAAATTATCTTAAGGTACATTTAGGGTAGAACCAGATCCATCTGGTGGTGGTTGAGGAGTAAAACCAAGCATCCGAGCCACAGCAGCACGAACTGCAATAGTCACTTGAGCTTCCATATTTTCTCGAATATCCATTTGCACATGCTTTTGCATATTCGTCATCCGTTGCTCCAACACACGGTCAAGAAGTTGTTGAAATTCAGGTGTTTCAAATATTTGTTGAGTAGGAATATTTGAAGGATTCTGAGCAGTAGAGGACGCACAATTAGAATTCTTTGAATCACAAAGAAACAATTTCTAGAACCAAGCCCATATATTTTTCCTTTTTAGTTCCACCAATCAAGCTTTCTATCCAAGTTTTCAGTAATTGCTCCTCTGATACCGTTTTCAATAAATTCACATCATCTTCACTAGTTTTTTCTCCTTCATCTTCTCCATTTGTGGTCGTGTTTCTCTCCATGTCTCCGTCATCTACTTCAAGACCTTCTTCATTCCTTAATGTTGAAGTCTCACCCACCTTATCCTTAATTGTATTTGTAAATGTATTCTGAAAAAGAATAAAGTGATTAGCTATTACATTGTATAACAAAGCTATCAAGTTGCAAAATGTGCTATGAAAGTACTCAAATGTATTCTGTAATAGAATAAATGGACAACAAGAAATAAACTTATATAATTAAAGGAATATAATACTGTAATTGATGAAGTAAACAATGAAATATATATTTGAACTAATACAAAAACATCTTTGTAAACACCAAGGACATATAGACTCGGAATGCACTATAAAACAAAGGGAGGAAGAACACAAAAGAAGGAAAGAAATAGAGGCAAGAAAGAACCAGCAAAACACCAAAAACAAGGAGAACAAAGAACAACAACAAGACAACCTTATAGTGCAAGAACAGAAAGTGGAATCATCACACAATAAGGCAGTAGTCATGCATCAAAACAGACCAACAGATCAGCAACAACAAGAAGAGCAATGGCAGACTCAAAAGAGAAAGAGCAATAACCAGTTGCCAGCACAAAAAGGAATACAGAGGGAAACAGACCAACAGATCAGCAAACAGATAGGTATGATATCTATCCCTAATTATAATAAAATTATTGATCTTGATATGCAGGAACAAACAAATAGTCAAGTGGAAGCAGAGAATCAACAAGCAAAAAAGAATGCAACCTTAAATTCACAGGTTGCATCAGAACCAGTTCTTAAATCAATTATGCATAACATGATACCAATGGACCAATAGAGTAATGAGCTGGAAGGACAAAATAGGAAGATCTCAGGTATTGACTCAGTACTCCCCAAATCCCAAAATCCCTTTAGTATTCTTGCTGATTTTGCTGATGAAGTTGAAGGAGGTATGGATGGGGGGTGTCAGGAAAAGCCAATTAACTTGCAGGAAGGGGTGTCCAAAGGGGGGAATTTGACCCATGTTCTGCATAAGGTTGCCCACACAGACCATAGGCCTGACCTTAGAACTCCTGCTACCACTCCTCAAGTCCCTACCAAGTAGAATAACAACCAGGTTAAGGAGATGCTAGTAAGATGCAAAAGGACCCAGGCAAGGTGAAGAATACAGGAAAAATTCAGAAACAGTCAATAGACAAGGATAATACACCCAAAGGTAATCCTAGTAGCAAGAAGAAACAGGGAGATCATCAGGTACCTGCAGGGGAACAACATTATCAAAAAGATACAGAGGTTACAGAAGAACAGACTAACAATAAAGGTCAAGGCAGGTTAAGTAAAAAGGAAAGGAAGGCTATCAAGAAAAGACAACTGAAGGAGACTAAAGAACAAAGCAACACATGCCATGATAAAGGGGAGTCAGGGGATCAGAATCAGAAAAAAACTACTGGTAGAACAAACCCAAAATTTGATTATGATGTTCTAAACTCAGAAGATGAACTTGATGAAGATATGCAATCCATCAATGAAATTGATGATAATGAGGAGGATGAGGAAACTAGTGCCCATATTAAGGCATTTGGTTCCACAATACCCCTCGGAGTATCATGATGAAGTTCAAGAGGTTACTGCACAGCAAGGGTTGTCTCCTAGAGGAAGGAGAACTCAGAAACAGTCCAAGACACTAGCAACCACCAGTACATCTGCTACCTCTAGCAGGCCAAATACTAGGTCCAAAAGCAAAGGTTTTTAATGATAAACGCCATATGTTGGAATGCCAGGAGCATCAACACTCGGGGCTCTCTGGAAAGGTTACAATCCCTCAAGAAAATCCATCACATATCCATCATTGCAATTCTTGAACCCTTTACTGACAAGAATCAAATCAATAATTACAGAATCATGCTTAACATGGATCATGCAATATCCAATGACAATGGCAAGATTTGGCTCTTATGGAACAATGACATCACTTATACTTTCAAGGAAAGTGATGATCAACAGATTAGTGGTGAAATCAAACATGAAGCATTTGTGGAGAAATTTATTTTTTCTGTCATTTATGCCAAATGTAGAGATCAGTTAAGGAGACCTCTTTGGGATAGAATGCTCCATATCTCAACCAATGATGTTCCCTGGTGCACTATTGGTGATTTCAATGTGATTGTGTCGACTGAAGAAAAGAAAGGAGGTATACCATATAACATGAACAAAAGTATGGACTTCATCAGTGTTATAGAAGCTTGTGGTCTGATTGATATGGGTTATAGTGGCCAGCATTTCACTTGGTGTAACCAAAGAGCTGAACATGCAAGGGTGTGGAAGAGATTAGACAGAGCCATGGTGAATGACAAATGGTTGGAGATCATGCCTCAAACTACCATTAGCCATTTGCCATCAGTGGGATCTGATCACACTCCCCTTCTCATGGAAATCACTGAAACTACTAACCAAGGTATCAATTATTTCAAATTCTTACATTGTTGGGTAGATAATGACAGTTTCATGGATACTGTGACTTCTTGCTGGAATAAAGAAGTACATGGTAACCCTATGTGGAGATGGCACCAAAAAATGAAACAGCTGACTACTACCTCAAGTACCTGGTCCAAAAAGGAATATGGAGACATTTATGCTAAGGCAAAAGAGTTTGAAGAAAAGGTCAAAGTAGCAGAAGAGGAGGTGATTCACAACAACACAGAAGCCAGCAGACAGAACCTTCACTACATCAATGCTACCTATATCAAATACTTGAAAATAGAGGAGGCAATTCTCAGGCAAAAGACTCAGCTTCAATGGTTCAAAGAAGGGGATGCTAATACCAAATATTTTCATGCTCAAACAAGTGTACTTAACACCACAACTAACAACTAAATATACTTAAAGTTCTTTCAAATGTGAAATCACTCTCCTTGCGTTATGCCCAAGAATTAAAGAAAAAGAAAGATTCTCATTAACAGAGCAATTTCTTTTTTCTTCTTAGAAAACAATTCACATGGATTTAAATTTAAACAAATATAACTTTCAGAATAAATATCACTGACAAAATGAGATAAAAACATACCCACATCCTTTCTGACTTTCCACAGATCCACTTCTTTTCATTTTTGGTTTTGTGAGTCATTAGAAATAATTCATCATTTCGAAGCTCTTTACCAGTTAGTTCCTTCTACAACCATTAAATATATTGTTAATTATCAACATAAATCAGAGAATAACATAAGACCAATACTAATTAATACTAAACAAAAATAAAGAATTACTTACATGTCTTCTTCTGTACTCAGCAAATGCAACTGATCCTCCAGTATGTAAGGAAGGACCTTCTCCGTTATTAGATGACATTATATTCTTTGAGTTGATTGCTGATATTTTCTTAAAACCGTCAGAGTTCCAATATTGCATCAAACCGTCCTAGTGAACTTGAGCAATCCACTTTGGTATTTTCTTTGTTCTTAAAAATGTCTTCTTTGCTTTTCCCAAACTGTCACTCAATCTTTCACTACCCACACGGTTAAAAGTTTTTTGAACAAGTACTCTATCTTCACCAGAAAAAGAATAATTCTTCTGCAAATATAAATTAAATAATCAATTTAGTACTGTTTTTCAAGTTGAGATGCACAATCTAGTTAAGAAAATAACTAGTTATCAAAAAGGTCGGCCTTGGAAACTTAAGGAGACATTGTGCAAACCGAGAAGTGTATGAGGCTTTTATATAATTGATTGCCAAGTGTGTAACAAAGTTGCTAAGCTTCCATGGGTTGTATCTTTCAAAAAAAAAAAATTCAAATGGCTACACGACTTCTACATAAAGAGATAGGACATATGCATAATGAAGACTCTTAAAAAAACTTGTTGGCATGTGAGAATGATTTTCGAATGTAAAATTTGATTCAATCATAACACACTACTCAACGATCCAAGCAGAAATAAAAGGAAAGCACAATATAAAAGAAACTTACCGTTTATGTCAAAATTCTAGAAAGTGATATGGAAGAGGCTGATAATTATCAAAGAGATAGTACTGAAACACCAGTACATTCTATGAATAGCATTACTAAAAATGCTATATGACTTCAACAACACCAGAAAGAACAAAAACGTTAAGCTCGAGAAATCATCCTCCAACTCCACACAAAAAGACAACATCATGCCAAATGGAGGAATCTCCTTTAAAGACAAAATAATTTTCCCATTAACAAGTATACTACGAGATTCATGTATCAATTAGTGTCTTCTCACACGCGTGCATGCATACTTTTTTTATTTTTAGAATTTACTAATGTGAAAAAACTAATGCTTAAGTTAAATTTGCAGATTCTTGTTCAGGTATATATACCTCAAAATCATTAAACCATTTGTCTTGTACATGCTCTGGAACTTTGCTCCAACAATGCCATGGTCCAGAGAAGCTTTTTTTAAAGGCTAATACCACATCTCGAACAACCTCATGTGGGCAGAATCTACAAAATCATTAATACAATACATTATCAGAAGATTATTAAATAAAAACATATTTAGCCATTACTTCTATAATTTTGTATTACTTACGTATCTCCATTTACTGTCAAGGATTTTATGCCACCAAGTGTATCTTGTCTGCCCTGTGGATTACTACTTTCAAAAGATGCGAGTGTTGGTTTAGGAGAAACATCTTGAGTTGGAGTTTCTTGTTGAGTACCAACATTCTGAGAAAAATGTGTTTATTGTCGTCCAACATCTAGAGAAGTAGGAGCTTCTTGTTGACCACCAACATTTTCAGGAGTAGTTATTTGTTGAGCATTGGCTTCTTGAGATGTATGTACACTGGTTTCATGTGATGAGACAATACAGTGGTTTAAACCAACTTGCTGAGATGTAGGAATTGATGATTCACTAACATCCTTTTGAGAAGTGTCTGGTGTCAGCTTGCTGCCTCCTCCTGCTTTGTTAGTTATGCCCCCACAGTCTCCCCAACTACGTTTAATGCCTCTTCCACTTGTCATATTTCTTGATCAAAATCTAACAAGAACTATAGAATAATGCTCAAGAAGTCAACATTTCATGCTATAAAAATGATTAATGTTGAGAAAATAATGAAGCTCATTTGCACTCAATGTTCACTAATATAATAAAAGCAAACAAGATAGATCGATTCACCCATTTAGATGGTGAAAAGTACCTATATATGACTAACTGAATATGACATCAAATACTCTACTAAAACATATGATAAAACTTTAATTGATGGCTGCTAGGCAACAACAAGAACCTTCACTCAACAAAGTCACTTAGTAGATGTCACCGCTAGAAAACAAATGCATTTAAAAGAGTGCTACATAACCATTTTAACAGATTGATGAATCAACTTCGAAAAAAAATACTTAGGTTTCCAGAAATGACATCAAGCAACAGAAAATAGTAGCAATAGTAATAAAAGAAAACACTCTAGAAAAGAAATTACAGTAAAAAGTCATTAACATTCACTCTCATCGGTTTCAAAGTTTTCATCACTTTGTTCATCTCCTTCATCTTCAGAGAGTTCAAAATCAGATTCTTCTATCTCTTCATCACTTTCAATAACATTAATATCATGCTCTTGATCAATGTCATCAGTCTCATTTTCAACTTCATGTATTTCCAATTCACCATTTTCATGACGTAAGCTGTCAAGATCATCAGTGATATTTGGGATTATAGGGGGTAAATTGTCATCTTCTTGGTATGAGATATTTGGAGAATCAATTTGATTTCTAGCTTTTATTTTACACACTGCCCACCACCAATACTATCTTTCCTTTTACTGGGATATTCTGCAAAATAGACTTGTTGCGCCTGTTTAGCCAATACAAAAGGCTCATAAGCATAGCTCGAGAACCTTTTTTTATGATTGATATCAATCAATCCATACTGATTATGAACCTTACACCCTCGACCCATTGTTGGATCAAACCAATCACATTTGAACAAAACAAGAGTGGTTCTTTTCTTTGTTGGATTGGAATATTCGAGTTGTATCACCTCACCAAGCAATCCATAATAGTCACTTTCATAGTCATTCCAGGTTGTCCCTTTTATGCACACACCACTATTCATAGTTGATTTGTTAGAGCCATGACTAAGTGTGTGGAACCTATAGCCATTTGTAAAATATTGAGGCCAAGTTTGCACCCACTTATAGGACCAGAAGCCAAGTCTCTTAACCGCTCATCACTTATGTTGTTAGCTGGATTGAGAACCTAAAAAATACACAAAATAGACCAATGATCTATATATTTATGTATAAATTATAACTTGATGTAGATAAATAAAAATAAGAACTTATTCATACTATGGTATTTTACTCACACAAGCTTCGAACCAGTTGGCAAATCTACTATTCGTCTCTTTATCAATTTCCTCGAGACTGATATTTTCTGAATTTCTTTTCAATTCAGCTTCAAAGATACTACAGAAGTAAGAATTTATTAATTTTAAATTATCCATTCATGCAGGACATATATATTATATAGGTAAAATCTATAAACGTACGGGATAAATGGTTGAATCTCCTCACAATTCAACAAAACATATATTCTTGTCGCATCCCACTCCTTATCGGACAAATAACGACCATTCATCTACCCACTCGGACGTCCGGGATGCAAAAAGATGGATAGACAACCATCTGGTGCATCAACTTCACCTCCATCATCATTTCGAGTAACTTTGTTGAGCCTAGTTTGCACATTAGGCTGGAAATAATGAGAACTGAATGTTGAAATTTCTTTAATGATATAGGCTTCACATATTGATCCCTCGACACGATATCTATTTTTCACCATTTTCTTTAAAGTGTGTATTTCTCTGCATTGGTACATATATAGTTAGTGTGATGTTAGGTAATTAAATTAATTATCTAATCAATGATATAGTTTAAAGTTTTACCGCTCAAAAGGGTACATCCATCGAAAATGGACTGGACCTCCAGCTATTGCTTCATATGGTAAATGAATTTGCAAATGTTCCATGGGATCAAAGAAACCAGGAGGAAATATTTTCTCTAGCTTGCAAATTGTAACCTTTATGCTTTCTTCAAGCTTCTGGAGATCTTCGACTTTTAACACATTTGTGCATAAACCTTTAAAAAATAAACTTATCTCTGTTAAGGCATTCCAAATTGACACTGACAAAATATCTCGAAATGCAATTGGTAGCAACCTTTCTAGAAATACATGACAATCATGACTCTTCATCCTTGATAATTTACAATCTTCCATGTCTACACATCTAGACAAATTTGAAGCATAACCATCTGGAAACCTTAAGCTTTTCAACCATTCACATATCAACTTTCTTTGTTCTTTTGTCAATGAATACGTAGCCTTTGGCTTCAAAATTTTTCCTTCATGCTCTAACAATTCAAGCTCTGGACGATTGCAACAATTTTGCACATCCCTTCTAGCATTTAAATTATCTTTTGTTTTATCCGTTAGATCCATTATTGTGTTGAATATATTATCAAACACATTTTTCTCAATATGCATCACATCAAGATTATGTCGAATAATATTTGTACTCCAATATGGCAATTCCCAAAAAATGCTTTGTTTTGTCCAATTATGTTGATCCCCAAACCACGGCAACTTCTTTGGAGGCGTGAAGATCACACACTTTTGGTAAGGTACAAACTTTGTTCCAAACTTCTTCACCAGACAACCTAAGAGGAGGAGCAGAGTTCTCAACCCTTCCTCTTAAAAATGACTTTCTATCCCGTCGAAATGGATGACCCATAGGCAAAAATTTACGATGGCAATCAAAGAATGAACCTTTTCTCCCATATTTTAAGTAAAATGCCTTACTTTTACCCATACAACAAGGGCATGCTAATAGACTGTGTGTGCTCCAACCAGACAACATTCCATAAGCTGGGAAATCATTAATAGTCCACATAAGTACAGCTCACATTTGAAAATTCTGTTTCTTATGAGAATCATAAGTCTCAACCCCATCAACCCATAATTCGTTTAATTCATCAATAAGAGGTTCTAAGTATATATCTATATTCTTTCCAGGGCTCTTTGGACCAGGAATGAGAAGACTTAAGAACATATAAGGGCTAGTCATGCACATTTCGGGTGGAAGATTGTACGGTGTAATGATTACTGGCCAACAAGAATAAGGATGGGCCATATTCCCATAAGGACTAAATCCATCAGCTGCAAGTCCAAGTCTTATATTTCGAGGCTCTCTTGCAAAGTTAGGATGACACTGATCAAACTTCTTCCATGCCTCTCCATCACTTAGATGACTCATTACCCCAGGTTCTCGATGGTATTTCCAGTGCCATGTCATATGTTCAGCTATCTTTGATGACATATATAATCTCTGCAACCTCGGAGTTATAGGAAAGTAACGGAGTACTTTATATGGAACATCTTTTTGCCTTCCACTGCCTCTTCCCTTAGGCTTATAGCGCGGTTTACCACACTTTGGACAATCTCTTTTGTCTTTACTATCCTTGTAATATAGGATACAACCTGTCTGACATACATCTATCTTTTCATATCTTAGCCCAAGTTTTGCAACCATTTGTTTAGTCCTATAGTAATCAACAGGTAACTTTGCATCTTCGGGTAAGAGCTCCTTCAAAAATAGCAAAATTTGATTATAGCAATTGTCACTCATGTTAGACTCAGACTTAATGTTCACCAACCTGCACACTGCTGATAGGGGAGAATGAGTCCGACATCCATCAAACAATGGCTCTTCAGCAGCTTTCAACATTTCAAAAAATTCTTGAGCATTTTGATTAGGAGGTTCTTCTTCATCAATATCCATATCAAATACATCACTGTCTAAGTTGAAACTAGGACCAGCTGCATCTAAGACCATAGTACGATATGGATTTATTGGTGTTCTATTAGCACCTATTTCATCACCTGTATTGGTACCAAGTTGAGGCCTAGAAATTGGTACAAAAGACTCCCCATGTGATTCCCATTGATGATAGTTGGGCATGAAACCATGCTTGTATAAATGAGATCTAATATCATGAGGTTCAAGAAACCCACTACTGTTTTTACATTTTGAACAAGGGCACCTTATACTTCCATTAGAAACAAAATCAGGTTGCATTAATGCAAACTCTATAAATCGATGCACACCTTCTATAAACTCAGAAGTGACTGTTGTTCGACTTGGCACTAGTCTCTTATACATCCACATGCGATCAACTCTAATGGAACTCATGGTTCCTATCTAACAAATAATGATAAAACACTTATTTTAGTACTTAATAATTTATTAATTAGTTAGTAATCAAGTAAATGAAATTCAAATTTAACTTAAATGACCATACCACAAATATCTAATTTAAGAAGGGTTCAATATCACCATTTAACTAAGAGAAAAAGTTGTATTTTTCTAATACAAACATAAATTTCCCTTCCAGTTAGTCAAGTCTAAAAAATTTATGTGATTTCTATAAGGGATGAAAAAAAAATATAGAAGCACGTGCATTATACATACTAACACTATTTAGTCACCTAAGTCCAACACAAAATCAGCCACAAAATCGCTTTTGATTCAAGAGGGACTCCATAGAAGAGCAATTGAAGTGCTCAAAGCTTCACCCTTGGAAGTAGAAGGTGGGTATGCAGAGACACTTATCGTGCAACAAAATAGAAAAGCAGAAGGTGAAAAAATGAAGCAGTGAGCTGAAACAGCTTGGACAAATTGCAGATTGTCACTGCGGAGGCACTAGAGTCATCCGAGTCATCAGCCAAAGTGCCTGTCATAGATACTCGACTAAGACAAGTCTTGTAGTTGTTTCTTTCTTTAACATATCTCCATCGAAAAGTTTAAGGAACATTAAACTCATCAACTCACAAGCATCTATATACTTTTTGTAGATATGATAAGCTCTAAATAGCAAAAGGGATTTCGAAAAAAAAACCTATAACAGGACAGTAACTACATAAAGCCGAACATGAAACTATCACCAATTGCAACGAAACAACATCTAAAACTAAAACGGTCACCAAAATTGAAGCAACAGTTCAAGAAAGCAACTTGTGAAGCTAAAAGAGTCGCCTTGAGAAGAAGGTGATGCTTGCACCAGATCTTTAAGGAAATGTAAAACACAATAAAAAAATTGCATTACTTAAACAGAGGTGCACCTGGCAAACTTCTAACTTTTTCACTGGCTTGTCTTCAATTTGGCAGCATCCAGAGAAAATCCTAAAATGATTCCAACTTCTTTCTGATGAACAAAATAACAAGTTTCAATCTCAAGCTTTAAGAAAAGCAGGTTATCTTCAAGAAAAAAATACTGATTCTGTGTGAATTTCTTTCTCATATCTAACAAAAACATATGAAAAATTAGTTTTTCAACAATACCTCTTTATATAAATGAATTAGATTTAGGAGAACTTCTTACCTTAACTGAAGAAGGAAGTAACGATTTGTGATTTCAAGCTTCTGTAAACTGGAATAAATAGTTAGAATTTTGGGAGCATGATGAAGAGACGTGAAGTAGTGCATCCTTCGTTTACGGGATTTGAAGAAGAGTTCTGCTCTACTTAGGGTTTTACTGGTACGTTTTTCTTTCTGATGGAGCTTCTGAGTACTCTTTTCTTTCTGATTCTTTTATTTCTTTCTACTTCTTATATTATATAATTAATTGTATATATGTTAATTTCTTATTCTATTTCTTTTCATTTTATTATATATATATATATATAAAGGGATAAGCCCAGTACTCCAAACGTAATACTACCACTTATTTTAATATATATATATATATGTTTTAATTTTTTATATTATATTAATTAGTTGTACGTTACTTCTTTTATATATATATATATATATATATATATATATATATATATTTTAATTAGCTGTAAGTTTATACTATTTTTACTTTTTATATTATATTAATTAGTTGTACGTTACTTCTTTTATATATATATATATATATATATATATATATGTATATATGTATATATTATTATTATTATTATTATTATTATTATTATTATTATTTTGTTCCTACACTAAACTAAAATATTATAAAATATCTACTTAATTAATTAAATAAAACATAGTAATCATTTATCCTAAAGTAAATTTCTTCTATAAATTTTAATTTTAATCGTCTTATACTTAATGTCGTTTTTAGTCAATCTACTCATCAATTATATAATATAGTCTTTTCATCTTATTTGTAAATTTATCTTATTCTATTTATTAATTGTAGCCTTTTCAATTTTTACCGCATCTCCTTTTATTAATTAGTTGTATTATATTAATTATTATTATATTAAATTTTAAAGGTCAAACGAAATTATGATGTCAAAAGTTAAAAAATGAAAATAATTATAAGAAAGTAATATTACATTTATTTGACACATAAAAACATGTGTCTGAATAAATCCTTTTACTATATATGACTTTTTCCCTTCTCTTAGTTAATTAATTTAAATAACTTAATAATAGTATTTGATCTTATGAAACGCGTACCTTTTGGAATCCTACTCTCTCTGTCTATTTTTATTTGTCATATTACGTTTTTTGAAAGTCAATTTAACTATAATTAATTTTCATAATTTACATTAATTTGATATTATAAATAAAAAATTTAGATATTCAAAAACTATACCAAAACCAATTAAATTGTAATTTTTTGCATTTCAATAGGATGAAAATTACATCACAAAATGTTAATCAAAGTTTTTATAGTTTGACTCAAAAAAATGAAACTATGCCAATTAAAAGTGGATAGAGGCAGTAATTAATTAGTACGTCATTCCTTGGAAAAACCAACAATTGTATTTGAAGTACTATTGTTACAATGATTCATATATTTCTTATTTACTATTAATATATTTAAAACTTTTCACATAAATATTATTTGTAAGAATATTTTTTCTTATTTTATTTACTATTTTGCTCATTTGTTTGGTTTAAATATTTATCTTCATGATTCATATATATCTAATTACCTATACAAATATAATATTCATTAACTCTTATGATGTTCATATTGATAACCTCTAAATAATTAATTTAAAATTTTAAGATATCTTTTGATATTCCTCTATTTTATCTATATAAATTCAACTTCTCATATGACTCCACTATCAAAACGTTTATCATTATTGTACTATTTGATTCATATTTTTGTTTGACTCGATAAATCAATCTCTTGAATTTTGATTCGTTAGGAAGAAGATAAAGATAAGAACTAAGAAAATTATGCGTTAATTTTGTATTTATTTTTCTATCTATATTATTATATGACTTTAGTCTTAAGATTGGATACGTTGCATTTTTTCAATTTTTATTTCTTTGTCTTTCTCTCTATATCAGACTTCTTTAATTTAATTTTATATGAATTTTTTATTTTTGAAAGTTTGTATTTTTATTTGGCCTCAAATTAGTCATTTATGACTTCATTAGAAGTTTACTACTATTAACCAAAGTTACGTTCAAGTGTAGAGTTAGTTGCTTAAAAGAAATACACTTAAACACTAAAATACGCCCTTCATTTTGTATTTAATTTCTTGTCCCACATTTAAAAATTTATTTATAACTATTGAATTTTACTATTTATTACACACATGTTTTTATAGAATTATAATTGTTCTAAAGATTTTAAAGAATATATATGGGACACACGACTCAATTCCTACTAAAACTTGAACATAGAATCTGCAAGAAACTGTCCTAGCAACCTATCAATTTGGCTAGGCATCTTTCCTAGCTAAAACATAGCTAGGGAATAGCTACGAAATATTTTCCTAGTTAAACCAAACTCCTTAAAGAGAGAAAAATTGCGTCAATTAGATTTCCTGCAAAAACATTTGGCGCCAATTTTGATTTTCCGCCAAATTTAGCTAGAGATTTTGCTTGGAGAGGTCCCAGGCAATATATTAGCTAGGGATTGTTCATAGCTAATTCCTAGCTATTATTTGACTAAATTTCCAGACTAAAAAGTTTACTAGGAAACAAGATATTTCTAGCTAAATCTGAAGCTAATGTATTGATTAGCTAGGAATATTAGTTCTCTAGCTAAAATCTGTAGCTACTGATAATGAAACATTCTTAATCAGAGCATGTATAACTGAATAAACTAACCTACCAAGTGTAATTCATGAACTAAACGAACCTACACAACTAGGGTTCTAAGTTTCAAGAAAGAACTAAGTAATAATTCCATTAAAACATGACAATCTGATTTGGATTAGTCTAACAACTGAATCACAACATAAATCTAAAATTTCTAGAAACCCTAGGTCTAAACATAGTGTAGAGAATCAAGAATCTAACTAAATTCTAGGGACCTAATGGGTGAAAGGAACCCAGAAGTGAAATCCCACATACCTAGTGATGAATTCCACAGAGAAATCTTTTGATTTTGGGGATGGAACTGAGGAAAACTTTTGCATTCTTGGAAAGGGTTTGGTCGATAATTTCTCTCTTCTTTTTCTAGGTTTGATCAATGAAGGAATACATCCCTCCCTTTCCTGGTCTTGATCACTGGGCTGTGTTGACGTAGTGGAGTCCCCCAGGATGTGACGAAAGATATTGAGGTTACTCCTTCATCCTCCACTGACATCGGGCATATCGAGGTTGAGTACACTAGGGAGGAGGCTGACAGAAGGAGAGCAACTACGGTAGATACATCCCCGGAGGTGGACATTGACTCTATAACTATAGAGGCACCTTTTTCTACTCTGGTCTCTGGGCCTTCAGGTACACCTACTCCCACTTCTTCCTCCTAGACTCGTGATACTTCTACTGCTAGCCAACCAATATCACTCAGGCCATGCTCCTGAAGATGGGCCACTTAGCCCATTCCACGGATGTGAGGGCTACTCATTTAGAGGCGATGGTGCCATGGATGATCGAGAATACTGTCTTAGCTGCACTGGCTCCCCTACGAGCATCTATTGACGCTCTCACAGCAAGAGTTAAGACTTGTGAAAGTTGACAGGGGAAGACTTTGGAGGTGACGGCTTTAAAAGCCGACATGGCAGATCTGAGGAAGGACGTGGACTACTTGAAGTCCACTGACTTCACCTCATTATTGGAGGTAGCTAATGATGTTGATTCCCCGATGACTTCTGAGATTCCTCTGGCCACCACCAGAGATGTACGTCGGGATGACAGGGCAGTTGATGAGTCAGAGGCAGAGACCAATAAGGAGCATATAAAGGTGAGGGAGGAGAGCATATATGGAGACCTGCCAGATCTGGAGGAGACGATTATACTTTCGGTGATCCAGACATCGCTGACCGAGACATCCACGGTAAGCCCTAGTTGATAGAGTGTTGTTGCTACTACACTGGGCATTAATGCCCCGACAGATGGAGCGACTACGTAGACAAGATTTTTTTTACCTCCCTCTCTGTCTTCTTTTATTGATTTTTGGATGCTTTATTGCATTTAAGGATAAATAGCTTTTTGTTTTGTGGTGGGGTGAGGTATTTCCATACCTTCCTCTTGTGATTAGTGTTTTATTTATATTTTGGGTTTTGCACGGTAGATAGTTTTTGGGCACTGTTTTTGTGGATATTTGAGCTTGTGGCTCCTTGTTTTATTTGTAAATGGTTTTTGACCCTTTTTGAAAAAAATTTGCCACTACTTGATTATGTTTGAATGTGGCTGTTCTTTTGCGAATTTGATTATCGGTCTTGATCAATACCAATGACTTGAATAGTGCTCTCAATCAAACAAACATGAATGTGCGGTTACAATGAGGCCAAATGAAGTTGCATAGGAAATATGTGAACTTTTTGCATCTCGGTATGACTAGCCGATTATCTAATTGAGTCTCTTGTGATGAAAATTGCACACTAGCGAAAGGTTGGAATCTTGTTTGACATCGGTGTCAATGCCTTGTGTGATGAGCTTACCATATACCATGTGTAATGACACCTAGAATTTGCCCTATTGGTCCGGTTGACTAAGTGATGCAAGCTCTTGAAATGATCTTAGGCAACAATTTTAAAGAGTGAAACAATTTGACATTATACCTCTTTTGTGGCCTACCTTGTGAGTGTGTGAACTTTGTTTGAGCACCCTTTCAGCCTTACCCTTTTCTTGGAAGAAACTTGATGCAATTGTGACCTTTCTTTATCCCTTCACCCTTAATCCTCATGAGATTTGGTTTGTTTGAATAGCCAACTTAAGCCAAAAGCTTAAGTTGGGGGTGTGGTGAAAAGAGAAGGTAAATCATGAAATGTGAAGAAATTCCCCTCTACCCATGGTTCTGAAAAAGAGGGAACCCCTCCATATAAAAAAAAATAAAGAAAAGAAGGAAAAAGAAAAAGAATGAATAATTGTTGAAAAAAGGTTGCAAAAAGAAACGGGGTGTCCAACGTTTCATGGAAAATGAATAATGAGGTTGATTTTGAGCATGAATGAAATTATTGAAGAAAAGGAAAGGAAGTGTTGTTCATAACACATTTCATAAGGATAGAAGTCGCTGAGTCTAAATGACCATACCTTTACACTCAGCCCCGTTACAAGGCTTGAAATGACCTTTTTTTTTTTTTATCTTGAGTGAGTTGAAACAATTGTTGGTTGGAAAATAAGGGAAAATCTCTGGGTGGAGTCATACATGTGTTCATCTTTTTGAGTGTGAGAGTTGTTGTGATTTCAAAGCTATAACTTGTTGAACAATTGTGTGAATATGGAATCATTCTTTATGTGAGGGCATTTGAGTACCTTTGTTGAGCTTAAACTTACATTTGAAGAAAGTATTGTGAACTTGAGAATCTTTGATAATGGTGAGTCACAACTTGAATCTTTGAGTGCCTAATTGATTCTTGCATGAGTAAGTTGAGTCTTGATGTGTGCATTTATTAATTAGTCGTGTGTAGCACTGTTTGAGACATCCCTTTTGAACTTCTGAACTTGAGTTTTACTTGAGGACAAGAAAATGTTTAAGTTGGGGGTGTTGATGACTCCTAGATTTTGACTTATTTAGGACTTTATTTGGATAGATTTATTGTCCTCAAATGCTTATTTTGTGCAAATAACTGATGTAAAAGCCTTGATTTCCAGGTATATGGATTGAAGAACAAAGCATGGACACTAATTTGCAAAGAGGAACAAAGCGAGCTAAAAGAATGAAGAAATGAAAGCCTGGTGATCGCCAAATCCCTTTGGCAAGTTGCCACATGTCCATTACCTCGCCTAAAGTTCCAGCGTGTTGAGCCCTAAGGGAGAAAACCAAGTTGGCAAGAGAAAGGAGCAGTCGGCGAGTTGTTTCGCGATGCACTGTTGGATCGCCCAAAGTTACATAACTTGAGAAAGTTGTAGGCCAAGGCAAAAAGGAGAAGATACTGATCAAAGGGTGGATCGCCGAGCTGATCGCCGAGCCCGACTTACTGTGCCGAATGGTTTTTGCAACATATTTTTGGCAACTATAAATATGTTTTAAAAAATTAAGTTTAGTATCAAATTTTATTCTGAACAATTTATTAGAGTAATTTTTGAGTTTGAACTCTGAGTATTGAGACAAAGTTTTTCCTTAGCTTCAGATTTGAGGTTTTTCACGTTTGAGAAATTCGAAGTAGTTCTTTGAGATTCTTCAATTTGGACCTTTGTAAAGACTAAATTAATCTTACCCAGTTGATGTAAACTCAGTTTGGTAACGATTTTTATCTTTTTATGATGCCTAGCTAAAACCCCAATTCTTAGGTGTGATTATGTTATTATGGGCTCATTTAGCTTATGTGTATTGCTAATTGTTAGTTTAAATGCTGTTTAGAATTGATTTCACTTATTAATTGTAGTTTAATTTAAAGAATTGTAGTTGCAAATGCAGTTCTACCTTTGTGTTTTTGGGTTGCTCGAGAGAGAGGTTTCAAAACAAAGATTATTGATTGATGGTCTATGGGTATTGGGTTGTCATGGGTTCAGCTCTAAAGAGTGAATCCTAAACCCTTTTCCACACATTCAGCTAGAAAGAGTGAATGGACTAAGGCATAGGTTGTTCTTATTTTGCATGCTTATTGATGTTCGAGAGAAATTAACTTGATTTAGCGTAAATTGTTCGAGAGAAAGTTTATCCCCACTAAAGTCTAGCTTATTCACTAATTTATAGCTATTTCCTAACAGTTGCAATTATCAATTTGTCTATATTAGCCTATAATCGAATCACATCCCAAGAATCCATCTCACTATTGTTATTTTGTGTTATTTGTTGTTGTTGTAGCTGATAGGTAAAATCAAAACCCCCTTTATTTGAGATTTGTGTCACCCCCTGATTTGAATTATGTCTTTATTCGATAATGTCTATCCTATGGTTGATTTGAACACATTCATACCTTCCTATTGAATATTAAACACATACCACTCCATATGGGATTCGACCCCAACTCATTTAGTAGGGTTATATGCTGACTAACAATCGTTGACTCTTAGATCCAGGTATATGGATTGAAGAACAGAATATGGACACTGATTTGCAAAAAGGAACAAAGAGAGCTGAAAGAAATGAAACCCTGGTGATCGCCAAATCCTATGGCGAGCCGCCAAATGGCCATTACCTCGCCTAAAGTTCCAGCGTGCTGAGCCCTGAAATAGGAGCCAACCCTCCTAAAAAGGGAAGAACAGAGCCTCGAATGGGAGGCAAGGGCAAAGGGAAGAAGCTAGCATCTAAGGTTCCGGAGCACAACTCCAGTAGCGAGGAAGAGGCCTTTGACTCCCAAGCTATATTATTCGAGCTGGACGATGACCAGCCATTGTAGTCCCAGAGAGCGGAGATCCATGCTAGATCTCATCCTGACTCAACGAGAGTCCCAGCAGCCACCCCAGTAGCAGCTACAGTTCCAGCTCCGGCACCTCCTGTGGCTCCAGTGCCACTAGTGGTTCCTTCTCCCCAATTGCTTAAGATTGAAAGCCGATGGGTTGCAGAAAATTTTAGAGGAGAAGCTTCTATCCATAGAGGGCCTTGAGGGCAGATACTATTCCATGAGGGACACCCTCCATTTTCACCAGTTCGAGCAGTTCACCAGGCCCCAAGACCCCTACATTCGTGCATGGGTCTGGGAGATTTATACAACATACGGAAAGCTGGTGCCCGAGGGGCAGAAGAAGGCCAGTACCTTCAGACCGGTGAAGTCAGTCATGGTCTGAGGAAAGGAAGTAAGGTGCAGCAGTGAGTACATTAACATTGTACTCAATAGGGATCTAGGTGATACATTTGCATATGAGGGCTTGCCTGTTACTCAGTCCCTAAATGATTTAAAGAGCTGGCTTGCACCTTTGATTTCTGATACCACCCCGAGGTGGATCGAGGCAGGAGCCCCCATTGAGAAGAAGGACTTGAATATTGCTACTTAGTTCTGGTTTGAATTCATCAACAACACCATCCTGCCTTTCCAGAATGTATCGATTCTCCGACACCCCAAGGTGGCCTGCCTTGGGTCAATCATATCCAGGAAGAGTATCAACATGGGACTCCTTATAGAGCAGGAGATGGCCATGAGGGCCAAACAACACCAGACCTCCCTACCATTCCCGGTGCTTATTACAAAGCTATGTTTGCGGGCTGGAGTTCCTCGGGATGCAACTAGAGATATTGAGGTTACTCATTCATCCTCCACTGACATCTTGCGTATAGAGGCCGAGTACACTCGAGAAGAGGAAGATAGGAGTAGAGCGGCACTGGTAGAAACATACCCAGAGATTGACATAGAGATGATTCCTGCAGAGGCATCTTTGCCTACTCCGGCCTCCGGACCTTCAAGTACATATGCACCCACTTCTTCCTCCCAGGATCCTGGTACTTCTACTGCAGCCTAGCTAGCCAAGATTATTAAGGCTATGATCCTGATGATGGGCACCTAGCCCATTCGACTAATATGCGGGCTACCCAATTAGAGGCTGTAGCCCCATGGATAATCAAGAGTGATACACTAGATGTACTGACTCCCCTACAAGAATCCAGTGACACTCTCACAGCGAGAGTTGAGGCTTGTGAGGGTAGACATAGGGAGACTCCGGAGGTGACAGCTTTGAAAGTCGAGATTGCAAATCTGAGGAAGGATGTAGACTATCTCAAGTCTATCGACTTCATATCTATATTGGAGGCAACTGATGATGTCGATGCCCCGACAACTTCTGATATCTCTCTGGCCAGCATCGGAGACATACATCAGGATGATATGGCAGCTGATGAGTCAGAGGTAGAGACCGACGACGACAAGATAGATTTGCGGGATGCTGAGGCTTACGATGATCTGGCTGACTTTGAAGATGGAGCGACTGTGTATACAAGATCTTTCTTACCTCCCTCTCTATCATTTTTATTGATATTTTAGTACTTTATTTCATTTGTGGACAAATAGCTTTTTGTTTTGTAGTGGGGTGAGGTATTTCCATACCTTTCTCTTGTGATTAGTGTTTTGTTTATATATTGGGTTTTGTGTTGTAGATGGCTTTTGAGCACTACTTTTGTGGATATTTGAGCTTGTGGCTCCTTGTTTTAATTGTAAATGGTTTTTGACCCTTTTTGAAAATTTTGTTTGTTCCACATCTTGATTGTGTTTATATGTGGCTGTTCTTTTGAAAATTTGAGTATCGATCTTGATCAATATCGATAACTTGAATAGTGCTCTCAATCTAACAAACATGAATATACGGCTACGATGAGGCCAAATGAAGTTGGATAGGCAATATGTTAGCTTTTTGCATCTCGTTATGACTAGCTGATTATTGAATTAAGTCTCTTGTGCTGAACATTGCACACTAGAGAAACTGTGAAGTCTTGTTTTACGTCGGGGACAATGCCTTGTGTGATGAGCTTAGCGTGAACCATGTTTGATGACACCTAGAATTTGTCCCGTTTGTTCAGTTGACAAAGTGATGCAAGCTCTTGAAATGATCTTAGGTGACAATTTTAAAGAGTGAAACAATTTGACATTATACCTCTTTGGTGGCCTACCTTGTTAGTGTGTGAACTTTGTTTGAGCACCCTTTGAGCCTTACCCTTTCCTTGGAAGAAACTTGATGAAATCTTGACGTTTTTTTATCCGTTCACTCTTAATTCTCATGAGATGTGGTTTGCTTAAATAGCCAACTTAGACCAAAAGCCTAAGTTGGGGTGTGGTGAAAAGAGAAGGTAAATCAAGAAGTGTGAAGAAATTCCCCTCTACCCATGGATTTGAAAAAGATGGAACCCCTTCATACAAAAAAAGGAAGAAAAGAAAAGAAGAAGGAAAAAGAAAAAGAATGAAAAAGTTTTGAAATAAAAGTTGCAAAAAAAATTGGGGTGTCCAAAGTTGCATGGAAAATGAATTATGGATGAATTTTGAACATGAATGAAAATGTTGAAGAAAAGGGAAGAAAATGTTGTTCATACCACATTTCATAAGGATAGCATCCACTGAGCCTAAATGACCATACATTTACACTCTGCCCTGTTACATGCCTTGAAAAGACCTTTTTGATCTTGAGTGAGCTAAAACAATTGTTGGTTGGATAATAAAGGATAACCTATGGGTGGAGTCATACATGTGTTCATCTTTTTGAGTCTTAAGAGTTGTTTTAATACTAGAGCTATAACTTGTTTAACAATGGTGTGAATATGGAATCATTCTTTGTGTGAGGGCATTTGAGTACCTTTGTTGAGCTTGAACTTGCATTTGAAGCAAGTATTGTGAACTTGAGATTCTTTGATAATGGTGAGTCACAACATAAATCTTTGAGTGCACAATTGATCATTGCATGAGTAAATTGAGCCTTGCTGTGTGCATTCATGATTGAGTCTTGTGTAGCACTGTTTGAGACATCCCTTTTGAACTGTTGAACTTGAGTTTTACTTGAGGACAAACAAATGTTTAAGATGGGGGTGTTGATGAGTCCTAGACTTTGACTCATTTAGGGCTTTATTTAGATAGATTTATTATCCTCAAATGCTTATTTTATGCAAATAATTGACGTAAAACCCTGCATTTCCAGGTATATGGATTGACGAACAAAGCATGGACACTAATTTGAATAAAAGGAACAAAGCTAGCTGAAAGAAAGAAGAAATGAAAGCCTGGTGATTGCCAAATCCCTTTGGTGAGTCACCAAATGGCCATTACCTCACCTAAAGTTCAAGTGTGTTGAGCCCTTAAGAAGAAAACCAAATTGGTGAGAGAAAAAAGTAGTCGGCAAGTCACCGAGTGGTTCCACGATGCAGTGTTCTTGAGGAATTTGTAGGCCAAGGCAGAGAGGTGAAGACACTGACCAAAGGGCGGATAGCCGAGCTGATCGCCGAGCTCGACTTACTGCGCCGAATAGTTTTTCACAGCATATTTTTGGCGACTATAAATACGTTTTCAAACATTAAGTTTAGTATCAAATTTTATTCTGAACAATTCATTAGAGTGATTTTTGAGTTTGAACTCTGAGTATTGAGACAAGTTTTTCCTTAGCTTTGAAGAATTGAGGTTTTTCACTTTTGAGAAATTCGAAGTGGGTCTTTGAGATTCTTTAATTTGGACCTTTGTAAAGACGAAATTAATCTTACCCAGTTGATGGAAACTCAGTTTGGTAACGATTTTTATCTTTTTATGATGTCTAGCTAAAACCCCAATTCTTGGGGTGTGATTATGTTATTATGGACTTATTTAGCTTATGAGTATTGCTAATTGTTTGTTTAAATGTTGTTTAAAAGTGATTTCAATCATTAATTATGGTTTCAATTAAAGAATTGTAGCTGCAAATGCAGTTCTACCTTCGTGCTTTTGCCTTTCTCGAGAGAGAGGTTTTAAAACCAAGATTATTGATTGATGGTATGTGGGTATTAGGCTGTCATGGGTTCAGCTCAAGAGAGTGAATCCTAAACCCTTTTCCACACATTCAGCTCAAGAGAGTGAAAGGACTAAGGCATAGGCTATTCTTATTTTGCGTGCTTGTTGATTTTTGAGAGAAATCAACTTGATTTGGGATAAATTGTTCGAGAGAAATTTTATCCCCACTAAAGTCTAGCTTATTCACTAATTTACAGCTATTTCCTAACAGTTGCAATTACCCATTTGTCTATATTAGCCTATAATAGAATCACATCCCAAAAACTTATCCCATTATTCCGTGTTATTCGCTGTTGTCGTAGCTGATACTTAAAACCAAAACCCCCTTTATTTGATATTCGTGTCACCCCAGATTTGAATTGTGTCTTTATTGGATAATGTTTGTTCCTATGGCTGATTTGAACACATTTGTACCTTCCTATTGAATCTTAAATACTTACCACTCCCTGTGGGATTCAACCACAACTCATTTAGTTGGGTTATATGGTGACTAACGATTGTTGACACATAGAACTGGATTAATGTCTTTGATAGCATTATTCAATCAGTGTAAGGAGGAGAAGAAACTCAAGTAGGCTCAATTTCTGGTATAATTTGTTTGGTGTGATTTTGGGTGGCTCGGGGCTCGTGATTTGATTCAAATTAAAGGAGTTGCATTGAAAATTAAAGCAATAAAAGAGTAGAAGAAAGATGGAGGAAGAGAATTACCTTGGTATCACTAGAAAAGGGCAAAAATTGGGAAAATTTTCCAAAGGCCGAGACTATCTTTGATGGGTTTGAGTTTTGGAGAAGAACGATAGAAAAAAGGATTAATACCCAGCGATTTTCACAAAAGCTCCAAATGTTTGCTTAAGCAAATGGGCTGGTCACTTAAGCAACTCCCATATAAGAGGCGCATGTCAGTTAGGCGAATTGGCTGGTAGCTTAAGCAGCTTCCGCCTAAACTGTTACTTAAGCGAATGGGCTGGTCACTTAAGTGACTCCCGCGCACTGTTGCTCTTTTCTTAAGCAATCCCCTTTGTATCTTAAGAGGCCATCGGTTAAGTGATCAAGGATCGGCAAAAGCAAGTGCACCAAAAGTTCAAACCAAAAAATGGTCTACGTTTTCCCAAACTTCGAACAAGCTCTCAGAGTTATTCGAAGTACAAACAACGCAAACCAAAAGTGAAAACCATTTGAAATGACATCCAAGACTCAAAAAAATTGATGAAACAACTACTCGAAGATGTTTTGTCATTATGTTGACAAAAGTCAACACTTAAACAAAGAAACACAACAAAATATGAAAAGCTAAAAACTCACCCAACCACCCTAGGGAACCAAACCAAAGGACACACTAGATAGAGCTCGATATTATAGAGCTAACCGCACTAACAAAATTTAATTCTAAGCATGTTTACCAAGAAAGTTGACCCAAGTAAAACTTTAAGGAAAATATATAGGCTAAAATTCCTAATCGCACCGAACCTAAAAAAAATCCTCAATACCTAAACAGATTATCATACTAGACAAAATGACCCTTCCAAAGGTGATCGAACTAACATAATTTTGATATTTTGTCATAATCTTCAGATTTTGATTGAAGTCAAATCTTACAAGCATTAAGCTTCTAAAACTAAAAATTCACACAAAGCTCAACCAAACACCTCGGGGAGCATGCCACAAAACCCAACATCATAAAAAACCTATATGAAAGCTACGAGAATGAACAAAACAGGAAAAGTGCACATAAAACAAAGAAATGACCGTGAGGGTCATTACAACAAATACAACTAAAAGGACTTTTATTTATGAAAGTATGGCAAAGGCAATACCTGAAGGCTAAAAATGATGGGGATATTGGGTCCACATATAAATCTTGATCGCCAAGGTAGTCTCCTCGACAAGATGGTGCCTTCACTGAACTATTACCGATGGGATCTCCTTAGAAAACAACCTCCTAGCTCTTTTGCCTATAATTTCCACAGGCTCCTTCTCAGAAATCAAAGTATTATCAAGATGAACAAACTTCCACTAAAGCACGTGAGACTCATCTAGAACATACCACCTCAACAGAGAGGTATGAAAAACAGGATAAACACTCCAAATAGATGAAGGTAAGTCTATTTTATAAGCTACCTCTCCTACCAACCTCAAAATATCATAAAGATCGACAAACATAAAGCTGAACTTTCCCCTCCTCCCAAATCTCATCACGCTCTTCATAAGAGACACCCTCGAAACACATGATCACCAACCATGAACTCTAAAGGTTGTAGCCTCTTATCTACATAGCTCTTCTAACTACTCTAGGCAATATGGAGTCGCTCTTGGATATAACGAACACAATCCATATAATCTTTCAATTAGTCGATTCCCAATGAACTAACCTCAAAGCATTAAACCTAACCAATGGAGAACGATATCTCCTACCATATAATTCCTCAAATGGTGTAATCCGAATTCATGAATGGTAGTTATTATTATATGCAAACTTCACGAAAGCCAAATACTTATCCTATTGACCACCAAAATCAATAACACAAGCTCGTAGGATATCCTCATGAACCTGAGTAGTCCATTAAGACTGGCTATGGTCAAAGGGTGAAAATATGTATTTAGCTTAACTCGGGAACACAACTCTCTATGATTAGACATATAAGAATGTGAAGTGAACTGAGTACCATAGTTTGAAATGATAGAAACTGGCAGCCCATGCAAATAGACAATCTCTCTAACCTAGATCTGAGTGTAGGTAGTCTGAACCTAGATCTGAGCCAACCTAGATCAATGATGACCCAAATAAAATAAAAACATCAGAAGGTACATTGTAATCCTACCACAAAGTCCATGCCTATAAGCTCTCATTTCCACTATTGAATAGGCAGCTGCTGAGTCAAACCACCTGATCTTTGGTGCTCATACTTAACATACTTACAATTCAAGCACCTAGCAACAATCGTTGCAATGTCCTTGTTCATCCCACATCACCAATAATGTTGCCTCAGATCACGGTATATCTTAGCATTGATAACGCACAAGCTACTCTTTAAAATTAATTAAAAGAGTAAACGGTTGTCGCCAATAAAATGCCCAACTAAGAATTGGGGTCTAATCCCATGAAGAATGATATAGAGTGGAAAATTTTATCAAGAAATTTGGAAAGTAAATTATTTCATTTGTAGTAATAAGAATAAGTGGGTGGATGATTCCACCAAATTTAATGAAAGAGTTTGGTTATCAATAGTCACAATTAAACTTAAAATTTCAAAAATAAGTTGAGTAACTAGAAATCTAGGGGTGCTGGGATTGGAAACCGATATCACATAGGAGTAATTCTGTTGATATATAGTGATGAACATTCATGGATAAGATGGGTCATCTTCAATGACACTAATCTTCTTTCAATCTCATAGCATCAATTCATAGAATCTCCTTTCGATCTTATAAATGTGCATAACAAAACAACGTAATACCTTACTTTATTCTCTCTTTTGATGCAGAATTAGGGCAAATAAATTTGACCCATAATCTCTATTTTAAAGAAAATTATAGGCATCAAACCTAAATTGCTAGTATAGAACTAATTACCCACTCCAATCAATCTCTTTTTAGTATCAAACGGAGATCAATAGTAGAAATTATGTTTTCAACCTTCACCCATAAATTACGACATGCTAATTAGGTAAAATCCATGAATGAACAACAAAAGATAGCGCATAACACAATACCTACAAAAATAAATCAACACCCAACACCATTAATGCACCCCTAGACCTTAGGGTTTCAGCCAACCATAAATAATTGTAAAGAAATTATACCTTGCATGAAAGAAGTCATGGGTAGCATGAAATTAGCAATTACAAGCAATACCCACTTTGAATTTTTACTTCAAATTGTCAATTTCAAGAACAAAAGTTTAAAACCCCAAGAAATAAAAGTGTTCTTCACAAAGTTAATGTGTTTCTCTCTCTAAACTATTAAGAGCATTCTCACTATTTTCATATATTTTTAGACTTACTTTTTCTCTCTACTTCGGGTTATTTATTGTTTCCAAAAATTTGGCCTAAAACTCAATCCATGACCCATTGGGTAACGTTAGTCGGGCTCACTTATCATATTAGGAAAATCACCAACTTCTGTTCAACTCGTCTTCTCTTGCCTTAGGCTCTTGTTGTTTGAACCTCACTCGCGCGAGCTCGTTTGAGTCTCCCTTTAACACTCAGCATATGACTGAGTACAACCTTCATTCACCTTTAAAGCTTTCAATTTTTCTTTGTCACGAACCAGGGGTACACCCTAGATGTAACATGGCGTACAAGATCCCCAAAGTCCTCATACAAGCCACTTAGCTTTCATAACATAAGATAATAGAAAATGCTACGTAAATTTAAAACATTTTCCAATACAATCAGAGTTTCATAAAACGAAGCAGAAGTCTTTAACACTTGTCTAAAACCATCTAAGAGTTGAATAGTATTAGGGACATATCCCATACAATAGTTCTAAAACATAAAAAAAAAAAAAAAAACCATAAAGGAAAGGTGGTCAAATCCTCGATGCTATGAGGAGTCACCAAATCATCACTTTCTTGCTCTACTAAGATCCTAGCCACGGGGATGGAAGTCAATATCATCGGACCCTACATTTGATAAGAATGTAGGTAATAGTATGCATTAGTACAAATGATGTATTAAATATGATGGCTAGCATAAATCACCAACATAAGAATAACATAGGCATTAGTCAACATAAGTCATATATCCTAATCATAAGAAATAACATAAGCCATAAGAATATTCAATGCACATAATAGATCATCATAACATAAGAGGAACACTTCTCAAGTAACCTCAACTTGTTCTTACTCAAGACTTGGGTCATCACCTCTAGTCATACATATATAGGAAGGCAAATCAAGCAATAATCAAAGCTAATCTAACATCATACAAGTAAACCTCATAACAAAACATACTTATAATACTTCCTTGAAGTAATCTTGTTTCATCATAAACATGCTACTTGATTAGGGGCTTTTCCCTCTTTAGTTATTCTTACTAGTCATGGAAGAGTATCTCTCTACTAGTCCAAGACATATCATCACTCATGAATGGTTATGATTTACCAATTCGAGGCAACCACGGAGAAGAATCTCATCATGCTAGAACAAGCTATCATTTTCATAACATAATTACCTTATTCATACATACTTTTAAAGATATGGGGATTCGCTTCTTAGACTAACTTATAAAGGCTAATGGGTATTATCCTCTTGCCTTACTTACTTTAAGATTGCGGGTAATCGCCTCCACAATCACATCATATTACATGGGTACTCGCCTCTACCTCATTTCATAGGGAGCATGGATACTCGCCTCCATGTCCATTCATCATATTAAGAACATGGGGACTCACCTCTTGTTCAATTCTAATGAGTATGGGAAATCACCTCATATGCTTACCTATGGGGATCAAGGGTAATGGTCTCTAGCCTCATCATTCATTAATCTTTTTAGTCTAGATTCATTTTGGGTGAGCAATCCTTTCAGCCTAGAAACATTTATATGAGTATGCCTTTCACATTCAGTCAATCATGCTTATCAATTCATTATGGAAAGTATCCCTTCCTCATCATAACATCAATCAATCAACAATTCATAGTCTAGGCTTTATTCTCAAAGCTCTACATCTCATGATCATCAATTAAGTTTTACTCTCAAAGTGATATTAGTCATAACTCATCATATTAGATTTACTCTACAAGCCCTAACAATCATCATTCATCATACAAGATTTAGCCTTCAGACAATTCTAATCTCAAATCCTTTCTAATCATAATTCATCATTTATGGTTTGATTTCATTCAATTCATGTCTACATGCTTTACTCTTAAGCAATTCATATCTATATGCTCCATTCTCAAGCAATCTAATAATACTCCATCATATACCCCCCCCCCCAATCTCAAGCACTACTAATCATGATTCATCATTCATACATTAACCTCAATCAATTCTAGAAGATCACATCTGAATCCTCAATTTCCCCTTTCATGGCATAAAACCCAATTTCATCAATTCTTGGTTAGAAATAAGGGTTAGGCATGGGAATATGTATAATCATACTAAAAACATGCAATTTCATTGTAAACAATCATAAACAACCATAATCCACTAAATCAGATCAACATTCATCATAACCCACAACATTGGAAGAAACACTAACTAAAATTTGGGATTTGGACTTCACAATTGGGGAATTCTAGGGTACTCTATGGATGAAAGGATTCCATGGATGAATAAGCCATCATAACTTGATTACAAATCCCAAAAATCTTGGAATAATGGAGACTTGACTTGACCTAGCTTGAACCCTCTTCTGCTTCTTCAACTTTCTCGAGAAAGAATATTTGAGAGGATGAACTTTGGGATTCTTGCGATTTTGGAAATGCTGTCTTGAATGGTGAGTTTAAAGGGTAAAAAATGACTTATATAGGGGTACTAGGCCTATACAAAACGACCTCACTTCATTCTAACTTTAATTGGAATTTCCCAAAATGCCCCTAAACTAGCCGCCTCAACTGCCCAAAAAGGGCCCTACCACGAGACCCCACCGACTGGCCTTGGGTGGACCTACTGTCCATCTTGCTTGGGCATGGTTTTGGTTTAGATATGCTGGAATTTGGGCTTTAGACCTACGACCCCCAACCATAGGGCATGGACCCATCCACGGGGCGTGGGTCCTGGACTTGGTTACTACCTTAGGAAGACTTCCCATGGTGCTCTTCCACGAGGCCCACCTACGGGGCATGGTTATAACCACGGGGGTTGGTTAGCCCTCGTGGGTGACACCTGAAATTTCTAAAAGTTACTTAGCTCCCTCTTTCGAATATGGCGTGTTGCATTGTCCAAGTACTGTCACCTTCGGTGATGGTCACCTTTTTCGACCCCCTGCATTCGGCGAGTCATCGTTCCTCTTTTAGTCAACTACCCTATCTCAATCAATTCAATTGTTGTGCACTATCTGCATGGGTGAGGTCATATCCATTGGGTGATTCACCCTTCAAGTTAGGCGATCACCATTATGGAGTTTACACTTCTTTTTATATTTTTGGCCATTCTTTCATACATTCATCATTTACATGTCAATTAGCCTTCATGGATAAAATCATCAAAATATCACAAGAATAGGATAAAATTCGGTATTGGGGATACAAATTGATAGGGTAAATAGTCATCAAAATAGTGCAAATCTATCACTCATCAGCAACACAAGGATGCATAGAATATTTGGAGCAATGGTACTCTTGAAGAATCATCCTAACTAACTCACCAACTCTTGGCACACATATACGAACCTCAATCTTCATGATGCTCTCCGGATCTATGTTCGGCTTCCTAGCCTCGGGATGAGTCAAAAATTTTGACTCATTTAGGGATTTTAATTTTATGAATTAGTGTCCTCAATGCCTATTTTGTGATCATAAATGATGTTTAATTTATTAAGTGCAGCCATGAAGGCTTAAGAACAAGGCAAAGACATTACATTGCAAAAGGAAGCACAAAAAAATAAAAGGTTGTTAAAGTTGAGGAAAAGTAAGGCTGGAGCTGGGAAAAGTCACTCGGCGACTCGTCGAGAAAGTGTTTAGCACACCAAATGATTCAGAAAGTTTGGTTCATGAATCAAGCAAACTCGGCAAACTCAAGTGTAAAACTGGGCATCGCTGAATGAAACAATAAGCTCGACTCAGATCGCCTTAACGATCAAAATGACTAAAGACGAAAATCAAGTCCAATCAGTGATATAGAATCCAAATGGTGAGTCACCAAAGTTATTAGGTGATGTCCATCGAGTTCACAAACTGAGAATTCAAGAATCCAAAAGCTGAAGCAGAAATTCGACAATAAGGCCTGCCGATTGGTGGATCACTATGTCATTCGGTGAACTCGACTAATATCGCTGATTTGGTCTCAAGGTTAAATCTTGGGAAGTTTTTGAAAACATCTAAATTGGTTTTTGAAGAGAGATAAAAGGGGATTTTTAATTTACTAAATACTCTGCTGGAAGAAACTTCTATTCTCCGAGAGATTTTGAGCAAATATATTAATATTTGGGGGTTCTAGTCTTAATTTTTGGCATTAAGTATTGGAGATTTTTTAATTCTTATGGAGCATCTTTATGGTAATTCTTACTTACTTTTTATTATGCTTAGCTAAACCCCCTTACCTTAGGGGTGTGATTAAGTTATCAAATACACAATTTAGCTTGTGGGTATTGTTAATTTCTTGATGTAATGTTATTTTGAAGTGGGTTTAGTTATTTACTCATGTTTTCCTTGATGGATTGAAGTTGGAAATTATGTTCTAGCTTTATCTCTCTATGCTTGCTTGTTAAAGATGCTTAAGGTGGAGTATGTAATTGATAGTTGTATTGTCTCTTCTCTTTACAACCCAGCTTGATAAAGTGGGTTAAATTAAGGATTAGGGTTGCTTTGCACCGTTAAGCTTTTTGAGGTTAGAAATAACTTGCTCGAAACATAATAGGTGATTGAAAAAACTGTTGTTATAGTTGCAATCCATCTGACCCACTTAGATTCAATGACTTAAAGCAATTAGTTATTACCCATTAAGCAAAATTATTATTCGATTGCAGACACTCTTAAGGACCCCTCCCTAATTGTTTGAACCCCATGTTAATTTTCTTCGTTAACAATAGGCTACTAAGCCCTCTTAATATTGATAATTGAAATTTATAAATTTACATTATCTTACGATTTGTTTATTTCCATTCTACAAGAAATTAGAACACTTTCATACTTCGTATTTGAACTTTTTTCAATATCATTTCTTATGGGATCGACCCCAAATAACCATTGTGTTTATACTTGTTAGTAACCGTCGACGCTTTGAATCATAAGAGGTGTAGTTGAACGTTATAAAACATGGTTCCATTTTCGAGGACTAGTGCTTAGAATTATTTTATTGTAGTGTTTTTGAGGACTAGTTTGGTTGTAGTACAACTCTCTTAATAGTGTTTTGTTGTTTTCTCTCAATAGGTGAAGTCGTGAGTGTGAATGGGAGAAATGCTTCTTGTCAACATAGGAACAATGACGACATCAAAAACTTGAATGATGTCAATGCGGATCAAATGGGAACGTTCGATGCTATTCGTTTGCCCCAAATAGTGGGCAATGTTATTTTCCTTGTGACCGCAAATATGCTTCAAGTCCTGCAAATGAAAGGTTTCCTTGAGAGACTTTCTCATAAGGACCCTCATGATCCTATTCAAAATTTTATGGATGTGTGTGGACCATTCTCCTTTAAGAATATCTCCCGATAGTCAATCTGCACTGTGTTTTTACCTTTTCTCTAATGGGGGAAGCAATAAAGTGGTCGGCCGAACTACCAAAGGACTCTATTAATTCTTTGGAGGAGATCATGAAGATGTTCTATGAAATATTTTTTCCTCCCTCGAGGATGTTGAAGGAGAGGGACAACATTCTGAATTTCAAATAGGTTGATGGTGAGCCAATTCATGAAACTTGGTTGAGGTTTCATAAGTTGCTCCTACAATGTCCTAATCATGGGATGTTTAACATTATGCTCTTACAATATTTCTACCAGAGTCTCGACGCCGTCAACAAGGGTGTCACCAATCAACTTCTCTGGGGTGGAATCATGAGACAATTATTTGCCATGGCGCTGACTTTTCTTGATGAAAAATGACCAATATTAATCAACTATAGCATACAAGGGAGGATTATGTGTCTCTTTTGAATGTTGGGTTGACCAAAGAACAATTTGTAAAGAACCAAGAGCATGATGAAAACATGGCCAAGATGATGACCCAAATGCGCTTGTTGACGAAACATGTCATTGGAGGTTGTTATAAGGCTGTGAATATGGATGGTGCTAGAAGTGGAATGAGCCCCAATGATGAACAATTTGACGCCATGCATAATGAAGAGGCATAATTCTTATCGAACCAAGCAGGGGGTCCTTGTCCAAGCTATCCAAGGCCTTGCAGGAATCAAGGTTGGAATAAAAATATGATAGGGGTGCAAATTAGAGAGAAAGCGATGGTGATATAGATAGTTATGTGCCTCCTCATGATTGTCCAATACATATGGAACCAAATACCGACCCTAAAAGCTTTTGGACTGAGGGTAATCTTGCCCGCATACTAAACAAGGTAAAAGAATTGAATAAAGTGCTCAAGGAGATGAAGGTTAATTTCTCCTTTTTGAATCAAATAGTGACCTCTCATTTGGTTTCTATAAAAAAACTTGAATTCCAAATGGGTCAAATTTCTGCTCACTTGAATCTGAGACCAAAAAAGGGTCTTCCTAGTGATACTATGGCCAATCCAAAGATTGATAATGCGTAATGCATAGCTATCTTGTCCAAGAGTTGTAAGGTTTGGGAAGTGATGTGCCAAATAATTATAATGCAAGTTCAAGTAAAGGGAAAGCTATTGTTTTTGAGAGTGATGAACTTGCCGAAGATTTGAACAATGAAGCTTTTGATGAGGTTGATGGTGCACCAGAAAATGTTGTTTGCGGTGATGCTAAAAAGTCAAATGTGGGAGTTGTTCCACCCTCAGTACCTGCAAAGCCGCTCCCAAAGGTTACTCCACCATTCCCTCAAAGATTGAAGAAGAGGGATGAAGACGTGAAGTTCCAAAAAATCTTTTCATTTTCAAAACTCTTCCTATTAATCTTCCTTCAGTGAAGGCATTATTAGAAATATTGGGTTTTGCAAAGTTTATTAAAGAGTTTGTCACTAAGAAGAGAAGTATGAATTTTGAGACGGTTGAAGTATCCCATAGTTGGTTCTATTATGTCAAGCAACGTGGTTGTCATGAAGGATTACCAAGGTCATTTACTATCTATTGTACTAGAGGGATGTTCATATTCACTTAGGGATTATGTGATTTTGGGGTGAGTATAAACTTGATGCCCTATGCTATTTTTAAGAAACTTGGGCCAGGTGAGCCTAAGCAAGAAATTATTCATCTTTTTATGGCCAACCGCTCTATCAAGTGCCCCATTGGCATCATTTATGACATTTTGGTAAAGGTAAACAAGTTTATATGTCAAGCTAATTTTGTGATCCTCAATTGCTAGATTGATGCCGAGGTCCCTACTATTCTTGGTAGGGCGTTCTTGGCTACTGGGAGAGCTCTTATTGATGTGGATAGTTGTGAACTAAAATCCTGGGTAAATTGTGAGGAAGTCACATCCAATATTATTAAATCGAAGAAGAAACCAAGTGACCTCTACGTGATATCGATCGTTGACGTGATTCATGAATTGGTTGCTAGTGTGGGTGAAGTTTCTTGTGTTGGTAAGTCTTTGGCTGTCGTCCTGTTAAATTTTGATGGGGAGGAAATTCAAGATATGATGAGGTATTGGCTGCTCTATCGGGTTTAGGTTCTTATTCTAAGAAGCCCTTGAAACTTCATATCGATTTGAAGAATAGGGAAATTCTTCCCGCAGAGCCATCTATTGAAGAACCTCCAATGCTCGAATTGAAAGTACTTCCATCTCACCATCGTTATGTGTTCTTGCAAGAGAATAGCACTTTACCCATGAGTATTGTTATGGATTTGCTTGAATGGAAAATACAAGCGCTTGTTAGTGTGTTTAAAATATTTATAAAGGCTATTGGGTGGACGATTGCCAATATTGTGGGAATTCCTCCTGGTATTTATACCTACAACATTCAATTGGCTAGTATTTTAAGCCAAGTATTGAAGATCAAAGGAGGTTTAATCCTCCAATGCAAGATGTTTTCAAGAAAGAGATTATTAAGTGGCTTGATGCGGAAGTTGTCTACCCTATTGCAGATAGCAAGTGGGTTAGGCCTGTCCTGCATTTCAAAGAAATGTGGTGTGACAGTAGTGTCAAATGAAAAAGGTGAGCTTGTGCCAATGCGGCCAGTTAACGGTTGGCGTGTATGTATGGATTATCGAAAGTTGAATACGTGAACCGAGAAGGATCATTTTCCAATGCCCTTTATGGCTCAATGTGTGATAGACTTGCAGGTCGTGGATAGTATTTCTTCTTGAATGGTTAGTCCGGTTATACTTAGGTCTCCATTGCATTGGAGGATGAAGAAAAGAAAACTTTCATGTCCCTATGGAACGTTTACTTTAAAAAGAATTCCCTTTGGATTGTGTAATGCATCAGCGAGTTATAAAAGGTTTATGCTCTCTATTTTTGCTAATATTGTAGAGGATTTGATGAAAGTCTTCATGGATGAATTTTCGGTTTTGGGAGATACATTTGAAGCATGCCTTGAGAACCTTGGTAGTCTTGCAAATATGTGTCGAAACAAACCTTTTTCTCAATTGGAAGAAGTATCACTCCATTGTCAAAGAAGGTATTGTATTAAGGAACAAAAGTTTGGGAGATGGCATACAAGTTAATCAAGCTAAAGTTGAAGATACCACGAAGTTGCCTCCTCTTATTTCGGTTAAAGGTATTAGAAGCTTCTTGAGTCATGCAGGTTTCTACCGGAGGTTCATAACATATTTCTCTAAGGTGGCTTATGCTCTTTCCAAACTGCTAGCGTGTCTTCGAGTTTGATGAATCTTGTGTCAAGGCGTTTTTGGTTTTAAAAGAAAAGCTCATTTCAGCTCCTTTCATTGTTGCTCTAGATTGGAACATTCCATTCAAGCTAATCTGTGATGCAAGTGGTGTGGATTTGGGGGATATACTTGGCGAACTCGATGGAAATTTGTCTCACCTAGTCTATTATTTAAGCAAGACCTTTAATGTAGCTTAATAGAACTACACCATTTCTGAGCAAGAGTTCTTAGCCGTGGTGTATGCTTTTGAGAAGTTTATAACCTATCTTTTAGGAACCAAAGTGGTGGTACACACCGACCATGCTGCTATACGTTACTTGATGACTAAGAAGGATGCAAAGCCAAGGTTGATTCGACGGTTGGTATTATTGTAAGAGTTTTACTTTGAATTCAAAGATCGAAAGGTGTGTGAGAACCAAGTAGCAGTCCACTTTCCGAGGTTAGAATCGAATGTGGTTGTTTCTAGTGAAGAAAATATTGATGAAGTCATTCCCGATGATTTCGTGATGGTTGTGTCGAACGGTACCCCGCCTTGTTATGCTGATTTTGCCAATTGTGTAGTGTGTGGGATTCTTCCTGATGGGCTGAACTTTTACCAATGAAAGATGTTCCTTTTTTATGTGAAGAACTATTATTGGGATGAAACTTACCTATTTCGATAGTGTCCTGATAACATGATTAGAAGACGTATTTTGAAAGTTGTGGTAGATGTTATTCTTGATGCATGCCATGCGTCACTGGTTGGTGTGCCCCATTGTGGAGTGCGTACAACTACTAAGGTACTACAAAGTGCTTATCACTGGCAAACGTTGTATCAAGATGTGAATACACTTGTTAAGAAGTGTGTACAATGTCGAAATCAAGGAAGAGTGTCGCGAAAGCCTGAATTACCTCTCACTCCTATTTTAGAGGTTGATTTGTTAGATGTTTGAGGAATCAATTTCAAGGGCCTTTTGAGAGTTCTTATAGGAAAAATACATCTTGGTTGTTGTTGATTATGTCTCTAACTAGGTAGAGGCAGTGGCCTTACCTAATGATGAAGGGACAACTGTGGTTTAATTCCTCAAGCGGTACGTTATCACAAGATTTAGCAATCCACATCCAATCTTTAGTGATGGGGGCTCTCATTCCTATAACTGAATGTTGGCATCCTTGTTGAGAAAGAAATTATGGAGTAAAGCATAAGATTGCAACCCCTTATCATCAACAAACAAGTGGGCAAGTCGAGGTGTCCAACTGAGAAATCAAAGAGATTTTGGCCAAGATCATTAATGCAAATCGAACTGATTTTTCCCAGAACTTCGATAATGCTCTTTTGGCCTATAGAACTGCATTAGAGACCTCGATTTGTATGTCCCCGTATCAATTGGTGTTTGGTAAATCTTTTCATCTAGTAGTTGAACTAGAGCATAAGGCTTTGTGTGCCTTAAAGGTCATGAACTTGAATTGAGAGGATGCATCAACGGATCGTGTTTACCAACTCCATGCTTTGGAATAGTTTTATCTTCGAGATTATGAGAGCACAACCCTTTATAAGGAAAAAACTGAAAAAATGGAATGATGCAAAAATCCCTTCATTGAGAGTTTAAAGTTGGTGTAAAAGACCTTTAATTTGATAGGTCGCGGGCCACCTAAATCATTTTGTGCTGGCATATATGATTATTTGAAGTTAACCCAAACTTTAAAGTCGGACAAGCCATATTCACGAGCCACTTCATGACTAGTGAGAAGCTCCACAGACCTTCTAGTAGTCCATGGTCCTTCACAGTAGCCATGGTGGTTCTGTGTCCCCCTGAGAGTCCACTTCAGGGCCAGTGTTGAGCTCCATATACCATTTAGTGGTCCGTGGTCTTTCACCTTTTGTTGGGTGCACAACTATGAGCAGGGTGATGGGTCGTTGTCCACTTCACGACCTGGTTTGCCCTTCTCACTTGTTCAATCTTAGATCTAATTTTTTGAAGTGTTATAATAGCACCCCCTTGGGGTCATTCGTCCTTGAATAAAGTCTAAACAAGCTGAGTTTTAAGGAAAGAGCTGAAATCCCTACCAACTGAATACTAGAAATTGATATCTAACTGAACTCAGTTTCATGAACATGCAAATATGTTGAAATGCAAGAATAAATGAGTGAACAAGATACTGATACTGAATTACATAAGACTAAACTGAGAACATTATTGTCACACCCCGAGAGCACCCCCTAAACGTGACCGACGTACTTTACCCTGAAGTCTCTCGTACTAGCCTCATAGCATTCATAATATTCGATATAAGGAAAATGGTGCGGAATTAAAACTTTATTTTATAAATCCAACAATCAAAAACTCTAAATGCAAGCGGAATTTTATCGTCTCACCTGGCCATCTAAACAACATACTTGAAAAATAAAGTAGGGACGTACCCCTTTACAATCAAAAACCTTAACAAAAGTCTAAAAATTGTCTATTCCAAGAAAGTAAAGAAACATCAACTACTTGTCCTAGATCGGAGGGTGGAGATCCGTGCTAGATTCCGTCCTGACTCAGTTAGAGCCCCAACAACCTCTTCTCTGGCAGATACAGTGCCAACTCTAGCACCCTCTATGGCTCCAGTGCCACCAGTAGTCCCTCCTCCTAGGCTTCTCAATAGACTAAAAGCTAATGGGTTGCAAACTATTCTCGAGGAGAAGTTGTTATCTACAGAGGGCCTTGAGGGCAGATACTCCGGGGTGAGGGGTACCCTCCATTTTCACATATTTGAGTAGTTCACCAGGCCCCAAGACCCCTACATTCCTACAAGGGTCTGGGAGTTCTATACAACATACGGAGAGCTGGTGCCAAAGGGGAAGAAGAAGGCAAGCGAGTTCAGACCGGTTAAGTCGATCATGGTCTGGGGAAAGGAATTTGGATGCAGTAGTGACTACATTAATATTGTACTCAATAGGGCTTTAGGAGCTACAACAGTATATGAGGGCTTGCCTACTACTCAGTCCTTAGATGACTTGAAAGGATGGCTTACTCCATTGATTTCCTATACCACCCCGAGGTGGATCGAGGCTGGGGTCCCTATAGAGAAGAGAGACATGAGTATTGCTGCTCGATTCTGGTTTGGCTTTATTAGCAGCACCATCATGCCATCCTAGAACGAGTCCATCTTGTGTCACCCTAAGGCAGCTTGCCTTGGGTCTATCATATCACGTAAGAGCATCAACCTGGGACTCCTTATTGAGTAGGAGATGGTCATGAGGGCCGAGCAGAGGCAGACTTCCCTACCATTCCTGGTCTTGATCACAGAGTTATGTTGGTGTGCTGGAGTGCCCTGGGATGATACGAGAGATATAGAGGTGACCCCTTCTTCCTCCACTAACATATGGCATACTAAGTCTGAGTACACACGAGAGGAGGCCGACAGGAAAAGAGCACTCCGGTGGATACATCCCCGGAGATGGACATTGATGCGATACTTGCAAAGGCATATTTGCCTTCTCTGGCCTCTGAGCCTTCAGGTACACCTGCTTCTACCTCTTCTTCATAGGCTCTGGGTGCTTCCACCTCCTCCCAGTCCACCAAGATTACTCAGGCTATGATCCTAAAGATGGGGCACTTAGCCCACTCGACTGATGTGAGGTCTTCTAGATTGGAGGCTGATGTGCCATGGATGATTGAGGTTGCTATTTTAGCTGCACTTACCCCCCTATGGGCTTCTGTTGATTATTTGACTATCAGAGTCACCACTTGTGAGAGTAGAAAGGGGGAGTCTTTTGAGGTGAAGGCTTTGAAAGCCGATGTTGTGGATTTGAGGAAGGACGTAGGCTATCTAAAGTCTACTGACTTCACTTCACTACTGGAGGCTGCTGATGATGCTAATGCCCCAGAGACTTCAGAGATTCCTCCGTCTACCACCGGAGATGTACATAGGGATGGCACAACAGCTGATGACTCGGAGGCAGAGACCGATGAGGAGTAGATAAAAGTGTGTGATGATGAGGTTTATGATGATCTAGCTGACCTGGAGGATGCCATGTTCGAGAATGCGCGCCAGACCTCTTTGAGAGACACCTCCATGGGTGAGCCCAATGGAGCTGGTACTTCTGTTGATGTGACTCCAGGCACTGATGCCAAAGTTAAGAGCACTATACCGAGCACTGATGCCCAACCAGACAGAGAGACTATTTAGACAAGATCCCTTTTTACCTCCCTCTCTGTCTTATTTTTTATTGACTTGTGGATATTTTGTTTGCATTTAAGGACAAATAACTTTTGTTTTATGGTGGGGTGAGGCCCACCTTGTGTGACTATTTTTCTATATATATTAGGTTTTTGAGCTATAAATTGTGTTTAGCACTATTTTTGTGGATGATTGAGCTTGTTGCTCCTTGTTTTAATTGCAAATGATTTTTGACCCTTCCTAAAAAAATTTGTGCCACCTCTTGTTTGTGTTTGAATGTTGTTGTTCTCTTGCAAATTTGAGTATTGGTCTTGATCAATACTGATGACTTAAATAGTGCTCATAATTGAACAAAAATGAATATATGGCTACGATGACGCCAAATGAAGTTGAATAGGCAATATGTGAACTTTTTGCATCTCGTTGTGACTAGCCAATTATCAAATTTAGTTTCTTGTGATGAACATTGCACACTAGCAAAATTGTGGAGTCTTGTTTGACATTGGTGTCAATACCTTGTGTGATGAGCTTTCTGTGAACCATGTGTGATGACACCTAGAATTTGCCCCGTTGGTCCGGTTGACTAAGTGATGCAAATCTCTTGATATGATCTTAGGAAACTTGGAAGAGTGTGAAACAATTTGACATTATATCTCTTTTTGTGGCCTACCTTGTGAGTGTGTGAACTTTGCTTGAACACCCTTTGAGCCTTATCCTTTTCTTGGAAGAAACTTGATGCAAATTGAAACCTATCTTTATTCATTACCCATAATTCTCATGATTTGTGGTTTGTTTGATTAGCCAACTTAGGCAAAATGCCTAAGTTAGGGGTGTGATGAAAAGAGAAGGTACATCATGAAATGCAAAAAAAGTCCCGTTGACCCATGATTTTGAGAAATATGGAACCCCTCCATACAAAAATAAAAGAGAGAGAAAAAGATGAAAAGAATGAAAAAGAAAAAGAATGAAAAAGATGCGGGATAAAGTCGTGAAAGTGCAAAGAAAATGGGGTGTCCAACAGTCCATGGAAGATGAATAATGGGGTGACTTTTGAGCATGAATGAGAATGAAGAATAAATGAAAGGAAATGTTGTTCATACCACAATTCATGAGGATTACAGCCATTGAGCCTAAATGACCATACCTTTGTACTCAACCCCATTACAAGCCTTGAAAAGACCTTTTTGATCTTGAATGAGCTGAAACAATTGTTGATTGGAAAATAAGGGCAAATCTATGGGTGGAGTCATGCATTGTGTTCATCATTGTGAGTGTGAGTGTTGCATTTGATTTCGGAGCTTTAAATTCTTAGTTTAAGAGGAGTTTTCATAACATAGAATTTTTCAATTAGAACTCTTAGTTTTGAGACTAAACTTTTCCTTTGTTTTGAAGAATTGAAGTTTTCCATTTTTGAGAAATTGGAAGTGGGTCTTTGAGATTCTTCAACTTGGACCTTTGTAAAGATGAAATTAATATTACCTAGTTGATGGAAGCACAATTTAGTAATGATTTCTATCTTTTTATGATATCTACCTAAAACCCAATTCTTGGGGTGTGATTACATGATTATGGGTTTATTTAGCATATGTGTATTGCTAATTGATAGTTTACATGCTGTTTAGAAGTGATTTCAATCAGTAATTGTGGTTTAATTTAAATGGTTGTAGTTGTAAATGCAACTCTACCTTTGTGTTTGTGGCTTGCTCGAGAGAGAGATTTTAAAACCAAGATTACTGAATTGATAGTCTGTGGGTATTGGGTTTTCATGGGTTCAGCTCGAGAGAGTGAATCCCAAATCCTTTTCCACACATTCAACTCGAGAAAGTGAATGGACTAAAGCGTAGGCTGCCCTTAATTACTGCTTGTTGGTGTTTGAGAGAAACCAACTTGATTCGAGGTAAATTGTTCGAGAGAAAGTTTATCCCCTCTAAAGTCTAGCTTATTCACTCATACAACTATTTACTATCAGTTACAATTACACATTTGTTTATATTAGCCTATAATCTAATCACATCCCAAGAACACATTTCATTACTTGTTAATTTGTGTTATTTGTTGTTGTTGTAGCTCTTAGTTATAATCAAAACCCCCCTTTGTTATTTGACACTTGTGTCACCCGTTAACTTGAATTATGTTTTTTTATTCGTAAATATCTATTCCTATGATTGACTTGAACATATTCGTACTTTGCTCTTGATTGTCAAACACGTACCACTCCCTGTGTGATTCGACCCCAATTCATTTAGTTGGGTTATATGTTGACTAATGATCGTTGACTCTTAGAACTGGATTAAGTGTCTTTGATAGCGTTATTCAATCAATTTCTTCCAAAGCCTGTGGTATGTCCTCATGTATCTAAGGACAAGTGCTTTATTGATGTTTCATATCTTTCATTATACTAGATACTTTTTAGACTTTCTATTGTAAAGGGTCGTGACCCTATTTTGAGACCTCGATTGTAGTAAATGGCCATGTGAGACTATGTCTAGACTTTTGCTGGTTTAAATAAAGTTTTTAGATTGTATGGATTAAAAGTTTAAAATTCTGCACTATTTCTTATGTTTTTATGTGATGATATGTTATGAGGATTGTATGAGACTTTTCAAAGCCTTGTACGTCGTGCCACATCCAGGGTGTAGGCTTGGGTCGTGACAAAACACTTCTTATGAATGCAGTTATCTTATACCATGAACTGCTCACAAACTCTCCACGTAGTGGTACGAAGTTGTTCAATTTTTCCTTGTGATTCAGCTTCTTGGACAATGGGAAATACATTGCCATGAACACCTTGTGCAATTGGTCCCATGTATGAATTGAGTTATATGGAAGCTCAAAAAACCACACTGCAGCATCTCCGGTCAATGATAGAGGGAAGAATCTCAACCCTATGACACAACTCTTGCATACACTTCTCTATTTAGCCATGTTACCATGCGGATCTTTCGAAGATAGACCAGAAAACAACCCTCTTGTTGTGAGCATTTGCATCAGACTACACGTCACCACAAAGGTATGCCCTGGAGGTAGAGGAGGGAGAACAATAGGTACTTCTGATTCAACTTTATTGAAGCCGACCCGGTAGCTATCTTGCAGCCTTAGTTCTGGCAGATTCTGCACCGTTAATGCATCACAGAGTAGATTACCACTAGGAACCTGAATGTTCTCATATTCACTCCATCCTCATGCTCCTCTATGATTGGACTGCTATTTCCCCTTGATTTGCCATTTTTGTCATAGTCTTGATTAGTTAGGGTCGTATGGGGTCAATGGTTCGCCTTGACTCCGTGTACTTGGCATACACTAGAGTAGAAACCTGTAGAGAACAAAAACAAAACAAAACATAAAATCAGGAAAGAATTGACTAAAGTTCAATTATGTAGATAAAATTAATGTATAAGCCTTATTCCACGGCAGCGGCGCCAAAATTTTATACGCTCAAATTACACCTCCCTAAAGAAGTATAAGCAATCGTTGTCAAATAAAGAACCAAACTTGTAGGTTGTGGTCGATCCCACAAGGAATATGGTTCAGACTTAAACTTAACTCACTATTATTTCCTTTTAGTCAAACTATTTCCACATCAAGTAACTAAAAAGGGGGGGGGGGGGTTGTGTAAGAAAATAACTGATTGCTGATCAAGTAACAAGTGAGCAGGATTCAAACTTTGGTGTTATCAATGTGAGAGAGAAACTTTGGTGTATGTGTTCCCCATAAGCTTTTAATGTGGTAATCCTAATAATAGTAATCCTTTCCTACTGTTTTACATGCAAAGTTGGTAAGATAGGTGTCCCTAAGTGATTGGTCCTCCAAATAGGGAATTTCACCCTGAACCTTGCTCCGGCTATGTGTATATACATTACTAACCCTTACCTTTACCTCAAATTAGACATCACATCAATGTATGACTTAGTTTTCACCCTCGCACCAACTGACATTAGACTATTAGATAGCATCACACTAAATATCTGTTGATAATTCTTTTCTCATTAACTACCTCCTTGGTCTGGTAAGTAGCAACAAGGCGAGTTCTAACGCGTGCACTCATTAAAAAGACTTTTAAGCGAAAGAGTTTCCAATACATGCATAAACACTATTCAAGAATTACTTAATTATTATTCATACGTTGTTAATTGCTCATGGTTCCCCCAACCCTAGTTGTGGATTTAGCTACTCATGTTTTAAAGAACACAATTCATGTTTTGATAAGAAGAATTCATGAACTTACTTTTAGAGTACATGAAACAAAATCTCTAATTGATTTTCAAAGCGAAAATCTTATTAACTGAAATCCAGAAATAAAATTGCTAAAGTTTGCAAGTTAATTCCCAAAAAAAACACCAAGAACTAAAAGTAAACAATAATGTCTAACCCCCAAAAATGAGGTTTACGTACACTATTTATAGGAAAACATGTCCTAAACAAAAAGGAAACAAAATAAGGAAATAAACTTCTAGGATGCGGCATCAATCGACGACTAGACCTATGGATTGTTGTCGACCTAAGGTCCATAGGTCCCCTTCGTTTGTCAACACTTAGAAATTTTTCAGCAGAGGCTAGATCCTTCACTCTCAGATCAGCAACTACGGATGTGCAGCACATACCGTAGGTCGATCTATGATCCGTGGGTCCTCTTCCATGGCTCCACACTTAGGATTTTCATTACTTGGAACTTCAACTCTAAAACACATTCGACAGATGTGCAGGACGACTCGTGGGTCGCTTCGTAGTTCCACACTTTGTCAGAAATCCCTGATGCTCCATCTATGCCTACCCATCCACGAACCATCAGAGGACCTACAGTTCGTAGGTCACTCCATGGGTGGCTCTTTCTGCATATCTTCAGTTGTCATCTCACTCAACCACATCTAAGCCTATTTCCTGCAAATATAAAACGTTATTTCTACTACAAAATGGCCCTTGACACACACAACTCTTAAGTGAAATGTATTAAAAATATCGTAAACACACGGTATATAAGCTAGGTCAGGCTTGCCGAAAGTTTCTAAACAAAAATTTCAAATAATCAAAGATGGTCGGCATTGTGCAGGGCCATTCTGTGGATCACCGACACCAATCCGTGAACTAAAGGTAGCTTGTCGAAAGTTTGTAATTTAAGGAATTAGGGGCGAAGAAGGGCCATCAAGAAGCACTTTCAACGAGTCATTGAGTGAAGTTGGTGAGCTCAGACATATCACTAAAAGTTACATAATCACACACAACATTTTAGGAAAATTAAAGGTGATCCAAGGGGACTTAGGCGAATCGTCGAATCGATCGGCGAGCTCGACCCAGCTTGCCAAATGGCCAATCATGCAGTTTTTTACCCTATTCTTCAAAATCAAACCCGCAGTCCACGAAATAAAAATTAAACACTTAAGAATGACCTCAGGGGTACTCAGAATTCCCTCGATTTGGTCAAAATTGGTTAATTGACGTCTTTTTCTCTTAAGAATGATGTCAACCGCTCCATCATTAGGAAAAATACAACATTTGTCACCAACATGGGTTACTCAGACTTCACCCCGCTAGACCTAACACATATTCAACACAACCCATCAATTTTGACTCAATTTCAATAAGCAAAGACACATGAATCAAGATTAAAGGCCAATTAATAACGGTTTCACTTAAAATTAGGCAAACAATCAATCACACGATGATTCAACTACATTACCCAATGATATAAATCAATGAAACAACACAATCATTTGATTTCAACTACGATTAAGTTTGGGGTTTGGAAAACAAGCAATTAACGCCAAAATAGATTTGAGAAGATAGGTGGCAAGGATATCAAATTCCATCCCCGAGCAATGATCCTAAAAAAGTGAAAGAAAAAATGTGAAAATATGAAAGACGAATATCAGGATGCGAGTACGAGAGTTGAAAAGGTGAATAAATGAAGGATTTTTTAATTTAAAATTGTTTGGCCCTTTAAAACCTTTAGTTTGCATGCCACTCGGCGGAGTAAGTCGTACCCACCGAACAACTCGGTGATGTGCCGAGTGGTATTTTGGCTCGCTGAGGTTTACAAAACTCCCAGCAATTTAGGGGTTCAAACGGCGGACAAAGTCGGGTTAGACAACCTGTTCGGTGAGTCGCCGACTAAGCTTTTAGCTCGACGAGTTTTATAGAATTCCCCATCAAGTACGGTTGTTCCAATGGAGGTCCAAATCGAAATCACCAACCACTTTGGCGAGTCATCGACTTGACTTTCGGCTCGCCTAATTGCCCATTTTCCAACACTTTTCACTTTTCAACTATCAAAATCAACACTCGTTATTCAGAAACAAAATTTAAAAACATCAAAGAGTTAGGTTACCTCCCAAAAATTGCCTTAGCTAACGTCATGGCACGACATAAATACCAATTCAAAGTTTATTTTTGGGGTTGGCCATCGTATCACTAGGAAACCCACCTTTTGGCCTTTGGTTCAAATGAGATTAAATTTGATCCATTTGTGTTTCAAATTTTTTTATAGACACTAAGTGTGAGGTCACCATCTGATTGAGAGTTAAGATGTCCTCCTTCATCTCATTCAACACTTTGTCTGACCCTTCAATTTTATTGAGAATACGTGCTAGCATATCTTCTATATGGAAGTCCTCTAAGTCAACTCTTTGCTATTTAGGCTTTTTGCGTTCATGAGGTGGGACGTATCTTTCTTTTTCACCATCCCTTTCCTTCCAAGTATCATTACAGTCACACTATTCCCTATCAAGATCTCTCCATCCATCATTTCTATTCCAACCCAAATTTCCACCTGGCCTTGGATAGTTTGAACGAAATCCACCTCATCGATTTGCAAGGAATTTCACTTCCTCATTGTACAACCCCTCAAATTTGAACTTGAGGACTCACCAAGCCTAGGGAATAGTCAACCCAAGCTTCACTTGAAGTAAGAAGTGTGTCTCAACGACCCGAACCTACAGTCATAGTAAAAAGTAGAATATTGGTTAGCACATAAAGTACTAAGGATGGAAGCCATACACAAAACCATTGAAATATTCATAAAAGGGGCATTTAGTTGAAATCATGCATTTATCAAGTTTAAAGCCTTTATGCACATATATGAAGAAACATAAGTCATACCAACATACAAGCAACCAAAGGTCACTCTAGTGCAATGCAAAGGTAAGATCCCATAACCTTACCAAATGCTAATTTCCACCTTTAAGATATCAAAATTATACATATCTTACTTTTTGGTTCATCCATAATCAAAATATACATGTAAGGAAACATTCATGATCATAACTTATAACAGGTAACATAGACCTTAACGTTCATACATAATATAAATACATAATTCATAATCTTCATCAACATAAGAGAACCTAACCATATCCCCTCTCAAAGTCCACTTGTGCAATGTATGGGTCAAGTCCCATACCCCCACTCATACTAAGTAGTACCTCTTAAGGAGTCATAGTTTAAGTCCATATTCTTACCATAGATCATATTCGTATCATATAGGGATAATAGCCTTAACTAACATAGACCATGTGAGCTACATGGAATCTGATGTCTTACTCTTACACCGAAAAGAGACGTCTTACTTGCCTAAGGTAGAACTTACCTATTAGCCTTTAGGTGGATCCACTAGCAAAAACCTATGTTGGCACATAGTTATGGGGTATCGGGATGGCTACTAGAAACCCAAACTTGCTAAACGTAAAATGTTTCCATCCCATGAGACAACATACATTGGGAAGCCAAACTTTATAATGTAAAATCTCCCATCTAACTTTCATATCCGTTTGGTGCTAATTATAATTCCCTTCAAAGGTCACTTTCAGTCTTTACTTAAGTTTAGGCTCATGAAAGAATGCACTAGGAACTCAAACCAACACACATCATAATAGCTCAAGATTTATTAGGTGAGAATACCTTTTCAACCTTAGAATCATCAACATGTGAGTAAACCTTTCACATCATATTGATAGTGTTCATGAGAATGGCCTTTCATTCAACACAACAATACTACCATAGTCACACCATATCGTACATAGTCATATCATATCATACATAGTCATGTGCAGGGGTATAGGGAAGAAGGGTCTTGCATCAATACCACAATATACACAATAATTAAACACCTCCACCTTTCAAGTGGATCAACATGATCATATACGTTTGTCATAGGTTCATTACTATCTAAGTGAATCACAAGTTTATACACAATCTTCATCAACATGCATAAACCTTAGTTATTGCCATTTAAGGCGAAGAATGAAGATCAACCCTAATCTCAAGTATCACAACATTAGATAGGGGAATTTCATGATTCAATAACATAATAAGTATAAACTTAATCAGTTGACAAGCTTACAAGATCAATCAAATCATACCCTAGTTCTTAATTTAGGAAGAAGGGGAAATCATGGGTCCAAGGGAGATTTAAATCAAAATCCAATAATACTTTATTAATCAAAACATAAATCATCATAATCCATCATAACAAATCATAATTAAACAATTCAATTCATTTTGGAAGAAGACCCATGACTAGATTTGAAAACCCTAGATTTAGGCGAATTGAAAACATAGTTTGAAGGGGCTTCTTGGGTGATTGCTACCCAATAATGAAAAACATCCATACCTTAACTAAGAATCTCCAAGATATTTGGGGAGTAACTAAAATAGGAAGAATTTTGACTTTAAAAGGTATATATTCTTGTTAGGAAAAGAGTGGGAAAGTGTTGGTTCAAGTTTTGGAGAGATTACTTAAGACCCTTACTTAAACTACAAATTTTTGCCTTAGGCCCGCTTGAGCTCACCCTTTGGCCCTTCTTGGCTTGCCAAGAGCACTAGGCGACTCGCCTAATGAGCCCTTGGATCTCCTAAATTTCTAGTAGGCTCCCTAAATAGGTAGCTCACTAGGCGATGGAGAGGGTCAATGAGCGCATCGCCAATCCCACCGGCGACCCATGATTTAGCTCACCCATTTGTCCAGCATCTTGGCTAAGGGGACAGCCCACTAGGTGACCCCAACTGTACTGGGGCGCATCGCGAAGTGACCTGGGCAATCATGCTGCTCAAACGCCAACTAGGTCCAAAGAAAACAAGTTCTCCCTCACTCTCCCTTGGTAGTTTAGGTCCTTACCTTCATCCTAGGTGTTTAACTCCTTCATTTTAGCTGTAGTTTAGTCTATACATCTTCGAAAAGTTACACTATCCTCACATTTAGGGTCTAGGTTAACCTACCATTTTTTCCGAGGTGTTACATTATCTCCCTCTTAGGAACATTCATCCTCGAATGACGATTTAGACTCCTTACATAAGTATAAACTCAAGACTAGCAGCCCAACAAGCATGAAATATAACAAATGCACAATTCATAAGAGGAAACATCAAATCCATCTCACGAAACAATCAATGCAATCACAAGGAAGTAGGATACTACATCTACAGCCCATCATGCAAAAAACTCATCAATTCACATAAACATGGGAGGAACTACCTTCTCCAACTCAATGCAAGGTTAGCAACAATAATGAAGAGCGAACATAACATTTCATCAAAACCATAGCTAAGCATCTTCATCGATTCACCTCATGAAGTCAAATATGCAATTATCATACCAACATGCAAATCAACATGAGTAACATACAAAACATGAAAACTCAATTTATACTAAATATGAATTCTCGCAAGAGCATGCACAACATGAAGAAATCATAAAGAACACTTATAGCACTTATGACTTCCAAAATACCAAACTCAAGAAACTACTTACCTCAAGTTGGAATAGGAGTAGAAGGAAATAGATGAGGATAATGGGACTTCATATCGGCCTCGACCTCCCATATAGCACCCTCAACTAACTGATTCCTCCATAAAACCTTAACCGAAGCTAGTTCTTTGTTTCTTAACCTTTTCATTTGTCTGTCCAAAATCTCAATCGGGACTTCTTCATAACGGAGGTTCTTATCAACTCCTAAACCTTGTAAAGGAAGGATGGATACCGGATCACCAATGGACTTCTTGAGCATGGAAACATGAAACACCGACTGGACTTCAACCTCTCTCTAATGAGGCAGACTTTTTCAGTGGCTTCATAGACTAATTCGGGACCAAGTAGAGAAACTTCACCTACCTCAAATCACCCAATCGGAGATCTACACCTCCTACCATACAATGCTTCAAAAGGTGCCATGAAAATACTTGAATGGTAGCTATTGTTGTAGGCAAACTCAATCAGTGGAAGATGGTCATCCAAACTATCCATAAAGTCAATCACACATGCTCTCAACATGTCCTCTAAGGTTTGAATGGTGCGTTCCACTTGACCATCCGTTTGAGGGTGAAAAGTGGTACTAAGCTTAACATTGGTACCAAGCCCCTTTTGGAATGCCTTCTAAAAGTGTGAAGTAAATTGAGCGCCCCGATCCGAAATTATAGATAAGGGAACCCCATGCAACTTCCCTATCTCATTGATGTACAACTTGGCATAGGCTTCCGTCGAATAAGAAACCTTGACGAGAATAAAGTGAGCGGACTTTGTCATTCTATCTACAATGACCCAAATAGAATCATGTTGCCTTCGAGTACGAGGCATCCATAACAAAATCCATGTTCACATCCTCCCACTTCCATGTGGGAATATCTATATCTTGGGACAATCCTCTGGGCCTTTGATGCTCGGCCTCGACTTGTTGGCAATTTAGACATTTGGCTACAAAACCCGCTATATCATTCTTCATACCATTCCCCCAATAGACTTCCCATAGGTCACGGTACATCTTGGTGGCTCCCAGATGAATATAATATTGCAAACCTTGTGCCTCTTCCAAAATTTGTTCTCTTAAGCCATCAACATATGTAACACATAATCTACTTTGGTATCTAAGCACCTCATCTCCCCCTTGGGATAAAGCCTCAACGAACTTGTTGAGTACCAATTCTTTCAACTCCATTAAAATATGATCAAGGTGTTGCTTAGACTTTACATCTACCACAAAAGAGGATTCGGAACTATGATGAAGTGTGACACCACCCTTGGTGGAATCCACTAGTTATACACCTAACTAGGCCAACCTATGTACATCACGAACTATCTCCTTCTTCTCATCTTCTACATGAGCCACACTACCCATGAACATTCAAACTAAGGCATCGGCAACTACATTGGCTTTGCCGAGGTGGTAAATGACACTCATATCATAATCCTTCAAAAGTTCTAACCACCTTCTTTGTCAGAGATTCAAGTCTTTTTGGCTAAACACATATTGGAGACTCTTGTGGTCTGTGAACACATCGACATGCACCTCATATAGATAATGTCTACATATTTTCAAAGCAAATACCACCACCGCCAACTCGAGATCATGAATTGGATAGTTCTTCTCATGTATCTTGAGTTGCCTTGAGGCATAGGCAATTACTTTTTGATGTTGCATAAGGACACATCCTAAACACACTGAAGAAGTGTCACAATATACTACGAACCCATCGGTACCCTCCGGTAAGGTCAAGATTAGAGCGGAGGTGATTTTATCTTTCAATTCTTGAAAGCTTTTCTCACAAGCTTTCAACCACACAAATTTAGCCTTCTTTTGAGTTAAGGTTGTGTATGGAGAAGCAATAGAGGAGATGCCCTCCACAAAGCTCCTATAGTAGCTAGCTAAGCCCAAAACGCTTCTAATATATGTAGGAGTTAGAGGTCTAGGCCAAACTTTGACCACATCCATCTTCTTCAGATCCACCTCAATACCCTTGCTAGACACAATATGACAAAGGCAGGCAACTGACCTTAGGCGAAACTCACATTTACAAAACTTAGAATATAATTGGTTATCCTTGAGGACTTGCAACACAACTCTCAAAGGGTCCATGAGGTCACTTTCACTCTTAGAATATACCAAGATATCGTCGATAAACACAATGATGAACATATCGAGATATTTCCAAAAAACCCCATTCATAAGGTCCATAAAAGCCACCGGGGCATTAGTTAGATCAAAAGACGTAACCATAAATTCGTACTGACCGTACCGGGTCCTAAAGGCCATCTTAGAAATGTCAACCCCTCTTACCTTTAGTTGATGGTAACCCAAATAAAGATCTATCTTTGAGAAATAGTTAGCCCCTTGAAGTTGATCAAACAAATCCTCAATTCTAGGGAGAGGATACTTATTATTTATAGCGACCTTGTTCAATTGACGGTAATCAGTACACATACTAAGGGACCCACTTTCTTCTTCACAAAAATACAAGAGCACCCCATGGAGATATGCTTGATTGAATAAAACCCTTGTCTAATAAGGCCTTGAGTTCCTCCTTCAACTCTTTCAATTACGCCGGAGCCATTCTATAGGGAGGGATAGATATGGGTCTTGTATTCAGCAAAAGATCAATGCCAAAGTCTATTTCCTATTTGGGAGGAATGCTGGGAAAGTCATCGGGAAAGACTTACAGAAATTCACTCACTACGGGGAAAGAATCTAAAGAAGGGACCTTGGACTAAACATCCATAACACAACAATATGATACATGCACCCCTTGGAGATTATTTTCTTAGCTTTTAGATATGAAACAAATTGACCTCTCGGAATAGAATCCCCCCCTTTCCACTCTAAAATATGCTCCTTTGGAAATTGAAATTTGACCACTCGGGTCCTACAATCTATAGAAGCATAACAAGCATGCAACCAATCCATGCCCAAGATTATATCAAAATCAAACATCTTTAATTCTACCAAATTGACCAAAGTGACCTTATGAGACAATGAAATAGGACAGCTCCTATAAACTCTTTTAGCTTCCACTGAGTCACTAACTGGGGTAGAAACAGAAAAGGTTCTTCTAACACATCGGGGAGCATTTCAAATTTCATAGCCACAAAAGGTGTAACAAATGACAATGTGGCACCGGGGTCTAATAATGCATAAACATCAACGAGAAAGACTTGCAACATACCCGTTACAACATTTGGGGAGCTCTCTTGGTCACCTCTTGATTGGAGAGCATAGAAGTGCTTTTTCTTGGGAACACTGGAATTTGAACCATTAGGAGGGACTTGCTTGCCCTAGCTCCCTTGAACCTTTAGCATGGGACAATCTGTCATCAAATGTCCACTCTTCCCACAACCATATCAATCATCCGTGTCAACTAGGCACTTACCACTATGCCTCTTACCACACTTTGCATAATTTTGCCTATCAACATAAGAACTACCACTATTACCTCATTTTGGCTTAGGGTTAGACACCCTATCTTTGTTGCCCTTGGGTGCACTAGAAGAGCCTTGGTTGGAAAACCTCTTCTTGAATCTTGGTTTACCTTGAACCTCAAATTTACCCTTGGAAGGATTTCCATCATTGGCCCTTGCCCTCTTCACTTCTCTATTCACTTGCTTTAGCTTTTGTTCCTCAATTTGCTCGGCATGAACCATGAGACGTGAAATATTCATACTTGGGATGAGCATTGCCGAACGCCATTCATTTACTACCAAGTTGGATATCCCCATCACAAATTTGTTCATCTTGGCCCTAGAGTCCGCCACTAAGGTTGGAGGATATTTAGACAATTGGGTGAACTTAAGGCCATACTCCTTCACACGTATTCCTCTTTGGAGAAGGTTGATGAATTCTTGCATTTTGTGTTCCCTTCATTCTAGTGGGAAAAACCTATCAAGGAAGGCCGACTTGAACACTCCCCAATCAACCGGGCCCGCTCTTATGAGTCTCTCATCCTTCCATTGCTCATACCATACTTGAGCCACATCATTTAATTGATAGGCGGCTAGTTCCACCTTCTTTTGAGAGGACACCCTCATAGCATCAACCATCTTAAATACTTCTTCTATAAAGCCTTGTGGGTCTTCATTTACTTTGGAGCCATAGAACATAGGGGGATTCATTCTAGTGAAATCCCTTATCCTTGATGAGGTTGTACTCATATTGGGGTTCACTTGAACTCTAGTATCCCTAGTGACTTGAGCCGTCAAAGCTTGAGTCAATGTTTGGAGAGCCGTCCTTATTTCCACATTGGTTAGAGCACCTTCTTCATTAGGAGCTTGAGGATCTTGAAGAGCTTGGGGAGGAAATCCCTTATTGAAATTCTCCTCCTACACCCTCCTTGCATTCCCTCTTCTTGTATTCATTACCTATAAGCACAAGAGAATGGTTAGGAAAAGGACCTCATAGAGTTAGGACTCCAAAACACGACTAAAGAGTATTGAAGGAAGGGAAAGTTCCTAAAAATCTTATAGCCTCTCATTCATAAGTGTGGCGCACTTCACACTCATGAACAAGACTCTACTAGACGTGGTTCATGAGACATCAATCCTAGAATCATTCTAAACCTTGTGCTCTGATTACCAAGTTTGTCATGACCCTAGGTTACCACCTAGACGTAACACGGCGTACTTGACCCCGAAGGGGTCACATACTAGCCCTTACCATAATAATTAAATCAGTCATCTAATAATGCAGAAAAATTAAAACTTAACTTCACTTTCATAAATGAAAATATAATCTAGACTTTGTCTCAATCACCATCTAGTACATGGAGTAGTACAGATAGGGTTAAAAAGCCTTTTACATCAATAAAGTATCAAAATATGATTACAATAGAAACTAAGAAATGATAACATCTTGTCCTTGAACTTGAGGATTCACCAAGCCTAGGGAATAGTCAACCCAAGCTTCACTTGAAGTAAGAAGTGTGTCCCCAAGACCAGAACCTACACTCATAGTAAAAAGTTGAATATGGGTTAGCATATAAAGTACGAAGTATGGAAGCCATGCGCAAAGCCATTGAAATATGCATAAAAGGGGCATTTAGTTGAAATCATGTATATATCAAGTTTAAAAGCCTTTATGCACATATATGAAGAAACATAAGTCATACCAACATACAAGCAACCCAAGGTTATACAAGTGCTCCCATAACCTTACCAAATACTAAGTACCACTTTTAAGTTACCAACATCATACATATCTTACTTTTTATTTCATCCATAATCAAAATATACAAGTAAGGAGACATTCAAGATCATAACTTCTAACAAGTAACATCGACCTTAACGTTCATACATAATTCATAATCTTCATTAACATAAGAGGACCTAACCATATCCCCTCTCAAAGTCCACTTGTACAATGTATGGGTCAAGTCCCATACCCCTACTCATACTAAGTAGTACCTCTTAAGGAGTCGTAGTTTAAGTCCATGTTCTTACCATAGTTCATATTCGTATCATATAGGGATAATAGCCTTAACTAACATAGACCATGTGAGCTACATGGAATCTGGTGTCTTACTCCCACATCGAAAAGAGATGTTCTACTTGCCTAAGGTAGAACTTACCTATTACCCTTTAAGTGGATCCACTATCTAAAACCTATGTGGCACATAGTTATGGGGTATGGGGATTGCTACTAGAAACCCGGACTTGCTAAACATAGAAGGTTTCCATCCCATGAGACAACATCCATTGGGATGTTGGACTTTCTAATGTAAACGCTCACATCTCACTTTCATATCCACTCGGTGCTAAGCATAATTCCCTTTAAAGGTCACTTTAAGTCTTTACTTAACTTTAGGTTCATGAAAGAATGCACTAGGAACTCAAACCAACACACATCATAATAGCTCAAGATTTATTAGGTGAGAATACCTTTTCAACCTTAAAATCATCAACATGTGAGTAAACCTTTCACATCATATTGATAGTGTTCATGAGAATGGCCTTTCATTCAACAAAACAATACTACCATAGTCATACCATATCGTACATAGTCATATCATATCATGCATAGTCATGTGTAGGGGTATAGGTAAGAAGGGTCTTGCATCAATACCACAATATACACATTAATTAAACACCTCCACTTTCCAAGTGGATCAACATGATCGTATACGTTTGTCATAGGTTCATTACTATCTAAGTGAATCACAAGTTTATACACAATCTTCATCAACATATATAAACCCTAGTTATTTCCCTTTAAGGAAAAGAATCAAGATCAACCCTAATCTCAAGTATCACAACATTATATAGGGGGAATTTCATGATTCCATAACATAATAAGCATACAAGCTTACTCGATCAATCAAATCATACCCTAGTTCACAATTTAGGAAGAAGGGGAAATCATGGGTCCAAGAGATATTTTCATCAAAATCCAATAATACTCCATTCATCCAAACATAAATCATCATATCTATCACAACAAATCATAGTTAAACAATTGAATTCGTTTTTGGTAGAAGACCCATGAGTAGATTTGAAAACCCTAGATTTGGGCGAATTGAAAACATAGTTTGAAGGGGCTTCTTGGGTGATTGCTACCCAAGGATGAAAATCATCCATACCTTAACTAAGAATCTCTAAGAGATTTGGGGAAGAACCTTGAGAATCTACCAACCGTAGCTCCAATGGCTCACTTCTTCTTCCTTCAGCTTAGAGAGAGAACTATTGACAGAACGATGATGCTCTTAGGTTTCTTCTTTTATTAAGTGGGAGTAACTAAAATAGGAAGAATTTTGACTTTAAAAGGTATATATACTTGTTAGGAAATGAATGGGAAAGTGTTGGTTCAAGTTTTTGAGAGATTACTTAAAGACCCTTACTTAAACTACAAATTTTTAGCCTTAGGCCCGCTTGAGCTCACCCTTTGGCCCTCTTTGGCTCACCTAAATTTCCAGTAGGCTCCCTAAATGGGCAGCTCACTAGGCGATAGAGAGGGTCAATAAGTGCATTGCCAATCCCACCGGCGCCAAGGGGACAGCCTACTAGGCGACCACAAGTGCACTTGGGCGCATCGCCAAGTCACTTGGACGATCATCCTGCCCAAACGCCAACTTAGTTCAAAGAAAACAAGTTCTCCCTCACTCTCCCTTGGTATTTTAGGTCCTTACCTTCATCTTAGGTGTTTACCTCCTTCGTTTTAACTTTAGTTTAGTCTAAAAATCTCCGTAAAGTTACACTATCCTCATGTTTAGGCTCTAGGTTAACCTACCATTTTTTCGGGGTGTTGCAACAAGAGGTAGACGTATTGCACCAACACCACCTAACTGAATTGGGTCATTCACATCGTTCAGATTTCCAATATCATCTTAGTGGCCCACTAGGATACCATTACTCCCGTTCACGCTTATCTCTTCCTTTGTTCAACACAAACCAACACAAAGACAAACCAACGGAAGTCTATTCAACGACAACACAAAAAGATGACAATTCAACTTCACTAATAGAATTCTAAACAACACCACTCCCCAACAGTGGTACCATTTTGATTAATGATTAGATTACACCACTGCCAAATGAAGAGTTGTGTTAAACCCACAAGTAGCGGTACGTGTTCAAATTCAATTACAAAGTACAAATGTGTTATAAGGAGTTATAGGAATAGAAATTATAGAAAACATACAAACAAGTCTAAGGGGGTGATAACAAATGTCAGATGGGGGGTTTTGATTTGCAATTAACATCTAAAATAACTGCGAAAACAAGGGAAACACCAATATTAAGAGGAATTCTCGGATTGTGATCGATTTTCTGCTAATTATACTATATGGGTGATTGAAATTTAACAATAAATTGATGAATCATTGTGGGTAGGCTGGGCTATAAGTGTAATAGTTTCCTCTCAAACAACTACTACGATTCAGGCGATTTCTCTCGAACATCGCAAAGCTTGTGAAGATAAACATCCCACAACCTTAATGTATCCACTCTCTTGATCTAGATAGGTATAGTTGAGTTTAGGATTCACTCTCTCGAATTGAACCCATATCAATCCAATACCTATAATTATTCATCAAATGCTTTAGTTCCAAAACCTCTCTCTAAAGCAAGCTAAGTACTCTATGCTAGAATTTCATTTGCAACTACAATCCATAGATTAAAACGTAGATAATGATTAAACCCACATTAAAACATAAAAATAATCATTAAAAAAATAATACACATAAGCAAATTAGACAAATAATCACATGATCACACCCCAAGAATTGGGGTTTTAGCTACACATCATAAAAATAGAGAAAAGATTACCAAATGCATTAGCCATGATCTAGGTAAATGTTCTCAAGTCTTTACAATAGTCCAAATGGAACTCAAAAACTAAGAGAAACTCTAACTCTAGAATGGGAACTGTCTGGGAAATGGAATTCTACCTGAGATTTCATTTAAAACTTCAATTTATAGTTGCCCAATTTGCAGCCCAAAAGGTAATTATGCGAGGTAAGTCGGGCCTCTCTGAACAAATCGGTGATCCGCCCTTTGCTCCCTTCCATTGCTGGTCTGCATTGGTCATTTATCTTCAAGGTTCTGTAACTTTAGGCAATCAAGGTTACCATCGCGGAGTCGATCAGCGATCCGCTGACAGTCCATTTTTGTAGCCAAGTTGGTTCTTCACCAGGGCTAGAATGCTGGAACTTTAGGTAAGCTAAAGATCTACTCAGCGGTTGCCGAGTCTTCTTGGTGATCTCCAGGATCGCTTTTCTTCATTTATTCAACTTGTTTGCTCCTTTTTACCTGGTAGTGTCCCTGGTTTTCTCCTTAGCCTTAAATGGTACAAATCAACACTTTAACATCAGTTCAGAGCATAAATTAGGCATTTGAGGACACTAAAACAATCAAAACAAAGGCTTAAATGAGTCAAAATCTCGGACTCATCACTAACACATTATATAAAAGGGTTAGAAATCATAAGTCATAAAACATGGGCAATGTAAGCTAACCTCATTTGAAACCTCTAATCATATGTGAGATACTTATTGAAGTAACCTTAGTTCATTCTTAATGTGGGGAATCATCCTTAACTGAGATAGAGACCATGTGAGCGATAACATGATCCCTGGGTGTCTCCCACACCAAAAAGGGTTGTCCTACTTGCCAAGGTAACGACCATGAACTTTTAGCTTAGGTGGATCCACTCGATAATGTCTATCTAGACAATAATCCTATGGGGGCACATAGGTTAGGGATACGGATATTGCTTCTACAAATCCGCCCACTACTAATAGGAGAGCTTCCATCTCAATATCCTCTCAGTGCTAAGTATAAATCCCACGAAATAGTCATTTCTTACTTGTTCTTATTATCCATGAAAAGGCACGTCAACTTGCCAATCCAAGCTAAGTCATAATCCATGGAAAGGTATAATTCAATAACCAATCCAAGTTAGGTTTCATTAGGATAGATCTTAATCTTTGATTCAATTAGGTGAAAAGATGTTTCAACCTTAGAATCTTTTATTATGTGAGAAAACTTTTCACATCATGCTTTCATGTGTATGTGAGAAAAATTCTTTCAATAATAGATCAACATCATCATCATTGATACTTTACTCTCAATGAATCCTTAAAGCATTTGCATATATTTCATAAGAACATGCATCATTTCATAATTGACCTTTCAAGGTTCAAAACCCACTTTCAATCATCAACATTAAGAAATCATGGGTTAGATATAGATTTCATCATGAAATTCAGGTAATTCTATCAATACATGCTTGATTTCATAAAACTCTTCCTTATAATCAAAATCCAAAATCATATGATCATAACTTGAAAACATAGGGACTACATGGGTTCATGGGGAAATCATCAAAAAAAATCATAGTATTTCATCAATTCATGCATAAGAGATCATAATTCAATTATTTAAATCAATAATCAAGAGAACCTGTGCCAATTGAATAAAACCCTAACTAAATTGGGGATTTCTAACTTTAAAAATAGAGGAATTTGGGAACTCCGTGAATGGAAGGAATACATGGATGAAAACTATCATACCTTGTGTTTATAATCGTGCATGAGTATAGTAACCCAACCAAGGGTTGGGGTTGAGTCCCAATGGAGTGGTTTTGAGAATTACTAGAAAAATAAAATTAGTTCTAACTAGTCGTAGCTAAAGATATTAACAATTAAAAACATTGTAAATTAAAGGGGGACACAAAATTGTCAAATATCGATTTGGGGGTTTTGTCTCAAGTATAGAAAAAATAGTAAAATATAAAGGAAATCAAGTATGGGGAGAGATTCTTGGGATGTGACCGCAATATATATTGGTATAAATCGTTGGGTACATGCTTTTGATAGGAAATTTTCAAGATAATAGTGACTAGGCTAAGCTTTAGATGGAAACAAGTTCCCTCTCAGGCAACTTACCCCGTTTGAAATAGGATTCTCTCGGACACCCAGTTGCTGCATGAAGGCCATCCTACGCCTTATCCCACTCACTCTCTCGAGCTGAGTGTTAGGATATCAGTCTAGCGGTCTTGGTTTCGCGACCTCTCTCTCTAGCAAGCCGAAAACACATGGGTGGTTTTGTATTTGCAACTACAAACCCATTAAATTAAACCACAACCACTACCTAAAATCACCATTAAAATACATCTAACCTATCAGCAAGCAAAACCCAACAATAATATCAACACATATTTGCTAAATCACACCCTAAGAATTGGGGTTTTTAGTGACACATCAAGAGATAGAAATTTATACCTAAATGAGCTTGCATTCAAATGGGTATGAAGATTTAAGCCTTGATACAAGCCAAGAATGAAGAATCCAAGAGACCTAAGTCCAAATCCTTGGAGATGAAACCCTCTTCTTCTTCAAGTTTCAAAACCCTCTATAACTCAGAGAAAAAGTTCTAAAATTATATTAATTATTTCACACTGAAAATATTCAGATACTAAAATCTGATACTAAGCTATAACTCTCAATGGGTATTTATAGTTTTCAAAAATCTATGTTGCAACGGATCATTCGGCGACATTAGTCAGAATCGCCGATCTACTCGGCGATTCGCCTTTTGGTGTAGTTCATCGCCATCTTGCACCATCCTTCGCATTGTTGTGCTCTGGGTCATTGGGTGACATAGTACTGCTTTGCGGAACTTCTCGACGATGCACCGACTTCTCCTTTTTTTCGCCGACTTGATCCTTTCCTTCAGGTTCAGCACACTAGAACAAATGACAAAGTGAGACCCTTCGATGACTCGCCAAGTGAACTCGGCGATCCTTAGGCCGTCATTTTCTAATTCTTTTCAGCCTTTTCGTTCCTTTTTGAGAAGTAGATCCCATGCTTTCCTTTAAACTTCAAATACCTGAAACGTAAGGGTTTTCATCAGATATTGAGATAAAATCAGCATTTGAGCACACAATTTCTATTAAAATATAGCCCTAAATGAGTCCAATTTGTGGACTCATCAACACCCCCAACTTTAACTTTTGCTTGTCCTTAAGGAAAACTCAAGTTTTGCAGTTCAAATAGGATGTCTCAAATAGTGCTACATAAGACTAAATCATGAACATACACAACAAGACTCAAATTACTCATGCAAAGATCAATTGTGTACTCAAAGATTCAAGTTGTGACACACCATTACAAAAGATTCTCATGCTCACAATACTTGCTACTTGTGCAAGTTCAAGCTCAACAAAAAGTATCTAAATGCCCTCACATAAAGAATGATTCCATATTCACACACACAGATTAATCAATTCAAGATCAAGAATCAGATGCAACGCTCACATTCAAAAAGAGGAACACAATGCATGTTTTCACCCATAGGCTTGCCCTTATTTTCCAATCGATCTTTGCTTCGGCTCACTCAAGATCAAAAAGTTCTTCTAAGGCTTGTAATGGGGATGAGTGCAAAGGTATGGTCATTTAGGCTCAGGGACTTTTTCCTCGTGAGATGTGGTATTCTCAAGGCATTCCCGTCTTTTTCCTTTATTAATTATTTTTCTAGTGCTTCTAAGTCATCTTTTTATTCACCTCCAAGGATTGCTTGGAAACCCAGTTTCTTTTGTACTTTTATTCCACAACTTTTTCTTTTTCATTTTTTTTTCTTTTTTTTTCATGGAGGGTTTCCATTGTTCTGCAACACCATGGGTTAAGAGAGACTTTTCTTGCACTTCTTGACTTCTCCTTTTCCTTTCCACCTCACCCCTAACATAGGCTTCTGTACTAAGTTGGTTTTTCATTAAACCAAAATCAAGAGGATTATAGGTAGTGGGTCAAGTAAGGTCTAGGGTTCATCAAGGTTCTTCCAAAGAAAGGTAAGGCTCAAAGTGTGTTCAAGAGAGTTTCACACATTCACCGGTAGGCCACAAAAGAGGTATATGTCAAATTTGGCTCACACTCTTCAAAATTTGCCTAAGATCATTTCAAGAGAACACCTTACAAATCAATCATACCAACAGGGCAAATTCTAGGTTTATTCATGCAAGGGTCAAAGTAAGCTCATCACATAAGGCATCGACACTTAAGTCAAACAAAACCACACACTTTTGCTAGTGTGCAACGATCATTACAAGAGAATCAATTTGATAAATGGCAAATCACAACGAGATGCAAAGAGTTTACATATTGTCTATGGAACTTCATTTGGTCTCATCGTAGCCACACGTTCATGTTTGTTCAATTGAGAACACCATTCAAGTCATCGGTACTGATCGGAATCGAGACTTAAGTTTTTCAAAAGAACAGCCATATTGAGGAGCATATAAAGTGTGGCAAAAATGTGCGAAAAATTCAGAATTTTTTGGAAGGGTCAAAATCATAATCATTTTTGTAATATAAAACATAAATGAGTCATAAGCTCAAACATTCACAGAAGGCAGTGTAAGAATAATTTTAAACAGAACAACCCAAATAAATGCACAACATGAATCACAAATAGCATACAAAAGGTGAGCCTCACCCCACCATAAATAAGAACATTTTTCCTCAAATGCAATTAACAAAATATCTAGAATGTAAATTAAAGGAATACAGAGAGGGAGATAACGAAAAATCTTGTCTACGCAGTCTCTCCATCTGTTTGGGCATTAGTGCCCAGAGTGTTGTTAGTCTACTTCAGGCTCTCATTTTCTCTTCTCTCTCTTTAGCTCTCTAGCGATGTTTGCCTCAACCATGTTATTCAATTAATGCGCAGCTTTGAAGGCATGTATTTCATTAATGAACCCTCGAGCCCATGAAGGGACAACAAGGTCAATGGGAATCCTCCTACAGGGATTTTCTTCCTTGCTCTTGCTCTTTTCAGTTTTTCTGAACTGTTGTGCTCTTATGTGTCTGGGTGGCATATTTCTTCCTGCAACTTTTGGTCTGGCCATTTCTGCAAAGTCTTGAGATAATGTTAGAATATATTTGTCAACCAAAACAAAGACTTTCATCTATAGAAAGACTAGATAATCCATTCGGCGAGCCACAGAAAACCCGCTGAAAGTCACAGTGCAAAAGGAATTAGGGGTGCAGACAAAGGGCGATTAAAGTGTCATTTGGCGAGTCACCGAATGCACTTGGCGATCCCATGCTTCTCGCCAAAAGTTATAGCATCCATAACAATTAAAGCATGATTGTAAGGGAGAGATAGGGTGCTTAGGCAAACCATAGAGTGGTTCGGCGAGCTCATTACAGCTCGCCGAACCACCTATCGTGCCTACTTTTGAACCAACTTTTCAAAATCGGCCCCGCAACCCCCAAAAACAATTTAAGCACAAATAGCACAAATCTATCCAAGACCCATAACATACAAATATCACCCGTCACACATTAACTCAACTAGATACATTGGAGAGCAAGATTTCACAATTTAAGCAATATTATAAAATAACAATAGACACTAAACAAATTTTATCCAGTCAGGGAGGTTTAACACATTTTAACAATGTCAACGAGTGTGCAAATGAGTACATTGCTAGCAAAATAATTACGGGTATTAAGAAGCTAACATTTTGTACTGATTGAAATACTACTTAGAAGCTAGGCGGCAATGAAATCCAAATCCGTGCACAAATCAATAAACTAAAATACTCCAGAAGTGCAAGAAATATAAAACTAGAGTGCAAGTGTGGATTGTGAACAGATAAAAAGCTAGGGAAAGTGAATGAAGTTGGAACTTTTAAACCTTTGGCTTATAAAAACCATCCAATTTTCGCCCACGCAACGACATTAGTCAAGTTCGCCTACTCACTCGGTGACACGCCAACTATTTTGTTTTTTCATCGAAATTTACAGAACCTCTGGTGTTCCGGGGTCCAAACGGCGATTTCCATCGTGATCGCCAACATTGTCGGTGATTCGCTAATAATTTCCAAAGCTCGCCGTGTTTAATAGACTCCAATGTTGATGATATCTAGAGTCAAACAGTGGGTAAGATCGAATTCACCGACCTTTTTAGTGACTCGCCGACTAGATCTATTACTCGCCAATATGCACTTTTCGTTCACTCTCCACACTTCCATTGGCGCAATCAACACACCATTATTTTATCAAAGCAAAAGAAAGCAATAAGTGGTTTTGGGTTGCCTCCCAAACAACGACTTAGTTAACGTCGTGGCACGACACAAGTTCACATTTAAACCTCATTATTGGGGTTAGCATGGTATCACTCGTCAAACCCCCTGGCTGTCTCAAATTCAGGTGCGACGAGATATGACCCATATGGGTTTCTAACTGCTTGATCTAAATTGAATGAGAGGTGACGGTCTGGCTAAGGGTTGACATATCTTCTTTCATGCCTTTTAGCAGTTTTTTTAACCCTTTAACTTATAGACACCTCAACCTAAGCTCGGGAAGTCAATACACAACCTAGAACCGAACACCAAACTCAAAAGCTCACACGTTAGGCTCTAGTTTCACTTATTTGTTTCCATTAGACTATAGCTTGGTCTTACTAGATTTTTGGGTTGTTACATTACAATGATCTAAATTAAATAAATTCCAAAAACTGAAAATTCTCAACCCTAATCTAAAATATTTCACCAACCTCTAACTTAATGACTAAGCTATTGTTTAAATAGGAAATTGAAAACCAACAATAGTACAATATCACTATCTTAAATCCATGCTCCAAAACCACTAGCTAATAAAATATCTGTGTATGAAATCTTATTCATATTCAAATGAATTTCTAGACTGTGCAAAATATCAAAATGAATATTAACAAATGTAAAAATAAAATGAATACTAAAAAATGTCATTAACGTAACTAATGACATGTAAAAAATGTAATTTAACAAAACTAATAATTTAATCAAAATAAATAAATATTTGAACGTATTTAATGGGCTGTGACAAAATATAATGTAATGAAAATTAACTAATAAAAAATCCTAAATTTTGACAAATAAGGATAGTTATCGATAAACTTATTTAAAAATGCAAAAAATATATATTTTGAACTATTAAATAAATAAAACTTAAAAATTATGAATTTTGAACATGTTAGGCAAAAATTGGGTGTCAACAGATGTCCCTTTCGTTGGATATGATTGATGAGAGAAATCATGGACAAAGAAAATTGACAAACCTGATTTTGGCCGAACACATGATATTCATATAAAAGTGTGATTGGACTGTAGTGGAAGTCGATCCTCAACTAGCTTCCAAAAAGTTCCACGTTGTTTTGCGTCCTTGTTGATGTAGTCCACACCTATTTCATAATTGAGAATGCATCTTCTTGCATGTTCTTGAAAAAACAAAGATAAAACTCATTGGTAGAGAAAATATTAAAGGTAGCATCATTTACCAAATGACGAATGAAGATGATCCATCGGTAGGATCTGAATGTATGTCCATTGGTAAGACAAATGAAGATGATCCATCGGTAGGATATAAATGAATGTCCATCGGTAGGTCGAATGAAAATGATCCATCGAAAGGTTTTGAATGTATGTCAATCGGTAGGAATAATTAAAATCTTTCAACTCAAGTCTCCTCTGACTGGAACGCAGAATAGATAGGGTTCACATCCTTCACCTCTGAATAGATGCGACTTAAAGGCAAATATCTTTCAACGTAAGTCTCCTAAGACTTGAACGCGGAACAGATAGGGTGCACATCCTTCACCTCCAAATAGATGTGACTTGAATGCAAATATCTTTCGATGCAAGTCTCTTCCAGCTTGAACGTGGAATAGATAGGGTGCACATCCTTCACCTCCAAATAGATGTGACTTAAATGCAAATATCTTTCAACGCAAGTCTCCTCCGACTTGAAAATGGAATAGATAGGGTGCATATCCTTCCCCTCTAAATAGATGCGTCTTAACTGCAAATATCTTTCAATGCAAGTTTCTCCGACTTGAACGTGGAATAGATAGGGTGCACATCCTTTACCTCTGAGAAGATGCGACTTAAATTCAAATATCTTTCAACGCAAGTTTCCTCCGACTTGAACGTGCAATAGATAGGGTGCACATCCTTCACATCATAATAGATACGACTTAATTGCAGATATCTTTCAACGTAAGTTTCCTCCGACTTAAACATGAAATAGATAAAGTACACATCCTTCACCTCCGAATAGATGCGACTTGAATGCAAATATCTTTCAACACAAGTTTTCTCTGACTTGAACGTGGAATAGTGAGGGTGCACATTCTTCACCTCTGAATAGATGCGACTTAAATACTGATATCTTTCAACTCAAGTTTCCTCCAACTTAAACCTGAAATAGATATGGTGCAAATCCTTCACCTTCGAATAGATGCGACTTAAATGCAAATATCTTTCAACGCAAGTTTCCTCTGACTTGAACGTGGAATAGATAGGTGCACATCCTTCACCTCCAAATAAATGTGACTTAAATTCAAATATCTTTCAATGCAAGTTTCCTCCGACTTGAACATGGAATAGATACGGTGCACCTCCTTCACCTCCAAATAGATGCGACTTAAATGCAGATATTTTTCAACACAAGTTTCCTCCGTCTTAAAAGTAGAATAGATAGAGTGCACATCCTTCACCTTTGAATAGATGCGACTTAAATGCAAATATCTTTCAATGTATGTTTCCTTCGACTTGAACATGGAATAGATAGGGTGCACATCTTTCATCTTCGAATAGATACGACTTAAATGCAAATATCTTTCAGTGCAAGTTTTCTCCGACTTGAACGTGGAATAGATAAGCTGCACATACTTCACCTACGAATAGATGCCACTTAAATGCAGATATCTTTCAACGCAAGTTTCCCTTGACTTGAATGCAGAATAGATATGGTGCACATGTTTTAGCTCCGAATAGATGCAACTTAAATGCAAATATCTTTCAATGCAATTTTCCTTCGACTTGAATGTGGAATAGATAAAGTGTACTTCCTTCACCTCTGAATAAATGCCACTTAAATACAAATATCTTCCAACGCAAGTTTTCTCCGACTTGAATGTGGAATAGATAGAGTACACATCCTTCACCTCCGAATAGATGCAACTTAGATGCAAATATCTTTTTGAAGAATAGAAATGCAATAGCCCTCTTGGCATAGGAAAAATGCAATGACCCTCTAGGAAATGAAAAATGCTATGATCCTCTTGGCAAATGAAAAATGCAATGACCCTCTCTGGAAATGAAAAATGCAATGGCCCTCTCGGCAAATGAAAAATGCAATGGCCTTCTCAGCAAATAAAACTACAACGGCCTTCTCAGCAAATAAAAAATCCAATGGTCCTTTTAGAAAATGAAAAACGCAATGAAAAAATCAAATGATGGATGACAAAGATTTTCCACTGTAATGAGGTGGATGACTCGATGATTGTCCACTGTAACGAGGTGGATGGCCCGATGATTATCCCACTATAATGAGGTGGATGGCTCGATGATTGTCCACTTTAACGAGGTGGAGGCCTCGATGATTGTCCAACTGTAACGAGGTGAATGGCTTGATGATTGTCCAACTGTAACGGGGTGGATGGCTTGATGATTATCCACTGTAACTAGTGGATGGCTCGATGATTTTCCACTGTAACGAGGTGGATGGCTCGATGATTGTCCAACTGCAATGAGGTGGATGGCTCCATGATTGTCCACTGTAACGAGGTGGATAGCTCGATGACTATCCAGTGTAATAAAGTGGATAACTCAATGATTATCCACTGTAATGAGGAGGATGGCTCGATTATTGTCCACTGTAATGAGGTGGATGAATCGATGATTGTCCACTGTAATGAGGTGGATGAATCGATGATTGTCCACTGTAACGAGGTGGATGGCTCGATAATTGGTCTTGAAAATGATATCGACTCAATGCTTGCACCTGTTCCCTGTACTTTAAAAGGAACAATTAGTAGACACAATGTCACCTTTGCTAGCAACTTAGTCAAGTAACCTTGAGAAAAGATTCTTTAAAATGAATGAGTACAAAATATCTGATCACTTTGACACATGTGAGCAACCAACATTTTACTTTTAACCATTATGTGTTTGTTGTGACTCATGTCTTATTGGGATTTGTACGAGAAGCTGATGTCTTGTCATGACAATGTTGAAGATTTGCAAGTTGAGTTTGAACTTCAAGCAATGATAGATCATTTGAAGTTGACTATCAAGCTTCTGAGAGTACTCATTGGAATTTTTGAGGTCTTCCTAAAAAATTCTTTCCTAGTTAGAACTTTTTGGCAAATCTCAAAATGATCTTCAATCTTCACTTGTTGGAGATAGAACCTTTATTGTGAATTTTTGAGATATTCTCAAAAATTCTGTCATTGTTTTTATTACAAGGAGAAAAGAATATCACACTAGGTATATGACCGAGCCATCATGGCGACTATATATCCTATTAAGACAGGAATCGGGTAAAATGTAGTTCCTATCCTGTATATGATGAATACTATAAAGAATCCAAAACAAGATCATCAATAAAAAATGTACAATATGAACATGATGAAATAGGAAAATGATATTTCTTGTGATATTCAAAGCCTATAGACAAGATATATCACATTTTTGGGATGGACAACCCAATAGAGTAAAATAGGCGTCTCACACTAACAAGATTAACCTAACGACACTTTTTACGATGAACAACCCAAAAAAGAAAGGCAAATTCTTTTGTTTCTTTAATGGAAATAATCTAAAATAAAGAATGCTTTGGAAAATATTAAAGAGTGGGTGCTCCTCACCTCTTTTTCTTTGGTTTTTTTATTTTAAGAATAAAGAATGGTTGAGATAGTCAAATCTTCATTACAATTGGTACCAACAGTTAGGATTGCAGCTAAATCTGTCATTCTCTTTTTATATCTAAGATTGAATTCAAGGTAATTCCTATAAATTCAAGTGGTACCTGAAACATATTTAAGGATCAACAAAATGTGTTCATCTTGCTTCAAACAAAGGTTTTGAATTGTACCAATCCTCGTGTTTCAACTGCCCTCACAAAAAGAAAAGTCTTATTTCATACATATTTGAAATATTTGAATTGAGGACATTTTTTGAAGTGCACTCACACTCACAAGACTGTTCAATGCATGCAACTGGGATACCATATGCTTGGCTCTTATGTAAATCTCCACTAATATGAGAACATATGGAATGAAATCATGTAGGGCTTGTCATTGGCTTGTAAGGAAGGCTTGGGGATGGGTATGATATATATTTAGGATAAGAGTGACTTGTTCCTCCCTGAGCGTCACACTGAATTTGTACTTTTGACGATTGATATTCCTTTAGCATCAGATCTTCTTCATTGTCCTCCCTTTTTTTGACTTCTTTTGAATTCTCATTTATTGGAGTTTTTTTTATTTTTTCACCCCTCTGTTTTGACTTCTTTTGAGTCCTTATTTCTAGGAGCTTTTCTTTTATTTCACCCCTTTGTTTTGAATTTCTCTCCTCTTTTGTTGGAATAGTTTCCTTCTCTTCTTTCACTGACCTTGTATGGGTATTTTTGTCTTTATTTATTTCTTTCAACCTTTTTTCTTTCTTTCTTTTTGTTCTTTCTCTAGAACTCATTTTTGCTTCCTTGACTTTGGGAGACTTAATATATTTTGCCTTTGACAGCTTCAAACACGGATCTTCTCTTATATTCTGCACATCTTTGGTGCGCTCAAGAAGGTTGGGCCAAGAGAGGGATAGTGCACGTAAGCACTCAGAAGGATAATGGCTAAAATGTGGTTGTCCAATGAAAAGGCTTCAGTCTAAAGTGGAGAAAACTAGGGATTAATGTTATTTTGTAGGTTTTGAAAGGCACAATCGGAACAAAGAAGGCCACAATCCTTTCTTAAACCAAACATAATTCAGGATTTTGCCTCAATAAACAATCAAGCCATGTTCTAGATCAACAGTGCGATGCAATTGAATTTTGATCTAATATCTCACCGCACAATGCACATGAAACCATGACATTGGTTTTATTCATCTTGAATGCATGCAAGAGAATTTTTAAGCATCACAAAAATATAAATGAGAGGTACCAAAAGAATCTATGGTTTACCACAAAGTCTGTCCTCTCCATCATATCAAATATTTTTACATGCTCCTAATTGCATTGGTCCCAACAGAGCTGAAGACATGACTCTTACAATATATACACAATGTTTTTTTTTTAAAGAATGAATACCGAACCCAAGAAGGGTTGCCTATGTATCTCATCAAGATGAGAATCAGGTGTGCATAGTTCATGCAGATATGTCTTTGAAAATATGCACAAACTATTTTACTTTTTATTTTGAAATTTGAAAAAATGGATACCAAATCCAAAAAGGGTTGCCTACGTATCTCACCGAGATGAGAATTAGGTTCGCGCAGTTCGTACAGATATGACTATGAATATATGCATAATTTTTTTATTTTTTTAAACTTGAAAGAATGAATACCGAATCCAAGAAGGGTTTCCTACGTATCTCATTGATATGAGAATCAGGTACGTGTAGTTCGTGTAGATATGTCTTTGAATATATGCACAATTTTTTTTTTGAAACTTGAAAGAATGAATACCGAACCTAAGAAGGGTTCCATATCTTACCGATATGCGAATCAGGTGTGCATAGTTCGTTTAGATAAGGCATAAAATTATGCATTCAAGACCTTTTTTTTTTTGAAAGAATGATCACCGAATCCAAGAAGGGTTTCCTACATATCTCACCAAAATAAGACTCAGGTTCGCGTAGTTCGTTCAGATAAGGCATAAAATAATATAAAGACATAGTCATACACAGAGCAATTCTCTATACATCTAATGCCACTGAAATCTATAGTCAGGAAGTGTCTTTTGAGTGTTTAAACCAATATGTTTTGCATTCTCTTAACTGCTGATCTTTGTACTGAAATGCGGCTTCCGAATTCCCACAGTAACCACTTGTTGTTGTATTCTGTTTTGGATGTCTCTTCAAACTGTGTACTCCTAATTATTCACAAGAACTATACATTATTATCACCAACCCCGACTATTGTCGGAGACGGCTTCCATGAAAAAATATGAGAAATGTGTGAAAATAGGGCCAACATGTAAAATAAAAATAAATGATTTATCTTTTGACGTGATATTACTATCTTGTGAAATACAAAGACTCGACTTTCGTGAGTCCTCTTGTCCCTTGCGACTTCGGACAAACAATAACTTCCAAATTCTTACATAAATTAACCTCTTGCTTAAAAATAAGAAAAACTTAAAAGGTAAAAGTGTTAGCTTGTTTTTATAATGGATAATGCAAAAGATCACACAAAGAATTAATTAAACACATAAAAAATGTTTTGATTGAAGACAAACTCAATTATATCACATAGCATACAAATAGTTATCGCGCATCCTATACTAATATATGACCCTTTTGTGCCAACGGTAGGCCTACCTATCTGAAGGATGTATTACGCCATTTGACAACATTGTCCCCCAAAACACTTAGTACAAATTTTATGAATAAAACAAATAGGATTACAAAATAAGGGGAAAAAAATACAAATTATCAGTCCCATGCATGGTACTCTCCTAAACTAAGGCTTCGTGAAAGGTACTTGATCTTGAACTTTTTGTAATCTATGAATGCCAAATACTTTTGGATGGAATGGTAGCTTGTGGAGTTCCTTCTTCGACTAGAGTAAGCTATTAAATAAATCTACAACTCCTAGTGAAAATGAAATTATGTCAAATAACGTATACATCCTACAAATATAAACACACAATTATGATCGTCCGTTTAGGCCGGAGGACATTTTGGACTGAAGGTGGTCTTTCTAATGGACCCAACATGCCTGGGGTGTTTGAGTCATTTTAGGTCAATGTGCTAAATAAGTCGTCATTCTGTTTACATCCCTACTTTATTCAAATAGGGTGAAACGTTGTGGTGACTTACAAAATAATCAATTAATTCAATTTTAAAAGAATTTTAAGAAATAAGAGTTTTAAAGGAGTCGCCGCTTAATTTTAGGAAAACTAGGAAACAAATTTAAAAACTAACTAAAAATAATGTCTACAAAACCAATAGATTCTAGGTAAGGGGCTTAAGTTATTTCGAAGGGAAGGTGTTAGGCATCCTTCGACATCCACAACTGTGAGTCCCGACTGAATTCATTTTTTACAAATTGAGGACGAGAGAAAGATAATATACAAGTATAACAAACATGCAATATACACAAGTAATAAAATAAAACAATCATATATTTATATAAAAGAGAACCCTAGCCTCGCCTACGTGGCGCCACCATAATTCAGGATTCCCTTTTAAATTTATTTATTTCCAAAACTAGCATTCCTCTTTCATGAAAAATTGTGACTGTTGCGACTTTAATGAAGAGCTGCGACTTTTATGAAAAGTTGTGACTTTTATGAAAAGTTGTGACTTTTATGAAAAATTGCGACTTTTATTAAACGTTGCGACTTTTATGAAATGTTGTGACTTTTTGAAGGGTTGCAACTTTTCCAAATAGTTGTAGCATATTCGATAAGGCACAATAAACATTTGTTTACACTACCCTTTGTTGTCAATAAATAGAGCGATTTCCACTAATTTCAAAATAACAAAAAATTTGAACCTCCTCTTCTTCTTCTTCTTCTTCTTCTTCTTCATCTTCTTCTTCTTCACAATTAAATTAAATATTCTTGTACTTTGTTCCAGTTGAGTGACTCACTGACACCATTGCTCATGTTACAGATCTTGGTATGTTTTTTTATAGTTATTAATTTATACTTATGTTATTAAGGATAAATGATAAAATGTTACAATTTTCATTTTCATTATTAATGTTTGTTACTACGTAATCTTGTATGTAAGATAATATAGTGTTTAAGTTATAATGATGGATAGATTTTAAGTATTATTTTATAAACTCCATGATATTGAATTTCCGCGTGAAGCGCGGCTAATTTTACTAGTAATATAATTAACGGCCTAGGCTTTTCCTAACATCGATATATACAAAATAATGAATAAAGAATATAATACGAACTTCATTCGAATAGCTTCAATGGGAAGCAACTCCGGGTACCTGTAAAGACACTTAGTAAAAGTGTTAGTAATAAATAAAAATGAATAAATTAAATAATAACTTCAAAATAAAAATTCGTCTTATTAACATGGTAGGACATGGAAATCGACAATAATTTGTTCATCGGCCAATTTTAATATACAGTATATATAAACTTAAACTAAATTTTCGTCTTTAATATTGGGGAGGCCTCGAAAACCGACGAAAACTTCAATTTATACTAGCAATAATAACAACTAAATAATAAAAATTAAAAACAAACTCTATGAATAAACTCTAAGAGCAAAGTTTCATGACATCCTTAACAATTGAATGTAAGAAGAATCAAAATAACATCACATTTCTTTACAATTTCAAGAAGAAGCTACTGAAGAACTTTTAACATTTGCAAAAAAAAAAAAATACGAATGCTGAAAATTAATAAAGAAAAATTGAATTAAACAACTAAACTAAAAACTAGTAGTAAAATTATTTAAAAAAACTGCACACATTGAATATAGAATAATATAGAAATATCAAAATAAGATGGGCGTTGATGTCGCCATGTCGCCTCCAGTAATCCTGTTACCGATAATTGGTGCACCTCTTGAGGCTTTCGCACCTGACTCCAGATGAGAGTGCTCCACAAGGATAGCCTATCAAGGGACCCTTTTATCTCCGCCTCCCATACTTTTATTTTCATTGTATTCAGAATAATGCTTTAATATTTAGTGGGGTGAGGGCATTTGGGCCACTATTCCCCTTTTTTATTGTATTTTTTTTATTTTGAGTTTTGAATAACTGTAGTACTTTACTTCTTTTTATATTATTGTGCTCTTTTGTTGGAAGTGTGTATGTTATTTCTATTATATTTTCTCTTGATTTTGAAACCCCCATGAGTTTTAAAAATCGTGAAATGCTTGGAGTTTTCCTTAATTACAATTTGAGGATTGAATGTGTTTAATATTGATGTCTTTAATAGTACTCATGATGAGCATAGTGTAGAGGGTTGGTGTTGCGAGAATGAAATATATGTGGTTGCACTTTTCCAGCTATCTCTTTGAGTCTTTTGTTGACTCGTTGTGTTTGATGTGAGACTTTCAATTAACATCATGTGATACACTCATGATCATTTTGGGATGTGCTAAATTAGTGTATATGGAAGTGTCATGTGTGGGGAGGTCTTACTTGAAAGCTTGTATATGGAGTCCAAGAATTTGAATTGTTAGTCCAGTTGTTTGAATCTTGATGAATGTGAGACATTATATTGGGAAAAAATTGAAGAGGGAACCGAAATGTCCATAATCCTTTGTGACTACCTTGTGAGGGTGTGAATCCATGTTGGCACCATTTGAGCCTAACCTATTTGTTGGAAAAACCAAAAGAAAGCCTCTTGTTTCAAATTGTCCCTACCTTCTCACCTAAAATCCTTTCGGAAGTATTGTTATGTTTGGATAGCAAACTTAGGCCAAAAGCCTATGTTGGGGTGTGTGGAAGGGAAGGAAGAATAAAAGCCAAGTGAAGGGCAAGGAAAGATTAAATGAGACTCAACTTTGAAAGTTATTACAAAAAGAAGGAACCCCTCCTTATAAAAAAAATCATTGTGATGGAAATGCTTTCAAAAAATGAAAACAAAAAAAAAAGTGAATGAAGTAAAGGGGATTCCAAATAAATTGAGTGACAAGTCAAAGTTTGAGTTCTCAAATGAAAAAGCGAAGAAACAGAATGTGAGAAGAGGTGAAGATGACTGAATCAAAGCTTTGAAAAGGTAATGTCACTAATCAAAATTTACCATACCTTAACCTTGATCCCCATTTCAAAAAACCTTGAGATCTTGCATGAACTAGGTTATGTGATGATTGGAAAATATGGGCAATCCTATGGGACAAAGCTTGCATGTGTTTCTCTTTTGATAGAGAGAGAGAGTTGCATTGATTCCTTACACCTTTGATAAGTTTCTTTGTGAGAGCATGAAATTGTTCTTGATGTGAGGGAACATGAATGCATTTGTTAAAACATGGTCTTGCATTAGACTAGAAGCTAAAGTGAGCTTGGGGTTTTGTTTCGACCAGCTAGTCATCATTTGATGCTTTTTGATCATGATTTAGTGTAGCATATTTTTGAGAGTAGTCATGCCATACACTTGCATGTTAACTCTCTCTAAATATTATTGTAGACACCCTTATTGAGCTAATTGTGTTTTTGATTAACTTGAGGACAAGAAAAAATTTAAGTTGGGGGTGCTCACAAGGTGTAGATTTGAACTAATTTGAGTTTCATTAAGCTCAACAGTTAGTGTCCTCAAAGACTAACTTAATCCTATTCATATAAAATGTTGATGATTTGCAAGTATGAAGGCAATTGGAAAAGGCAATGGCTAAAAATGCAAGAAGAAGTCTAAACTATTCAATATTGATCACCTAACAAAGATGGCAGATCTTTAATTGAGCACGACCATGTCTAAAATGGCAATGCATAGAGTTGCTCCCAATTGCACACACAAGTGTACGTGGTCGCGCAAGTAATATAGTGGCTCTTAAAAGAACTGGATTATTGAACCCAAAGGACTTGTCAATTAGCTATTTACTAAATTATACTAGTCTAATTATTTATTTAAGAGTGCAAAAAGTGTTTGATTTTTATTTATTTATAAAGAAAAGAATGCATAAATTAAATAATAAGATTACTTAAAATGGTTGGAAAAAATGCAGGGCTTCAACATGTATAGGGTTTCATGTATCACATCTCATGCACAAATTAACTACGGTTATCAAATTATTGATTTAACAGGTTGATTTTATGATCATGGTCTCCCCACCTCTAATCGCCTACTCAAATTCATCTTGTTTTGTAGCCAAGCTAGGTGTTCATCCGGGCATCATTCCTAAACACAAATCAACTCAACTTAGTAGAAGATCAAGCTTTCTGTATCCTTGGTCTATCTACCTTAGCATCTCCCAAGTTTAAGAGTAGACAATAGATTTATTTATATGGTGATCAAGCATAAAATACTTAGATAAGAATACAAAATTAATTTAAAGTGATAACCAACATTAATTAAAAAAAAATCGATGCTCAAAAATTACCCATAGCTACAACCCCAGAACAAGGGCACTTAAGTACTGATGTCTAAGAAATGATGAAGAAAGAAAAGAACCCTAAAAAGTATTGACAACTTTATACTTGATGCCCTATGATTCCTCCCCTATATCATCAAAATAATTATTTCTATGGACTATTTATAGATGTAAAAACCCTAACTAAAATAATTAAGTCCAAAACAAATTAGGAATCCAAAATAAAAAGGAATTCAATTTCTTCTTGAACTGTGCCGCCTCAATTCTTTTGTTGCTTCCACCATTCTTTTGTTGCTACCGCCTTCTGTTGTGACATGTGGCAGCAGTTAGGCGCCGTTCACAATTCAATTTCATTCTACAACACTTCATATATATTTATATATTATTTTATTCAATTTAATCTATCAAGCTGCCTGATTGATTTCCTTCTTCAACCTTCCATCTTTAATTCGTTTTAGCTCCAAACTTCTTCAACTTTACACCAATTTACTCCTACATATAAAATATACTATTTAGCACAATCAATATAATACATGCTCAAAGAGGATAAATACAAATACTAATGGTGATACAAATAATGATAAGAAAATATATTTTTGGCCTCACATCAACACCCCACAATTAAACTTTTGTTCGTCCTCGATCAAACATTAAAGCTCAACTCAAAAAATCTTACTAGGATTGTCATCACTATGGTTATTAAAAATAATTAGGCCATATACCAATTTCAAAACATCAAGTACACTTTGTAATCATTATGCAAGACATCCAAATAAACAACAAACCTCTAACCTCCTAATCTCAAGGAAGGACTTTTAACTCATCAAATTTATGTTTTTTCCCCTACTCTCATCAAAGAAAGATAATAAAATCACCTATCCATCATGAAACAAGTACCCTCACAAAAAGAAATAGTCCACACACTCAATTCAAAAGATTGAATATAAATTAAGAATTTAGCATAAAAGAACGACTCATACTCAGAAATAAAATACATATATATGCACAAAGAACCATAGGCTTGCCCATTATGTACATCTGCACTAATTAAACATGTTTGAATAGAATCAAATAGGAATTTAACATGTTGTAATGTAGGCTAGAGGACAGGTAGGAAAACTATATAATAGTGAATTACACTTCCTTAAGCACTTTGTACTTTAAGACTTTATCACCCATTATTCTCTGCTCTTTATTTTCAGCCCTTTCTTCAACAATTATTTCACAAGTAATTATGATCATCTCAAGAATGCTTCAATCATTTTTTTTTCATGTCACATTCTTTTGTTCTTCTCTTTTTTTTTTCACAATCTTTCAAAGAGGGCTTTTTAAGAACTTTGTAGCTATCATTGATTACCTTTTCACTCAACCATCCCTTTTTCTTGCAGAATTAAAAATTAGAATAAGTCTATGCTATAATGCTCAAGGAAACAAGGTGCAAAAACTAGGGATTCAACAAAATATTTTAGGGCAAAATATGGCTACCAACAAAATGCTAAAGGCTCAAAAGGGCTAACTAGTGATATAATATCTGAAAAGGCTAAAATTTACCAAACAAATCAATGAAAGCCTATTTTCATCTCCTAAACAAAGCAATACATTTTTTTTTGCTTCAATAACATGCAGGGCAATTTTTAGACTAAGATGCAAAAAATGGAATAAACAAATTCTCACCACATGCATATGGCACAAGTATCAATCAAGATGGATCAATTCCACTTCTAAGAGAGACACAATCATAATAAACTATAAAATAAAATAACCTATATACAAAGTCACAACCATGAGCTTACATGTCAAAAAGTTTGCAATTTCCTTATCAATCAAGTATTCACAAGAAAGTACTAATAAAAAATTAGGCCTAAATAACAAGTATGAAAACACTCAAAAGGGTCTTTTCTTTCTCTAAAAAAACATAAAAAAAACTTATTCCTAAAAAAATAAAAGATACTCGGTTCAAAGGGACTATCCTCAGAAAAGAACCAAAAACAAATGCCAAGGAACCCATCCTAAAAAAGAAAAGACTAAATAAAACAGTAAAAACTAGGAATTCACTCGCACACCCCACGCTTAAAAAAATTCTATGTCCCCAAAGCATCAAATAAAATTTAAAACACGGGTTAGAAAAACTCCCTAAGGCCTTTAGGCCTAGCTAGTAGCATGTTTTCTTAATTTTCATCATGGGTCGTACGCACCCCACACTAAAGCTAAACCGTGCTCATTCGCTTCTGTTAAAGATCACGTGTTTTAGATTACTGTCACTTAGATTTTTTTGTTAATGTTTTTGAATAAGTCTCCTTGATGTTAGGAGTTTAATTAGTTTCCTGATTTGTTGGTTTGTTACCAGTTTTTTAGCATTTTTTTCAGAATTATTTTTCTATTTTACTTGTGTTTATATCAAGCTTAACTAAATTAATAAAGTTCTTTTCATTTTTACCAAAAGAGTTGTGTGCAATTCACCAACAAATTGGTATCAGAGCAGTCTTCTTAAAGGATCTGTGAGGTTAAAATGGAAGGAGATTCAAGTTTTTCAGTTGCTGCATCACAAATCTTTGATGGAGACAATTATCAAATATGGGCAGTTCTTATGGAGACTTACCTGGAGGCGTAGGATCTTTGGGAAGCAGTAGAAGAGGATTACGAGGTCCCTCCACTTCTAGCAAATCGTACTATGACATAAATCAAAGCATAGAAGGAAAAGAAGACAAGAAAATTAAAGGCAAAAGCTTGCCTATTTGCAGCTGTATCTCAAATGATCTTCACACGAATAATGTCCCTCAAAATAGCAAAGGAAATATGGGATTACCTCAAGGCTGAATATGCAGGAGATGAGAGGATTCGTGGAATTAAAGTCCTGAATTTGATTAGGGATTTTGAGCTGCAGAAGATGAAGGAGTCTGAGTTAGTGAAAGAGTATTCTGACAGACTTCTCAGCATTGCCAATAAGGTGAGATTGCTTGGCTTTGAGTTAAAAGACTCTAGGATTGTTGAAAAGTTGCTGGTAACTGTTCCAGAGAAGTTTGAAGCCACCATTGCTACTCTGGAGAACACCAAAGACCTGTCAAAGATCTCTCTTGCAGAGCTCTTGAATGCTTTACAAGCACAAGAGCAAAGAAGGTCTATGAGGCAAGAAGGGGTGATTGAAGGTGCCTTACCTGTCAAGCATCAAGACAACAGCAGGTATAAAAAGAAGAAAAATTTCAAAATCCAATCGACAAGTGGAGATTCATCTGGAAATTATCAAAAGATAAAATTAGGAGGTGCCAAAAAATCCTACCCACCTTGTTGCTATTGTGAGAAGAAAGGTCATCCACCATACAAGTGTTGGAGAAGACCTGACGCCAAATGCTCTAAATGCAATCAACTTGGACATGAAGCTATGATCTGCAAAGTCAAAGGTCAGGTGCAAGAAGTAGATGCACAGGTAGCTGATCAAGATGAAAAAGATCAATTGTTCGTGGTCACTTGTTTCTCAGGCAAAGAATCAAGTGAGAGCTGGTTGATTGACAGTGGGTGCACAAATCATATGACATATGACAAGGAGCTCACCGAGGAATTAAGAAACACTGAAGTCAAGAGAGTGAGGATTGGAAATGGTGAACGCTTGGAAGTCAAGGAAAAAGGCACAGTAGCTATAACAAGCTATGAAGGTACAAAATAAGAAACACTGAAGTCAAGAGAGTGAGGATTGGAAATGGTGAACACTTGGAAGTCAAGGGAAAAGGTACAGTAGCTATAACAGGCTATGAAGGTACAAAATTTATTTCAGATGTTTTATTTGTACCTAAAATCGATCAAAATCTCTTAAGTGTTGGTCAGTTACTCGATAAAGGCTATAAAGTGTTGTTTGAGAATAAGCAGTGCTTGATTAGAGATGCTAGTGGCAAAGACTTGTTCAATGTCAAGATGAAAGGAAAAAGCTTTGCTCTAAATCCGATGGAGAAAGAGCAAATGGCCTTTAAATCCAGAGCTAGTGCCACTGAGATTTGGCACAAAAGACTTGGGCACTTTCATCATCGAGGATTGCTTCAGATGCAGTCAAAGAAGCTGGTTGAAGGATCGTAGACATTGATGATGACATGCCTCTCTGTCGTGCTTGTAATTTTGGGAAGCAACATAGACAACCCTTTCCTAAACAAGCATGGAGAGCCTTGAAAAAGTTGCAGCTGGTTCATACTGATCTTTGTGGTCCCCATCAAACACCATCATTGAATGGTAATCTCTATTACATTGTTTTTATTGATGATATAAGAAGAATGTGTTGGATCTTCTTGTTAAAGCAAAAGTCAGAAGTTGCTGGTGTATTTTGGAAATTCAAAGCCAGAGTTGAGAATGAAAGTGGATGCTTGATTCAGACTATAAGATCTGATAATGGCAAGGAGTACATTTCAGAAACTTTTAATAAGTTTTGTGAAGAGGCTGGAATTGAACATCAATTGACAGCACCATACACTCCTCAATAGAATGGAGTCAGTGAAAGGAGGAACAGATTCATAATGGAGATGACGAGATGCATGCGTCATGAGAAAAATCTTCCAAAATGCTTTTGGGGAGAAGCAGCAAACACCGCTGTGTACTTACAAAATCAGATTTCAACAAAAGTTGTGAAGGACCTGACACCATTTGAAGCTTGGTATGGTTACAAACCTTCTTTAAAGTTCCTTAAAGTATTTGGCTGCCTTTGTTTCACTTACATTCCACAGGTGATAAGCTTGACAAAAAGGCAGAAACCGGTATCTTTGTTGGGCATAGCCCTATATCCAAAGCTTACAGAGTTTTTCAACCACACACTGGTCATGTTATTGTAAGCCGAGATGTTCATTTTGTTGAAAATGAGCAATGGAATTGGGAAGACTTGACCAAGGTGAACCAGATTTCTAATGCACCAAACAATTTAATCATTTGTAGCGTGTTAGAAGAGCCTAAAGATGAAGGGCAAGATGCTTTGGCTGATGATGCACATGTCAGTGGTACAAGGTTGCTATCTGATATTTATCAAAGGTGTAATGTAGCTGTTTATGAGCCTGCAGGGTTCCATGATGCAAAAGGCAGTCAACATTGGATGGCTGCAATGCAGGAGGAGCTTTCGATGATAGAGAAAAACAAAACCTGGGAGTTGGTTGATCGACCTGTAAACAGAACGATAATTGGAGTAAGATGGGTGTTCAGAACAAAACTAAATCCCGATGGTTCAGTTAACAAATTCAAAGCAAGACTTGTTGCGAAGGGATATGCACAAGTCTTTGGAGTTGACTATTCAGAAACATTTGCACCTGTTGCAAGGCTTGACACAGTAAGACTATTGCTTGCTCTTGCTGCTCAAAAGAATTGGAAAGTGTTCCAGTTAGATGTTAAATCTGCATTCTTAAATGGAGTCTTGCAAGAAGAAATTTTTTTCGAGCAACCTGAAGGTTTTGTAAGCAGAGGCAATGAAGATAAAGTCTACTTGCTGAGAAGGGCTCTATACGGCCTGAAACAGGCTCCGCGAGCATGGTACAGTAAAATTGATGATCATTTGGTAGGGTTTGGCTTTCAGAAAAGTCAATCTGAACTTACACTGTATGTCAAGCATGAAGGTACAAATACCTTAGTCATTTCTCTTTATGTAGATGACTTATTAATTACAGGAAGTAATCTTGAGCAAATTAACCAGTTCAAACTGGAAATGAAAAAGGTCTTTGAAATGACAGACCTTGGTCTGATGTCATATTTTCTTAGCATTGAGATCAAGTAAAGCCAAGATGAAGTGTTTATATGTCAAACAAAGTATGCAAAGGAGATACTTAAAATATTTCAAATGGAAGATTGCAAAGCAATGAATACTCCAATGAATCAAAAAGAGAAGCTGATCAAAGATGATGGTGCTGCCAAAGTTATTGAAGTTGAGTTCAGGAGTTTGGTAGGTTGTCTGATGTACTTAACAGCAACCAAACCTGACATCTTAAATGATGTAAGTATTCTTTCCAGATTCATGCATTGTCCCAATGAGACTCACATGAAAGCTGCAAAGAGAGTCATTAGATACATCAAGGGGACCTGGAATTATGGAATGAAGTTTTTAAAGCACAAAGAAATGAAGCTAATTGGTTTCTCTGACAGTGATTGGGGTGGCTCAATTGATGACATGAAGAGTACATCTGGTCACTGTTTTTGCCTTGGATCAAGCATGTTCTCTTGGAGCTCAAGAAAGCAGGAAATTATAGCTCAATCCACTGCTGAGGCAGAATTTATAGCTGCAACAGCTGCAGTTAATCAAGCTCTTTGGTTAAGAAAAATTCTCGTTGATCTAAATTTAGAGCAAAAACAAAGCACTGAGATACTAGTTGATAACCAAACTTCCATTGCGATCTCTAATAATCCATTCTTTCATGGAAAGACTGAGCATTTCAACATCAAGTTATTCTTTGTTCGAGAAGTTCAAAAGAGTGGTGATGTGACACTCTATTACTGCAAATCTGAAGATCAAATTGCAGATATCTTTACCAAACCTCTGCCACTTAGCAAGTTTGAAAATTTCAGGAAGAAGCTTGGAGTTTGCAGCATCTAAACAAGGAGGAGTGTTAAAGATCACGTATTTTAGATTGCTGTCACTTAGTATTTTTCTGTTAATGTTTTTGAATAAGTCTCCTTGATGTTGGGAGTTTAATTAGTTTCCTGATTTGTTGGTTTGTTACCAGTTTTTTAGCATTTTTTTCCGAACTATTTTTCTATTTTTTGTATTTATATCAAGCTTAACTAAATTAATAAAGTTCTTTTCATTTTTACTAAAAGAGATGTGTGCAATTCACCAACAGCTTCAAACTTTTGGGTACTTAGACTTCCCCTAATCTTCAAAAAAGATGTGACACTAATAAAAAAATGTGACACGGTACAAGTAAGTTCACCACTTTTCTTTTAAATTTGAACTTATGAATTGTAACCCTAACTTTGTATCTATTTTTCTACTTCTCTCTAGGTGTGGATGTATAAAGATATAGGAACCAAGTAATTTATGTGGCATCTTGCACTTCTTGACCCTTATTTGAGGAATGTCGTTTTGTCTACGTGAACTAAAAAACTTTAGGACATAGGGGACTCGTTCCTCAACTATACAGTCATCCATTAGTTCAAATGATATAACAAAGTGTTTTGAATAAGATTCAACTTGCCTCAACTCCAGAGCAACATTATTTACAATATTCTCACTTTTGTACTCTTTCACAAATGTGGCATCTTTAAGAAAATTGTGATTGCATTGTATCTGCTCCTGTTTTAGATCCTCAATTTGACTTCTAAATGCCTTTTTAGTATCACAAAACTAATAATTGGATTGTTGAGTGTCAAACACAACAACCTTTGCATTCAATTTATTGCTTAAGTTCTGATTATGCAAGAAAAAACATATCAACATCTTAAATGTGATATTCGACCCCGACTCTTCGTTGGGTTTTTTATTGAATACGAGAGCGATCCCTTTTAAATGGTTTTGAGGAGGACATTTGAGCATTATCAAAAATTGTACCGCTGCCTGATAAATGCTCGACCACACCTCATCAAATACTAGGTATGGGCGATCGTAATCTAGTATAAAACCCAACAAAAGGTTGGGGTCGAACCCACACAGAGAGGTACAAGTTCAAATTCAATTACGAAGATATGAATGTGATCTAATTGGTGATAGGAATAAAAATTATCAAAAATATGTAGTTAAATTGAAAGGGGTAGCAACAAATGTCAGATGGGGGGATTGGTTTGTCTATTAACAACTAAAGTGATTATGAAATCAGGAGTTTCAACAATATTGAGAGGACTTGTCAGGATGTGATCGATTATAGGCTAATTAAGTTATATGGGTAATTGAAATTTAATAATAATTTTCTGAATCACTGTGGGTAGGCTAGACTATGAGTGCAATAGTTTTCTCTCGACCAACTATTACGGTTCAGGCGAGTTCTCTTGAACCTCGACGAGCTTAACTCTACAAAAAAGCCCAAAACCTTATTTTATGTACTTTCTCGAGCTAGATAGGAATGAGTTAGTTAAGATTCACTCTCTCGAGCTAAACCCATAACAACCCACACACTACGATCATCAATTAATAGGTTTGGCTTTAGAAACTCTCTCTCTCGAACAAGCCCAAAACACTCAACTAAAATTGTATTTGCAACTACAATTCATGAATTACTACTCAACTATCAATTAAACCCACATTAAAACAACATTTAAATTATTAAACAATAATACCTATAAGCTAATTACACAAATAAACACATGATCACACCCTAAGAATTAGGGTCTTAGCTACACATCATAAAAGGAGAAAAACAATTACCAACTATATTAGTCATAAGTTAGGTCAAAGCTTCCAAGCCTTTACAATGGTCTAAAGTAAATAAATTCCAAAACCCACATGCAAATACTCAAATTTAAGCCTCAAAAGCTTTAAAGTCTACAATGGAAACTTAAAAACTCAGAGAAAAACTCAAAATCTCAAACTCAAGGAATCAGAACTCTAAGAACTTCATTTAAAATTTCAATTTATATTTTCCCAATTTTTGGCCTGAGAGGCCATCGGGCGAAATAAGTTGTGCCTTGCCAATGTAATCAGCGAAATTTTTGAGATTGAGAACTATGTCATTCCACAACGTTCAACAAGGTGCTTCTAGGGATGCAAACCAAGTCTTTACTTTTGTTTTTATCACTTTCACATAACATGCATTGTGAGTGCTGGTTTGGAAGAAAATTATTGGTTTAAAAAGAAGCAGACGAGATGCCAGAACAAAAATGACAATGCGCCGAAGGCATTGTGCGGACTCATTCTTGTCTACCTTATGTGCTTGAACATGTTGAAAAGTGTATCATCAAAATTGGTAATGAGAACTCCAAAGGGCAATCCGCCGAGGTGCACTATGCGGACTCCATCGGGTCGGCCAAATTAGCCTCTAGGTTTGGTGTTTGTTCAGGCATGTTCAACGAGCTTGAGCTCCAATTGGAGATTCGTTGACCACGTTAGGCGACGTTAGTCCTGACCACCGAACAGGCTTGACTTAGAAAGTCCAATGGTCTTTTAAAATACAAAAATGAAACCCTTTGATTTTCACAAGTCTTTTTATTTCCTCTCTCTTCCATAGCTTCTTCTTTGTGATTTTTGAGCCATTAGTGTGTGATTTCAAAGTTTCACGAGTTTGTTTGCTTGGATTTCTCAATTTGTGCTCCTACTGAGATTGGTTTTCAAATTTTATTGATATTGTTTAGCTTTAAATTGCTTATTAGGTGTATGCTTGAAGCCATTAACTGTTGTTGTGTGATAGATTTTTATGGGTGGCATCTTGTTGTACGATTTGAACTGTACCTATGAGATATTTTAATGTGTGTTCCTATAAATTGCAAACCTTGATTGTGTAGGTTGAAATTTTAAATTGAACTGATAAATATTCTTGCTCTAAGTCTAATTCTATATGGGTGAAGTCTGATTAGCCCAATGTTGACCCAATTGCATGATTTTGCCAGATGATAGACAGGGTGACTACTTTCTAAAGGGATCATCGTTAATTCATTCCATTCTTAGCAATATCTTTGGGATATTTGATTACCCATGATTAAAAAAAATAAATAAGTGGATTTTAATGTTGGGGAAAATAGTATTTGTTATATGTGTCGGGTTAGTTGTAAATAATTAGGCACTGGGCTAATCACTTCTTAATATGTGGCTTGTCTTAGCTCGCAAATAAGGTTAGGTGACTCTCCAAATAAAACCAAGTTTGTCTTCTTTAGAGTATATATGAACTTGGGTACTGAGTTAGACAGAGATTGTCCTCCTCCTCCGAAGAAACAAAAAAGGCATATCCATCAATGAGACTTCTCGTGCTAAACAAGTTAATCCTCAGACACCTATCAGCGAGGGTAAGAAAGTGACAAATTATATCGCCACCAAGCAGGTGAATGTTACCTCCACATTAGCGACGCCTCCAAGAAACCTAATGCCTTCTTCCTGTGTTTTATCAATAATAGCTCCAAGAGTCATAATTAGGCTAAAGGTAGAAGGACAACACACTATTTTGGAAGAGAGTAGACTATATGGGAAGCGATCAAATTTCACAAGTTTGAGCAATTCACTAAAGCAAAATGACCTTATGTGCTAAAGTTGGTTAGGGAGTTCTACAATGTGTATGCTACTGTAACGACCCTAAAAATGAATAAGTGAAACTAGAGCCTAACATGTGTGTGTTAGAGTTTGGTGTGAAGTTTGGTGGTGCTTTATGTTGTCCCGAGCCATGGTTAAGGTGTTTAGGGGTTAGACGTCAAGGTACGACCCCCCAAGGACTACCCTAAGGGTCCTTGAGGAGGACCCTAAGTCTAAACCCCAAGACCCCAAGGAAACCATGAGGCTGCCCAAAATGGGGTGACTTACGGAAGGGGTCCACGCCTCGTAGGTCCATCCATGCTCCATGAATAGCTTCCGTAGGTCAAGGGACCCCAAAACAGGCCACAACAATGAATGAAGAATGGACAGTACGTCTCGTCAACCCATCCACGGTCTATGGATGGGGGTTTGTAGATGGCACCTGTGTGAGTTGTCTAGAATAGGCCAAGGTAAAGTCTAATTGGTAAATTGTTTATTAATTATTTTAATGGTATGGATGGTTATTTTAAGTATATTAAGATATTTTAAGATTATTAAAACATGATTAGACCTCATTATTTCAAGTCCTCCAAATCAAAACCCTTGCCTCCCAAAAAGTCCTCTCTAGAAACTCCATTGGAGATCAAGGTCAAGATCAAGCTAGGGTTGGGAATTTCAAGGTGTTTCTCCTTCAATTTTCGTGGGGAATCAATAGCAATCTATGGTAGTCTTGATCCTTGTCTAACTTTTCATTCAAGGAGCCAATTCAAAGGTGATATCAAAGCATGAAAAAAATCTAGGGTTTTACTCAATCTCATGGGTTCTTCCATCAAACATTTTCAAATGGTTTCTAATGACAAATTATGATTGTGTTGATGTCTAATTGATGATTTATGATGAAAATATTCTATGATCCCATGATTTCTCTCAACTCCTAAATTTTACCTTATGAAGTGGGTTTGATGATCATGAATGAATGTTGATGGATTATGCCTAAATTTATTTAGATTGTTGAATTGTATTATTATTCATGCCTAATTGTATTAATTAATGGTTTGTTGGTGAAAGTGAATTCATAGTCCTGAAAGGGAATGTTTGACCTATTTACATGTTGAAGTAGAATTGTCCATGAGCTATTGATCCACTTGAAAGGTGGAGATACTTAATTACTTTGTGGATTGTGATCATGGCCTTGAAGGCATAGTTTGATAATTGAAGTATTATCATGATATTATATATGTGAATGTGATGTGAAGGATTTGCCTGTGATTTCAATTATAGAATGATGATCTAGTATAGACGGTAATTGTGTAGTTGATAGTATATTCTCAATTTACACTCATGAATGATGATGATTGAATGTGAAAGGTTTCTACAATGTAATGTTGTATCTTGAATTGGAAGGCTTAGTTGCCCGCTTCTTGATAGATGAAAGCTATGTTGACTATGATCTCTTGAATTGGTAGGCTAAGGCATCCTTTTCTTGTATTGATGAATGTGATCATGAATGAAGTATCTTGAATTTGTAGGCTTAGGCATCCTCCTCTTGAATAATGAATGTATCTTGACTTAATGACTTAATGATCATGAATCGGTAGGCCTAACGTTGGTAGCCCTTTCATAAATGACTAATGAATGTGTTGATAACATACAAATTGTAGACCTATGGTTGGTAGCCTTCTATAAATGACTAATTAGGTAGTTTAGGTTTTGTCTTGAACTGGTAGAGTGGTGGCGGCACTTTATGATGAGTCTAGAACCCAATGTGAATGTAAACCCTTGATACGGTAGACCTAATAGCGGTGGCCCTTTCATGTGTGAAATGATGAACCTTGTATCGGTAGACCTAAATGTGGTGACCCTTCTTGGAAAGTCAATGAGCTATCCTTAATGTACCTTGAATTGGTAGACCTAATGGTGGTGGCCCTTTCTTGTGTAATGTACCTTGGGTCGGTAGGCCTAATGTTGGTGGCCCTCTCAAGTACAACAATGTAATGTGAATGAACTACTCTATGGCAATGGAGGCTAAGCACCGAGTGGATATAGCTAAGATGGTGTCTCTCCCAATGTTAGACTAGAGTCCAATGAACATCTTTCTTCTCCCATAACTATGTGCCTACATAAGATGCTTACTAGTTCTACCCTTGGCAATTAGAACATCCTTTTTCGGTGTGGGTCACACGACACTTGATTCCATGATTTATCTCTCATGGTCTAAGTCGTTTAATGCCTATTCCTATCATGTGAGATGTGCATTATGGTTTCTTGATGAGTTCTATGAAGCATGGGTGGTTGTATGGGATGCCATCCATGCATTGCACGAGTAGGCTTTGATAGGGTCATAGTGAGTTCTCTAAGTCTTAATGACTATTGTTTGAGTGTCCTCCTAGGAAGAAGTTAAGGAGAATGTTGATCTAATGTCTAATGAATGAAAGTTCTCTAAATGATTTTATTGAGTAATGTTGACTCTTATATGCTTAAATGAAATGATGCATGCTATACTTGGATTGTATTATGAGTTACTTCCTTGTCATGACTTTTGAGTGTGAATGTTCCTTCTCTAGGGTGACTTCAAAGGAGTACTTTGTGTGAGTAGTAGTATGAGATGATACTTGCACATTGCACAAGTATGACTTAGAATTGTCTTAGATGTTTGTCTTAATGTGATGGTGTGTCTCATGTATTGTTTATGTCTCTTATATGCTTTATTGTGTAAAAGTGGAAATGATGAATGGTAAGTTCACTTTTGGTGACCTTAAGTGGTGCCTTAGTGTGGGTGGTTGTATGGGACGCTATCCGTACATTGCACAAGGTATAGCTTGAAGGTTACTTGAGATTAAGGCTAACAGTAAAGGTAAAGGTTTACATGTTGATCTTGTCCAAATGTGAAAAAGTGACTTGATGGTTGGTTGTGACTTATATTATGCCTCTTTTATCAATGTTCTTGAAGTTTTACTAAAATCCATCTATCATGACTTCCAAAGAAAATGTCTATTTTAAGCATGTTTTTGCATGGCTTCCATACTTAGTACATCTAATGTGCTAACCCATATTTCTTCTCCATATTTACCATAGTGTAGGGTTTTGAGATCTTGGTGTTCTATGCTTGAAGGATAGGTTTCTAAGGTGCTTGAAGATGAAGACTTGTTGAGTCCTCATAGTTTCGAGGACAAAACCCATTATGTTCCTTTTTGTGTCTTTTAGTTTATGTTAAGCTTTTGTATGGGCTAAGTCCCATGTTGTATTCAAAGAGTATTTAGATGGCTTGAGACAAAGCTAGAAGTCTTCCGCTTGCTTTTATGAAATATGTTTTCAATTGTAAAGAAAGTTTCAAATTCCTCTCTATTTTCCTATGTTCTTATGTTTGAGAATGCTATGAGGCTTGTATGAGACCTCTTCGGGGTCGAGCACGCCGTGTTGCATCCAGGGTGTACCCCTGGGTCGTGACAAACATGGTATCAGAGCACAAGATTTTGGAATGGTCTTAGGATGTCTCAAACCACACTTAGTAGAGTCTTGTTCAAAATGTGAAGCATGCCACATTATGAATAGGAGGCTATTGGGTGTTAAGAAAGTTTCACTTCTTCATTCTTCAAGTCGTGCCATAGAGTTTAGCTCTATAATGTCTCACTCTTGTTCCTTATGTGATGGTCATTAGAGTATGACCCTTGAAAGGTTTATGTTATTTGGGTTGAGGGAGATAAAAGGTTTGTTGTGATGCCAACTATGGCTATGTGACTTAATAGATTGATATGATATATTGTGGTGTTGACTTTACTGTGAATAGGTTGCTTTATGATTATATGTGTTGTTGGTAGAATCCGACTTAGTTATGATGAGTTTCGAGGTATGTTGAAAGAGTTGATGAATTGTGGTGTGTGAGTGATGCCTTAAGAGGTGTGGTGAAATTTGAAAGAGCTAGTATAAGCTTTTTCCTAAGTGGGAGAAGTATGAGGAGTAGTAAGGTTGTATGAGAGTTTCGATATCCTTACCTCTTCCTTTATATGCCTATTCAAGCCTAAGACAAAGAGTTCCTTTTTGGCTTGTTTCATGTTTTTGGAGTCATGTGTGATATTGTGTTTCCATGGTCTCCTTATGTTATGGATGTTCTTAATGAGTTTATGTTTGAATGAGAAATTGAGTTTTCATGAATTATGTTCCTCATGATTAATGTGCATTTAGTATGAGTTACTTACATGCTTCATAAGCTTAAATGTTGAACATGCCAAAATGTGCTTTTGAGTGAAATTGCATAATTTGCCTTTTAATGTTATAATGAGCATAATATGAGTTGGAGAAGGAAGTTCCTCCAATGAAATGAAGAATGCAAAGTTTTGATGCATAATGAGTTTGTAGATGTAGTTCCTACCTTCTTGAATTGCATGGATTATGTTTGAGCTTATTAATATGGACTAATGTTTCCTCCTAGTTTGTGCATTGTTTATGATGTTGCATGATTGATGCGCTGCTAGACTTGAGTCTTTACCCCTTAATGTGTTTAAAGTGTCATTCGAGGATGAATGTTCCGAAGTGGGGGATAATGTAACGACCCTAAAAATGAATAAGTGAAACTAGAGCCTAACGTGTGTGTGTTAGAGTTTGGTGTGAGGTTTGATGGTGCTTTATGTTGTACCGAGCCATGGTTAATGTGTTTAGGGCTTAGACGTCAAGGTACGACCCCCCAAGGACCAACCTAAGGGTCCTTGAGGAGGACACTAAGTCTAAACCCCAAGACCCCAAGAAAACCATGAGGCTGCACAAAATAGGGTGACCTACGGAAGGGGTCCACGCCCCATGGATGGCCTCCAAAGGTCAAGGGCCCCCAAAACAGGCCACAGCCACGAATGACAAATGGATAGTACATCCCGTCAACCGATCCACAATCCGTGGATGGGGGTTCGTAGATTTCACCTGTGTGTGGTGTCTAGAATCGACCAAGGTAAGGTCTAATTGGTAAATTATTTATTAATTGTTTTAAGGGTATAGAAGGTTATTTTAAGTATATTAAGATATTTTAAGGGTATTAAAACATAATTAGACCTCATTATTTCAAGTCCTCCAAATCAAAACCCTTCCCTCCCAAAAAAGTCCTCTCTAGAAACTCCATTGGAGATCAAGGTCAAGATCAAGCTAGGTTTGGGAATTTCAAGGTGTTTCTCCTTCAATTTTCATGTGGAATCAATAGCAAGGTATGGTAGTCTTGATCCTTGTGTAACTTTTTATTCAAGGAGCCAATTCAAAGGTGATTTTAAAGCATGAAAAAAAATCTAGGGTTTTACTCAATCTCATGAGTTCTTATATCAGAATTTTTCAAATAGTTTCTAATGACAAATTATGATTGTGTTGATGTCTAATTGATGATTTATGATGAAAATATTCTATGAACCCATGATTTCTCTCAATTCCTAAATTGTACCTTACGAAGTGAGTTTGATGATCATCAATGATTATTAATGGATTATGCCTAAATTGATTTAGATTGTGGAATTGTATCACTATTCATGCCTAATTGTATTGATGAAAGGTTTGTTGGCGAAAGTGAATTCATAGCCTTGAAAGGGAATGTTTGACCTATTTATATGTTGAAGTAGAATTGTGCTTGAGGTATTGACCCACTTGAAAGGTGGAGGTGTTTAATTACTCTAGGGATTGTGATCATGGCGTTGAAGGCATAGTTTGAGGAATTGAAGTATTATCATGATATTTTATATGTGAATGTGATGTGAAGGATTTGCATGTGATTTCAATGATAGAATTATGATCTTGTATAAAAGTTAATTGTGTAGTTGATAGTATATTCTCAATTTACACTCATGAATGATGATGATTGAATGTGGAAGGTTTCTATAATGTAATGTTGTATCTTGAATTGGCAGGCTTAGTTGCCCTCTTCTTGATATATTAAAGCTATATTGAATGCGATCTCTTGAATTGGTAAGATAAGGCATCCTTTTCTTGTATTGATTAATGTGATCATGAATGAAGTATCTTGACTTGGTAGGCTTAGGCATCCTCCTCTTGAATAATGAATGTATATTGACTTAATGTCTTAATGATCATGAATCGGTAGGCCTAATGTTTGTAACCCTTTCATAAATGACTAATGAATGTGTTGATGACTTAGAATTTTGTAGACCTAAGGTTGTTAGCCTTCTATAAATGACTAATGTAGTATTTTAGGCTATGTCTTAAATCGGTAGACCTAGTGGTGGTGACCCTTCATGATTAGTCTAGAACCCAATGTGAATGTAAAACCTTGAAACGGTAGACCTATTGTTGGTGGCCCTTTCATGTGTGAAATGATGAATCTTGTATCGGTAGACCTAAATGTGGTTGCCCTTCTTGGATATTCAATGAGCTATCCTTAAGGTACCTTGAATCGGTGGACCTAATGGTGGTGGCCCTTTCTTGTGTAATGTACCTTGGGTCTGTAGGCGTAATGTTGGTGGCCCTCTCAAGTACAACATTGTAATGTGAATGAACTACTCCATGGGAATGGAGGCTAAGCACCGAGTGGATATGGCTAAGATGGTAGCTCTCCCAATGTTAGGCTAAAGTCCAATGAACATCTTTCTTATCCCATAACATCTTTCTTACTAGTTCTACCCTTGGCAAGTAGAACACCCTTCTTCGGTATGGGGTCACACGACACCAGATTCCATGATTTATCTCACACGGTCTATATCGGTTAATGCCTATTCGCATCATGTGAGATGTGCATTATGGTTTCTTGATGAGTTGTATGAAACATGGGTGGTAGTATGGGATGTCATCCATGCAATGCACGAGTACGCTTTGATAGGGTCATAGTGAGTTCTCTAAGTCTTAATGACTTTTGTTTGAATGTCATCCTAGGAAGAAGTTAAGAAGAATGTTGATCTAATGGCTAATGAATAAAAATTCTCTAAATGATGTTATTGAGTAATGTTAACTCTTATATGCTTACATGAAATGATGCATGCTATACTTGGATTGTCTTATGAGTTACTTCCTTGTCATTACTTTTGAGTGTGAATGTGTCTTGTGTAGGGTGACTTCAAAGGAGTACTTAGTGTGAGTAGTAGTATTGGATGATACTTGCACATTGCACAAGTATAACTTAGAGTTGTCTTAGATGTTGGTCTTAATGTGATGGTGTCACTCATGTATTGTTTATGTCTCTTATATTCTTTATTGTGTAAAGGTAGAAAGGATGAATGGTAAGTTCACTTTTGGTGACCTTATGGTGGTGCCTTAGTGTGGGTGGTTGTATGGGTCCTATCCATACATTGCACAAGGTATAGCTTGAGGGTTACTTGAGGTAAAGGCTTATGGTAAAGGTAAAGGTTTATATGTTGATCTTGTTCAAATGTGAAAATGTGACTAGAAGGTTGGTTGTGACTTATATTATTACTCTTTTATCAATGTTCATGATGTTTTACTAAAATCGCATATATCATGACTTCCAAAGAAAATGTCCATTTTAAGCATGTTTTTGCATGGCTTCCATACTTAGTACATCTAATGTGCTAACCCATATTTCTTCTCCTTTTTAACCAAAGTGTAGGGTTTGGAGATATTCGTGTTCTATGCTTGAAGGATAGGTTTTTAAGGTGCTTGAAGATGAATACTTGGTGAGTCCTCATAGTTTCGAGGACAAAACCCATTATGTTCCTTTTTGAGTCTTTCAGTTTATGTTAAGATTTTGTATGGGCTAAGTCCTAATGTTGTATTCAAAGAGTATTTAGATGGTTTGAGGCAAAGTTAGAAGTATTTCCCTTGCTTTTACGAAAGACGTTTTCGATTGTAAAGAAAATTTTAAATTTTTCTCTATTTTCCTATGTTATTATGTTCAAGAATGCTTTGAGGCTTGTATGAGACCCCTTCGGGGTCGAGTATGTTGTGTTTCATTCAGGGTGTACCTTTGGGTTGTGACAGCTACGCCCTGCCTATGAAGAGAATGAGGATTGTCTGGAAGGCCCTTGAAGATGTAAAAATGTGTTAATAAGAGGCATTGTAACGCTGATACGATAATCGAAGTCCTTGGCACCAAAAGCAACCTGGCTGATAGAATTTACATCCAGCTAAAGTTCAAATTGAATATCCATAATGAATGGCGTGCACCCTTTATTTCAGATGCTTCCCCTCCATGGTAGGTTGAAGGAAAGCAAATTAAGAAGAAAGACATGAATAGAGCATGTCACCACTGGTTTGGATTCATCGCTAGAAATCTGATGCATCTTAAAATGAGTTCGTTCTTAGGCTTCCTAAAGCACTGTTGGTGGGTTGTATCATTGATGAGATTGAGCTCAATACTGGGTAGATCATTGTCGAAGATATGCTTTTGAGTCATGGAAAGAGTAGATATCTCCCCCGTTCCCACTTCTTAAAACTTAGTTATGCAAGAGAGCATGAGCTCCTTTTAAGAAGAAGCTGCAACCACCAGACATGATACTCTTGGTTGATCTCAACAAATTACTAGCTAACGCTAAAAAACCTACATCTTGTATAGAGCGGGCATGTATTTCTATATTGCGCTTCTTCCTCCTATTGTTGTTGGTGCTTCTTATGTTGTTCCTAATAGTAGTAGTGTTTCTATTTTGGTGATTTGAGACCTTCCCCTACTCTTATCGAGCGTACCCCATTGACCCAGACAATGATTTATTAGATGGGTATCCTTGCCCGGTCGATGAATGATGACTCATACATCCCAAAGATCATTTATCAGGCCATTGAAAAGGCCTTAGCTCCGTTAATATAAGGAGCGATTAAGTGAGTGGGATTAGTTGGGAGTCATAGAGTGAGGTTGGATAACCTCACAGTAAGGTTAGAGGCCTAGTAGAAGGCAAAGGTTAGCTATGGTGTACTAGACACCATAAGGGGCGAGCTTGCTACATTGTGAGTGGAGGTAACCCAATTGCAGTCTACAAACATATATATGCTATGGGGTGATGTTCCCCTACCGGATGTACCTGCCTCTATGCCAGAGTTGCCTAGTACTGAGCCTCTTCCCACTTAGCAGCCTGAGATAGCTGCAAGTGTTAGTGCTATTGATAATGATAGTGAGAGGGCGGAGGATGAGTTGGTCGAGGAGATGGACAAGGAGAAGTTGAAGAGTAAGGAGCATGGGATTGCTCAGAACCTGAATGAGATGTAGGAGACTGAAGAGGTCATTCTTCAAGAGACAGTGGAGAGATCCCTTTAGGAGACATTAATGGTTGGCACTAGTGGAGTTATTTCAAGACTCCTTTATCCCTCCGACTGGTGAGATGGGCATTTATGGCGTTGTTCCGCCTCCAGTAATCCTATTGCCGGTAATTAGTGCACCTCTTGAGGCTTTCGCACTTGACTCCAGATGAGAGTGCTCCACATGCATAGCTTGTCAAGGGACCCTTTTATCTCAGCCTCCCATACTTTTATTTACATTGTAATGAGAATATTGCTCTAATTTTTTAGTGGGGTGAGGGCATTTGGGCCACTATTCCCCTTTTTTGTTGTATTTTTTTAATTTTGAGTTTAGAATAACGGTAGTACTTAACTTCTTTTTATATTATTGTGCTTTTTTTGTGGAAGTGTGTCTTTTGTTTCTATTATATTTTCTCTTGATTTTGCAACCCCATGAGTTTTGAAAATTGTGAAATACTTGGAGTTTTCCTTAATTACAAATTGAGGATCGAATGTGTTCAATATTGATGTCTTTAATAGTATTCATGATGAGCATAGTGTAGAGTGTTGGTGTTGCGAGAATGAAATATATGTGGTTGCACTTTTCCAGCTCTCTCTTTGAGTCTTTTTTTGACTCATTGTGTTTGATGTGACACTTTCATTGAACATCATGTGATACCCTTATGATGTTTTTGGGATGTGCTAAATTAGTGTATGTGGAAGTGTCATGTGTGGGAAGGTCTTACTTGAAAGCTTATGGGTGGAGTCCAAGAATTTGAATTGTTAGTCCAGTTGTTTAAATCTTGATGAATGTGAGCCATAATATTGGGAAAAATTCAAAGAGGGAACCCAAATGTCCATAATCCTTTGTGAAGACTACCTTGTGAGGGTGTGCATCCATGTTGGCACCATTTGAGCCTATCCTATTTGTTGGAAAAACCAAAAGAAAGGCTCTTGTGCCAAATTGTCCCTACCTTCTCACCTAAAATCCTTTTGGAAGTATTGTTATGTTCGGATAGCAAACTTTTGCCAAAAGCCTATGTTGGGGGGTTGTGGAAAGGAAGGAAGAATAAAAGTCAAGTGAAGGGCAAGGAAAGATTAAATGACTCAACTTTGAAAGTTATTACAAAAAGAAGGAACCCCTCCTTATAAAAAAAAAAAAAAAAAAAAAAGTCATTGTGATGGAAATGCTTTCAAAAAATGAAAAAAAAAAAACAGAAGAGAATGAAGTAAAGGGGATTCCAAATAAATTGAGTGACAAGTCAAAGTTTGAGTTCTCTAATGAAAAAGAGAAGAAAAAGAACTTGAGAAGACGTGAAGATGATTGAAACAAAGCTTTGAAAAGGTAACGTCACTAATCAAAATTTACCATACCTTAACCATCAGCCCTATTAAAAGCTTTAAAAAACCTTGAGATCTTGCTTGAACTAGGTTATGTGATGAATAGAAAACAATGGCAAATCTATGGGACAAAGCTTGCATGTGTTTCTCTTTTGAGAGAGAGAGAGTTGCATTGATTCCTACACCTTTGATAAGTTTCTTTGTGAGAGCATGAAATTGTTCTTGATGTGAGGGAACATGAATGCATTTTTTGAAACATGGTCTTGCATTAGACAAGAAGCTAAAGTGAGCTTGAGATTTTGTTGCGACCAGCTAGTCATCATTTGAAGCTTTTTTATCATGATTGAGTGTAGCATGTTTTTGAGAGTAGTCTTGATATGACACTTGCATGTTAGTTTTCTCTGAATATTATTGTAGACACCGTTTTTGAGCTAATTGCAATTTTGATTAACTTGAGGACAAGAAAAAATTTAAGTTGGGGGTGCTCACAAGCTGTAGATTTGAACTCAATTGAGTTTCATTAAGCTCAACAATTAGTGTCCTCAAAGCCTAATTTAATCCTATTCATATAAAATGTTGGTGATTTGCAAGTATGAAGACAATTGGACAAGGCAAGGATTGATGTTTAAAAGAATGACTAAAAATGCAAGAAGAAGTCTAAACTATACAATATTGATCACCTAACAAAGATGGCAAATCTCTAATTGAGCACGACCATGTCCAAAATGGCAATGCATAGTGTTTCTCCCAATTGCACACGCATGTGTACGTAATATATTGGCTCTTAAAAGAACCGAATTATCAAATCCAAAGGACTTGTCAATTAACTGTTTACTAAATTAAACTAGTCTAATTATTTATTAAAGAGTACAAAAAGTGTTTGATTTTTATTTATTTATAAAGAAAAGAATGCATGAATTAAATAATAAGATTACTTACAATGATTGAAAAATTGCAGGGCTTCAACATGTATAGGGTTTCAAGTATCACATATCATGCATGAATTAAATACGGTTATCAAATTACTGATTTACAAGGTTGATTTTATGATCATGGTCTCCTGAGCTCTAATCGCCTACTCCAATTAGCTGTCTAATTACAACGCAGAGCAGACATAGGCTGTCCTAATTGGCAGGCATTTATATTTCGTCCTGTTTTGTAGCCAAGCTAGGTGTTCGTCCGGGCGTCACTCCTAAACACAAATCAACTCAACTTAATGGAAGATCAAGCTTTATGTATCCTTGATCTATCTACCTTAGCATCTCACGAGTTTAAGACTAGACAACAAATTTATTTATATGGTGATCAATCATGAAATACTAAAATAAAAATACAAAATTAATTTAAAGTGATAATCAGTATTAATTCAAAAAAATCAATGTTCAAAAATTACCCATAGCTACAGCCCCAGAAAAAGGGCACTTAGCTACTAATGTCTAAGAAAACAAGAAGAAAGAAAAGAACACTAAAAAGTATTGACAACTTTATACTTGATGTCCTATGATTCTTCCTATGTCTCCTCAAAATAATTATTTCTATGGACTATTTGTAGATGTAAAAACCCTAAATAAAATAACGAAGTCCAAACAAATTAGGAATCCAAAATAAAATGGAATTCAATTTCTTCTTGAATTGTGCCGCCTCAATTCTTTTGTTGCTTCCGCCATTCTTTTGTTGTTGCCGCCTTCTATTGTAACACGTGGCAGAAGTCATGCGCCGTTCACAATTCAATTTCATTCTACAACGCTTCATATATATTTATATATTATTTCATTCAATTTAATCTATTAAGTTGTCTGATTGATTTCCTTCTTCAACCTTCCATCTTTAATTAATTTTAGCTCAAAACTTCTACTTTACACCAATTTACTCCTACAAATAAAATATACTATTTAGCACAATCCATAAAATCCATGCTAAAATAGGATAAATAAAAATACTAAAGGTGAAACAAATAATGGTAAGAAAATATATTTTTGGTCTCACATCAACACCCCACACATGTACTTGTGTTCGTCCTCGATCAAACATTAAAGCTTTACTCAAAAAAATCTTACTAGGATTCTCATCACTATGGTTAATACAAACAATTAGGCCATATATCAATTTCAAAATATCAAGTGCACTTCGCAATAATTATGCAAGACATCCAAATAAACAACAAACCTCTAACCTCCTAACCTCAAGGAAGGACTTTGAACTCATCAAATTTAAGCTTTCTCCCTTACTCTCATCAAAGACAAATAATAAAATCACCTATCCATCATGAAACAAGTACCCTCACAAAAAGAAATAGTCCACACACTCAATTCAAAAGATTGAATATAAATTAAGAACTTAGCATCAAAGAACAACTCACACTCAGAAATAAAATTCACATGTATGCACAAAGAATCATAGGCTTGCCCGTTATGTACATCTCCACTAATTAAACATGTTTGAATAGAATCAAATAGGACTTTAACGTGTTGTAATGTAGGCTAGAGGACGGGTAGGAAAACCATATAATAGTGAATTACACTTCTTTAAGCACTTTGCACTTTAAGACTTTATCACCCATTATTTTCTTCTCTTAATTTTTAGCCCTTTCTTCAACAATCATTTCACAAGTAATTATCATCATCTCAAGAATGCTTCAATTATTTTTTTTTATTTTTTTTATTTTCAAAGGATTTTATTTTCATGTCACATTCTTTTATTCCTCTCTTTTTTTTTCACATTCTTTCAAAGAGGGATTTTTATGAACTTTGTAGCTATCATTGATTACTTTTTCACTCAACTATCCCTTTTTCTTTAGAATTAAAAATTAGAATAAGTCTATGCTATAATGCTCAAGGAAGCAAGGTGCAAAAACTAGGGATTCAACAAAATAATTTAGGGCAAAATAATGCTACCAACAAAAGGCTACAAGATCAAAAGGGTTAACTAGTGATATGATATCTGAAAAGGCTAAAATTTACCAAACAAATCAATGAAAGCCTATTATCATGTCCTAAACAAAGTAATACTTTTTTTTGCTTCAATAACATCAGGGCAAGTTATAGACTAAGATTCAAAAAATGGAATAAATAAATTCTCACCACCTATGGCACAAGTATTAATCAAGATGGATCAATTCCACTTCTAAGAGAGACACGATCATAACAAACTACAAAATAAAATAAGCTATATACAAAGTCACAACCATGAGCTTACGTGTCAAAAAAATTGCAATTTTCTTATCAATCAAGCATTCACAAGAAAGTACTAATAAAAAATTATGCATAAATAGCAAGTATCATACCACTCAGAATAATCTTTTCTTTTCGCTAAAAAAACAAAAATAAACTTATTCCTAAAAAATAAAAGTTACTCGGTTCAAAGGGACTATCCTCAGAAGAGAAACGAAAACAAAAGCCAAGGAACCCATCCTGAAAAAGAAAAGACTAGATAAAACAGTAAAAACTAGGAATTCACTCGTACACCCCACACTTAAAAAGATACTATGTCCCCAAAGCGTCAAATAAAATTTAAAACACGGGTTAGAAAAACTCCCTGAGGCCTTTAGGCCTAGCTAGTAGGATCTTCTCTTAATTTCCATCAAGGGTCGTACGCACCCCCACACTAAAGCTCAAACGTGCTCCTTCACTTCAAACTTTTGGGTACTCAGACTTCCCCTAATCTTCAAAACAATACAAAAAAAATGTGACACTAATAAAATAAGAAGTTACACTACTAATTGGGTTGTCTCCCAATAAGCGCTTAATTTAATGCAACGACACAACACAAGTAAGTTCACCACTTTTATTTCAACTTTGATCTTATGAATTGTAACTCTAACTTTGTATCTATTTTTCTTCTTCTCTCTAGGTGCGGTGGTATAAAGATAAAGGAACTAAGCAATATATGTCGCATCTTCCACTTCTTGACCCTAATGTGAGGAACATTGTTTTGTCTACGTGAACTAAAAAACTTTAGGATGTAGGGGACTTGTTCCTCATCTATACACTCATCCATTAGTTCAGATGATATAGGGAAGTGTTTTGAATGAGATTCAACTTGCCTCAATTCCAAAGTGACATTATTTACAACATTCTCACTTTTGTACTCTTTATCAAACGTGGAATCTTCAAGAAAATTGTGATTGCATTGTATCTCCTCCCATTTTAGATCCTCAATTTGACTTCTAAGTGCCTTTTCAGTATCACAAAACTCATAATTAGATTGTTGAGCGTCAAACACAACAACCTTTGCATTCAATTCATTGCTTAAGTTCTGAGTATGCTAGAAAAAAACATATCAACATCTTGAATGGGCTTCATTTTTCTATCTATAATGCATGACATCATATATATGACTCTCCTACGACACTCTTCATATTACTCTATTAATTTCCTGCAAATTTCAATACTATCAAAGGAACAAAGATTACTAGCATCATCATGAGAGGGTTTTGGAGTAGGGTAGCAAAATACAGTACAACCAACCCACAAACCACGACAAAATTTACAGGACAAAGATGGTGCACACAATTGTCCCTCGGGAATATAATGACATTGTTGCCAAAAGTGAACTCCTTTGCAATAAGCACCAGGTCTTACCAAATAATTCTCATTCCTGTTCATCCCAAGAAGAGTATTAATTAATATAAAAAATATGTGTCAAAATAAATAAACAAATAAATAAATAAATAAAAAGAAAAAGTATAACCTAGAAGAATAATTAATTTCTAAGTCCCCGACAGTGATGCCAAAAACTTTTGCTCCCAATTGCACACGGTGTACCTGGTTGCGTAAGTAATATAGTGGCTCTTAAAAGAACTGGATTATCGAACCCAAAAGACTTGTCAATTAACTATTTACTAAATTATACTAGTCAAATTATTTATTTAAGAGCGCAAAAAGGGTTTGATTTTTATTTATCAAGAAAAGATTGCAGGAATAAAATAATAAGATTACTTACAATGGTTGGAAAATTTTAGGGTTACTGCATGTATAGGGTTTCATGTATCGCATCTCATGCATGAATTAACTATGGTGATCAAATTACTAATTTACAGGGTTGATTTTATGATCATGGTCTCCCGACCTCTAATCGCCTACTCCAATTAGCTATCTAGCTACATCGTTGAGCGGGGATAGGCAGTCCTAATTGGCGACCATTTATACTTCATCCTGTTTTGTAACCAAGTTAGGTGTTCTTTCAGGCGTCACTCTTAAACACATATCAATTCAATGTAATGGAAGATCAAGCTTTCTGTATCTTTTGGTCTATCTACCTTAACATCTCCTGAGTTTAAGAGTAGACAAGAGATTTATTTATATGGTGATCAAGCATGAAATACTTAAACAAGAATAGAAAAGTAATTTAAAGTGATAACCAACATTAATTCAAAACAACCGATGTTCAACAATTACCCATAGCAACAGCCCTATAACTAGGACACTTAGCTACTAATGTCTAAGAAAAGAAGAAGAATGAAAAGAATCATAAAATGTATTGACAAAATTATACTTGATGCCGTATGATTCCTCCTTTATCTCCTCAAGGTCATTATTTATATGGACTATTTATAGATGTAGAAAACACTAAATGAAATAACTAAGTCCAAAACAAATTAGGAATCAAAAACAAAAAGGAATCCAATTTCTGCTTGAAATGTGCCACCTCAATTCTTTTGGTGCTGCCGCCATTCTTTTGTTGTTGCCGCCTTTAGTTGTGAGATGTGGCAGCAGTCTTGCGCCATTCACAATTCAATTTCATTCTACAGCACTTCATAAATATTTATATATTATTTTATTTATTTTAGTCCATTAAGTTGTCTACTTGATTTTCTTCTTCAACCTTCCATCTTTAATTCGTTTTAGCTCCAAACTTTTTCAACTTTAAACCAATTTACTCCTACAAATAAAATATATTATATAGCACAATCCATAAAATCCATGCTCAAAAAGGATAAATAAAAATACTAAATCTAAGACAAATAATGATAAGAAAATATATTTTTGGCCTCACATCACTTAACACTTTTGTCTATCAAATAAGGTCGGCGGAATTTAGTACTAAAGGAAACAAAAAAGAGCATAAAACAATACCTACTACATTAAATCAAGACACAACTCCATTTTAGCACCCCTTAGATCTTAGGGTTTCAGCCAACCATCACAAAAAGTAAAGAAATTATATCTTCTATCAAAGCAACAATGGGTAACTTGAAATCAAACAATTATAAGTAAACCCACCTTGGATTCAACTTCAATTTATCAAAATCAAACACCAAATTGTAAAACCACAAAATCTTGAAAAGTGTTCTTTAAAGATAGTGTTCTAAAACTCTCAAACTCTTCGCAAAAGAGAACTTTTGGAACTCTAAAAAAACTGTATCATTTTGGCTATTTATACTTTCCCAAAATTTGGTCCAAAGTCCATTCACGACTGACTTTGTGATGGTAGTCAGGCTCGCCAAACCCGTTTTATCTTCAAATCCATCAAACTTTCTTTTTTGAAAGAATGATCCCATAAAAGAAAACTAGGGCCTAAAACCCTTTCAATTAGAATTAAAATATAACAATAAATCAAACATTTGATTCTAATGAGTCGGTTAAATACTTCTTCATCAATGGCCTGGAATAATACTAAGATTAATATAATAGGAATGAAAATATTAAATGCACAAATAACATTTGAATAGTCTATCATCAATTAGACAAGAATCATATTAAGACATAAGTAGAATCTAAATTATGAAATCCTCTACTAATTTAAGTGGCTAGGACATATTCCTAGCTCACTCCAACTAGCTGAAAACTAAGTAACCATAGAAAAAGAACGATAAAGGTCATTCTTGATGAAAAAGGACCCACAAAGGTTTTTTTATCAGAAATAGTACTATTCGCGGCCCAGATGTTGAAAGTTAGACCCTATATTATCAAATAATATTGGTAGAATGTTTGTGTTTAGTAATTTGAATGTAATGTGTATAAGAAGTATTCATAAATAAATATTAAATGTAAAATATACTGAATTTGTAGAACATGTTTATGCAAAGACCAAGTTAAATAACAGGAAGCTGAGATATACTGAACTGAAACACATAAGTACTAGGTCCTGCATTAAATCTCGGTATGACAATAGGATATACTAAAAAAGGCATAAGCCATGTGAGCTACTACATGGAGTTTAGTATATTTCCCTAGCACACGCCGAGGTACGGAACTAGATAACTAAGCTAATGTGGATCGACTCAGCAAAAGTCTATACAGACTAAATCTACAATGGGACGTCATTATGGGATCTAAGGATTGATACTAAAGATCCACGATGCTGACCAGAGTCCTTCGTCCCGAAAGTTGCTTCGTGATATGAATATTCTCAACGGAAACATGCATATAACTGGAAACAGTAATCTAATAGTAATGAATCATACTATAAACTAATAAATACTGGGTAGCTCATAAATAATGTAGTTGAAAATCTACTGAGAAATACTATATCTGATAGCATTTAATCATGATAGTCTAACACTCTAGCATATTTGAAAGACGCTTCATCTGAAATCATCTAAAACCATTAAATCATGATAATATGAAACATGAATTTTGGAATAATGATTTTCTAAGATATGAAAATAATTGCATATTAAGGGTCCATAAAAGGACTATTGAAAAAATAGAATTAAAATTGAAATCATCCAATTGAACGCTAATCAATATAAAGAACAAAAAACTGTCAAGAATTCATAAAGATCCTATAAACCCTTAGTTTCTAGAGATCATTAACTTTTAGAATTAAGGTTTTCTCGGGACTAAATGGATTAAGGGATACCATTGATGAAATCCCTCATTTCTAAAATAGAAACACTTGGTTGATTCCTTCGATAAATACTTGAAGCTTTGAAGCCTAATTCCTTTGAAAGAGAAGACTTAAGAGAGAATAAATTTAATTTGGTATAGTTAGGAGTTTATGAGAGGTTAGGGTCACTTGAAATAAATGAATTCCACATAGAATAGTGCAAACAACGTAGTATAGGGATTAAAATAACAAGAAAAACACCAAAATGACCCTCACTAAAATCTATCAAAGGTCATCTAGGGATGCCCTCTGTGGATCAATGAATAATCTATCAACCGTAAAAGGGTCTAATGAAAGTAGATGAAGTTTTCTAGGATTCTGACATCCAAAAATACAAACCAATATATGGCATGCAAAAGGTTATACGACCCATCATTCTAGTCCATAAGATTTAGGAATTTTTTGAGTTACTGAGGTTTCAAGATGTGGGTCAATGAGGCCTTTCTATTGTCCGTGAAACATTGTACGACCCATAAACCTATTCATCTTGTTCAAGTCCTAATTCAAACTTTTTGATGTTTGGTCAATGACAAAGTATTCGAACCATACAAAAGATTATGCCCCATCATAACGCATCTTCCTAAAGTCATATCTATCGACCCATCTACAGCTCGTGTTTCCTTCTATGGCCCGTTAATGGTGTCTATGAAAAACAATTTTTTGAAGACTTCATATTTTTTGTACTACTCATAGTCTGATCTGAGCAAGGAGCATTTGAGATGTTACAATATCTCCTTCTTGAGAAGATTAGTCCTCTAATGGAGTCTAATAAGGTTGCAAAAGAGAATGGATAGATTTACAATCCAATAGTAAAGGTTAATCACTACTAACAGAAGAAGTAACTAAATCCAAACTAATACATAAGATTAAACAAATTTCATGAAAACACATGCACACTACGACATGAGAATAACTGAAAGGAATGAATGTGAAAGAGTACTAAGTGGAAATTATTACCTCACACTAAAATGAAACCAGAATAAAAATGATGGGGATACTTGGACATCATATTTATTTTGGTTTCCCAAGTAGCTCCCTAAACTAACTGATTGCAAAGGACCTTCACTGAAGTGACTTTGGAAATTCTCAACTTATGACCCTGATGGTCAAGAATCTCAACTAGGACCTTTTGTAAAAATGTCTTTCTTTCTCACTGAAACTCTCTAAAGAAAATACTGAAGTTTGATCGACATGCACTTCTTCAATGAAGAAACATGAAACAATGGATACGCATATACCAAATCTGAAGGCAAATCAAACTCATAAGCAACATTACATAAATGCCTTACAATCTATTAAGGACATACATAAAAAGGATTGGCCTTTCATTTGTTTTCAAGCCTCAAAATACCCTATATAGGTTAAATAATCATATAAACCCAATCATCAACATCAAATTCATGATCTCAAATCCTCACATTGCATAAGATTTTTGTATACTCCAGGTCGTTCTCAACCTATCTTTAATAAGTCAAACGTTCTCTTTGGCCTCATGAACTGAAACAAGCCCTATCAAGGTAACTTTGCTTATATCAAACAAACTTATAGAAGAACTACACCTCATACTATAGAGCACCTCAAACAGAGCCATATGAATACTAGAGTGGTAAATATTTTTACAGGCTAATTCAATAAAACAAATAAGCATTCCAAATACCTTTAAAATCAGTCACACAAAATCTTAACATATCCTACAAGGTCTGAATGGTTTGCTTAGCCTAATCATCTCTCTATAGGTGAAAAATTATGCTAAGCTTACCCTAAGTACCAAGACTATTGTGAAACGATCTCAAAAATTTAGAGGTGAAATAAGTACCATATATGAGATAATGGACAAAGATACTCCATTCAATTTCACCAACTCCTAAATGTAAACTCTAGCATAATCCTTGGTTGAATAGGAAGTATTAACTAGAAGGAAATGAGCTTAGGTAGTCATTATGTCTAAAACTACTAAAATAGAGCCATATTGATGATGTGTGTTAGCAAAATCTATTGTTAAGTATATATTCAATTCCTCCAACATCCAAGTAGGAATACTAATAGGCTAACTCATACTGCCTATTTTCTAATGCTCAACCTTGACTTGTTAGAAATTTTGACACTTAATCACAAATCTCCTAATATCCTTTTTCTTTCCATTCCGCTAATAGATTTTCAATAGATCACGGTACATCATAGTCTTCTTGGTGATAAGAATAACCAGAACTGTATGATTCTTATAGTATCTTCTGTCATAACCCAACGACATTTGGAATAAATAGTCGACCCTGATAACGAAGCATGCCATTTACCACTTAGGCGATAACGTCAATATTTTTTTTAGAACTACTTTCTTGAATTCAACCAAAGTTTGATCATCATCCTCGTTTGCCTTAATATGCATCACAAGAGATAATTTTGTCCCATTCTGAACAATAACTTCACCATCCTCTGAATCAACCAAATGAACACCCAAGAAAATAAGTTTATGAACCATATGAACTAACTTTTTTTCTCATCATCAAGGTGGGAAGCACTATTCATGGACAATCTGTTAAGACCATCGATGACTTCATTGACTTCAACCAAATGGAAAAAGAAAATATGTCATAATCTTTTAACAAATCAAGCCGTATTCTCCTACAGAGTTTTAAGTCCTTTTGTTTAATCACATACTAAAGACACTTATTATTTATGAGCACATCCACAAGAACACCATAAAGATAGTTCCTTAAGAACATCAGGCAAAACACTACTGCTGCAATTATAAATTATGATTAAGGTAATTACTATCATGAACTTTGCCTTGGAAGCATAAGTTTTGACCTTACATTTTTGCATCAACACATAACCTAGGCGAATCTAGAGGCATCACTATAGATCACAAAACCTTCTAAACCTTCTAGTAGTGTAAAAAGAGGGTGGAAGTAAGTCAAGTTTTAAACGCTTGAAAACTCTTATCACAAGCCTTGGACAACTAAAACATTACTATTTTCTTAGTCCATTCAGACAAAAGAGAAGTTATATAAGAAAATCAATCAACAATCCATCTGTAGCAACTAACTAAACATGAGAAACTCTTAATAACTGAGGGAGAAAGAGGTGTAGGTCAACTCTTAGTTTCTTCATTCTTTTTAGGATCAACTTGAATGTCGTTTCCAGAAACTATACGACTAAGGAGTGCGATGGACTTAAAAAAAAATTGCACTTACTGAAATTATCAAATAATTGATGGTCCTTAAGAATATGAAAAACAATCCTTAATTGGCATTCATGCTTTTCCTCACACCGAGAGTAGATAAAAGCTCCATCAATAATGATAATAACAAACATACCCTAATACTTGTTGAAACCTCTATTCATCAAATCCATGAAAGCTACAAAAGGATATTCTAGTACAAAAGACATAACAACAAAATCATAGTGTCCTTATCTAGTCCTAAAAGTTCTTTGGACTGTCACATTCTCTGACTCTGAGCCGATTATAGCTTGATCTGAGGTCTATATTCGGAAAAAAAGATAGAACCCTGATGTTGATCGAAAAAGACATCAATCCTTGTGATGGGATACTAAATCTTGATTGTGACCTTATTCAATAAACTATAATTAGTTCATATTTTGATTGAACCATCTTTCTTGCGCAAGAAAAATAACCGGAGCACCTAATAAAGCTCAAATTACTCACAAAAACAATTAAATCAATAATCGATCTCTAGAAATATAAATACCAATAGTAGAGTCGTGTCGAATACCACATTGAGTGATATAAATCGAAGAGTTTAATAAGGAAATTAAGATGCAAACCAATTCATTGGAGCAATTAGGAGAAATGGGTTGATGATTCCATAAAATTTAAGAAAAGGGTTTTAAAATCAATTATCATAATTCATCTATAACAGGGTTTAAACAAGTAAGAGATGATTGAGGGGTGTGCGAGTTAGTACCAATATCAAATAGGGGTACAAGTGTCTGCTCAACAATGCTAAATAATCATGGATAGTCTGGGTAATCATAAAAGACACAAATAATCTTTCAATCTAAATTTGTCATATCATAGAATCTCCTTCTAGTCTCATCCATGTGTAGATACAAATATACCCAATACCTTACAAAATCTCTTTTCAAGATGATTTTCCTATTAGAAATGAAACTATAATTTCTCTTTCAAGGAAACTACAACAATAAAATCAAATTATCACGTATTAAGCTATTTACCCACTTCAATTAATCTCTTTCAACCATTAATAAAAGATCTAAACTAGGAATAAGTTTCGAACCTAATCCCATAAATTGAACCCATGCGAAATTTCTCAAATACATGTATAAAGAACTGCAAAATAGAACAAGATACTACACCCAAAAATTTAGATAACACCAACTCCATACTCATATCCCCAGAATTCTTGTTTTAGCCAAACATTATAAAAGTGAAAAAAATTATACCAAATATGTTTTCAACCATCAAAGTGTTAATAATCAACAATAATCTTCAATACCCACTTTTAATTAAAGCCTTAATTATCAATTACAAATTGTTCAAAACCCCAAAACTAAGAGGAAAGTAAAGTTCTAATTCAGATGTTCCAAAGTTTCTTCCAAAAGGATAAAAGATACATTTTCTCTATCTTTTAGGCTATTTATAATTTCCCCAAATATTAGTTCCAAAGTCCATGTGTGACCAGATTGGGGACATTAGTTATGCTCACCTACTCGATCGGTGGATCACCATTTTATTCCTCTACTCACCATTCTTTAGCTTCAAGCTTTATGTGTTTGAACAACATGTAAAAAAGTAGATTAAATCAGCCATTCACGTTCGGCAATTTGTCGATGACTATTTTTTTTGTCTATTTTAGCCTTTAGTTTTTTTCAACCTTACGTCTTTTAGGCGATGAAATTTTTAGCTCTCCCAATTGCTTCGGTGAATCACCATTTGAACATTAATTCATCGACTTGGCTTGATTAGTTTCCTAAGTGAAAACTATCATTTTAAGTGAGGTGTAAAGCTGTTAGGGGATCCGCCCACAGTGTTAGGTGATACTTAGTTGGGAGTATTCACTCTTTTCAATGTTTTGACCTCTTTCTCGTGGATCCATCCTTGCATTGTCCTTTAAGCTTCATAGGTGCAAAACAACGAAATATCATCATATAAGGACATAAATCTACATTGAGGACACTATTTTTGAACTAAAAGACTTCAAATGAGTTAAACTCTCAAACTCATCATCAATCCCAACTTACACTTTTTCTTGTCCTTCAGTAAATCAAGAACACAATCAATTCAACAATGGTGTCTAGAACAGTGCTCAATGCAAGTTACCTTGCAAGAGCTATCACAAGGCTACTATCAAGTGTATGCAATATCTCAATTATTCTCAAGAAGCTTCAAATGATGACTAGCCAGTATCAATCCAAGCACAACCACACTAATGTTCCATTATAATGAAAAACCATGCTTAAACAAAAGCATTAAAGTGTCTTCATAGCCAAAACGATTCCATGTTAACAAAGCACATCAATAAAGAAGTTAGGAATCACTACAACTCTCACTTTCTGAAAGAGAAATATATGCAAGCTTCATCTATAGGTTTTCCCATATTTTCCAATCATCATAAAGCCCAATTTAAGCAATCTGAAGGGCCTTTTCAGGTTTGTAATGGGGCTAACTGTAAAGGTATGATCAAATTGGATCACTGACTTCACCTTTTTAAGGTATTGTTGCACTCATTGTCACCTCTTCTCAAGTTATTTTCGTACTTTTGATTTTGAGACTCAATCCTAAAAAAAAAATCAACTCATTGGAAACCAATTTTATTTCATCAAAACATTCTTTTTAAATCCCTTTAATGCTTTTACTTTTTTTATAAGAAGGGGTTCCTTCTTTTTGATAAAAATATCAAGGTTGAGTCTCACCTTCCTATCTTTCTTTTTCACTTAGCTGTGTTTCCTCCTTCTTTCCACACCCCAACTTTGGCTTTTGGTCTAAGTTTGATATTTAAGCAAATCAATGCCTAGAAAATCATTATGCGTGAGAAGTTTGGGACATATTATTGGTTCAAGAGGCTTCAACTAGCCTGACAACAACCGGTACGGGCTCAAATGGTTCGAAGATGGTTGCACACCTTTACAAGGTTATCACAAAAGGTATAAACATTTTTGGTTCCCTCTCAAAATTTGTTTCCAAGATCATCTCTTGCATTCACCAAAGCTAAATAATTAAAGTAACATGGCAATTCTAGTAATCTACAAGCATACTTTCAAGTAGGATCTCACCACACACGTCACTTCAACCACAATCATTTTACACAACTCTACACAATTAAAAAGCTTATGTGTGATGTTGATTGCAAGGCTCACATTAACCGGACCTAGTCAACACAAGATTCTAAAAGATCATTCAAAAGTAGAGCAACCTAGAATTCCTCTTGCAAGACAAACACAAACACATTTCTAATTAAAAGCACTATACAAAAGATCAATCTTGGTCAAGAAGTAACATCAATCATTTCATCAATCCAAAAATCTCAGGGCAATATATAGAGAGAAAAAAATTAAATCAAAACTCAAAAACAACCAAATGAAATAAAATTAAATCTAATAAAAACATAGTACTAGAATCTCAAAATACAACCCAAATAGTAGTATCCTTAATGTTAAAAAAAGTATGGGAATGAGACTGGGTGAAAACTCCCCTTGTAAGGCTGTGCATGTAAAGAACTCTAGTGTTGTGGCTCGATATGAGTAACATTACCTCACACATCAGTGCCCAACACATCTAGAGGAGGATTCGGGAGAGTACATCAACCAAGGCATCAGTACCCGACACATCATGAGGAGGGTGAGTGGAATTTGAAGGATAGACCCAACTATTTCTAATGGAGGAGGTATTTAGACAAGATCTCTCCAAAGTGGCATGGATTATCGACTCCTTGATACCTTATAGCTTCGCTATAACTTCTGCACTCACCTACCCATCATCCCACACAAACTCATCCTTATTGCTCTCAGTAGTTGAATTCTCATCGGCCTTAATATCGTCTTGTTTTCTTATATGATCAAAACTATCAATAGCTGGCATCCTACCTATTTCATGAAGGTCCATATCCTTCGGTCTCATTCAGAAGCACAGAACCCCTGTATCTCAAACAATGGTACATCACACCATAACATATAAATGTGTGTGGATTTCAACTGATCAACATTTACCTTTAATGAAGCTATGTCTCCTTAACTCTTTAAAATCAGCTAAACTACCTTTTTCTTCTCACGTTTCTCAACCTGAGGTTTAAGGTAATTTAACCTCTCCCAATAAGAAGTTAATAGTGTCTTATAGCTCACAAGCTCAGCCAAGAGAGGTGATAAAACAACCGCAATAGCATTAGTTATCAAACTTATAATCTACTTCTCATGATGAGATTCTATATCATCCGTCGAATAGGCAAGGTTTCCCACCTGGTATATCGAGGCCTATGTCAATGGAAGTTGGGATTTAGAGGGATGTGGAAAAAGAGTAGCAGACGCAGAAGTAGCAGATTGAGTGGGAAGGATACCTCAAGGCTCCACGGTAGAAGTAAGAGGAGTAATGTCTGACTATAAGGTAGTAGGGTCCACTACCGATGTAGTGCCAGGTGGTGACGGCTTCCTAGTGGCTGCATCATCTCTAACGTAATTAGCCTAGATGCTTTAGATATGTTTAGATGAGGCAGGGGTCACACACAGATCTATTATTTCTCTGAAAGGAACCCTAGTTGATTGACATAACTCAGTGAGTAAAATAGGAAAGGGTATTGAAGTTTGTTCATACTTAGCCCCCATGAGAATTTTCTCTTCAATAAGCTACGCCACATGCACCTCTTCTTGATCAATTATAATCCCAACCAATTCTACTTTTTGGGTGCTTGAGGATCGACTCATTATTTTGATGGCACGAGGTTGCTATTAATAAATCCAAAAGTTCTTGGGGTGTGACCGCAATACAAGTTGAGATAAATCGCTGGGAGCATGCTTTTAATATGAAATTTGCAAGATAATAGTGACTAGGCTAAGCTTTAGATGGAAATATATTCCCTTTCGGGCAACTTACCCCGTTTCAAATGCGTTCCTCTCGGACACCCATTTGCCGCATGAAGGCCAGCCTACGCCTTACCCACTCACTCTCTTGAGCTGAGTGTTAGGATATGGGACTAGGGCTCACCCTCTCGGGCTGAACCTCATGACGACCCATTCCTTAGGCCATCAGTCTAGCGGTCTTGGTTTCGCGACCTCCCTCTCGGGCAAGCCGAAAACACATGGGTGGTTTTGTATTTGCAACTACAAACCCATTAAATTAAACCACAACCACTAGGTGAAATCACCATTAAAATACATCTAACCTATCAGCAAGCGAGACCCAACAACAATATCATCTCATATTTGCACCCCAAGAATGGTGGTTTTTAGCCACACATCAAGAAATACCAAAATACACCTAAAATGATACTAAAATCAAATCAGTATAAGGAATTAAACCTTGATTAAAGCAAAGGAAGAATAATGGAGAAGACCCACTTACAACTTGGGGAAGATGATATCCTTCTTTCTTCAAGTCTCCCCAAAAAAACCTCTCCAAACTTGAGAGAAAATATCCCAAAAAAGTACTATTCTACTATGAAAATTATAATAATAGTTCCACTCCCTAAAATTAATAAAGATTTTAGCATTTATAGACTTCAGAAATTAGTGTTGGCGGATCGCTCGACGAGGTTAGTCGAAGTCGCCGAATGACTCGGCGACTCGCCCTTCTTTTATCTCATCGCTGTTTCGTGCTTGCCTTCAGCATCTTCACTTTTTGGACCGTAGGGCGGTATGACACTGTTTCGCAAAACTGTTTGATGCAGCACCGATAGCTCTTTTCAACTCCTTTTTTATTCTTTTCCTTCAGGGCCTCCTTACTGGAACAAAGGGTGGAATTTGTCCCTTTGGCGATTCGCCAAGTGTGCTTGGCGGAGCTCAGGTTTCAGTTTTTTTGTTCTTCTCGGCCTTTTTGTTCCTTTTTGCATGTGAGTGTCCATGCTTGCATTCAAACTTTAAATACCTGAAACGTAAGAGTTTTCGTCAGATATTAAGACAAAATAAGCATTTGAGGACACTATTTCTATCAAAATAAAGCCCTAAATGAGTCCAATTTGTGGACTCATCAATTTCGTGACCTCTCTCTCGAGCAAGCCAAAAACACATGGGTGGCTTTGTATTTCCAACTACAAACCCATTAAATTAAACCACAACGACTAGGTGAAATCACCATTAAAATACATCTAACCTATCAACAAGAAAAACCCAATAAAAATCTTAACTCATATTAGCTAAATCACACCCCAAGAATGGGGGTTTTTAGCCACACATCAAGCAATAAGAAAATATACCTAGAATGATAATGAAATCAAATGGGTATAAGAAATTAAATCTTGATTTAAGCCAAGGAAGAAGAATGGAGAAGACCCACTTACAACTTGGGGAAGATGAAATCCTTCTTTCTTCAAGTCTCCCAAAAAAAAACCTTTCCAAACTTGAGAGAAAATATCCCAAAAAAGTACTATTCTACTGTGAGAATTATAATAATGGTTCCACTACCTAAAATTAATAAAGAGTTAAGCATATATAGACTTCAGAAATTAGTGTTGGCGGATCGCCTGACGAGGTTAGTCGAAGTCACCAAATGACTCGGCGACTCGCCTTTCTTCTATCTCATCGTTGTTTCGTGCTTGACTTCAGCATCTTCACTTTTTGGACCATAGGGCAGTATGGCACTGCTTCACAAAACTGTTCGGTGAAGCACCGACTGCTCCTTTCATCACCCTTTTTATTCTCTTCCTTTAGGGCCTCGCATACTGGAACAAAGGGCAGAATTTATCCCTTTAACAATTCGCCAAGTGTGCTTGGCGGAGCTCTGGCTTCAGTTTCTTTGTTCTTCTAGGCATTTCTGTTCCTTTTTGCGTGTAAGTGTCTATGCTTGCATTCAAACTTTAAATACCTGAAACTTAAGAGTTTTTGTCAGATATTGAGACAAAATAAACATTTGAGGACACTATTTCTATCAAAATAAAGCCCTGAATGAGTCCAATTTGTGGACTCATTGGTTTCGCGACCTCTTTCTCGAGCAAGCCAAAAACTCATGGGTGGTTTTGTATTTCCAACTACAAACCCATTAAATTAAAACACAACAACTAGGTGAAATCACCATTAAAATACATCTAACCTATCAACAAGCAAAACCCAATAATAATCTTAACTCATATTAGCTAAATCATACCCCAAGAATGGGGGTTTTTAGCCACACATCAAGCAATAAGAAACTATACCTAGAATGATAATGAAATCAAATGGGTATAAGAACTTAAACCTTGATTTAAGCCAAGGAAGAAGAATAGAGAAGACCCACTTCCAATTTGGGGAAGATGAACTCCTTTCTTCAAGTCTCCCAAAAACCCTCTCCAAACTTGAGAGAAAAATATAAGAAAACTAATATTGTAAGAGTAAAAATTATAACAATGTTTGGATCTCCTTAAAACTAATAAAGAGCTAGTATTTATAGTTTCAGAAAATAGTGTTGCGGTGAATCGGTCGGTGAGGTAAGTGGGAATCGCCGATCGACTTGGCGATTTTCCCATCGTCTCGTTAGTCGCCCTTCTGTGCTTGCCTGCAGCATCTTTGCGTCATGGACCATTGGGTGGTATATTTCTACTTCACGAAACTGATCGACGATACACCAACTGCTCCTTTCATCGCCTTTTTGATCCTTTTCCTTCAGGGCTTCGCGTACTGAAACAAAGGGCGAAGTATGTACAGTCGGCGATTTGCGAAGTGTGCTTGGCGATGCTCAGGCTTCAATTTCTTCATTCTCTTCAGACTTTTTTTGTTCCTTTTTGTGCCTAAGTGTCCATGATTCCATTAAAACTTCAAATACCTGAAACTTGAGAGCTTTCATCAGATATTGAGAGAAAATAAGCATTTGAGGACATTATTTCTATTAAAATAAAGCCCTAAATGAGTCCAATTTGTGGACTCATCAACACCCCCAACTTAAACTTTTGCTTGTCCTCAAGTAAAACTCAAGATCAGCAATTCAAATAGGATATCTCAAATAGTGCTACACAAGACTAAATCGAACATACATAACAAGACTCAAATTACTCATGCAAAGATCAATTCTGTACTCAAAGATTCAAGTTGTGACACACCATTACAAAAGATTCTCATGCTCGCAATACTTGCTACTTGTGCCAGTTCAAGCTCAACAAAAAGTATCTAAGTGCCCTCACATAAAGAATGATTCCATATTCACACACAGAGGTTAATAAATTCAAGATCAGCAATCAGATGCAACGCTCACACTCAAAAGGAGGAGCACAGTGCATGTTTTCACCCATAGGCTTGCCCGTATTTTCCAATCGATCTTCTGTTCGGCTCACTCAAGATGAAAAGGTCTTTCTAAGGCTTGTAATGGGGCTGAGTGAAAAGGTATGGTCATTTAGGCTCAGTGACTTTTTCCTCATGAGATGTGGTATTCTCAAGGCTTCTTTTCCTTTATCAATTCTTTTTCTAGTGCTTTTAAGTCATCTTTTTATTCACCTCCATGGATTGCTTGGAAACCCAATTTCTTTTGTACTTTTATTCCACAACTTTTCTTTTTCATTCTTTTTTTTCTTTTCTATTGTTTTTCTTATATAGAGGGTTTCCATTTTTCCACAACACCATGAGTTAAGGGAGACTTTTCTTACACTTCTTGACTTCTCCTTTTCCTTTTACGCCACACCCCCAACTTAGACTTTTGGCATAAGTTAGCTATTCACTAAACCACAAATCAAGAGGATTATAGGTAGTGGATCAAGTAAGGTTTAGGGTTCATCAAGGTTCTTTCAAAGAAAGGTAAGGCTCAAAGGGTGTTCAAGAGAGTTTCACACTCTTACGGGTAGGCCACAAAAGAGGTATATGTCAAATTGGCTCACACTCTTCAAATGCTGCCTAAGATTATCTCAAGAGCACACCATACTAAATCAATCAGACTAACGGGGCAAATCCTAGGTTTATTCATGCAAGGTTCAAAGTAAACTCATCACACAAGACATCGACACTTAAGTCAAACAAGACTACACACTTTCGCTAGTGTGCAACAGTCATTACAAGAGAATCAATTTGAAAAATGGCTAATCACAACGAGATGCAAAGAGTTCACATATTGTCTATGCAATTTCATTTGTTATCGTCATAGCCACACATTCATGTTTGTTCGATTGAGAGCACTATTCAAGTCATCTGTATTAATCAAAATCGAGACTTGAATTTGTACCAGAACAACCACTTTCAACACAAGAGGTGGCAAAAAATTTTGAAAAATGAAAATTTTTTGGAAGGGTCAAAATTACTTTTCAATTAAACCCAAAAGAGAGCCATAAGCTCAAACAATCGCAAAGCGGTTTTAAAAACACAATTAAAAACATACAACCCAAATGTACACTAAAACACAAGTATCCGAAACAAGCAAAACAAGGTGGGCCTCACCCAACCACGAATAAGAGCATTTGTCCTCAAATGCAAATAATGACAGTATCCAGAGTTGAAGAAAGATAAGACAAGGAGAGAGGTAAAGAAGGGTCCTGTCTATGCAGTCTCTCTATCTGCCAGGGCATCAGTGCCCGATGCATCTCCCTAAAGTAAAACAATGGTCCCTGGAGTATTATTGTTTTGGTCCTCATTGTTTGCCTTTGCCTTGGCCTCTGCAGCAAGATTAGTTCTGATCATCTAATCTATCTAATGAGCTGCTCCGAAGGACCGTATTGCATTAACTAAACTTCGAGCCCATGGAGGAACATTAGGGTCGATGGGAATTCGTCTCTTTGCCCTGGCTTCCTTGGTATATTTCCTTTGTCTGGCTTGCTCTGCTTTCTTGTCATCATTTTTAAACTCTCGTTCTCTTATGTGCCAAGGTGGATCATTTCTCCCTATGACTTTTGGTCTAGCCATTTCTTTGGTGCCGATTTAGATAGTATTGACGTGCTAGGTGGCAATGCAATCCAAATTCGAGCACAATACGACACTTAAATTACTCTAAAAGTGCAATAAATATAACTACTAGAGTGCGAGTGTGAGTGTGAAAAGGGACAAAGTGAAAGAAAGTGAATGAAATGGAACTTTTAAACCTGTTGCTAGTGACCGTCCAGCTTCTACTTATTCGCGATGTTAGTCAAATTCACCCAATCACTCGATGAAGCACCAGATGTCTAATTACCTTGCCAAATATATCAGGATTTTCAGTTCATGTGGGCATCACATCAGCGGTCTTCGTCAAGATCGCCAACTGGGTTGGCGATATGCCGATGAAATTCTCACTCCGTCGAGTTTTATAGACTCAACCTTTGAGGTGTATTGAGTCAAACGGCGGGAATGATCGGGTACACCAATATTGTCGGTGATCCGCCAAAAGGACCTGTTGCTCGCCACCATACATCTTTCCAAGCACTTTCCTTCCTCAACTTTTACAAACAACACACTATTATTTATAAAAGTAATATGCTATATTTACGACCTTGGGTTGCCTCCCAAGAAGTGCCTTATTTAAGGTCGTGGCTCGACGTAGGTCCTACCTCATTCTCTGCTATTGGAGCTAGGCCTAGTGTCACTAGGAAACCCCAATATATCGTTTGGATGGAGCTGAGGCATTGCAAACACCAGGAGTGATCTGATGTACTGGATTGATCTAGAATAAGATCCAATCAATTGATTCAATGCTTCAACATTCTCTCTCATTTCGTCCAACACTCGATCTTGATCAGTGATCTTTTGGAGAATGATTTGAAGTGTGTCCTCAACACGACTTTTCTCATCTTCTCTAGACTTCTTCTGCGCATGAGGAGGTATGTACCTCTCTTGGCGTTTGCACTGGTTTTCCACCTCAGATATTTTGGTGGTCAAGTCATTTAGTTTAGATACCAGTGCGGCTAGTGTGAAGTCACCCTTGACGTTTTGATCTGCCTCAACCGGCTTGCCACCCACTCCCTCTGTCATACTCAGAGGACATGCATACACAAACAATAAACAAAGAAAAAAAAAACTAAAAGTAAAATTAGTAAAAACTACACTAAAAAGAACAAAAACTCTAGAAATCTACATCTTCACGTGACACCACTCCCCGACAGTGACACCATTTTAATTCTTATCGTGACCAATGACACTAATTACAGTTCAAGTGTCTACGATCCTCGATAATATAGTAACCCAATCAAGGGTTGGGGTCGTGTCCCAAGGGAGTGGTAGTGAAAATAGTAGTTAAACTAGAATTTTATTCTAATTAGCTGTAGTTTAAGAAATTTGCGAATAAAAACAAAGTAAATTCAATGGGTGACACCAAAGTGTTGAATATCAATGGGGGTTTTGTCACAAGTATAGCTAAAACAACGAAAATAACAAGAAAATCAAGTATGGGGAGAAATTCTTGGGGTGTGACTGCAACACAAGTTAATATAAATCGTTGTGTTCATGCTTTCGATAGGAAATTTTGCAAGATAATTGTGACTAGGCTAAGCTTTAAATGGAAATAAGTTCTCTCTCGAGCAACTTACCCCATTTCAAATGGGTTCCTCTCGAACACCCATTTGCCGCATGAAGACCAGCCATCGCCTTACCCCACTCACTCCCTCAAACTGAGTGTTAGGATATGGGACTAGGGATTACCCTCTCGGGCTGAACCTCATGTCGACCCATTCCTTAGGCCATCAGTCTAGCGGTCTTGGTTACACAACCTATCTCTTAAGCAAGCCGAAAACACATGGGTGATTTTGTATTTGCAACTATAAACTCATTAAATTAAACCACAACGACTAGGTGAAATCACCATGAAAATACATCTAAACTATCAGCAAGAAAAACCCAACAATAATCTTAACTCATATTAGCTAAATCACACCCCAAGAATGGGGGGGTTTTAGCCACATATCAAGCAATAAGAAACTATACCTAGAATGATAATGAAATCAAATGGGTATAAGAAATTAAACCTTGATTTAAGCAAAGGAAGAAGAATAGAGAAGACCCACTTCCAATTTGGGGAAGAAGAACTCCTTTCTTCAAGTCTCCCAAAAACCCTCTCCAAACTTGAGAGAAAAATACAAGAAAACTAATATTCTAAGAGTTATAATTATGACAATGTTTGGATCTCCTTAAAACTAATAAAGAGCTAGTATTTATAGTTTCAGAAAATAGTGCTACAGTGAATCATTCGGCGAGGTAAGTGGGAATCACCTATCGACTCGGTGATTCGCCCATCATTTGGTTCATCACCCTTTTGTGCTTGTCTGCATCATCTTTGCGTCCTGGACTATTAGGCGGTATATTTCTACTTTGCGGAACTGATCGACGATATGCCGACTGCTCCTTTCATCACCTTTTTTATCCTCTTCCTTCAAGGCTTCACGTATTGAAACAAAGGGCAAAATATGACCAGTTGGCGATTCGCCAAGTGTGCTTGGCGATTCGCCAGGTGTGCTTGGTTAGGCTTCAGTTTCTTCGTTCTCTTCAGACTTTTTTGTTCCTTTTTGCGCCTAAGTGTCCATGATTCCTTTAAAACTTCAAATACCTAAAACTTTAGAATTTTCATCAGATATTGAGAGAGAATAAGCATTTGAGGACACTATTTCTATTAAAATAAAGCTCTAAATGAGTCTAATTTGTGGACTCATCAATTACTAAAACTCCCTATACATCAAGTCTATCAACATACTTCAAACTCATCATGACTAAGTCAGGTTCTACCAACAACTAAACATAACCATACAATCACCTTGCTAGGTAGGCACACTGTCTCCCTCTTGGGAGTAAGCCTACACAAATTCTTTTAAACATCTTTCATAACATAAAGGCAACAATGAAGCATCATTCCTACTAAAGACATCATCACAATCTATCATCTAAACTCTATCAAGTCATATAGCCATAATTGGCATCACAACCAACCTTTTCTCCCTTGCTCCTTGCAACATAAGCCCTTCGAGTGGTCATATCCTAAAGACCACTGGATAAAGTAATATGATAGAGACTTATAGAGTTAAACTCTATGGCACGACTTGGAGAATGAAGAAGTGAAGTTTCCTAGGCATCCAATAGCCACCTATTCATAAATGTGGTGCACTTCACATTTATGAATAAGTCTCTACTAGACGTGGTTTGAGACTATCCTAGAACCATTCTAAAAACTTGTGCTCTGATTATCAGGTTTGTCACAACCCAGGGGTACCCTCTAGAAGTAACAGGGCTTGCATACAAGCCCTTAGAATATCATGAACATAAGATAATAGAAAATATAGGAAAATATAAAACTTTTACAATCGAAGTCATTTTCATAAAAATCAAGCAGAATTCTTTACTAAACCTTTGTCTCAAACAATCTATCTAACTCTTGAATAAAACTCTTGGGATGCAGCCCATACAAAGTCTAAAACATAAAGAAGTGACATAAAGGAAATATGGGTTTGTCCTCGAAACTACGAGGACTCACCAATTCTTCAACTCTTCTTGAACCTTAGAAACCTAGCCTCCATAGCAACTGAATCTCCAAAACCCTACATTTGATTAGAATGTAGGCAATATGTGTTAGTACAAAATGTACCAAGTATGAAAGCTAGCACAACATCATAAGAACATCTCAAATGGTTAGTCAACATAAGACACAAGCATAAGAGATAATAACATAAGCATAGCATAATCATCATAGTCATAGCATGGTCTCCAACATAATCAACATATAAACATAAGTCAACATAAGACATAGTTAATGAGCATAGGAGATAAATCATAATCATAATAAGTCAAGTCTTCATCATAGGCATCATATAAGCATAATTGGCTCTTGGTCATCTTTACCATAATAGCACCATTCTCAAGTAACCTCAAAAGCATACAAGTGGAAAGCATGAATAGAATCCCATAATACCACCCAAGCCAAGTATCCCTTTTTGGTCATCTTAATCATAGTCTATATACATGGTCTAAGTCTTTAAGCTTTTCTACCATAAGGGTACCATACTCCTATGTAACCCCAAGGCACACTTGTGCAATGCATGAAAGGCATTCCATTCACACTAAGCATAACCTTGAAGTCATTATAGTCATATTCACCCTCCTTTGGTCTTACTATAGGCTTACTAATGTAGACAAGGCAAATATCCCTTTTTGGTCATCTTAATCATAGTTTATATACATGGTCTAAGTCTTTAAGCTTTTCTACCATAAGGGTACCATACTCCTTAGTAACCTCAAGGCACACTTGTGCAATGCATGAAAAGCATCCCATACTACTCTTCAAACTAAGCATAACCTTAAAGTCATCATAGTCATATTCACCCTCATTTGGTCTTACTATAGGTTTACTACATGTAGACAAGGGAACTATCACCCTTAGTCAATCATATCTTGGAAGGCAACTATAGCTACAACCCAAGATAAGTCTATACTATGTGTGGGAACCATTGATATCTGCCTTTAGTCATAATTGTGCAATGTATGGATAGCATCCCATACTACTACCCACACTAAGTACCCCTTTAGACTATCATGAATGCTCACTACTTGGGGACTAATCCCTCTATTCTATTTTCCTCTATTCATATAAGGTACTTCTCTATTTAGTACTAGGCAAGTCACAACCCATGAATGGACTCTATTTCCCAATTCAAGGCTACCAAGGAAAAACCCCCTAATAGGATAGACCATGCTATCATCTTACTAACATAACTAGGTTAAGCTAAGATAACTACCTTGGAAGAAACACTAACATGCAAGTCCAAGCTATTCTAGGAAAGGTACAAGTGTCCTATTCTAGCTACCATGAAATAGATCTAGACCAACTAAGTCATGCTACCCTTACTAGTATACTATGATACAAATGCAAGCTATCCTTAGGAGAGTATGATTGTCAATCCTAAGCTATCCTTAGGAGAGTATGAGTCATCAATCCCAAGCTACCATGACTAAAGTAACTCAAACTATCTTTGAAATGCATCTTACAATGCAAAGTCAAGCTACCCTTAGGAGAGTATGGATTCTTAGTCCTAAGCTACCCTTAGGAGAGTATAAGTCCTCTATCCTAGGCTATCCTTGAAATGCATCTTACCATGCATTGTCAAGCTACCCTCACAAGCATACTAAAATTCTAATGTGAGCTATCCTTAGGAGAGTATGAATCTCAATCCCAAGCTACCCTCAGCAGAGTATAAGCCCTTAATCCTAAAGCTACCATGAAATGGTCTTGGCCAAACCAAGTCATGCTACCATGAAGGCATCCTAACAATGCTAGTTCAAGCTACCCATAGGAGAGTATAAATCCTCAATCCTAGGATACCATGACTACTCCTAACTCATGCTACCATGAAATGCATTTACAATGCCAAGTCAAGCTATACCTTAGGAGAGTATAGATCCTCCATCCTAAGCTATCAACCTTGGTCTTGTCCTACTAAGCCAAGATATACATGAAGGGAACATATGTCACAACTTCAACCTGTTCTAGTCTAACATGATTTGATTCATTTTAGGTTCTTAAGTCAGCCCTAGAATCATTCTATGTGAGAGAACCTTGAATCTCCTAGCATCTTTATGGCTAAGTGTGTCAGAGAGAAGCATTACACAACACAATCACATAATATTGGCTTTAACCCCAAAGCCCTAAAATTGATGGCTACAAGCCCTACCTTCAAGCTTAACTTCATCATGTCTAAATTACAAGCTATTCAGCCACATTCTTTACTACTAAGTGATTCTAGTCATAATTGATTCATAAGGGTTAAATTATAACTTTACAAGTCAAGATCCTTCCTATTCAATAAAGTCTAGTTCAATTCATGATTATATGATCCTAACTTTGATCAATTAGTCTACATGACATTGATTTAGGAAGATCACCTTTGAACCTTCAACTTCGCCTCTAATGGCATAAACCCACAAATACCACATTTATCAATTTAGGTTAGGGTTTACCATAGAAATCACATGAAATCATCATAATATCACTAAACAAAGCTAAATCAATCATAATTAGGTATTATCCACTAGATTGGAATCATACCCAAACTCTACCCACAATGTAAGCACAACCCTAGCTAGAATTGGGTTTTTGACTTCTCAATTGGGAGAAAACTAAGGGGTTCTATGGGGGAAGAACTCATAGATGAATAAGGTAAACATAACTCTTTTCAAATCCCTAATCAAGCTTGAATCAATAGGGGAAATTAGACCTAGTTGCTGCCCCTCTTCTTCTTCTTCTTCTTCTTCTTCATCTTCTTCTTCTTCTTTGCTTCTAAAGAGAGAATATTTGAGAGGATATTGGGGTCTTACATGAATGAGTTAAAATGATTAGTTTAGGGGTCTTATAAGCTTTTATAGGTGTCTAATTAACTAACTAACTGACCTCCCTTAACCCCTAATTAATTACTAACTTAACTCCCAAACCCCTCACTTAAAACTTAAACATGAAAAACTGGCAGGACCTACGCCCCTCCACCCAGGGACCGTGAGTGGACCTACTGAGCGTGGCTCACCTCCGTAGGTGAGGTCTGTAGTTCAAATATTGTAGGCCACTGCAGGCCTTGACCCACGACCCCAACCTATGGGGTGTGGGTCCATCTACGGCTAGTAGATGGCATCCGTAGCAGCTGCCAAATTATAGTTTTTAGGGGCTGTTTTGAGGTCCTCCTCAAGGACCCCTTTGGTGGTCCTTGGGGGGTCGTACCTTGACGCCCTAACCCTTAAACCTCTATTCTATGTATGGGAGTCATTCCTTGTGATTTTAATCCACAAACCACACTTAAAAACTCTTACGAAAAGCTCTAGAACTCACTAGTTCAACTTACTAGACATCGCCGATCCCTTCAGCGCATCGCCAAACCACTAATCGTCTCGTCAAGTTGCTTTTGTCCATGGTCTAGCCTGCTGGAACTTGGGGTGAGCTAAAGGTCCACTCGATGACTCACCGAGTGTCTTCAGCGAGTACTACTGTTGCTTTCCTTCAAGTTTTTCAGCTTTTTCTCTCCTTTTGTCCTTGTAGTGTCCTTTCCCACTCTTTTTCCTTTATTGCTGCAAATTAAAATTTTATCATCAGTAATGAGCATAAAATAGGCATTGAGGACACTAAATCTTTGAACATTAAGCCCTAAATGAGCCAAAATCCCCGACTCATCAACACCCCAACTTAAACTTTAGCTTGTCCTTAAGTAAAACATAAGGTCAATCAATTCAGCAGAGATGTCTACAAATAGTTCTACTTGAAACTCAACATGAATGCACACGAGGTTCAATCTACCCACGCAATGTTCAATTGTGCACTATAAGTTTCAAACTGTGACTAGTCATCATCAAATAGAAGTCAAGCTCACAATGATTGCTTCAAATACAAATTCAAGCTCAACAAAAGTTTTTGAATGCCCTCACATAAAGAATTATTCCAAGCCCACGGAAAGCTCATCAAAATTTAAGAATTAAGAAATTAAAATCAACTCTCACACTCTCGAAGATAAATACATGCATGATTCTACCCATAGGCTTGTCCGTATTTTCCAATCAACATGACATTCAGGTCAATCAAGATCACTAAGGTCTTTTAAGGCTTGTAATGGGGCTAAGGGTAAAGGTATGGTCATTTTGGCTTAGTGACTTCTACCTTCATGAAGCATGACTTGCATTTCACTTCTTCTCCTTTTCTTTAAATCTTTTTTATTTTCACAATCTACCCGAAGTTCTTACAAGCATAGAGTTATTATATGACTCATTGGACACCCCTTTTCTTTTATCTATGCACAAATTGCATAGCAATAACCTTTTTCAATCATTTTCTTCTTCTAGTTTTCTCTTCTTCTTTACCTTTTTTTATATGGAGGTGTTCCATCTTTTTCAACACCATCCTTTAAGGGTGAATTTTCACAAACTTCTTGACTCTGCTCATTTTTCACTACACGCCCAACTTAGGCTTTTGGCCTAAGTTGGCTATTCAAACGGACCAATGCTTCATGAAGGCTTTAGGTGGGGAGGAAAGAGGCCAAATGTGTTCATGTTTCATCCAAAGAAAAGGTTAGGCTCAAATGGTGCCATGCTAGGTTTACACTCTCACAAGGTGGTCAAAGGTATAATAGCCATTTGGTTCACTCTCCAAAATTTGAGCCTAAGATTATTTCTTTAATTCACCAATGCTAGTCAATTGGACCAACATGGCAAGTTCTAGGTATCATCAAGCATAAATTTTAATGAAATATCACCACACAAGGCACTCAACACAATCATCGATCAAGACTCTTCAAATTGAGCTCATGTGCAACGATCATCACAAGACTCATTTCAACAATTTGCTAGTCACAATGAGATGCTAAGAGTTCACACATGACTTTCGCAACTCAAACTTGCCTCATTGGATTTGCACAAACATATCATTCAATCAAGAGCACTACTCAAGTCATCGGTATTGATCACAACCGATACTCAAATATGCAAAAGAAAAACCACACATTCACAAAACACAAAAGTCAGGAGGCGAAATGTAATTTGGATAAAAACCGACATTCACATTAAAACTAAAAACTAACAGTCACAATAATAAACATCCAAAACACGATAAATATAACCCAAGGAGATGGGTATGAAGATACCTCACCCTGCCAAACAAAACCAAACATTGTCCTCAATGCAAAAGAAAGTAATTGTATAGTCAAGATCCCCCTGTCAGGCTAAACCTGAGGTGAATGCTGCACATCTGTGGCTCTCTCAATCTGGGCATAAGTTCTTGGCTTATCTCCTTCAACAACCTGTACTCCACGGGAGTCAATCATCGAGGTGTCCCGAAGAGAAGCCTTCATAGCCGTCTACACCATCGCACCATCCTGATCCTTAAGATCATCATAACAGCCGCATCACGAGTCCCATGATCCTCCTCATCATTCTCATGAGCATCCAACTCATTACCATCATCAACTAAAGCAACATCTCAGGTCGCAGTGGCTAAAGGGATCTCAAAAATAGCTGGCATCTCTGTACTTGGAACCTCGGAAAGGTCCATAGTGCCGAACAACATAGACAAATTAGTGGATTTGAGCTCATCCACATCATGCATCAGTCCTGCAACATCGGCTCTCAATATCCCGCTCAATCAGTTCGGGGATAGTTGCCTCAACCCAGGAAGCCCATACATCAGCAGCTTGGGCTAGATAGCCCATCTTATAAAGCATTGCCTGTGTCAATGGGGGGTGGGAAGCAGTAACAACAATAGTATTAGAAGCAAACGTAGAAGAAGCAGATGAACTAGGAGTACCTGAAGGCTCACCAGCCTGAGTGGGAGGGGTTGTGTCTGCCTCCACCATATCTGCATCCACAGCTAGGGATGTGTCTACCGGTGCTTCTCTCCTCCGCTCAACCTTATCCCTTATGTACTCGGCCTCAATCCTCCAGATGTCAGTAGAAGAAGTGGGAGTCATTTCCACATCCGTCTTTGCAACAAAGGGCACTCTGGCTCACCGACATGACTTCGTGATCAGCACCAAGAATGGAAGCGATGTCCGACTTTGCTTGGCCCTCATGGACATCTCCTGCTAAATGATCATATTGAGATTTAGTCTATCTCGGTCAATAATGGAACCCAACAAGGTTGCCTTTGGATGCCAGAGTATGGACTCATTCAGGGATGGCATTAATGTGCTGCTAATAAATCTGAACTAGTATCGTGCAGCTATATTCAGTTCTTTCTTCTCAATCTGGACCCCTAGCTCAATCCACAATGGTGTAATATTAGAAATAAAAGGAGTCAACCACCCCATGAGGTCATCTAGGGTTTTCTTCTAGATCTTATCTACCAAGAAGTGTATCATATTGATCGTGCACCCCAACACCTCATTGATGTCCGAACTGCTGTACTTCACCCTTTTTCCTCGGACTACCACATGGTCAACAAGTGCAAACGAGCTGGCTTTCTTCTTGCCTTCAGGACCATATTCCTGTACTCTGTGTAGAATTATGTATATAGGAGCCTCAGGGCTGTGTAACCCTCTTAAATTTGTGAAATCGAATGGTGTCCTACACATCTGGATACCTGTCCACTACCCCATCAGTGGATAACCTCTTTTCTTCCAAAATGGTTCTCAACCCTGCCGCCTTTAACCTGTTCATCGAATGCGGTGGAGGTGCCTGTATCGGGGGCACTAGTGGTGCCTGCTTAGCTATTTGTGTTAGAGGAGGAGGGGGTGTCATAGTGATTGGGAGTCTAGCCGGATCATGCCGCGCTTTGGAAAGCAACTTAGTCCGTCTCTGCTGAAGAGTTTGGTTATCCTCTAGCTATGACACTGAGGCTGGCGATCTAGACCACGAATTTTCCTCACGATCATATTTTGAAATGGTGAGGTGGGTGTCGTAGATGCCCATGTTGTCGAAGCTAGAAACAACCAAATTTGGCTTCGCAGGTCCCTTCTCTTTATATGTACCCTTTCCCCCCCCTGAAGGAGGGAGTTTGAGTCGTGTTGATCGTGGAAAGGTAGCCTCCTAATAAATAACCACTCCTCGTGCTCTCTTTCAGGGTGGTTGATTTCTTCTAGGTACTTTGGGTCTAGCCATATCTGCAAAACAACACATATCGAGCACATGTATTAGACACAGGTCAGTGAGAAACCAATATTTTTAAAATTTGCAGAAAAACTCTCCGACTAGCTCGGCAAGTCGTCGAACTCATTCAGAGAGTCTTAGAGGGATCGCCAAAAGTTTCAGAACTAAAATAAATAGAATTTAGTTCAAGTCGACGAGGTCCATGGTCAATCGGTGAGTCGCCGAACTCAATTGGTAAGCCAAGGGTAGCTTGCCGAATATAATAGAATGAATTTTTAAAAATTTGGGTTGAAAAAGGGCGATCACAAAGGCATTCGGTGAGTCGCTGAGTAAACTTTGCGAGCACATGCATATCGCCGAATGTTACAGAGGCTAACAACTGAATCTCAGGGTAAAGAGGGCGATCACAAAGAAATTTGGTGAATCGCCGAGTCAGTCGGTGAGCTCGACTAAGCTCGCCAAGCAGCCTCTCGTGCCAGATTTCTACCCCAACTTCCAATTTTCAATGCACAACCTACGAGAACAAAATTAAAGCCCAATTCTATGCAATTAAAACCTAGCCCATATCACTACCAACCCCGGGGTACTCAAACTTCCCCCATTTATCAAAAATCGACCAATCAACGTCTTTTTCTCTTAAGAATGATGTCACCCGCTCTATCATTGGGCAAATTTAATTGATCGATACAATTTGGGTTACTTAGACTTCACCCACACCAGACCCAACATGCTACAACCACACACCCGTAATTTCATGCAATTTAAACATGAAATTCAAAATATAGGGGGCTAAACATGAAATTTAACATGAAAAAATAGTAGCCCACAGTTCAAAATCAACCAAATACACAAGATCATAAAATAGATCTAACAATTATACGAGCATGCATAGGAAATTATGAGAAATCAAAGCATGTTCGGGACACCAACCTCAGAGTTAGACACAAAGCTCATGTAAACAAATACGAAAGCAAATGCGAATTCCAACCAAACAATGACACCTATGTGAAAATACTAAAGCAAAATATGATCTAAATTGAAATTGTAAGAGTGTGAGAGTCGAAAAATGAAAAATAAAGTGAAGTTTTGAATTTGAAATGGTTAGAAACCCTTTTGACCCTTCAGTTAGTGCCCCAATCAACTGTGGTCACTTATTTTGCCGACACATTCGATGATGCACCAAATGGTACTTTTGCCCCGCCAAAGTTACCTGAACTCCAACACTTTGGTTAGTCAGAAAGGCGATCCATATCGGGCTCACCGACCCTTTTGGAGATTTGCCGAATGATATCTGAGGTCGCCCAATTGCTTGTTTCTCCCAAATTTTGAATTTTCAACCTTTACATCTAACAACCATTATTCAAATAGTAAAAATAAAAACTAAAACTTAGGTTGCCTCCCAAGAAGCACCTTATTTAATGTCGTGGCACGACGAAAATACGCTTTCAAGCTTCATTCTTTGGGTTAACCATAGTATCACTCGGTAAACCTTCTTTTGGTCTTGGATTCAAATGATTCGAGATTTGACCCATTTGTGTTTCCAGCAACTTAATAAATATCGAGTGTGAAAAAATTGTTTGGTTCAGAGAAGAGACGTCATCTTTCATTTCTTTTAGCACCTTGTCCGATCCTTCCACTTTGTTAAAAATGCAAGCAAGCATATCTTCGGTGCGGAAATTTTCACGATCAACCCTTGGCTATTTTGGCTTTTGATGTTCATGGGGAGGCACACTACTAAAAAATTGCTAAAAATCGACGGACAAAAAAGCGACACCATTTGCCACACTATCCGTCGCTTTTTAATAAAAATTATTTTTTTAAAAATTATTTTACAAAAAACGACGGACGGCATCCCTTAGTCCGTCACTTTTTTTTATGGATTTTTTCTCTAAATATATATAATTAATAATTATTTATTTAATATATATAGAGACGTCGTCCATCGCTTTTTAATAAAAATAATTATTTATAAATTAAACAATAACCATGCTGTCCGTCGTTTTTAATTTATTTTATTTTATTAGCTAGTTTTTTTAAAAGCGACGGACGACATCTCTTAGTCCGTCGCTTTTTGGTCAAAATATCTAGTCAAACATTTTTAAAAAGCGATAGACACTGTCTCTTAGTTCGTCGCTTTTTAGTCAAAGTTTTGGTTAAATATTTTTATAAAAGTGGCGGACAAAGAGATGTTGTCCGCTTTTTTAAAATTATGTTGAACCAAAAAGCGGGTTTTCCCCCAATTTTTATCATCTCTCTTTCTCTCTCTTCTATCTTCTCTCCCTTCTATCTAAAACCAAACTGTTGCGCCGGCACCGGCGCCGACACTGCCCCATGCCACCCCACACCACTGTCGCCCTTCTCTCCTTGAGCGTTACTCCCGTCGCTGCCTTGCCCCATCATCGCCACCACCCGTCGTCCCCACTACCTCTTTTCCTTAGCTTGTTAAGGTTAGGGTTTAATTTTAGTTTTTTTCAATTCTAGCAATATTTGATTTGTTATAAATTAGTATATTGTTTTAGTTTGATGAATTGTGTTATTCAATTGTTAATTTGTATATTTGATTATTGTTCGTTAGGGAGAGAATTGGGGATTTTTTATTTTAGGGTTTTCTTCTAAATTGAGTTTTTTTTTTTAATATGATTGTGAATTGAGTATTAGAAGTTAGAACTAACAAATAAATAGAAGTTATAAAGTTAGAAGTTAGATTAGTTGCATTTTCCAACTTTGAAACTCTTGAATTTAGTATGTTTGACGGTTGAAGTTTGAAAAACATTGAATTGTATATGAAAGTTAGATTATTTTGAAGTTAGAAAAATATTGGATAGTATATGAAAGTTGAAAATAGATTAGTTGAATTTTCCAACTTAGAAGTTCTCGAATTTAGTAAGTTTGAAAGTTGAAGTTAGAAAAATTGGGAATTTTTAAATATGATTGTAAATTAAGTATTAGAAGTTAGAAGTAACAAATGATTAGAAGCTAGAAGTTAGAGATTAGTTGATTTTTTCAATTTGCCATTGTATTTGTGCTTATATGTATTATATTGTTGTAGAAAATTGGGTTACTTATATTATATTCTTGAACTTAGAAATTTTTGAACTTGGAAATTCTTGAACTTAGAAATTCTAGAAATTAGATATGAACTTGAATTTTTGTAGGATTTTAGATCTTTAATTAGGTTGTGAACTTTAGAAATCTTGAATTATTGTAGGATTTTAGAACTTTAGGTTGTGAACTATAGAAATCTTGAATTATTGTGGAATTTTAGAACTTTAAGTTGTGAACTTTAGAAATCTTACATTATTGTAGGATTTTAAACTTTAGGTTGTAAACTTTAGAAATCTTGAATTATTGTAGGATTATAGAACTTCAGTGTGAACTTTAGAAATCTTGAGTTATTGTAGGATTTTAGAACTTAAAGGTGTGAACTTTAGAGAACTTGAATTTTTGTAGGATTTTAGAACTTCATAAGGTTGTGAACGTTAGGATCTTGAATTGTTGTAGGATTTTAGAACTTTAAGTTGTGAACCTTAGAGAACTCGATTTTTGTAGGATTTTAGAACTTTAGGTTGTGAAATGTTAGAAATCTTGAATTATTCGAGAATTTTAAAATTTTAAGTTGTGAATTTTAGAGAACTTGAATTTGTGTAGGATTTTAAAACTTTAAATTGTGAACTTTAGAGAACTTGAATTTTTGTAGGATTTTAGAACTTTAGTTTGTGCACTTTAGAGAACTTGAATTTTTGCAGGGTATTAGAACTTTAGGTTGTGAAATTTAGAAATCTTGAATTATTGTAGGATTTTAGAACTTTAGGTTGTGAACTTTAGAAATCTTGAATTATTGTGGAATTTTAGAACTTTAAGTTGTAAACTTTAGAAATCTTGAATTATTGTAGGATTTTAAACTTTAGGTTGTGAACTTTAGAAATCTTGAATTATTGTAGGATTTTAGAACTTTTAAAAATCTTGAATTATTGTAGGATTTTAGAACTTTAGGCTGTAAACTTTAGAAATTTTGAATTATTGTAGGATTTTAGAATTTAAAGTTGTGAACTTTAGAGAACTTGATTTTTTGTAGGATTTTAGAGCTTTATAAGATTGTGAACGTTAAGAAATCTTGAATTATTGTAGGATATTAGAACTTTAAGTTGTGAACTTTAGAGAACTTGAATTTTTGTAGGATTTTAGAACTTTAGGTTGTGAACTCTAGAGAACTTTATTTTTTGTAGGATTTTAGAACTTTATAAGATTGTAAACGTTAAGAAATCTTGAATTATTGTAGGATTTTAGAACTTTAAGTTGTAAACTTTAGAGAACTTGAATTTTTGTAGGATTTTAGAACTTCAGGTTGTGAACTTTAGAGATCTTGAATTATTTTAGGCTTTTAGAACTTTAGGTTGTGAACTTTAGAAGTCTTGATTTATAGAATTTATGAACTAATTATTAGGTTCAACTTTAGAAATCTCGATAAAATATAGTCTTTATGAACTATTTGTAATTTTGAAACAAATTTGAAAGACTTTATAACTCTTTAAATTGTGATTTAGATATTTTTAAATGTTAATTTAAGAAAACCTAGAAAAGTGGCGGATAGGGTCCTTTAGTCCGCTGCTTTTTTTAATTTTATTTTTTTTGAAACCCAGAAAAGCGACGGACAGGGTCGTTTAGTTTGTCGCTTTTCTGGATTTTTCAAAATTTTATTTCCAAAAAAGCGACGGATGGCGTCTCATTGTTCGTTGCTTTTTAAGATTTTAAAATAATTAAAAATTAATTAAAGTGACGGACTTCGTCTCTTTTTTAAAATTAAAAAAATTAAAAATAAAAAAACCAACGAATGGCGTCACATTCTTCAAAAAAAAAATTTAAAAATCAAAAGCGATGCAGTCCACCGCTTTTGGAAAAGCGTCGAGCAAAAAAGCAACAAGATTGACTATGTCACTTTTGGTCAAAAAAGCGACGGAGTCCATCACTTTTTTCCGTCTCTTTTTAGAAGTTTTTTTTAGTGGCACATATCATTCTATTTTTCCATCCCAGTCCCTCCAATTCGTAGCACGATCACGCCATTTCCTATCTCAATCTCTCCAACCGTCATCCCGGTCCCTGTTCATGTCTTGATTTTCGCCCGGTCTTGGATAGTTCGGACAAAAACCTTCTGCCTGATTTGGTAAGAAATGTACTTCTTCATTGTACATGGCCTCAAAGTGTGCTTCATCAAGATTCACTCCACTAACTCAGAGCACATTCACAACCTTAGAACCAGTTCCCATGACATGTTTCATCAATAGGTCCATTTGGGTCATCATCTTGGTCATGTTTTCATCCCGTTCTTGATTCTTTTCTATTTGTTCCTTTGTCATCCCAAAGTTCAAAGAAGACACCTAATCTTCTCTATTGTACCAAGCACGATTGATTTTTGTCATCTCTTCATGAAGTGTAGACGCTATGTCAAACGGTTGTTGCATTATTCCTCCTCGAACGAGCTGGTCTAACACACCTCTATTAACTGAGTTAAGGCTCCAGTAGAAATATTATAGCAACACATTGTTCGGTAGTCTGTGAGTCGGACATTAGAGCAGCAACTTTTGGAACATCAACCATGTCTGGTGAATAGGTTCACTATCCACTTGCTTGAAGTTCTGAATATTATTCCTCAACTTTACCATCTTCAAGGGAGGGAAAAACCTTACATAAAATGCATCAGTGAGCTCCTCCCAAGAAGTGATTGATTACCTTGGTAAATTGGCCAACCACTTCGTTGCCTCCCCTATTAGATAAAAGGTAAACAAATGAAGTCAAGCTGACTCTTGAGTGATGTTCTTGAAAGAAAATGGCCCACACACATCCACAAAGTTTCAGATGTGGTCATGAGGGTCCTAATTAGAAAGTCCTCCAAAGACCCTTTATTTGCAACAGCTATAACATAGTGTTGGTCACATGAAACACTGCATTACCCATATTCAGAGTCAAATGAATAACACCTGAACATCCTAACTGATCTTCATTGACATCGTGCAAATTATCGATGTCATCATTGTTTCCAAGTTGGCTGGCATTGCTCCTATTAACACTCATCTCTTCACCTGTTTAAGGGCAGACAACAAATAACACAAATAAGTCGATTCAACTATAACAAAATCAGTTCACATCTAACTTCACTAAAAGAATTCTAAACACCATTCCCCGGCAGCGGCACTACATTTTTATGAATGCTCAACTACACTTCATCTAATTCTAAGTGTAGGAGGTCGCTAATAAGTATAAACCCAACTAAGAGTTGGGGTTGATCCCACAAGGAGTGATACAGTAAAGAATTTGATTACAAAGTAAAATGGTGTTCTAATCATTTGTAGATGTAGACTTTTTCACAACAATAAAGTAAATGACAAGGTTTTGACAATTAATGTCAAATTGAGGGATTTGGGTGAACAATTAACAACTACAAATAACCGGGAGTAAACAAGTACAGAGGGTGTCTTGGGAGTGTGATAAATTGAATGCTAATTTCGCTAAATGGGTGATTATTATTTACTAAAAGTCGTTGAACCTCATTGGGTAGGCTAGGCTTTGGGTGCAATAGTCATTTCTCAATCAACTATTACAAATCAAGCGAGTTCTTTTGAACCTCGACAATCACAACACATATTAACAACCAATACCTTAATCAATCTACTTTTTCAAGCAAGATTTGTAAGATCGCATTCAGACCCACTTTCTCAAGCTAAACCTGTAACAACATAATCACTAGAATCATCAACTAATAGTTTTAACTCTAATACTTCTTTCTCAAGCAATCTAAGAGTACTAAACTAGAATTGCATTTGCAACTACAATTCATCAATTAAAAATAGAAACTATTAATTAAACCCACTTCAAATCAACAATAAAATCAGAAAATATTAACACACATAAGCTAATTGAAACATTCAACTACATAATTGTGTCCCAAGAATGGGGTTTTATCCAAACATAATAAAGAACAAGAAATCGTTACCAACTATGTTTTCCATCAGGTTGGGCAACAACCCACAAGTCTCCAAATGCTCAAATTGAAGCTTAAAATCAAACAAACCCCAAATCTCTACTCAAAAAGTGTCAAAACAATGTTTAGAATGTTGAAGATCAAAAATCCAGAACTTGACAATGTGGGAACTCTTTTTCTTCTTTTAATAATCACATTTATATGTTCCCAAAATTTTAGTATCAAAGTCACTTGGCAAAGTAAGTCAGGCTTCACCGACCTGGTCAGTGATGCACTGAGTGTCCCCCTTTCATCGCCTACTTGGCTTGGCCTTTTAGAATCTCTTTTATGTAACTTTAGGCGATCGAGATCAACATCGCTGATCCTATTAGCACGTCGCCGAACCACTTATCATCTCACCATGTCGGTTTTGTCCATGGGCTAGCCTGCTGGAACTTTGGGCGAGTTGAAGGTCCACTTGGCGACTCGCCGAGTGGCTTTGTCGAGTACCACTGTTACTTTCCTTCAGCTTTTTTGCTCTTTTTTGCCTTGTAGTGTCCTTTCCATGATCTTTTGCCTTCGTTGCTGCAAATTAACATTTTATCATCAGTTATGAGCATAACATAGGCATTGAGGACACTAAATCTTTGAATATTATGCCCTAAATGAGCTGAAATCCTCATCTCATCAACCCCATAAGCCCGACATGGACACATAATAGTTAAAACTACAAGAGTGAAGTGCCACAAATCCAGATCCAATAGGTGTATGCCCAGCCTCAGACCCAAAGTTATTGAATCTAACTAGAGGTAACGACCTTGAACTGTAAGCATCAGCCTCGAATCAAGAACACCGGCCTTAAACCATAATCATTGGCCTTTAACGAGAAGTAATGGCTTTAAATCCTAATAATGTGCGTTGAACCACAAGTAATGGCCTCGAACCCTAATCATCGGCCTTGAATCAGAAGTGACGACCTCGAACCATAATAATCTGCCTCGAACTGAAAGTAACCAATAATGGGGCCACCCAACTCGTTAGCAAACTTCCAGGGGCGTCAGCCATCCAACTAGCAAGAATAAACTAGGAGGCATGTTGACTCCAAAGAGGATGGTATAAAAATCAATCAATAGTGCTAATATGGAATGACATCATTTTACAAGAAGTGAAAACAAAGCTCTTCGCTTGAATCACTCCAATCCTAAAGTCGCAACAGGGCCACAAAATAGGGAGAGTGAATAGAAGCTCAACAAAGATGCATCATTGCCTAAATTAAGGCTAGTTCTATTATACTCAAGTCTATTACTTCAGTCTACAAGGAGCTAATTCATCCTAATCGTTGTTGAAGAAGAAATAAGGCTTACGGGCAACAAGAATTGCAAGTCTAAGGAAAAATCTAGTCTAATCCTAGAATAAGGATAAACATGCTCAGGTATATCATAACGAAAACATATGAATCAATTCATAAGATAGCACTAAAGACATAACCCCGACTAGCATGGTGCTACACCTAAGAAGATGTCGATCAAGCTTAAAACATGGTATCTAAGAAAGGAAATAAGAACAACTAGGTAACCACCCCCAATTCATTCTAATCAACATGAATTTACACATCGAGCTCAATCTAAGAGAAGAAAAGTTGGACCCTACGTCTAGGCTGACTGTGCGCGCTCCAAATCACAATACTGGAGTTTTCTCCTTCCGAACACTATCATACTACCAAAAATAGGATCACAACAACCATACAATTGTTTGAACATGAAAACACACATAAAATAGAGATATACAAATTTTGGAGTCAAACGGGAATAGTGGGATCTGCTCCAGAATTTCTAGAATTGAATCCGACAAAAGGTCTAAAATAGTACCCCCCAAACTTGTGTATCAAAATGGAACACAATTTGGGTATCAAAACAACAAGCAATCAACACATGAAAAATATCACTATTAAAGCTAAAAAAAAAAGAGCTAATGCAGCAAAAAAAAACACCAGTTTACCTGAAAAAAAGGTTTCACAACATGTTCGATCAACTACACATGTATTCACAACCTCCACGATCATACTTGTCTTTGAATCACCTCAATTGGAGTTGCAACGAGGGAGAAATCGCATTTTAAAAATAAGGGTTGAAGCTGAAAATTCATTATATGATTAGCAAAAATCTAGTCGATAAAAGGGTATTTATGGTAGCTAATAGTCTAATTTATGGTCGCTAAAAGCTTGCACCAGATATCAACACTTCATCTGGTTTATTCAAACTCTGAATTCTCTGATGGGGTGCCAAGAATTCATTTGGAAACCTCTGAGCGCAAACAAAATATACTACTATACCAAATTTGATATTCCAAACTCAATGAAGTAGTCGAAATTTCAACATAAGGTCATTTTGAAAAAAAATAAGCCCCATGCCCAAACTCTATTTAAATCCATAAAGGAGCTCAAAATTAGTCTGAAAGTCTCGATATCAACATGAAGGGTTGTTCTAGACCAAACTCAAAACTCTAAAGCTAATCGTGTGATGAATTTCTCACTCGAGCATGTTTTCAAAGAATGTTTACCAAGGTCAAACTTATACATTAACTTGAAAGTTAAAAAGCCTAATCACACAAACTCGCACCAAAAGCCTTATGAGTAGTGTCCACCATGTTACAAACCTAAAATAGCCCTTCTAGGCTGATGAAATCGTCAAAATTATATTTTGAGGTCATCTTCCTGACCTTTTGATGAAAAACAACTATTCAAGGTTCAAAAGCTCCAAAAAGAAAGAAATTCATACAAAAACTAAACGAATGACTAGGTTGCCAGATTTTCAATCCTAGCGAGTTATAAATGACTTCGAGTTGTTATAGGAATACTCTAAATGACTAACAGATGCCATAAACACATAAATAACCTAGAGGGTCATTACAACATCTACTACTAAAAGGACTTTAGTCTGTGAAAGTAAGAGTTAAGAAGTACCTGAAGGCTTAAACAAGATAGCAAACTGCTCTCGCATCTCATGCTCAGTCTCCCAAGTAGCCTCCTCAGCTATATGATGCCTCCAATGGACCTTAACCATAGGAATGGCTCTCGAATGCAACTGTCACACATCTCTGGCTAAAATAGCAACTTGCTCCTCCACAAAAGTCAAACAATCATCCAACTATACTGCATCATATTGGTGTCACGACCCAAGGTAGCCCCTAGGCGTAACATGGTGTATAAGACCCCGAAAGGCCCCATACAAGCCACTTAGCATTCATCGTACAAGATAATATAATATAAGAGATTTAAATGATAGTTTCAATCATAACAACGTTTTATAAAGAAAAACAGAAGTCAAACATCATCTCAAAGCCATCTAGTACATAAGTTTTGTTAGGGCGTAGCCTGTACATCAAGTTCAAAAACTTAAAGTAAAAACAAAAAGGAAATCAAGCCCAATCCTCGACTGATGAGGACTCACCAATATTCAATCTTTTATATGAGTTCCCTAGCCACGAAAGTGCGAATATGTAAGGTCGGAGCCTACATTTAGGGAAATGTAGGCAAGAATATGTGTTAGTATAAAACATGTACCAAGTATGATAGCCATGCATAAAACATTTGAAAGCATGCTTAAAGAAGAGATATATTTCATGGTATGCATTAACCAAGCAAAAACGTGAGATAAAAGGTTAAAAACACAAATCATAAAACATGGTCAAAGCAAGTAGACATCATTTCAAAACACATGTGATATACTTATTGACGTAACCTTAGTTCATCATAGCTTGGTTGTGGGAAGTAGCCAGAATCGACATATAACACCATGTGAGCTATTAACATGGAATTAGTATCTCCCACACCGAAAAGGGGGGTTCTTCTTGCCAAGGTAAAACCATGAATTTTCTAGCTTACGTGGATCCACTAGCTAATGTATATCTTGACAATCCTATGTTGGCACATAGTCTATGGGACATGGGTAATCGTGACTTGCCCACTCGGTGCTAAGGATAACTCTCATGGAATATTTATTATTCTTATTCATCTTTTATTTAGGGGATTTGGGTAATCTTCTCTTGTCCTTACATCACATGACATGGGTAATCGCCTTTTCTCTATTATTAGAGGTCATGGGTAATCGCCGCTTGCCTCATTCTTCGAATAGCTTATTATATTTGATTCATTTTAGATGAGAAGACCTTTCAACCATAGAATCTGTAATGTGAGAAAAACCTTTCACATCTATGCATGAGGTAATTATGTGAGAAATTACTTCACAAGAATTAACAATAACAACAACATAGGTGCTTCATTCTCAAAGCCATTTACATCATATTTGATCGATTCCATAAGAACATGCATTATTCCATAATTCACCTTTCATAGTTCAAAACTCACTTTCAATCATCAATATCTAGAAACCATGGGTTCATGGGAAATCATCTAAAAATCATTTACTTATCTCAATTAATGCTTGATAGATCATAAAACAATCAAATAGATCAATATTTAAAGGTACCCATGACTTGAAAGAAAACCCTAACTCAATTTAGGAATTCTAACTTTGTAAATTGGAGAATTTGAGAACTTCATATAGGAAAAGGGCTCCATGGATGAATATTATCATACCTCAATGCCAAAAGCTTGACTTCAATGGAGGAATTGGAGACTTGACTTGAAACCCTAGGTTGATCCCTTCTTCTTCAAGCTTTCTAGAGAGAGAAATATTTTGGGAGAAGAAGTCTTGTTCTTCGTTTAGGAAATTGAGAGAATGATTTCAATTGGGAAAATTTGGGGTTAAAAACACTTATATAGGACTTCTAGGTAAGGTAAAATGACATAGTGTTGGGGTAAACTAATCCGAAAAGTCCCGAAAGCCCTTGATTTAAAGATGGCACAACCCCCAAATGGTGCCCTTCACGAGGCGTCAAGGACCTCACGACCTGTTGTGGCAGCCATGGTCCTTTACCAGTGGTCTAGGGATAGGTCCTCTGTTGCCTTTCTCTTTCACGAACACCATGCGAGCTGTTTGGCTCTTCACAGCCCATATAGGGGCTCGTGGGAGGAGGCCAACTTTGGGATAGGTTCTGCCTCCCCTACACAGGCGTCATAACGATCCGTCTTCTCCCCCACGGGCCGTTAGGCCCTCGTGGGAAGGGTCCTTGCTTAGCATACCCTAGAGGACTTTCCACAAGCCACCATACGGATCATGGTCCCCTTCACAGTACGTCTAGGGTTCCATAGAGGCTATATGGTTCAGGTGTTGGCTTGTGAGTTCTTCCCCATTATCCCTTTTTAGGCCTTTCTCGAATCTGATGTGTTACAACTGGAGCAAACGAGACTTATTAGGAACATACTGGTGCAACATTGAAACATGGATAATTGGGTGGATAGCTAAAAAATGTTGGAGGTAAAGCCAGCTCATAAGCAACCTCACAAACTATCCAGAGGATCTCAAAAGGCCCAATATACATTAGGCTAATATTTGATGAGTCCACAAATTGGACGCATTTCGGGCTTTATTTTAATAGAAATAGTGTCCTCAAATGCTTATTTATTCTAAATATTTGATAAAAACACTTAAGTTTCAGGTATTTGAAGTTTTAGTAGAAGCATGGACACTTAGGCGCAAAAAGGAACAAGAAGGCTGAAATGAACAAAGAAGCTGAAGTCTGAGCATCGCCAATCATGCTTGGAAATTTGCCGAAGGGATGAACTCCATCTTTTGTTCCAATACGCAAAGCCCTGAAGGAGCAGGATCAAAAAGGCAATGAAAGGAGCAGTCGGCGATTCGCCGAATAGTTCCACAAAACAGTACTATGTCACCCAATGACACAGAGCACAACGACGCTAAAGTCTAGTGCAAAACAGCGACGAACTACACCAAAGGATGAATCACTGAGTTGATCGGCGATTCCAACTAACCTCACCGAGCGATCCGCCAGCACTATTTTTTGAAGTCTATAAATACTAAACTCTTTATTAATTTTTAGAGAGTCGAACAATTATTATAATTTTCACAATAGAATAGTACTTTTTTGATATTTTTGCTCTAAATTTGATAGGGTTTTAGAGACTTGAAGAAAAAGAGGGTTTCATCTTCTAGATTCAGAGTTGGGTCTCTTGGATTCTTCATTATTGGCCTGTAACAAGACTTAAATCTTCATACCCATTTGAATGCAAACTCATTTAGGTATAAATTTTTATCTCTTGATGTGTGGTTAAAAACCCCCATTCTTGGGGTGTGATTTAGCAAATATGTGTTGATATTATTGTTGGGTTTTGTTTGCTAATAGGTTAGATGTATTTTAATAGTGATTTCACCTAATGGTTGTGGTTTAATTTAATGGGTTTGTAGTTGCAAATACAAAACCACCCATGTGTTTTGGGCTTGCTAGAGAGAGAGGTCGTGAAACCAAGACTGCTAGACTGATGGCCTAAGGAGTGGGTCAACATGAGGTTCAGCCCAAGAGGGTGATCCTTAGACCCATATCCTAACACTCAGCTCAAGAGACTGAGTGGGGTAAGGCGTAGGCTAGCCTTCATGCGGCAAATGGGTGTCCAAGAGAAACCCATTTGAAACGGGGTAAGTCGCCCAAGAGGGAACTTATTTCTATTTAAAGCTTAGCCTAGTCACTATTAGCTTGTAAATTTCCTATCGAAAGCATGTACTCAACGATTTATATCAATTTATATTGCGGTCACACCCCAAGAACTTCTCCCCATACTTGCTCTCCCCTTTAATTTTGTTGTTTTTATTACACTTGTGACAAACCCCCATTTGATATTTGACACTTTTGTGTCACCCCCTTTAATTTACTATGTTATTACTAGTTAATGTCTTTAGCTATCACTAATTAGAACTAAATTTTATTTTTTTATTAATTCTCAAAACCACTCCCTTGGGACATGACCCTAACCCTTGGTTGGGTTACTATATTATTGACGATCATAGACACTCGAACTGTAAGTTAGTGTCATTGGTCACGATAAGCATCAAAATGGCGCCGCTGCCGGGTAGTGGTGTTATTTGAGAATTTTTAGATTAGTAGAATTTTTGTTCTTTGTAGTTGTAGTTTACTTACCTAATTTTTAGTTTTATCTAGCTTGTTTATCCTTGGACTTTGGCCCACTTTCCTATATATTCTGCGTATATTGGGTGTATACTGTTGTATACGACCTATATCCAACCCATTTTGGGCTCTCTCAAACCTGTATTTTTTGTCTTCGCCCTATATTTCAGCATTTCAATGACCTAAGGCTGATGTGTTTAAACCTGTATTTTGTTATTTTCCATGTATACAACAGGTATATCAATGTATACATGTTGTATCTTGGCTTGTTTTCCGCTTTCTGGAGCTTATTTTTAGCTTTTCGAGACTTGTATCTTAGCTTATGCTCTTGGAAGGATGAAGTTGACTCGATAATGGATTTCAACTCAACGAAATGCAAGGATGGAGTCCAAAGTGGACTCGAATGGATGTCACATGTAACAAAAGAGTAATATAGATTAATACACGAGAAAGGGGCCTCCAATCAATTAATAAATGCACACAAGTAATTTTAAAATCATAACTAACTCACATAGCCAGTATGCCCAAAATATTTGCACCAAGTTAGCTAATAAATGGATGAATTTATTTTGCACAAGAAATCATTACCATACTTGAGATGAGTTAATCATGCATGGTTTAGATAAATTCCATTTAATATAAATAGGAATCAGTAGCAAGCTTTATGATGAAATCAACCTAATCTAATATACCCGAATGTAAGAATAAATTTAACTAAAACACATCACATTAAGCCATAGAGATAATAATCTAAGGTAAAGTTTAAACCAACATCAAACTCGCATACCAACAAAACAAATAAATTAATACTAACTAAACTAAATGGTGCCATCAAAACTAAATGAGAGCATTTTCAAACATGGTTAGATTTTAACAAACCAATAGAATATCCTTTTAACAAAGCAGATTTAACTCTTAGTTAAGAACTCAAGACTACCACCTAAATTGAATCTCTAAGAAGCAAAGGCAGTAACTAGGCAGTAAAGAAGTAATGCAACATATGAAATGTTAAACACAATTAAATAACCTATATAGAAATAATAGTAGTTTCTTAGCAATAGAATGAAGAAATTAATATTTTCATGACTCAAGCTAGTAAGAACTCAACTCTTTTAAAGCAGAAATCAAGAATCAAAGCCTAATCATAACAATAGTCGGCTTGAATAGTAAATAGCACCAAAAATATTAAATCTTAGCACAAAATTAAACTATGTAGCTAACTTATAACAGAAAACGAAAATGCAAACAAAATCACAAACAAACACATATTTAATGCATGCTAATGGAATGAAACATAATAAAAGAAAAGGAGATTACCTTCTTTGGTGCGGCAAACTAAGACAAGCAAGCCAGCGACGAGCTTCCACGACCACAAAAAAAAACTCTGACGAACTCTGTCTGAAGAATGACTAACAGAACAAGAGAGAAAATCTCAGACTTAATCCTCTCAAACTCAATCTGTAAAAAAAATTGTTATTTAGCTTAGGTTTTCGCTTCCTTTTGTGTGTATTCGTAGGTACTCTTAGTGTATTTTTTTTCGTGTGTCTCTAACCTAAACATTGAGGTAGAAAATGTCTTATATAGAGGGAATTTAGGATTGAAATTTTGGGGGGAAATCGGGTGAAAATTAGATGATTTTGAATTTGAAATTTGAATTGCTCTCTAGAGGATAAGGTTGAAAGCTAAAATTCGTACTAATCTTTAACTGAATGAAAACGATGGCCTTTGATTCAAGGATCAAGGATGGATGAAGCACAAGATTGCCTCCACTTGGCTCGATCGAGAAAAAGCTCTTGTACAGAAAGGATAAGGACGAAAGGGGAGAATGACACACGCGACCTGGGCTCAATTTGGACTGGTCTAGGCTTGCTACGATTCTGCTGGACTGCTGGAGTTTCTAGGTTCGCTGCAATTCTGCGCGTGAAGAAGAAGATGAAAATGTATGAGGGTCGGTCGGTTTTGGTATTGTTGTAGTGAATGGGTATCTGGTGGGTTGAAATTATTGTTGGTGTTGTTTGAGAATTGATAGTGGGCCTGGTTAATTGTAATAGGAATTTGGGTTCAAATTAGAACATTGGCCCAAAGCTTGGTTTAAGGTGAAATGGGAGTTGCTATATTTTTTCAATTACAAAATGGCTAAATGGATTGCAATTATAGCCATAAAGAATTCAAAACATAGCCGAATTGAGTTAATTTAGTGAATCTGACTAGAATTTAAACACGATGAATTAATATTAATTAATTAACAAGCTTCTTAATCTCACTGGATATAAAATAATTAACTTAATTATGAATTAAATGAATTTAGAATATAAACTATAATCTTTAAATTAAACTAATTTAATAAAAAATATTTAAGTAAGAAATTAAATCTTTTGAGATGATTTTCAAATATTCACAAAATATGTAAAAGACATATTTATTATTTAAAAATTAAAATAAATGACAAAATTATTTTTAAAAATAACTTGAAAATATTTTAGATTATTTTAAATCGTTTGAAATTGAGGAAAGCTCGATGATTAATCTATATTATGGAGGTCCAAAATTGGGTGTCAATAGAGGATTACCCATGTCTTGGCTAAGTATTAATTGAGGTTACTTCAAGAAGTATTCCTTATATGTTGATATGATCTATTATATGAATTGATTATGTTTTATGACTTATGTTGTCTAATTCTTATGTTTTTGTTGATGTCTATGCAAGTTGTCATATTTAGTACATTATTGTAATAACGAATACTCTTGCCTACATTTCTTATCCAAATGTAGGGTCCTCGCATTCCTGACTGTCATCCTCGTGGTTAGGATCTATAGTAGAGGCAAGATTGAAGATTGGTGAGTCCTCATAGCTTTCGAGGATTTGGCCATCATTTCTCTTATGTTCTTTCATTTTATGTTTTGGACATTGTTGTATGGGCTGTGTCCTAAGAATATTTTGTATTAGATGGTTTTTGAGATAATTGTATGAGACTTCCGCTTCATTTTATGAAACTTTGGTATTGTTGAAAATGTTTTAATTCTTACCGAATTTCTATTATCTTGACTATGAAAGCTAAGTGGCTTATATGAGGCCTCTCGGGGTCATGTATGCCATGTTACATCTACGGGGTGCCCCTAGGTCATGACAGTTTCATTTATAGAATTGATGAATAGGGTGTTCAGACAATACCTTGACATGTTTGTATCGTGTTCATTGATGATATATTGATATATTCGAGGAGTGGAGATGAGCATACCGATCATTTGAAGATTGTGTTGCAAGTTCTCAAGGACATACAACTCTTTGCAAAATTTACTAAATGTGAGTTTTTGTTGAGGGTTGTAGTTTTTCTTGGTCATATTATTTCCGGTAAGGGTATTCAGGTGGATCCTAAAAAGACGGATGCGGTCAAGAGATGGCCTAGATCTCTATCCCCTTCGCATATTAGAAGTTTATTGGGTTTAGTACTATAAAAGGTTTGTTGAAGGGTTTTCATTGATTGCCTCTCCATTGACGGTATTGACCCAGAAGAAGGTTAAGTTCATATGGTCGGAAGCATGTGAGAAGAGTTTTCAAGAATTGAAAGATAGACTTAGTGGAATGTTGACTTTACCGAAAGGAACCGATGGATTTGTTGTTTATTGTGATGCCTCAAAAACTAGGTTAGGATGTGTACTTATGCAAAATGGAAAACTAATTGCCTATGCCTCAAGGCAACTTAAGGTTCACGAGAACAATTATTCTACCCATGACCTTGAACAAGTGGCGGTTGTGTTTACTCTTAAGATTTGGAGGCATTATTTGTACGATGTTCATGTAGATGTCTTTACCGACCACAAGAGTTTGCAATATGTTCTTAGGCAGAAAGACTTAAATCTTCACCAAAGAAGGGGGATTGAATTACTGAAGGATTATGACATGAGTGTTCTCTATCACCCCGACAAGGCAAATATGGTGGAGGATGCTCTTAGTCAGTTATCGATGGGTAGTGTTGCTCATATTGAGGATGATAAAAAGGAGTTGGTTCAAGATGTTCATAAATTGGCCTAATTGGGTGTTTGGTTAGTTAACTCTACTAAGGGTTGTGTTATGGTTCACAATTGTTTTGAATCATCTTTTGTGGCAGATATTAAAGGCAAACAAGGTCTTGCTCCGACTTTGGTTGAATTGAAGGAAGCGGCGCTTAAAAAGTCAGTAGAGGCTTTCTCCGGGGGGAGATGGTGTGCTTTGATATTAAGGTTGTTTATGTGTTCCCAATATAGATGAATTGAGAGAGCAAATCTTATCAGAAGCCCATAGTTCTGGATATTCAATTCACTCGGGAGCCACCAAGATGTACCGTGACTTGAGGGAGGTCTGTTGGTGGAATGGGATGAAGAAGGATATTGTAGGATTTGTGGCTAAGTGTCCCAATTGTCGATAAGTGAAGGTTCAACATCAAAAGCTGGGAGGTTTATCTTAAGATATTCGCATTCTTACTTAAAAGTGGGAAGATTTGAATATGGACTTCATTATTGATTTACCACGCACCAGATTGTAGCATGACTGGATTTGGGTCATCATAGATCGAATGATGAAATCAAACCATTTCATACCCATCAAGGTTTCTTATTCAGCGGAGGACTATGGTAAGTTGTATTTGAGGGAAATGGTTAGGTTGCATGGAGTGCCCCTATCCATTATCTCCTAACGTAGTACCCAATTCACTTTTCTGTTTTGGATATCTTTCCAAAAGGGTCTTAGTACTCGTGTTAAGCTTAGTACGGCCTTTCATTCTCAAAATGATGGACAAGTGGGGAGTACTATCCAAACTTTGGAAGATATGTTGAGGGCTTGTGTAACTAACTTCAAGGGTAATTGGGATGATCACTTGTCTTTGATTGAGTTTGCATACAACAATAGCTATTACTCAAGTATTGGCATTGCTCCATTTGAGGCTCTATATGGTAGGAGGTGTAGGTCTCATATAGGTTGGTTTGAAGTGGGTGAAGTTGCTTTGATAGGTCCCGAATTGGTACATGAGGCTATAGAGAAAGTTTAGCTTATTAGAGAAAGGTTGAAAATGGCTCAAAGTCGACGAAAGTCCTATGCCGATGTTAGAAGAAGAGATCTTGAGTTTGAGGTAAATGATTGGGTCTACTTACAAATTTCACCCATGAAGGGTGTAATGACGTTTTGTAAAAAAGGAAAGCTTAGTCCACGTTATGTGGGCCCATATTAGATCTTGAGGCATGTTGGTAAGGTTGCTTATAAACTAGATTTAACTAAGGATTTGGCATTGGTGCATCTGGTATTCCATGTCTCCTTGTTGAAGAAATGTGTTGGAGAACAAACATTTATAGTTCCCTTGGAAGGTTTGGGAGTTAAGGAGAATCTTTCTTATGAGAAAGTTCTGGTAGAGATTTTAGACCAGCAAGTCAAGAAGTTGAGAAACAAAGAAGTTGTTTCCATAAAAGTTCTATGGAGGAATTAGTTAGTTGAGAGTGCTACTTGGGAGGCCGAGGCTGATATGATGTCTCGTTATCCTCATCTCTTTCCTTCTACCCTTATTCTAGCTTGAGGTATTTAGTTTCTCATGGTTTACTATTTTGGTGTCATGTGTCATAGATATTCTCATGATTTCCTCATATATGCATGTTCATAAAAAGCTTAAAATTTGAGAAAATGAGTTAGTTGATTGAAATATTCATGTTATGTGCAATTGAGTATGAGTTGCATATAGACTTCATGAAATGATGTTTTGAAAATGCTTTAGCTTGGAGTTGATGTTTCCTCCTCAGATATGTGAATTAATGTGATTTCATTCATGTTAGGCTAATAGGTTTGAGTTTCTACCTTCCTAATGATGTTTTGAATCTCATTCGAGGACGAATGCTCTTAGGTGGAGATATTGTAACACCTCAAATTTTAGAAAGGCTAGAAAGGGACCAAGTGGGAAACTAACAAGCCAAGCCTGGACCAAAGGACCTTCCACGGAGCCCCTAACAGGCTGTGAAGGGGACCACTGTCCGTGGGGTGGTTCGTGATAAGTTCCCCATGACCAAATGAGCATGCGTCCCTCCCATGGAGGCCTAAACATCCCATGTAGGGGTTGACAGGCCGTCAGCTAGGTCGTTAGGTAGTCGTCAGTAAAGGGATTTTTTCCATGACCACTAGTCAAGGACCACGAGGGCTAAAACGGCCCGTGGAACCTTTGATGATCCTTTAAGGCTCTCGTGGGATGGAAACAGTGAAGCCCACCATCAAGGGCCGCTTCACGCACCAAGTCAACGAGCCGTGGTGCCTTAGACAAGCCTTGAAGGCCACCGTCCAATGAGTCAGTCACCTTTTAAGCCAAGAGCTTTTGGGTCTTTTCCAGATTATTTTAATTCAATACCATGTTGTTTTACCCTTAACCCAAAGCCCTATATAAACTTTTGTAACCCCAGAGTCTTCCAAAGCAATTCACACTCTCAAATTCTCAAAAGAAGAACAAGTTATCCTCTCAAATATTTCTCTCTCTAGAAGATTGAAGAAGAAGGCTAGGGTTTCAAGTCAAGTCTCCAATTCCTCCATTAAAGTCAAGCTTTTGGTATTAAGGTATGATAGTCTTCATCTATGGAATCTATCCTCCATTGAGTTCCTAAGTTCCCCAATTTTGAAGTTAGAAATCTCTAATTGAAGTTAGAGTTTTCTTCTATGTCATGGGTTCCTTTCAATGTTGAATTATTTGTTTGTTTTATGATCTATTATGCATGAATTGAGATAATTTCATGATTTTAAGATGATTCCCCATGAACCCATGCTTAACCCATGTTTTCTAAGATCTTCATGAATAAAAGCGGGTTTTGAACTATGAAAGGTAGATGATGGAAATATGCATGTTCTAATGAAATATGATATAAGTTGCTTCGAGAGTAAAGTATAAATGATGTTGTTGTTGTTTGATGAGTGTGAAAGGATTTCTCACATAAGTACTCAACACATGAATGTGAAAGGGTTTCTCACATAAAGGATTCTAAGGTTGAAAGGTCTTCTCACCTAAAATGAATCAAAGTTAAGGAGCTATTCTAATAATGAGGCAAACGGCGATTACCCATGCCCTCTAATGCAAAGAAAAAAGGTGATTGCCCATGTCTCATGAATGTTAAGAAGAGTTAATAATAATGAATATTATGTGGGAGTTATGCTTAGCACTAAGTGGACAAGTGGTGATTACCCATGTCCCATAAACTATGTGCCACCATAGGTTGTCTAGATAGACATTAGTTACTGGATCCATGTAAGCTAGAAGTTTATGGTTCTTACCTTGGCAAGTGAGAACACTTCTTTTTTATGTGGGGTGGACACCGTATTCCATGTTAATATCTCACATGGTCTTACATGTTGGTTAAAGGTAAATCTCTAACACTAATGAATCAAGGTTACTTCAAGAAGTATCTCATAAACGACTTAATGATGTTAACTTGGATTGACCATGTTTTACGACTTATGTTTTCTAACTCTTTTATCTCAAGTTCTAACTTGGTCGTTGCATATCATGAAAATGTCCCTTTTTAGCAAGATTTCATCTTTTTATGCATTGCTATCATACTTGGTACATTTTCGTACTAACGCATACTCTTGCCTACATTCTCCCAAAATGCAGGGTCCAATGCTCCAGATTTGCATTTTAGTGGCTAGGGATCTTATAGTAGAAGTTTGATTATTGGTGAGTCCTCTTGATTCGAGGACCAAACCTTTTTTTATTATGTCTTGACATTTAAGTTTTGAAATTGATGTACGGGTTACTTCCCGATCACTCATTTTACTAAATGGCTTTGAGAAATTGTTTAGACTTCTAATTCATATTATAAAACTCCTAATTGTCTTTTCAATTCTCTTGATTTTCTATTATCTTGTATGATGTATGATAAGTGGCTTGTGTAGGGCCTCTCGGGGTTCTATACTCCATGTTACGCCTAGGGTATACTTTGGGTAGTGACATAGCTTTCATTTCTGTCCAAACCTCCTCACACCCTTCATAGATGAGACTTTCAAGTAAACCCAATCCTGAACATCAAACTCAAGATCTCTCGTTCTAACATAGGCATAAGACTTTTGTCGACTTTGAGTTGTTTTAAACCGTTCTCTAATAAGTCTAACTTTCTACATAGCCTCATATACCAATTCGGGACCTATCAAAGAAACTTCACCCACTTCAAACTAACCAATAGGAGATCTACACCTCCTACCATAAAGAGTCTCAATGAAGTCATACCAATGCTTAACTGATAGTTATTATGTGTCACGACCCAAAGTATACCTTAGACATGACATGGCGTATAAGACCCCGAGAGGCCCTACTCAAGCCACTTAGAATACATCATAAAAGATAGTTGAATTAAAGAGTTCAAAAGACAGTTTTATTTCATAAAGAGTTTGACAAAATGCAGCAGAAGTCTAACATAGTTTCAAAGCTATCTAGTACATCAAGAGTGATTGGGACGTAACTCATGCATCACATAAAATACCGAAAAGTAAAGACAATAAACAATAAAAGGTTCGATCCTCAAAACATGAGGACTCACCAATCTTCAAATCTACTAAAGTGATCACTAGCCACGGAGATGCGGAGTGGGAACATCAGACACTACATCAGTGAAACAATGTACACAAAAGGATGTGTTAGTACATGAAATATACTAAGTATTTAAGGAATGCAACAAAACATGAGACATGATCATAAAGGGACATAATCGAAAACATGGAATGCATGACCAAGTTAAAACATAGTAAAATCATTTAAGAATATTCATAAAATATGAACATGGTCAATTCATCTTTAAATCATAAAGGAATCTTCATAAACATTAGAAATCAACATAGTTCTTTTTGTCAGAAGTTTATTGTGAACCAACATATAGACCATGGAAGCTATAACATGGAATCTAGTGTTTGCCCTACACCGAAAAGGGGTGTCCTACTTGCCAAGGTAAGAACCATGAACTTCTAGCTTATGTGGATTTACTATATACAACCATCCTATGAAGGCACATAGGTATGGGATAAGGAGATTGCTACTAGAAACCCAACCTCAAGCTATGAGAGAGCTTCCATCTCAATATTCTCTTGATGCTAGGCATAAATCCCATGGAATAGTCATTACTCTTAACTTCGTTTATCATTATGGGACATGGCCATTCGCATATTGTCTTATCATTATGGGAAAAGGATATTCACCACTTGTCTTATCATAGGATAGGTCCTTAGACCATGCATGAGAAAACCTTTCACCATCCATGATCTTTTCATAATAGCTTTTAAGGTCCATAGTCATTCACTTCATGATAGAGATGCCCTACTACTAATGGAAATAGTTTTGAAAGTGTGATCTATGATTATTGATGGCATACCTACATACCATACTAACCAAGACCTAATTTTGTAAAATAGCCCAAAAACATTGAAGGCAAATCTAGATGTCATTCATGTCATGTGGCTAAGCTTCATAGAACATATAGATACCTTCGTCTATAAGCTTACTTGAGTCATACACTTTGCTTTCATAAAACCACGCATAATTTCATAAAACATATTCATATATTCATACTTCTTCATAAATTCATGTAAATTAGGGTTCATAGTCAAAATTCATAGATAAATGCATGGATTCACATGGAATTAGTTGAAAAGCATGTAACTAAATCCAAGTCATCAAAATAAGATCATAATAAACTAATTGAATCCATAAAAATAGAACCCATGAGGAATTAAGTGAAAATCTAATCAAAACTTGGGAAATTAAACTAGAGAATTGAAGAAACTTTGGGGGCTCAATGGGTGAATTGAACCCATTGATGAACTCCATACATACCTTGATGGAAGCCCTAAGAAATAATGAAGAAAGAGACTTGAACATGAATAACCCAAGCTTTTTCTTCTTCCTTCATCTAGAGAGAAGATATTTTGGAGAGGATGAATTTGATCAAGTTTAGGGAATTTAGGAGAATGAATTGAAATTGGTACCTTTTGGACTTAATTTGCTTATATAGGCCTTGAAATAGGGATTAAAATGATGTAGTTTGGGTACCAAACAATTTGGGAAAAGACTAACATGACCCTAACTTAAAACTCACGAGGTGACTTAGAAGAGACGCTTTACGAGCCGTCTAAGGTTTCACGAACCGATAGCCTATCATGAAGCTTCACATGTCCAACAGTGCTTCACTAAAACAGGTATAACATTTTACTCTGGGCTTGGAATTAGGAAAACTTGGTGGAGTTGGGAAGAGGACTCAAAGACCTTTAATTATGTAGGTGATGGGCAACCTAATTCATTTTGTGCTAAAAGATATGATCGTTTGAAGTTGACCCAAAAATCTAAAACCTTATCAGCCCCTTTCACATACAACTTCATGGTCCATGTGAAACTCCATGGACCGTTTAGGCGATTGTGGTCCTTCAGAGTAGCTTGGGGGTTCTTTGCCTCTTTACATGGACCACCTCACAGTTCGTGTGATGCTCCACGGACCGTCGAGGCGTCCGTGGTCATCTACAGAGTCTGAGTGCAACATCATGAGCAGGGTGACGGGTCATGGTCCTCTTCACTACCCATGAACCCCTCCTTGGTTTGCCCTTCTCCCTTGATCAATTCTAGTTCAAATTTTTAGGGTATTACAATATCTCCCCTTTGGGAACTTTTGTCCTTGAATGGAACTCACACTAGCACGAAAAGAGTAGGAGAGAAACTAACAACCCAAGATTAATGCAACTTCATAAAAATGAACATAACCAAGTAGGAACCTCGACTCCAAGTTAAAACATACTTTTTAAAATATCTTTTCTTAAGACAAACATGCAAAATCATACTAAATGCACATAATCATGAAACAATCAATCAAGCTAAATCATATCTTTGAAAAATCAAATTATCATGAGCATGCATGCATGAGGAAACATGAGAATGATCAAACACAAAAATCTTAAAGAGTAAACATGAGGGACTAATGCATCAACTAGACCTGAAGATAAAGGAAATAGATAAGGATACTAAGACATCACCATCTCCGGCCTTTCACATACCAACGCAAATCAAGGAACCCTTCCGACAATTTAAATAGTCCCACACACACTCCAACCATGAAGCACACTATCTCTCCCTTGGGAGCAAACCTCTCCAGTCTTTTAAAATCTATCTCCCTTAACCCAAACATAGTACTAAAGTCTCAACAACCATGAAACCATTAATACAAGTAAAAACTTAAGGAATTTCCATGAAAATTTCAAGATCCACTTCAAACACAATTACCACACATGGAGTTTTACCATAGCCAATGAAACACCCAATATCAAGATATGCACAACAGCAAGATAAAAGACAATAACTTACCAATTACCGCTTCTGGGGAACCCTCATGATCTTGTCGAGACTAAAGAGCATAAAACCGATTCTATTTTTTTACCACCACTAGGACCTGCAAAAAGGTAAGGTTGAGTCCGTCGACGATTATCTCCCTCATTCTTAGCAATCGTAGGACAATCCCTTATCTTATGATCCATTTTCCAACCCCAAAACATGCATTAGAACTAGCTAGACACTCACCATTTTGGACCTTCAATGTGAGACTCAGATACCATTTGCTCACAATAATCATTACCTTGAAAATGATTACTTCCATTGGACCTTCAATGTGAGAAATCACCATCATCCCTTCTTGCCCTCTTTGAATCCCTAGTTTTCTCCTTAAGTTTTTCCTCTTCTGTTTGTTGTGCATGAACCATTAAATGGGATACATCCATCTCTTTAACAAGCATGGTGGTTAGTCATTCTTTGATCGCCAAGTCGGAAGCACTCGACACAAACTTACTCATCCTTGCCCTTGGATTGGCAACCATAGTTGGAGCGTATTTGGACAGTTGCATGAATTTCAAAGCATAATCCTTCGTACTCATATTCTCTTGACGAAGGTTAATGAACTCAAGTGCCTTTGCCTCCCTCGTCTCAAGGGGAAAGAACCTATCAAGGAAATCAACCTTAAATTTATCCCAATCAAAAAGACATACATCTTTGTCCTCTCTTCCTTCCATTGGCTAAACCAAACTTGAGCAATACCCTTAAGTTGATAAGCGGCAAATTCTGCCTTTTCTACTGAAGTGACATCCATAATTCATACTATCTTATAAACCTCATCAATGAACTCTTAAGGATCTTCCTCGACTTTAGACCCATGAAATTCCAGAGGATTCATTCTATTAAAGTCTCTCACCCTTGTTGCCATCGTACCCACCCTTGGGTTCACGAGAACCACAACCTCTCTATTTGCTTGAGCAGTCATAGCTTGGGCCAATGCATGAAATGAGGCTCGAAACATATCATTAGTCACTTGCTTGGCCAAAGGGTTGACTGGCACTTGGGAACCTCTTGTCTCACATTTTCACGAACATTCCTTTGTAAAGAATAAACATGGGTTAGGAGAGTAGTACATTTACAGATTAAAACTCTATGGCACAACTTTAGAATAATGAAGGACGCAAAGTTTCCTAAACATCTTATAGCCTCTTATTCATAAATGTGGCTCACTTCACACTCATGAACAAGACTCTACTCAACGTGGCTTATGAGACTTCCTAGGACCTTTCTAAACCTTATGCTCTGAATACCAAGTTTGTCATGACCAAAGTATACCCTAGACGTGACATGGAATATAGGACCCCGAGAGGCCCTATAGAAGCCACTTAGCATAAATCATATAAGATATTAGAAGTAAAGAGTTGAAAAGATAATTTTATATCATAAAAAGTTTGACAATATGTAGCGGAAGTCTAATATAGTCACAAAGTCATCTAGTACATCAATAGTGATTGGGACATAACTCATGCATCACATACAATTTGAAAAAATTAAAGACAATAAGAAATAAAGGGTTTGATTCTCACAATATGAGGACTCACCAATCTTCAAATCTACTAAAGTGATCACTAGCCACGGAGATGCAGAGTGGAAACATCAGACCCTACATTAGTGAAATAATTTAGGCAAAATATGTGTAAGTACATGGAATGTACTAAGTATGAGGGAAATGCAATAAAACATGAGACATGATCATAAAGGGACATAATAGAAAACATGGAATGCATGACCAAGTTAAAACATAATAAAATCATTTAAGAAGATTCATAAAACATGAACATGGTCAATGCATCTTTAAATCATAAAGGAAGTTTCATAAAACATTAGAAATCAACTTAGTTCTTTTTGTGGGAATTTTACCATTAACCGACATATAGACCATGCGCGCTATAACATGAAATTTGGTTTCTGCCCCACACCGAAAAAGGGTATCCTACTTGCCAAGGTAAGGACCGTGAACTTCTAGCTTACGTGGATCTACTATCTAATGTTTATCTAAGACAATCAGCATGTGGGAGTACATAGGTATGGGATAAGAGGTTTCTACTAGAAACCTGACCTCAAGCTAAGGGAGTGCTTCCATCTCAATTTTCTCTTGGTGTTAGGCATAAATACCACAAAATATTCATTACTCTTAACTTCTCTTATCATTATGGAACATGGGTATGAACCTCTTTTCTTATCATTATGGGACATGGCTATTCACCACTTGCCTTATCATAGGATAGCTTCTTAGATCATGCGTGAGAAAACCTTTCACCATCCATGATCTTTTCATAATAGCTTTTAAGTCCCATAGTCATTCATTTCAAGGTAGATATTCCCTACTACTAATGGAAATAGTTTTTAAAGCGTGATTTATGATCACTGATGGCATATCCGGATACCATACTAATCAAGACCTTATTTAGGAAGATAACACGAAAAACATTGAAGGAAAATCTATATGTCATTCATGTCATGTGGCCAAGATTCATTGAAAATATAGATACCTTCATCTATAAGCTTACTTGAGTCATAAACATTGCTTTCATAAAAACATGCATAGTTTCATAAAACATATTCATATATTTAACCCTCTTCATAAATTCATGTAAATTAGGGTTCATAGTCGAAATTCATATATCAATGCATGGTTCACATGGAATTAGCTGAAAAGCATGTAATTAAATCCAAGTCATCAAAATAAGATCATAATAAGGCAATTGAATCCATACAAATAGAACCATTGAGGAATTCAGTGAAAATCTAATCAAAACTTGGGAAATTAAATTGTAGAATTGAAGAAACTTTGGGGGCTCAATGGGTGAATTGAACCCATTGATGAACTCCCAACATACCTTGATTGAAGCCCTAAGCAATGATGAAGAAAGTTTACTGGAACTTGAAGAACCCTAGCTTATTCTTCTTTTTTGATCTAGAGAGAAGATTTTTTTGGAGAGGATGAATTTTATTAAGTTAAGGGAATTTAGAATAATGAATTGAAATTGGTAGTTTTTTTTGCTTAATTCATGTATATAGGCCTTGAAATAGGATTTCAAATGACGTATTTTAGGTATCAAGCACTTTGGGAAAAGACCAACATGATCCTAACTTAAAAACTTACGAGGTGACTTAGAAGAGGGGCTTCACTAGTTGTCTAAGGCTTCACGGGCCGTATAGCCTGTTGTGAAGCTTCACCTGTCCGACGGTGCTTCAATAAAAATGGGCATAACTTTTTACTTCGGGCTCAAAATTATGCAAACTTGGTGGCGTTGGAAAGAGGACCCAAAGACCTTTAATTTGATAGGTCATCAAACACCTAATTCATTTTATCTTGAGATGTTTGATCGTTCGACAATAACACAAAATTTTAAAACTGATGGGTGATTTGTACGGACCCCTAGACGGGCCGTCCAAGTCACCACATGATGTCTAAGGTGCCGTCTAGGAAACCCCTTCCCAGGCACACTCTAATCGTCATTCACGATGCCCTAGATCATTTTGTGCTAAATGATATGATCATTTGAAGTTGACCCAAAACTCCAACACCTGATGGGCCCCTTTCATAAACGACTTCACATTCCGTGTGAAGCTCCATGTCACAACTCAGAGGTACACCCTAGACGTAACATGGAGTACTTGACCCCGAAGGGGTCTCATAAAGCCCTTAGCATATCATAACATAAGATAATAGAAAAGTACAGAAATTTTAAAAACCTTATCCATATAATCGAAGTCTTTTATAAAAGCAAGCAAAAGTCTTACTACACTTTGTCTCAAACCATCTAATACAACTTTTGAATAAAACCTTGGGACATAGCCCATACAATAGTCTCAAAGCATAATGAAAGACATAAAGGAAATAGTGGCTTTGTCCTAGAAGCTATGAGGACTCACCAAATCTTCAATTCCTTACTCCTTAGAAACCTAGCCTGAAGAATGGAACTCAATCTCTGAACCCTACATTTGATGAGAATGTAGGCAAAGTATGTGTTAGTACAAACTGTACTAAATATATTAGCTAGCATAACATAAGGGTTAGTCAACATAAGACATAATCCATAAGCATAAGAAATACTTCATGAAACATAAACTATGAGCATAAGAGACAATATCATAATCATAAGCAAAGTCTCCGACATAAGCATTATTCAACCCTTAGTCTTTCATATCATAGGAGAGCTACTTCTCAAGTAACCTTAAACCATACTTGTGAAATGCATGAATAAGATCCCCTAATCCCATCCAAGCTAAGTATCCCTTTTGGTCATCTTAAACATAGTCTATATACAAAGTCAAGTCTTAGGCTTTCATATCATAAGAGCACTATACTCCTAAGTAACCTCAAAGCATACTTGTGTAATGCATGAATGACATCCCGTAATACCATTCACACTAAGCATAACCTTGAAGTCACAATATTCATACTCACCATTCATTTGGTCTCATTCTTAGCTTACTTCATATAGGCAAGGGAATTATCACCTCTAGTTAATCATATCATGGAAGGCAACTATAGAAACAATCCAAGCTAAACATACATCATATAAGAGAACACTTCATAAGTAGCTTCAAGTCATACTTGTGCAATGCATGAATGGAATCCCATAATACCATTCATACTATGTACCACCTTAGTCTATCATACTCAAATGATTACTATTTATCATTCTAGACTACCAAAGAATAGCACCTTATTGGGCTAGACCAAGCTATCATAGAAACATATTGATCATGCAAATCCAAGCTATTTTAGGAAGGGTACAAGTGTTCCATCCTAGCTACCATGAAATAGTCTTAGGCCAACTAAGTCATGTTACCCTTACAAGTACACTATGATGCTAATGCAAGCTACCCTTAGGAGAGTATGATTTCTCAATCCTAAGCTACCCTTAGGAGAGTATATGTCCTCAATCCTAAGCTACCATGAAATGGTCTTGGCCTAACCAAGTCATGCTATCATGAAGGCATCCTAAAATGCTAGTTCAAGCTACCTTAGGAGAGCATGTGTCCTAAATCCTAGGCTACCATGATTACCACTAATTAAGCTATCATGAGAACATTCTACAATTCTAACGCAAGTTACCCTTAGGAGAGTATGATTCCTCCATCCTAAGCTACCATGAGAACTCCTAACTCAAGCTACCAATCTTGGTTGCCTTACCAAGTCAAGCTATACATGAAGGGATCATATGTTACAACTTCAATCTATTCTAGTCTAACATGCTTTGATTTATTTTAGGTTATTAATTCTTTCAACCTAGAATCTTTCTATGTGAGAAAATCTTGCATCTCCTAGCATATTTATGCATAAGTGTGTAAGTGAGAATATGCTTTCAACAATACATAACAAGATCACATCATATTAGCTTTACTCTCAAAGCCCTAACATTAATGGCTACAAGCCTTACTCTCAAAGCTTTACTTCTTACAATCATCATACATACCTAGAGTTCAAGGCATTATAATCACATTCTTCATTATCAAGTGATTCTAGGCATAATTCATCATAAAGGTTCAACTTCAAGCTTTACTAGTCATGATCCATCATATATACTAAGATCTAGTTCAATTCATGTTTACATGTTTCTATTCTTGAACAATTTCTACTCATAACATCAATTCTAGAAGATAACCTATGAATCTTCAATTTCACCTTTCATGGCATAAACCCACATAATTCAATTTCATCAATTAGACTAGGGTTAACCATGGAAAACATGTAATATCATCATAATATCATGAATCGATGCTAAATCACTCATAAACAAATACTATCCACTCAATTGGAATCATACTCAACACTACCCACAACATAGGAAGAAACCCTAGCTAGAATTGAGTTTTATCTTCACAATTAGGGGAAATCTAGGGGGCTATATGGATGGAAGAATCCATAGATGAATAAGTTAACATAACTTGATTCAAAGCCCTCACAAAAGCTTGCAACAATGGAAGAATTTAACCTAGCTCTCTTCTCTTCTTCTTCTTCACTTTCTCGAGAGAGGATTTTCTTGAGGGAATTGGGTTCTTTTGTGTATTGAAAATAATAATTTGGAAATCATCTAATTAAGGTATATTAGGTTTATATAGGGGGTATAATTAATAATAAACTGACCCTACTTAATATCTAACTAATTCTAGAATATTCCCTAAGTCCCCAACTTAAGACAACTAATCACCAAAACTGCCCCACCCATGAGACCCTTACCCACAGACCATGGGTGGGTCTACGGACCGTACTGGTCCTTCGTGGGTGGTGGTATGGGGCTCAACATGCAAGGGAACTTGGGGCCTTGACCCACGACCCCTTCCCATGGGGCATGGGTCCATCTACTGTCCGTAGATGCCGCCGTGGGAGAAATTTATTTTTGACGACTTTAGGAAATTTGTTTGGGGTCCTCCTTAAGGACCCCTTGGTTGGTCCTTGGGGAGTCGTACCTTGACACCCTAAACCCTCATTCTAAGTTTGGGAAGTTATTTTTACGAGTTTAACCCTCATATCAAACCTTAGAACCCTAACACGAGGCTCTAGAACTCTCTAGTTTAGCTTACTAGTTTCCGGGGTGTTACACTCCACATACCCTTTAGGCGATTGTGGTCCTTCATAGTAGCTTAGGGGGTTATGTGCCTCTTTTCACAGACCACCTCACAGTCTGTGTGATGCTCCACAGACCGTCTAGGCGTTTATGGTCATCTACAGACAAGGGCGAAGCTATTACCAATCAAGGTTGTGCACATGAACACCCTTCGTCGAAAAATTATATGGTATATGTAGGTCAAATTTATTGAATGTCTAGTATATACTTCAGTTTGCACAACCTTGACATGGCTAGAGGCTTTGGCACAGTGGTAAAAAGCGTGCGAGTGACTGAGAGGACGAAGGATCGATTCTTGGATTTAACTTCATTTATTAATAGTCAAATTTCAAGAGTTTTTTTGTTGGCCCTTTACTTTCTTTTATTCACTAGAACTATTGGATATTATTTCCGTCATCACATTATTCAATTATTTATGTAATTATAATTTATTTCATTATAAAGAAAAGATTAATTTAAAATTAAATAAGGGTATAATTTTAAAGTTAAATTATTTCTAATTATAGACAACATTCATTTTGGGACATACTAAAAAACAAAGTATGTCTCATAAATCAAGATAAAATAAATATTTATTAATAACTAAATTTAATTGAAACTATCATATTAGTTATTTATTTTTATTAAATATTAAACAGTATTTCAAACAAGTTCCTATCTAAAAAATTAGAAGAAAAGATTATGTGTAATTATCTATATATCATTGTATTTTCTCTTCCCTCCTAAGTAGGTTACTGACAGATTTGGCCTAATTTTTTTTACAACATGTTAATTGCTTCCATGATTTTATAGGCGAATCAGGAGAACTAACTGGGGTTTGACACTTTTGATTAGGATTTTCACATATTTTTTATCAAAGCACAACAAATTTAACATTCATTAAATTAAGTAGCAAAATCAATGATAAAAATAATTTAAATTTAAGTAAAGTCGATAAATTAGTGTTATCTTTTCTTGAATGTGTGATATATGTTTAATAAAAATCTTGACTCGTACATTACAAAATCATTATTTTAATCTATACAATTTACCGTGTGTTTTTGTAACTACAAGCAATACAAACTAAATATAAAAAGATATATGAATTGTATTTGGTTGAAAACAAATTATGGCGTTGTTGATGATCGATGGTAAAATCGTTATCTTAAGCAAGATAGATGCGAACCTACTTGCTAAAATTTTTTGTTAGTTGCTTCTTTAAACTTTGCACACCCTTCATAAAATGTCTAGCTCCGCCACTGTCTACAGAGGCTACGTGCAACACCACGAGTAGGGTGATGGGTCGTGGTCCTCTTCACAGCCTGTGGACCCCTCTGTGGTTTGCCCTTCTCCCTTGATCAATTCTAGTTTAGATTTTTGAGGTGTTACATTATTATACGCAAACTCAATCAATGGCAAATGATCATCCCAATTGCCCTTGAAGTCAATTACACAAGCTCTCAATATATCTTCCAAAGTTTGGTTAGTACACTCCGTTTGCCCATCGATTTGTGGATGAAAGGTCGTACTAAGCTTAACAAGAGTACCAAGACCCTTTAGAAAAGATTTCCAAAACTGAGAGGTAAATTGGGTACCGCAATCAGAGATAATGGATAAGGTCACTCCATGCAACCTAAATATTTCCCTCAAGTACAACTTCACATAATCTTCCGCCAAATAAGAAATCTTAACTGGAATGAAATAAGCTGATTTGGTCATTTGATCCACAATAACCCAAATCGAGTCATATTGTCGCCGGGGTGTAGGGTAACCCAACAATAAAATCCATATTCAAATATTCCCTCTCTCAAGTAGGAATACTAATATCTTGGGATAAACCTCCCAGCTTCTGATGTTCAACTCTCACTTCTTGACAATTAGTATATTTGGCCACAAATTCCTCAATATCTTTATTCATCGCATTCCACCAATAGACCTCCCGCAAGTCACGGTACATCTTTGTGGCTCCAATGTGAATGGAATATCAAGAACTATGGGCATCTGATAGGATTTTCTCCCTCAAATCATCAACATTAGGAACACACAAACGACTTTGATATCAAAGTACACCATCTCTCTCTTGGTAGAAAGCCTCAATGTATTTCTTAAGCACCACTTCTTTCAATTCAGCAAAATTTTGATCGAGACCTTTCTTGGCTTTCACATCTGGCACAAAAGATGATTCTGAATCATTATGTGCCACAACACCGCCTTTGGTAGAGTCAACCAACCGAACACCCAATCGAGCGAATCTATGAACATCTCTAACTAATTTCACCTTACTATCCTCAGTATGAGGAACACAACTCATTGATAACTAACTAAGAGTATCTTCCACTACATTTTCTTTATTGGGGTGCTAGGTACCACTCATGTCATAATCCTTTAGTACCTCAAGCCACCTCCTTTGGCAAAGATTTAGATCTTTCTGCTTGAACACATATTGTAGACTTTTTTGGTCCGTAAATTCATCAACATGAACACCATATAAGTAATGCCTCCAAATCATTAAGGTAAAAACAATCGCAACTAGTTCCAAATCATGGGTAGGATAGGTCTTTTTGTTATCTTAAGTTGTCAAGAATCATAAGCAATAACTTTCCCATTTGTGTAAGAACATACCATAGCCCAACTCTTGAAGTATCACAATAAACCACAAATCCATCAGATCATTTTGGTAAAGTCAACATCAGAGCAAAGGTAAGCCTCTCTTTCAATTCTTGAAAACTCTTTTCACACGCTTCAGACCATGTGAGCTTAAACTTCTTTTGGGTCAATGCCGTCAATGGAGAGGCAATCAAGGAAAACCCTTCAACAAACAGTCTATAGTAACTAGCCAAACCAAGAAACTTCGAATATCAGAAAGGGATAGAGGTCTAGGCCAACTCTTAACCACACCTATTTTCTTAGGATCTACCTTAATACCTTTAGTGGAAACAATGTGACCAAGAAAAGCCATGGATCTCAACCAAAATACATATTTGCTAAATTTTACAAAGAGTTGTTGGTCCTTGAGAACTTGCAATACAATCCTCAAATGATCGGTATGCTCATCCTCACTCCTTGAGTAAATCAAGATATCGTCGATAAACACAATCATAAACATATCAAGGTATTGTCTAAACACCCTAATCATCAAATCCATAAGTGTTGCCACAACATTAGTCAAGCCAAAGGACATCACCAAAATCTCATAATGATCATACCAAGTTTGAAATGTCATCATCAGAATGTCATCTTCCTTCACCCTCATTTGGTGGTAACTCAACCGAAGTTCAATCTTAGAGAAGTAACTTGTTCCTCATAGTTGATCGAACAAATCATCTATCCATGGAAGAGGATATTTGTTCTTAACGACAACCTTATTCAATTACCGATAGTCGATACACATATGAGTGAATTATGTTCTTTCAAACAAATAAGACTGGAGCACCCCATGGAGAGATACTCGGTAAGGTGAAACTCTTATCCAACAAATCTTTCAATTGCTCATTTAACTCATTGAGTTCTTTTGGGTCATATGATAATGAGGAATAGAGATAGGTTGCGTATCTGGGAGAAGGTCAATGTCGATGTCTATTTCCCTTTTGGAGGGAACGCTTGGGAAATCATAAAGAAAAACTTACAGAAACTCATTAACAATGTGGACCAACTCAAGGAATTTTTTGATCTAGGGTTCTAAGAGAGGGCCCTACAAGACGTAGAAGTCTATACGACCCTTAGGAAGGGTTTTGTGGTTTTTTAATAAAGTATTGGTATCCAATACCTTGTTCTATGGACAACCAAGACAGTTCGTAGAGGTTTATATGGACTAAAGGCCGATATGTAGAAGTTGTCTGGCAATTTTTATTTAGGGTTATTTGGGTCATTTTCTACCCTTTTAACACCTAAACTACATTGTTTTAGAAGATTCTAAGGATCATAACTACTTTACTCTTCAAATATACAAAATTTCCTCTCATTCACTCAAAACCATCAAATTCCCCCAAATGTCTTTTCCTCCAAATTCTCTCCAAAGCTCTCAAGGAAGATTCTAGGGTTCTTCATGCTCTAAGCTTTCTCTTGAAATTCTAGGACTTTGATTACCCAAGGTATGTGGGAATATTAATGGATCATTTTCCATCCATTAAGTCACAAAAATTTGTTTTCTTATGGGTGGGTTGAACATTATACATCGGGTATGTGGGTTGTTGATAGGATTAAGGAGGTGTTTGATACAGAGACATTTGATATGGTACAATAGGTGCATGATATGGGAAATTTTGGTATAAGAAGGTGTTTGATATTGAGAAGATGGAGGATATAGTGCTATTTGATATGGGGGTGTTATATATTTTGGAGATTTTGGGGTGGAATTTTGTGGGTTTAGACTAGGATATGTAGGTTCAGAGGTATATGTCTGATATTGGGGTGGACATGGGTAATTTGTAAGTTGGGTATGAATAGAGTTCAATTCATTGTGAGGATGAGAGGTAGGATGGATTGGAAGAGAATGATTTTAGAGAGTGGTATAGTTCATAGTGTTATAGTTATCCATGTTTTCCCCAAAAGGAGTGTTGAGAGATATTATTTAGCCCGATTGCATATACTCGCCATTTCTTATTCTAATTTCATGATTTTCTGGTCCATCTTTAAAATCAGCTCATTGAAAGTATGTTCTCCTTGAGAAGTCTCAACCTTTTTTGTAATACTATTGTTATCAATCATTTTTTCCTTTCCTTTGTGATTCGAAATTGGAAAAGGAAGAGCCCTTTTTGATCATGTGTGGTATGCCATAGTGCATAGATCAACCCTTGGGGGAGGGGAAAATAAAATCATTAGAAAAATCTTGCTAGGAGAGTAAAGCATTATCATAATAATAAACACGTTGTTTCACGAAATAAATGTTCTAAATGCAATGGACCTCATTCAGCTAGAAGTAGGCCTAAGAAGACAAATAAGTAATTCACGATAGTTAATCCAAACCATATTTTGTCATTTATTGAAGTTTAGAATTAGAATTAATAGGAAAACGAACCATTCAATTTATTAAATAAATTAAAGCTAATAGATTTTTTGGAATGAAAAAGCAAGAAAAACAGAAAAATAAAAACTAAGGAAAAATGGGATGACAAGGGGGAAATCCTAAAGTTCAATACCCATATGTCGCTGATTCTCAAATCTCGGAGCAATTTACTTTTTCATCTTTAGAGTGATATTGTAGGAACGATTTAACAGGTTGTGTGCCCAAGTAGTTTTCTTCACATCTTAAACCCATGATGTCCTTCTCTACTATAATCCACACTCGCAGTATCTTATAGAATTCACACATAATACTCAAGCATGCAAAACGCTTGTTCATTAAAAACACTCATAGTCATTAACTTTTCCCACTTTTGTAGTATGTGGTGAAATTTTGAGATCTTTGTCCCAAAATCATATTCATATTTACCCATGTTTGACCACAATGGAATGAATCTAGTTCGCTTAAACTGATGAAGCATTCATAGAGGGGCATACTGTTGGAGACCCTCTAGGCCAATGAGCTCGATCTAATGAAGCTCGTGACCTCTTATAAGAGCACTGAGGATGGACAACCAAAATTACTTTCATTGGATGCGATAATCAAGAAGTTTCTTCATGAATGCCAATCTTCGGCTCCTACGGGTGCAATAAATTTAGCCATTCTTCGTGAATGTGTAATAATTTTGCTGCCAACTCTGGTGAGAATGTCTGTCATGTTGGTCTGCTTGTAAAAGTGTTCTATGGCCCAAAGTTGAAGCAAAAAGTTGCATTCCTCAAAAAATCTCTTTCCTTTAGCACATTTAGATAGAGCCCTCAACATTTATGCCAATATCATTGGCACCAAGGTTACCTCAATGTTGCAACCTCATTGGGCTAAAACTTGGACCACGAAGATTAAGCATGTATCAATTTTTTCATTTTCTTTTGGAAAAACAAATGTTCCAAACAATGCAATGACAAAAATGTTCAAACACTTCTTCTCCCACTTTTCAGTCGAGCAAGAAATTTTTGTTGAATGTTTTATAGTCGTCCTTGCCATTAAAGAGTTCATACAAAAATCCAAATATTCCAATATGACATTCTTTTTTAATCCTAGAAAACTTAAGAACTTATTTGCATATTGTCTGTGAGATATAATAATGCTCTTCTCACGGTATTGCAAATCAATGAACCCACTAGTTTCCTCTATGGTGGGTGATAACTCAAAATCTTAGTGATATCTTGGGACATAGTTGTTCAATTTTTAAGGAATTGATATCTTGGGACATAGTTGTTCAAGAGAATTAATTGAAATTTTCACCCACAATTTACTTTGGAACTTCTAAGTTCTAACAGCGGAAGGTACTCAATATTCTACGACTTTGAAATTATATAAACTGAAATAGAGATTCAATTGAAAATTTGTTGGGAGCAAATTTAAGAGGCTCTCGAATGAGTCCATTACACTTGACTTACTATACAATTGATTAAAGGTAAGGCGATAGATTCAAGTAATATCACATCAAAAAAGGGTAAGACATCGGATTTGAATCTTGATGCACCATAATGATAAGGTATTGGGTTCAAGTCCCACAAAATTATGACTTAAGACACCTTTATATGGATAAGACATTGAGTTCGAGTCTCAATGCACCATCGTGATGATATAATGATGACTAAGGCAAAAAAAATGTTTTTTTTTTATGAAAAGTCTTGAAATTCATTCCATTGAATTTGCTCCATTCCTTGAAAAGAATATGGTAGTAACGTATGATAACTTTGAAATCCTCCAGTTGACTTGCTCCATTCTATCGTATGAATGTGGTAGCAGTGAATAATAAGTCTGAAAGATGACAAGTGATTGAATGTATGATAATGACGTTGATGGATAGAATTATAATAATCATCATTATGATAATTATGAAAGAAAAAACTGTGGGTTCTCCAAATAGTCCTTCAAAATGTGAATAATTCTTATTATCATAATGGTATGAAAGGTAATTGGACCTGTAGTCGTTGTGCAACCTAATAATTTGATAAATTTATAAAATCCTCCACCAAAAGAAAGGAAGATAAAGTGGTGGTACACTTGACCTTTCAAAGTGATGTTGAGGTTGGTCATGCAAAAATGATAAATTTTAAAGGCATAACAATGTGCTTATAATGAAAAATTATGAAGCTTATATAAATTATTAGTACATTCCTTGAAGAGAATGTGACTTGTGATAGGCATTTTGAATGCTCGACCATTCTGAAAGAGAATGAGTCAAGATGTGATAAAATCATTATGGGTTGGATATATGCCATCACTCACCTCTAAGGGATGTTTGAGAAAAATGAAAATATGCCACAACTCACCTCTACGAGAGGTTTGAGAGAAATAACTAAATTTTATTTGGAAGAAATGGTCAATGGTCGCATACGTTTATACGTCATAAATATTATGGTATGTTTATTGTGAACTACCAAAAGAAAAAAAAAATTCCTATAAAGGTTGTTGCCATGAACAAAAAAAAAATTATTGTGTGGCAATACAAATTTGTCATTGATTGTGTACCTATGGTATGACAAAAGTAAAACAAGAAACAAGTCTTGCTTGTAATAATTTTGACCATACAATAATAATATAATTTTCTCCTTGCAGGAGATGTTCACCATATAGATGGTGTCATGGAATATGTGATAGTACACAAATTAATTGAAAGCTCTAACGAGTTGTGTTATTATCGGAGGAATAATATTGAGGTTGTAGTAAGTCTCAAAAGAAACTTTTTGTATTTCAGATGAATTGAAAAGAAATATTGAGACTATAAATTACGAAAAGATTTAATATACAATCGAAGCGGGTTATAAATATTTATGTAAAAGATTATCCATTATTTTCCTCTTGTTTGTTTCACACAAACATGGGCATGCTGATGAAATCACGTGCAAAAATAAACTATGATCGGTGTACTAGAATAAAGATCAGTTGGCATGATCGGTTGGCCGTTTCGATTAAAATATGATGCAAAAAATAATTGAGCATTTACATGGTTATATATTGAAGAAATAAAAAAAATATTCAAGAATTCTCTTGTATTGCTTGTTCTCTGATAATTTGATCAATGTATCATTTTACCAGCTAAGGTTGAGATTGTACTCCCTGAGATTTTTGGAACATATAAAAAGGTGAATATGGGCCCATTCACCTGCCATGTGGATCATTTACAACTATATGATAGATGCATCTATGCTATGGTCACATGTGCTTTGTTGTCAACTTACAAATTAGTATTTGTAAGGTTGTTTGCTTGAATTGTTAAATTAAGAGCATAGTTTCAAACTATAAAATTGTACTGATAATGTTGATTGGTTTAGCAGAAATTGTATGCCTCTAATTATAGCTAAACCATTAATTATGAAAACAAATCTCCCAAAAAGAAATTTGGTATGAGATGAATTTATTTAACATATAGCAACACTTGTATGCATCAAGCCAACAAATGTCCCCTACCAAAATTGGTTCAGGGTCAGGAACCAAATAATTTTCATCTAAAACGTTGAATGTGCGGTTATGTTTTAATTGCTCCACCACACACAAAGATGAATTTCCAAATAAGGTTGGGATGAATGTTAGATTTTCTAACATTAGGGGGAGAGATGACCGACAATTGAAAATTAAGTATGAGGTTAATTATGAATTATCTAGATCCTCGTTAAAAGAAAATGTGAACTTGAAGTTCAAGTGATCATTCATTTGCATAATGTTGCAAATCAATTGCTAGAGGAATTTACTGACCCTATGATATAATTAGCTGCAAATGCTCCAATGAGAAGTCCTTGAAGGAAAGAGTTTATGATACGCCTGAAGTGTAATAGACCGATCGGTTCCAAATATAAAATTCTTTGAATAAGGAGAGGAATAAATGATCAATATGTTCATGATAATAAGGCAAGTGCTATAAGAAAGCCCCACGACATAACACTTCATAAAACTATGGAAAAGATTCAGGTACCTGAAAAATGATGAAAAATGAAGAGATCTCGATAAGTTATGCCATATTGGAATCGATATCAAATAACCGTCAACGGTATCTTTGATATGAAGTAGCGCTCAATGATATAAATTGTGATGAGGATCTTGAATTCAAATCTGTCATATAGTGTGGACAAATAAATGTTTGGCCAAGTAAAATGCATAATTCAAGTATGTTTTGTTTCACTTAGAAAAGTGATGTTTTGGATGGATAGTTCATAAATCAAGGTATAATGTCAGTGGAGTACAAATAAATTATTATGCAATAATATAACCGTAAGATATCAAGTGCGGCAAGTGCCTTGGGGCATAAAGGTTTGTCGCAAAAAAAAAATCCTGACATTATTGGAGACGTTTCTCATATGGTGGATGCAATGAGATTTGTTTTGATCTGACAATATGTGAAAACTTGAATGTATATAATGAATAATTATCATGTCTAGCTAGACAATATTGAAAGTTATATGAAAATCTTTGAAGTAATCGAGGTGTTTGAAACATATAAAAGTTTGAAAGAAACTTTTTCAATAAAGTTTCAAGAATCCTCGTATGGATTGAAATAATCAAGGAAGAAAAGGGTACAAAAAGAATAATCCTAATTGTCCTTGCATTTTTATGAAAAGGTCAGAATCTGCATTTGTTATAATAGTTGTATATGTTGAGGCCTTGAACATTATTAACAATCTTAAAGAGCTTTCAAAAGTTGTTGAGTGTTTGAAAAGAGAATCTAAAATGAAAAGATCCTGGAAAGACAAAATTTTGTATTAACCTACAGACTGAGAATTTGACGAATGAAATATTTGTCCATCAATTAGCCTATACAGAAAAGTTTTGATGCGGTTTTATATGGATAAATCACATTCATTGAGTACCTCAATGATTAAGAGATCGCTTGACATAAATGATGATTCATTTTGATCTCGAAAGAAGGACTAAGAGTTTCTTGGTGATGAAACTCCATATCTTAGTGCAATCGGGACACTAATGCATCTTGCTAACAATACTCGACTAGATATCTGGTTTGCAGTAAATTTACTGGCAATATTCACTTCCTCCCCAACAAAAAGACATTGAAATGGTGTTAAACACATACTTGAATATCTTCGAGGGACCATAGACATGGGTTTATTCTATTTCAATGAATCCAAGTCAGAGCTGATTGGTTACACAGATATAGAATATTTATCTGATCCGCATAAAGCTCGGTCTCAAACATGCTATTTGTTTACATGTGGAGGCATAATAATATCTTGGCGATCAATGAAGCAAACGTTGGTAACCACTTCTTTAAACTATGCAGAAATAATAGCCCTCCATGAAGCAAGTTGAGAATGCGTCTGATTGAGATCAATGACACACCATATTCAAGAAATGTGTAGTTTTTCTTTGAAAAAAGAATATACCAACCACAATGTACGAAGATAATCAACTGCAAATAAAAGTGTCCACAAGATGATTGTTGCTACGAACAAGTTGAATGAGCAATTGACTTGTAGTAACAATGCCATGAATAGAGTGATTTTCAAGAATGTATTTGGCTAAGGTCAAAGTCTCATCATATCCATGAAACCAGAAAATGATATATCAGAATGAGTTCAATCATGCAACATCTTCGTGAATGTGATTTGATCACAAAGACACTACCAATATTTGAGAAGTTGTTATATAAGATTCAATGACATCATCACAAGAAATTAAGTGATGTTTTGATCAGGGGGAGTATAATACGCGTTGCACTCTTTTTTTCTTGACCAAAGTTTTGTCCCACTGGTTTTCCTGGCAAGGTTTTTAATGAGGCAACAAATAATGCGTATCAAAAGATATGTGTACTCTTTTTCCTTCACTAGAATTTTTTCCCACAGGGTTTTTCCTAATAAGGTTTTAATGAGGCACATTAACTTTGGACATCCAAGGAGGAGTGTTATAAATCCATTGAATAGTGGATGTCCATTTGGTTTATTCAGGAACTACTAAATTCATGTATGTATATTCCCTAGATGATATAAACCCCCCTTTTTGGATAACAGTGTGGATAACTATGTATCTACTAGTTAGATGACTTTTGGGAGTGATATATAAACACTATAAATAGATGTATCACTCACCATTTGGAAGACAAAATTGAATAAGAAGAAAAGTCTTCTCCTACCTCTACTTTTCTTGTCTTCTTCTCTTTATACTTATATTGCTTTGAGCTTGATTTTATAACAAAAAAATATAATTATGCAAGCATCCTATTACCTCCCTAAACATTCTTGAACTGCTATTATTACATCATTTTTATTCACCTGGCATAGAGAGTGAGCGTGAACAAACTAAAAAAATGAATATGATTTTATTTTTACAAGTATTTTGCTATAAAATATATTTTCTTGTTTTTCTTATTATTGTAACTTTTTTCTCCTTATTATTTTTTTTCTTCAAAAAATCATTGTCATCTCCATTGAAGGTTCTCACTTTTAATGTCACTTTTTACCACAACTCCACCTCCCTTATTTTTACTAATATTAGTTTAACTCTCTTCAATTTTAAAATTATATTTAAATATTTTTTTATAATTTGATAAACCTATTAAATTTCAATATGATTAGTAGTTATCATTTCTTTTTTTTTTTAATCCGAATTTCAATTAAACTTTTTCAATTTTTGGGAAATTCATTGCTACTTTAAAATTTCCAATTTTGAAGTTATATGAAAAGGAGATAAATTAATTAATGATAGCTTCAAAATTTTGATTTTTCTTAGAAAAATAATTAGTTTTATTATCAATAACTCAACAAAGTCTAGAAATAGTAAAGAAAAAGAAAAGAAAAAAAATGAAAGAGGGGCTCATCTTGACATGGGGAGTGGGGTGAAGGTGGGAGGTGAAGAGAAAGAAAGAAAATGGAGGGAGGGGTAGCTTGAAAGTGATGGTGGATGATGAAAAACTATTTAAAATGAAATTAAAATTAAAATAAGTCAAAAAGTAAGAGAGAGAAAGAGAAATAAAGCAAAAAAGACAAAGAAAAACTTAAAATGAAAAAAAGTTATGTTTCAAATAAATTAACACGTGTCACATAATGATTGGTGTGTGATAACACTTGTTTTATAAAATTTGGACGGGTCAAAAAATAATATAATAATATAAATTCAAAATTGTTTAGGGTAATAAAACATCTGCATAGTTAAAGTGTCTTTTTAAAAATTTGAGACAACTTGTGAGTCACTTTATGTGTTTTCTCTTATAATAATAATAGTTACGAGATGTAAATTTCGAGTGCAGCAAAACCATCCACGTATGGTAAGAAAAGAGAAGTTAAGAAAAAGGTAGTGTTGATGTGTTGGCAATGAGAAAATAAGGAGGTGGGAGAGAGCAAAAGTAAAAGATTTGGAGAGGGTTTGGGTTAGGGCACGGCAAATCTTCGCAGCCACCTCCCAAACCTATTGAATTCTCTCTGGATTTGTTGACATATTCCCTGAAAATCATTATATTTATGTGTATGTATGTATGTTTAAATTCTGGAAAAAAATATGAGTAGTCAAGTGCCTCCAGCGCCCAGGCGCAATAGTTTGGTACAGAAACGAAACATTTCAACTTTGAAGAAATCTGTCAATCAATCTGACACCAATCCTCCTACTAGCCAGAGCAAGCCTTCTTCTCCACCTCACTCGTAAGATACAAATATATCTTTGTTTTATTATATGGAAGTCAACCTATTTGCTTTTCATTCAATCTACTACACCTGATCCGATTAACCTGTTATCTATTGAAATTAAAGCAATAAATCCTCAGAAACTTCAATAGATAACAACAGAAAAAACTCAAGAAAACACAGTGAATATGTGTCGGTTAGATGCAAGGAAGCAACAACATGTTGGCAAGGTCATATCATTTAAAATATGTGGCTCGAAAGAAACATGAGATGCTTTGAATGAAGGCCAGAGCATATTTCTTTTCTAAAACTTAAATGTTTACAAATTCTGTATTAAGTGCTCGTTTGGTTTGAATTCAAGTTATGATGGGATAAGTTATGCTAAGATTATTTTTTATTAAGTGTTTGGTTTGTTGTATTCAAAATAATAAATCTTAAGAACAACATATAAGTTTACAAAAATACCCTTCATGGATGTGAAAAGTAATGTCTAAAAAGTGTTTAAAGGGACATTTTTGTCATTTAGTCATTTTATCCCGGGATTACTATACCATCCATAGGAAGGGATTACTTATTCCGGTACTAATTATTAGTACCGGGATAAGTTATCCCGGCCTTGCCAACCAAACAACAAATTGAGTGGCACTATAATTTAATCCCAGGATTATTTTATCCTATCCTTCACACCAAACGACCCCTAAATGTTCAGATAACATGACACAATTTTGGGAAATCTTTTTGACTCAATAGGGAAATGGTAATTTATGATCTTTCTACTTTTTCTAGTACCTTCTTGCTACTGTTTTAATAATATTACAAAAAGTTTCACTAAGTTTGAAAGAGAACTTTTGGTAACAAAAAAAAAACAGTTGTTGTAGGGGGGACGATATAATTTACAAAATGCTAGTGTGCATCTTACTTTTGTGATAATGTTTATGCATGGTGGTGGGTACGTTTTGTGCATTTGGATGCTCACATGTGTTCTTTTAGGTCCGTTGCTGGGGAGAGAACAGTGAAAAAGCTAAGGTTATCGAAGGCACTGACAATTCCGGAGGGAACCACCGTGTCCGAGGCATGTCGGCGGATGGCAGCGAGACGAATTGATGCTGTTCTACTGACTGACGCAAATGCCTTACTCTCTGGCATAGTAACTGACAAGGTCTTCTGAAAATGAGCATTTCTCTTTTTTCATTTTAGGTTATTGCTTTGGTGAATGCATTCACATGTTTGGTGTACTGCTTTTTGTAATTTTTTTTTTTTAAACTCTATGGTTTATGCATCTCTGCAGAACTTAAATGGTTAAAGAAGAACAAAAATATACATTCTATCAATTATAGAGTGATACCTTTATTTTTTTGAAACTGGTAACATAGAGTGATATCTTTATCAAAAAAATAATTATAGAGTTCTGTATAATTAACATTCAATGAACTTGATTGTGTTCAATGAGACCAAACAAATAGATAAGTAGATCAGGAGGCTGATATTTCTTTTAGTATTTTGTTCTAGATATGGTAAAACCCAACTCTTCTCCCCAAATCCACAGGAGCCCAGTGGTGTCTTTTTTCTGCTTTTCCCTTGGTGACAAATCCCCAACTTCATGGCAAGGCTATTCCTCCCTTATCTATGAGTAGACTAGAGACTTGTTAGACTATTAAAATGAAGGGAAGTCACAACTCTTGGGGAAGGTACATTTACAAAAGTAAAACTAAAGACACTTATAGAAGCATTGAGAATTAGTTCTTTCTCGCTTTCTTGCCTTGTTGATTTTTTACATTTGGATTTCTGTGTAGGATATTGCAACTAGGGTTATAGCTGAGGAGTTGAGGCCTGAGCAAACAATTATTTCGAAGGTCATGACCAGGAACCCCATTTTTGTGACTGCAGACTCATTGGCTATTGAAGCCCTTCAAAAGATGGTGCAAGGTGTCTTTTTTGACATATTATATTCAGATTTTCTCTCTCCCCCATTAAAAAAAAGCGGAGATCATAACAAATGTTCATAGACCTGGACCTAGTTTCATCAATGAATTACTTTAGAATTAATATAGCGGGATTAGTATTGCCTTTTCCATTCCTGTGACTAGCATGAAAATTGTGAAGTAGCAATTGAAACTGGCACAGGACAGGGCATATTGCTTTAGTTTACGAAGTTGGAAGCTGCTTGTTAATGGGCATGTCTTGTACTTGAGAAACACGTTGATCTGGTATTAAACCCGCTAATTATTAATACTAGTATTTCTTTTTCCTAATAGAACTTTTATATCCTACATTCGGTGTGTATTTACAAATTTCTACCTTGAAGTAATCTGATAGAGACTTATTTCTTTATTCTGATTTTTATGTTGTCTTGTTTTGCTCATATCAACAGGTAAATTCCGCCATCTTCCTGTTGTGGAAAATGGTGAAGTTATAGCATTGCTGGATATCACAAAATGCCTTTTTGATGCTATATCAAGGATGGAGAAGGCTGCAGAACAGGGAAGTGCAATTGCTGCAGCTGTTGAAGGAGTTGAACGACAGTGGGGGAACAACTTCTCGGGTTAGTTGTGCTCCATTTGATAATATTGCTTCGTGAAAGAGCTAGTTGCTGCGATCATGTACCAAAATTAATATTATGTGTTATCTATTGAGACTTCTATTGATTTTCTCTATCTATTGTGAAACTTTTCAGTTCTCCCCTGTGGTATGTCAGCTCTGACCAGACTCATAAGTTCCACTGCTAACTAGTTGCTTGTCATGGATGGGTAATTAGGATTTCTGTTGAGGAGCTTAGCTGAAAATTCTAGCTTCTACATGAAAGCAAGATTTGGGTGCATGTCAAACAAATTTGTTTCTGTTGTTCAGATTTGTTATTTATTGCAGGAGAGTTGCTATGTAGTAGATAGCCAGGGATGCTTAAGAGTAGGCCTGGGCAATGAATTGAGCCGGCTCGGGGATTGGCTCACCTATATTTAGCTCAACAATTTAGCTTGCCTCGGTTAAAGCCAGCTTGGCACATTTTGGTGATGTAGTGATTACCTTAAAACTAAAATTCATCCATTAATCTTAATTAAGTTAGCAAAATGTCGATTCAATAGTTGTTATTTTATTACAATAAATTAATAATCATGTACTTCTTTCATTAATTTGAGGCAGAATAGATCGGGACCCCATAGATTTGTCGAGTTTTATTTGGATCACCCTTAAACTTTGCATTGACCTAATTTCCTCCCTTAATTTGGTAATTTGATAGTCTGGACACGCTGATGTGGCAAATAGAGTGAATGTACTCTCATTTAGGTGCGTGGGATCGAAGAAAAATTGAAAAAGTCAGCTTTCAAGTGGGTGTTTTCAACTATTAATTGCCACATAATCAATTGTATTTCTCTATATTTTTTCTAAATATACATTGCACATTTTATTTTAATGTGCTTTTTATTCTTTCAGATGTAGTGATTATTTGTTTCAACTATATACATTTCTTTTCTTTTTCTGGATCCATATTTACAAAACTTACTTGGAACTTTATTTATTTTAGCCAAAATAATAAAGTTCAAATCGGAATTTTCTACACAAAGGAAAAAGAATGTGCATTTTTTAAGGCAAAGACTGTTTATTTCAATTAAGTGTTCTTTTTTTTTTTTTGGGTCAAATACATAAAATATTTGATTGAAATTTTATTTATTTATTCTTTAGATGCAATGATTATTCATTTCTAACGGTGTATTCTTCTTTTCCTCACCTTGATTAGAGTATCATTATCTTTAGCCAAATAAAAAAATTATAGTCAATTCTTATTTGCATTTCAAAGTGTGAAGGACACAGAACGCTTCATGGAAGGTTCTTCAAGAAAACAGGGCAGCAGACTCAAGCTAGATTGGTGGTCAATTCTACGAATTTCAACTGGTGTTGGATTAGGTTCTTGATCTACCACTTCAACTATGTTAAGGGTTATAAAGGAGATTGGAAAAAAATGTGGTTGATGGTTGGAGACGGAGCCAAAAAATCATTTGATATGGGCTCAAATTAAAGTAAAGGCTCCGCCGGAAAATATTTCGACATTGGTTAAAGCTGAAGATGGGGAATGGAGATTCACTTTACCGGTATGGGTGTAGGCGCCGACAAAATTTGAAAAAATTTGGGTTGTTGAACAATAGAGGACAAAACTTTTTATGAAGAAGGTGATGACATCTTGTGTCAATCAACTGTGGAGAAAGGGAAAAAAGAGAGAAAGGGGAAAGGGAAAAGATTTGCTGGATAATGGAAAGGATCGTCATTTTTACATAATGGACATAGATGAAGGGCATGTGGCTGGATGCAACTATGGAAAAGGAGTAGGGCCAGTGGACCATTTTTACCCTAGCTATGTTGAGCCTTCTCTTCATTTAAAAGAAAGTGGACCTTCCTCTCATTTAAATGAGAAAGGGCAAAAAGGTTTAATGAAAAAGCCTACCAAGAATTTTAATCAGCAAACCACTCTTGGGCCAAAGCTTTTGGGCCGACCCTCTAATCCAAAGAATGTTGAACCTTTTATGATGAAATTAACTTATGTCCCATCACCATAGAAGTCCAAGACAACTATCTAGCTTATGTTGACCAGAGCCTGATATTTGAAACTGAAAAAACAATAGTTCCAAAAGGAATAGATCTTTTGGGAGCCAAAACCCAACTACATGCAGAAGAGAGAAATTTGAATACAAAAAGTGAGGAATGCAGTGAAGGGGAGATAGGTGACCTAGGCAATTTGAAAAAGATAACTTCATTGGGTGATCCAACCCCAATAAATTTAGATGCCTTTCAACAAAGACGCAAAGGATAAAGCGAATCTATGGGTCCAAAACAATATTCTCAAACTTAGCTAGGAATTCAAGGCTGCATTCGATAGGTGTATTAATGAGGCTACTTCACTATTGTTAAAGATTGATCAAAGGAGAGAGAAGGTAACTTCTCCAACTATGATATCAACAGAAAATTTGGATAAGCAATTGATTCCAAAGGAGCTGAGAATTCTTATCTTTGATGTTAAATTCAAGGATAGGGATCCAAGGAGCAAATCAAAAAGTAGAGAGAGGAAACAAGCTTCTCAGTTGTGATGAAGTTAAAAATTCTAGCCTGGAATGTTGGGGGAGTTAAATAGGGAGGAGAAAAGAGAACTAGTTAGGAGCAAAATTCAACTGAAGGGAGCATATATTAGTAGTCTTGGTGGAGATAAAGCTAAATGGGACAGTGGGAAGTTATACACAACAACTGGGAGGAAATAGATGGATGGGGGAAATATGGACGGAAAGCAATCGAGACTAAGGGAGGAAAGGTAATCATGTGGGACAAAAGGGCTTGGAGGAGGGAAGTAGTAAAGAGTGGTAGCCAAATGATTACCTATAAATTAGGCGGGGTAAATCAGGATCTCGATTGGTTTCTCACAGCTGTTAATGCATCATGCGGCATGAATGAAAGAAAGGATTTATGGGAAGAATTAGGAGCAATGAGGAGTATGTGTGGGGAACTGTGGGTTGTTCGAGGAGATTTTAACACAATGAGGATTCCCTTTGGACTTCTCCAACTGCATCAATGAGTTGGAACTCATAGATCCCCCTTTAGGGGGTCTTTCACTTGGAGGGGGGGGGGCAAATCACCTCAATTCCAGAAAGGTTGTTGTACTCCTTCCCTTTGGATGAAATGTTCACTAAGATCAGTCAAAGTTCTCTTCGTAGACTTGGGTCTAATCACAATCCCATCCTTTTGACTTGTACGAATGAAACTTGCAGAAAATTGTACTTTAAGTTTGAAAAGTGGTGGCTGAATGTTGAAGGTTTCAAAGAAAAAGTCTAAGAATGGTGGTGCTCTTTTCTTGTGGTTCGCACTCTTGGCTACATTCTTGCAACAAAATTAAGTTTGTTAAAGGCAAAACTTAAAGAATGCAAGGAGCACAAGGGGAACCAGAGGACAATAAATAATCATATTTTAGATCAAATAGGGAACTTGGATACCATCCGGGAGAGAAGACCCTTAACTAATGATGAGCAACTGATAAAGGCTTATCTCACTATGGAATATGAGGAAGTGGCTAGAAATGAAGAGATCTCTTGGAGATAGAGGTCTAGAGTTCAGTGGATCAAGAGTGGGGATAAGAACACTTAGTTTTTTCACAGAATGACTACTTCACACAAAAGGCTCAACACAATTGTCTCCTTGATGATCAATGGGGAACAATGAAATGACCTTGTGGCCATCAGGGGATCTATTGTGGACTTCTACCAAAATCTTTACAAAGAAACAGAAAACTAGAGACCTTTGAACATACTTGAAGTACAAAGAATCTCAACTGAGGAAAAGAGAGTCTGGAAGGAGTTTTTGAGGAAGAAGAGGAACTTGTAGATTTTAAGATGTGTGTTGCAGATAAAAGCTCCTGGCCCAGATGGCTTGATTATGGCTTTCTTCCAAGCCTTTTGGGAAACATCAAAGGGGGAACTGATGTAGACACTCCATAGATTCCACACACACCAGAAGTTTGAGAAGAGCTTCAATGCCACTTTTGTAGCTTTGATCCCTAAGAGGGTAGGGGCAAATGATCTAAGAGACTTCAGACTCATCAGCTTGATCTTTGGGGTCTATAAAATCATAGCAAAGGTGTTGCCGGAGAGACTAAATAAAGTAATCAACAGGGTTATAAACAACAATCAGATGGCTTTCATCAAAGGGAGGCAAATAATGGATGTTGATCTTATTGCTAGTGAGTGCATTGACACTAGGATTAGAGGAGAAGTTCTAGGAATTATGTGCAAGCTAGAGTGCTAGTCATAGACAAGGCTTTTGATCACCTTAACTGAAACTTCTTGTTGAATACAATCAGGAAAATGAGATTGGGGAACAGGTGGCTTAAATGGATAGCATTCTGTATTAAAACTACCAGGTTCTCCATTCTGATAAATGGAAAACATGCAGGTTTTTTTCCAGTTGAAAGAGGCCTTAGACAAGGGGACCCCTAATCCTTTTTCTGTTCATTATAGCTATGGAGGGGTTGTACAATCTGATGTGGAAGGCTGCAACAAATAACTGGATAAGGGGTTTCACCATTAAGAACAGAAACAACGAAACTTTGGAGGTGACTCATCCACTATATGCTAATGACATAGTAGTTTAATAGTGAAGCTAAACAAGAACAAATTTGCTACCTAAGGGTAATCTTAGTAATCTTGCTTTGGTTTGAAGATTAACTGGAGGAAAAACAACATTTTCCCCGTTAAAGAGGTACAACAAATTCAGATATTGGCAGATATTTGAAGTGCAAGATTGAGGAGATGCCCACAATCTATTTGGGAATGCCATTGGGTGCCAAACACTAAGCAATGAATATATGTGATGGAATAATAGAGAAAATAGAGAAGAAACTAGCTCTCTGGAAATCACAGCATCTCTTTTTGGGTGGTAGAGTTGTATTGATAAATGCAGTCCTAGACTCGCTAACCTATGTGATGTCCTTATTTCCCATCCCTGACAATGTGGTGAAAAATTGGACGATCTGTCGAGGAACTTCTGGTGGCAAGGAAACAAGATAGAGAAGAGTTTTAACTTGGTGAAATGGATCACAGTCCAACAAAGTAAGAAATTTGGAGGATTGGGAGTGAGGAACCTTGAGTTGCAAATTAAGAGTTTGCTCAAAAAACGCCTTTGGGATCATGCAAAATAAGAGTTTGCTCAACACAGCAGACCTGCTTAGTTGTTGGATCAGGAGAGGAGGAAGTAAGAGCCAGAAAAAATGGTGGAAGACCATCCCAGCTTGCATCTAGTGGAACATCGGGAAGGAGAGGAACCAGAGGATCTTTAAAGGAGAAGAGTGCTCTATACAAAAGATTAAGTGGAAAGTTATTACCTCTCTAGGTTTTCGGTGTAAAGAACAAAATATAGAAGAGGAAATCCAACTAGTGGATTTTATAGGATCTTTGTAAGTATTTTTTCAGTCTTTTACTGTAAACTTTTTGGAGGTGGCCAACATAGCCCTTGATGCTGAAGAATACAAATTACCAGTTT